>OX421456.1:9847188-9864688 GCA_949126865.1 Montipora capitata | reverse complement strand
ATTGAGGTCTTTTAAGGTCTTTACTGTAGCTCTTGGGTTGGCTGTGGTCTTGGGTCTTTAATTTTGAAGTCATCTGACAAATGTCCTTTAATTAATTTGCTCCCTGCAAGTGCATCGTGTAAGACTAAGACTAAATTCTCCGATTCTGCTCCCAAGAATGTTTTAAATGAAGTTAAATGCTATTTAACTGGGTTCAATATTATTTTTTTTCAGGGGTTTTCTAATATTTGCGCATACGTCAGATTCTTCTTCTTGCTAATTGGGTTGTAGAGCTTATTTATCGATGTGGAATTACCTTAAAAATTACACCATTTAAAGTGCCTATGAATTAAACCATAACTTTTGCTTAACACATTTAAAAATGATGAAGACTGGTGTTTTCTCTTTGTGCATATCTTCTCTCCTTTCAGAGATATTTAAGTTATTGTTCAACAATTGATGACATCATAAACTGTGTACATGCCTGATATAAATTCCAGACTTGATAATATCACCAAAGCTATTTGCTGGGTGTTGTTCAAACTTGGCACCAGTAATGTACATCAGATAAGGCACCAAGTGACACCCATTGAGATGTTGCCATGGCAACACTCTCGTTTCCAGTCTTTTTCCAGCAGCAAAATGGTTGCCATGGCAGCAGCATAGTACCATTTTGTGCCTTACTTGACATAGATTACCGGCATTACAGCTGCCAAGTTTAAACAACACCCATCCAAAATGTTTGGAGATATTCTCAATTTTGTGATTTATTTTAGTGTACAGTTTGTGATGTCATCAAATTTTCCAGAGATTTTTTCGAATAGAATGCTCTGAAGTTACTGTAAAGCAACAGCTGTGTGCTAGTTATTTCACTTCTCTCTCTTAATAATAAAAATTAATAATAATAATAATAATAATAATAATAATAATAACAATAATGATAATTATGTTATTATTTTCTTACTTACAGTGCATTGGTCTTCAGGAGAGAAGTGTCCCTCCAACCTGGGTCATTGGATCCAACTTCCATGTTCAAATGGTTGGAGGAGTGTCCAGAAGATTGTCGTCAGGGCATTCACCATATGCTGTCTTGGGTTCGGAATTGACCCCATTGCCTTTCATCAATGTTGAAGGTTTGCAATTCCAAACACCAATTATGCCATTATCCCATGGAACCACCCCCCACCCCCCCCTCCCCTGGGCATTTGATTTGTTGGAAATTTTTGTTCAGGGCTCGAGACTAACTTTTAAGCCAATTTACATTATCAACTCTGTTGATAAAACCAGATTTTTGTATACTACTTCCCCACCGACGCAGCACCACAGTTTCTTTAGAAACTACCCCCTTCATTAACTTTTAAGTTCACTAGCCTAGTGGCTATTATCAGGTCTGATTTCACTAGCCAAATCTAAATTTGCACTAGCCAGTCTCGTCCTGCGCAGTTTCATTCATTTGTAAAAAACACGAAAAAATTCCACATTTGCAAACACAAACTCGCACATTTAGTATATATTCTCATATTCTCATATCTGTCCTCGCAACAGTGGGATAATATGCTGGAGTGCATGGCTTTCCGTATATTTCTCACAAGGCAGAGTTTTCGTGGCCTTTGAGGCCAATTCTCGCAGAACCATTGCCAAAACTTTGCAACTCACAAATGCACTGGAACAGTTTACAATTGTGTTTCCATATCGTTGTTTCCTTGCTTTTGCATCGCCAACAAGACATAACGATAGCAAATTTTTTATCTCTTGCGTCTTGTTTATGATCCTCAGCGATTATCGGCAATTGGTCGGGGATGAACGTAAAAGATGTTTCCATTTACGCAAACTGTTTTTGATCAAGCTCTCGGGAGGTGCTTGCGATTGTTTGCAACCAAGTAACGTACGTTTGGAAATGCGCATATGGAAACATCAGCCTAGAAGGTTTGCATGATTTCTGCTTCATAAAGTAGCGTGGGGAAACTGTGATCCGCGTTGGTTTTCTTATCATTTTTTTTTTCCAACTTATCATTTTCTACGGCAGTAAATTCCATAGAATCCGCTCACAGTTTGTGTTGTTAGTTTCTATTCTCTCCTTTTGCCGTATCCATAAGAAATAATTTTCATTTTTGTTTTCATCCAGAACTCCACTGCTTCACAATATTTACTAGCCCCAATGGCTAGTGGAAGCTCAAAATCTAATAACCTAAACTGAAATTTGAATCACCAGCCTGTGGGTGGCTACCATTAGTGTCGAGCCCTGTCAATTGTCGCAAATTAATGCACGGGGTTGGCCAGGCGACATTGGCATTGTATTGAATTATTGTTTATGAAAATTGTAAATACAATTTAACAAATTAATATATTCAAACATAATATAAAATGGTTCCTAACCAAACCACCACGAATTCACAATCTTCTCCTTTGAATTCATCAAAGTTTGATTTATCAACCCACGTGGAAACGTGACATGAAATCAAGACTACGGATCAGATTCCCCATCCCCTATGAGTGGTTATCAAATGCCCTGCCCTGGGAAGACTAAGGTGATCAAATTCTCTGGGTATTCCTGGAAAAGGAAGGGGGGGGGGGGGGCATGTTGAGGCTTCAATGTGACTGATACACTGTACATAAGTGTACCAATGAGGCCAGCATATTTCTATAATGTGCAGTGTATGGGGCTACTGTGAGCTTTAATTTGTACAAATAATAATTATTGTAACTCTTCCCAATGCTTTGTTTCCAGAGGAAGATCTAGATTATGGCACAAGCCTGAAAAACATAATAACAATACAAAGCAAACACATGGGAGACAACTTTGCTCCGGCACTGTTGGTTATCGGAGGATTGGGCCTGGTCCTGCACTACCAAATACTGTCCGAATTGTACGATGGAGTGCCATTGGTTATGGCTTATGGTCTTCCTGTCTCAGGGAAATCCCTTGCAGTTCAAATCGCGATGTCTGTCATTGGGGAAGATAAGAGCATTGGAGGTTATTATCATTTCAGTGTCATCTACCGGTACTTTGTATCAATGTTGGTGTGAATTGGTGGTAATTATATCCTAATTTAAATCACACTTACAGTTGTACTTGGAAACAACTGACACCTTGAAATGTTGATCCTTAATCCCACAGGTTACTAATGTGCACACCAAACTTTTTGGCAAGTGACTTCTGTGCATTTTTGGTTTTATGCATTAATTTTCATACATGCGATTGATTACGCTTATTTGCAATGAACTTCTTTAGTGTATATGTGATTTCATTCACTGTACATGTAGATTGCTGATGCAAGAAATAAGTTATGTGTCATGTAATTTATAATAATTATTTGCGATAACACAATCACGGTGAAGATTATCCTACGGTTACTTACAATTGGAAATCCAAGGCTACTAGTGGCTCCTATGCTTCTTTTGTTACCCGTGACCTAGGATGCTGCTAACCCACCATTCCAAATACTTCACATTCCCGTGAGTTAAGTAAAAGTGTTGGCCAGGAATACACAGATGACGAGAAAGATGACGCATAACTATTTCTTTCCTTTACTACAGCAATGTATGATACACTGTAGGTGCCTTTTAAGCCAGCATTTTGTCAGTCATCAATAGTTCTAAGGTCAAATTTTCTACAAGAAAAAATATCTTGTAAGTGATGCAAACTATGTCTGTTTAAGCAGTTTAAAGGAATGAAATAACGAGGGCTTCCATTTCTTTTGTCCAAACTGCGCAAGATGTCATGTAAAAAGGAGCCAATTACAGTCATCCCCTCTACTGTAACAATGATCAGCCACAAAGTCTTAAAACATGTACTTCTTAACCGGCCCGGCGCATTCACACCTCAAATGCCCTAGTGTGCTCCCCATTGATGAATAAAATTGTCTGGCATTAGACAGAATAAATTCTATCTAGTTTAACTCTCAGGGGTCAATGAGTTAAGGAGCTGTGAGTGCCATGGAATGGCAAATTAACTGAAGCTCATGAATCACAAATAGTAATACATAGTACCGCCATATTCAAGTTTGCATTTTATCCCTGAACTAGCCACAGGATTCCTTTGTGTTGCTTTAATTTCCTTTTTTCCACAGAATGTACTCAAGCTGGACTACTAAAGTTGGCTTGTTCGAGGTCACTCCCATTTTGGTGGGATGATGTTTCTGATTTTGATACCTTGGAGTCCCTTGTAGTCCAAGCTTTCAACCAGGTAAAAAGTGACGTACCGTAAGTCATTGTCAAGTTAAAAGTTACAAGATCTGTATTTTTTTTCTCTTCCCCATAAACATTTAAGTTCAGTTTAAACTCGTTTATTGATTAGTTCTTCTTTCTGTATATTGTGCAAGTAAATTTTCAATGTTTTATGATGCAGTATATACAGTCTGCTTTTTTGTTAAACAAATCATTGGCAAGAAAAAAGATCACTGCAGATATACGTTATGTAAAGGAGAGATTTGGCTCTTTTAACTTATACTTGCATCTGGGGGGGAGGGGGGTGGGTAGATTCCCATAGAAAAAGGAGAGGGCTCTCGTCGTAATTTTCAAACCCCCAAAGAAGACCAATCTGGGTGTGGCCAGGCTTTTTTTGACCCCTAAAGCAGACCATATTAAAACAGAGTTGAAAAAAAATGCAGTGACTTTTAATGATGGCCAAGACGTTATCATCTAATTCTTTCACCTATGCAAAGAAATACGAAAGTGTAAATATACACTTATATACATGTATTTCTTCGTGCTAGCCTAAAGGAGACCTTCATGGCTATATACAGTGTATGATTGCGTTTTGCCCAGAACACCATAAGTGAGACCAAAAATAATCCAAAATTTGCCCCCTTGCATAACTTCTGTGTTAACACAAGAAAAGCCCAACCCTCCCCACCTTCCCCCTCCTGCCACAATGGCTGCTGTTAATAATAGTTCAAGGTTCATACGGGTTGTGGATTTTACGAATTTCATTTTCCATGCCTGGAAATTCATGGAATTTTTTGGTCGGTCATGGAAAGTCATGGAAAATAATGTAAATGGCAGATTAATTATTGCAGCCATCAAAGCAAGTATAAAACGAAATTAAAACGCGTTTCAATCAAACAATCGGAAGTTTGGCGGATAGAGGTTGTTAGTTTATTTAATTTGAACTGAATAGACCAATTCGGCTAACGCAATGTTGTACCCAATTCAAATCTCTCGGGGTTAAGGATCTTTGTATGTTGCATTTGCATGATAATGTAGCATTCATATGGAAATATTTGGAACAAAACGTTTTATTCCCAAAGGATCTGAATTGGGTACAACATTGAGTTAGCCGAATTGGTCTATTATTCTAGAAAATATCCTAAAATATAATAGTTTGGAAACTTTTCTTACAAGACAGCTAAACGTAAGGTGATGGAAAGATTGAGAAGGTCATGGAAAAAGTCATGGAATTTGAAGATTATTAAACATTAAATGTCAACATTACTGTCAACATTAAACGTTGACAGCTAAGGCTGCAATATTTTCCAAATGACCCTTAAATTATACTTTAGAATTTGGTCGACACCTACTGAGAGTTTACCCTCTCCTACTTGTAGCATAATTTGTCATAATTTGTGCATTAGTTTACTCTTGCATTTCTTGATCAACTTGAAAAACTTAGTACTTAACTGATGTAATTAAATCAGTGGACACTATTCCATGAATTTTCAATTAATAAAAGAAAAGATCTTAAGAGTCCATCAATTTCATGTCCTTCTGTCTTTCATAATGTGACTGTTACAGTCTCAAAAGCAAACAGCAAGACAGGAGAAGGCAAGCCAACCAAGGTCCACGCCTTTGATGACAATGAATCCTCATTGTTTATACAGAAAGAAAAGAGTGAACAAAGAAAAAATCTCACGGTAAAGTTATGATAACCGTAATCAGTGGCCTCTTGACATCTTTCGTTTATTGAGTTTTCAAACTGAGATAGATCATGGATGTATTAAGCTGACTCCACACTTTGCATAAGATCGCACTCCTAGCTAGTAAGCATACTATACAAGGTATAAACATGTTTGCAAGACAACACTTTGGACATTTGATTTGTCTTGTGTTGATAACATATATACATGTACTATTGTGTAGTCTATGAATTCTCAGGCATTGCATTAATAGTATTCTGACTGTTTCACTCAATCTTGGTTATCAGCTCGTAAACTGTATGCCCTTTACCACAGAAAATGAATGAAATTTCATGTATAATAAAACAATAATGTATTATTCCATTTGTGCTTGTTGGATGTGGGATTGGTTTTAGCCAACTGTGGTACAGGCCTTGGTGGCTATTAATTTTTTTTAAAATAATAATTACCATCCCATATCCCAACACTGTGAGGCTCATGGAATGATTCTTAATTTGCCTGGGAGTGCACCAGAAAACGTACCTATTTTAAGATGAAAACACCAACCTCACATAAATTTTACTTTCCAGGGTTTTTTCAAGGATTGCAACAATTCCTTTTCAAAGGATTAGTCAATTCCAGACTTTGCAAGGAAGCTTGCAGTTGAGGGCTTCCTTGCAACCTGCCCTAAGAAAAGCCATTCTCAGTGTGGGAACGCTCCTTGAACTTGAAGAAGATTTCAAAAGCATGAGGGAGGATGTTCTTTTTCACGAAATCAACCCTTTGCTTGAGAAGAGCCAACTTGACATGAGGACTCAGCTGAACTATGCTCTCCTTCTTTTTTCAACCGGGAAGGTATGAAAGGAGACCTCTGCTGTAGGCCATGTTCCTCACATCAATATGCAGACATGACTACAAGGCTTTTGGTTAAATTATAATATTCTTTTGTGTATAAATCCCCCTTGAGACTTTTGAGACAAAGAAAAACTGTTACAATACCAAACTCACCTGTAGAATTTAACCATAAAGCCTCCCAGTCGTGTCTGAATATTGATACATGTACTGTAGATAGCAAAAGTGGGCTATTAGAACCTTTTGGAGTTTACAAGACATAGTCTACATGTATAAGTACATGACAAAGCTATCTAGATTATACAGGCCAGTAGTAAAAGTAACATGCCTTCACCGGAATGTACACATACCTGTTGGGGTACATTGCATAATTACCTCGTCTGTCGGTAACTCTTGGATGCAGTGCAGTGGCCAAAAATGGTTAAAGCGGTGAAGTTGGAATCTGATGATCCCAGGTGTAAGTCGCACTTTAACCTCGAGCTGGAGTTGTTCTAGGAAAGCTCTGTTTCAACTTTTTAGCTGCACTTGTAAATATTCCACTGGTGACATGTTAAATGTTTGTTTCAATTATTTATTGCATTGGCACTGGAAGTCCCCTTAGAGGACTGGTCAATGAAGTACATTTGTATGTTATTAATTATTATTTTTATTGTTGCTTGTTCTGGCAAAAAAATCTGACAAATATGTGGAAAAACTGGAAATGCTGAATACGTCGCTGGTATAACTAAATTCTCCAAATGTTGTTCATGAACAGAGTTAACTGAATAGAGGGTAATGTGAAGTGCTAGATTTCTATCCTGTATGAACCATGTGAGCATTAGCCCTACTGATGGAAATGGGCCCATTTTTGTTTTTTGTTGTGGAGCTTGTTCTGTGTGCACTCTGTGAAACTGGGCAAACACTGATTTTGGATTGAGGCACTTTGAAAGGAGGGTGCAAGATCCTCCTTTGTTGAGTCACATACTACAGTTAAGCTTCAATTCTTTGTTTCAAACATTATGATTTCAAATCTTTTTCAGATCCTGGAGAAGTTGTGCCTTTTAGAACACTTCGAAACAGTAAAGGATTATTTTACTCAGCACATTTTGCCTGTTGTGAGTCAACTACTGCAGGATGGAGAAGATACCATAGCAAATTCTAGTCTTTACAGTGATCAAGAAGAGGAGGAATATATATCCCTCATGACGACAGTGGTTCAGGAGTGTTCAAGTCGGCCACAGGAGGTACATGTACTTTTAGGATGTGCCGGTGCAATTAGTCTATTAGGCTTCATGACAAGGCCATTTTATTCAGTGTGTATGCAATCAATGTTATTCAAGTCCAATGTATTGGAAAACTGGAGAATTTTTATGTTGCCGGTATTCAAATGTAGTCAGGCCATTACACAACTTACAATAGATTCATCTTGTATTCTTGGTTTGCATCCACGTGATGAGACGGCCATGTTGGTGTACAAATCAAAAGGAAATGGCTCTGCAATCTTTGCATGGCAATAGAATCAAATTCCCAAAAGACACTTTACTGCATTGTTCTGTACACCAACATTGCCGCTGTGACGTCAGATGCAAACTATCAATTCTGCAATGTTCTTAATATTGTCTTGTCTATGACCCTGTTTAGCTTATATTGATAATCTTATTTGGCCTTCCATTTAGGCAAAAAGCTTTTTCCTTGCTAAAACTTCAATGAAGTCAAAGTGCAAATGTGGAGACGTTTTTGGTTTTAAAGTGAGTGAAGCTCTGAATTTTATCAAAAAGCCAGAAAGAGAGCAAGCTTTAAAAAGATTCATCACCACCACAAAGAGAGGTTGTGCTGGAAGGCTTACCTTCCCTGGAACTGGTCAGGTATCCGGTTGCCTTCATATTCAACGGGTACAGCTTCCAGAAAAGTTGTTAAAGAGCATGGATGAAGGTAAACTTGTCATCATCTTTGATGAAGCAAATGTTTAACTGGATTGGATGATCGACTATTTTTATACTGGGTTTATAAGTAGGCTTGCATATTGCGTTCATAGTGGGTTTCCATGGGAAAAAGCTAATGACACCTTTTGATATCAGTCTGTATAATACTGGTATTGGTGATTTTTTTGTGTGGTTTGTTAACAGTAGCTGTTTGTATGGTGAGAGTATAGTACTGGTTTTAAAACCCATTGACCAGTAAAATCATCTGGTCTTAAACAGTCAGAGAGTAAAATCTGTCAAGTCTCACTCACAGGAGTCAATGGGTTACACATGTACACCTATTAAAACTCAGACTTTAAAAACTGTCAAGCTCTGCTTAAAACTGTTTCAAAGTCCCTTCATTAAAGTGACAATTTTAATCCTGTAAATGCTAATCATAAACCTCAGTAAATGTCAGCAAATCAATATTAATGTAAGCCAACTTAGGTGTGTTGGCGGTTTAACTCCTCATCAGGCACAATGCAACATGTATCGTAAAATAATTTGACGATATTCCTCTTTTTAAAGCATTTCTCATTCGTAAGAATGTGCCTGCTGGATGTTCCAGGAATTTGCAATTGCTGGTATGTAGTCATTATTTACTGTCATGTTTATCATCAGTTTGTTAGGTCTACTTGTTGTGCAAAAGAACTGATCAGGGGATAATGGTGTAGCATGAGTATTGTATTATTGCGTTGTTTAAAACAACACATTAAAAATTGATAAGAATGTCAAGGTGACCATATAAAGTGTAGCTCATTAAAGGGTAGCTTTGTCAGCTTATCAATCAAAATGGTGCATACTGGGTTTGTTATCAACATAACAAGTCAATCCTGAATTATGTACTGTATTCCAAAGTATTCAAAAAAGTTTGCATTTTAGAAGATGTTGATAAAGGTAGAGTTACCTCTGACAGAGCACTCTGACAAAGTGCTATCTTTTTTTTCTGGTGGCATACTGTAAGCCAGGCGCTACATCATAGTATTTCCCGGAACCACCCTCTTTTTGAAGAGTGAGTGGGTTCTTACCCCACAGGGTAAAGGTTGATGTATCTGTGAATATGTATGCATTTGATTAATTGTGTACAATAGTAGATGTTATAGAAAATAATCGTTTTACCATACCTCATTTTCAAGGAGGAAGCGGATGAAGCACAGCCACTGCCAGCACCAGCAATTACCAGTAAGCATTGACTCTTACATTCTCTCTGTGGTATTGTGTAATATATTAATTTTCACAACAGTGTGCTTCATTATGTATGTTATGCTTAGTGTACCAACAGAGTGATTTCACAATTATAGTACATCTTTTCCTACTAAATGAATACTGGCTACTCTATATGTCTCTGAATTGTAAAAGGGGCTATTTTATTTTTAAGTTATGTGCTCGAGTATCTATCTTTTTTCTCTCTCTTTTTTCATGTACTTGCCACTTTAAATTCTTCCCTTCACAGATTCTGCAATAAACGCGGACATCACCTATAGTGACTACATTCTGGCCTTTGACTCTCATTCTCGTGCTCCTTCCTTTTATTATATTGACCTTTCAAGTTTTGGTTACTAAATTAAAGAGTAACAATCAGCCCAAAGTGCAATTCCAAGTTATATAATATTATATATAACTAAACAAAAACAAGTCAATTTAAAAAACTGGCAAGGGAATTGCAGTCACTGAAACTCCGCCAAATGTATCGACTAGTGTGCAGTGAAGTCAGAATATGAGAAAATGGTTGTGAGAATTTTATTATCTCTACTTTGTGGAGCTTTTGGTAATAATATTTGCTATCAAGTAAATGGAAAGAAGCAATCTCTTGTTTTTAGTTCCAGGGGACAATGATGTACCTGCTAATGATCCTGAGCTTGAAGTGACAGAAGTTACCCAAGGTGTGCCTTTTGCCTGTGAAATAATACGGACTTTTTTGTGTCAGTGTGTTAAATCACTGCCTTATAGTAACTGGAATTACCATTTAATTTTGATAATGCTTGTCATTATCAAGAAGTGACAGCCTCTTGATTTAAAAAAGTTACGAGGGGTTGAGATGATGCAGATGTAGGGTGTTCGAGGGGTTCGATTGAACCCCCTAAATTAAAATACCTAACATCAAAAACTTGTTAAAATGTAAAATATATGCAAGTAAATATGTGACTGCTAAAAAAACAGGCGCATTGTGGATTGTTCACTTTTGCTCAGAATTAGAAAGTAATGGCCTTATGTCTCGTGATTTTAATACTTATTACTCGTTTGCTTTGTTTATGCAGGTGCCATTGATGATGTTAATAGCGATGAAGAGAAAATGGTAATTTTTTATGTCCCATATTTCATTTCTTTTGAAAAGCAATATTAACATTGTAATTTCTGTTTCAATGTTATTGTATTACTTATTCATTCATTTTGAAGGAAGGGACTGGTTTAGTTTTGATGATGAAGGATGGTAAGGCAACCTCAGTTAGATTATTTTCTTACAATTTCCCTAAGATTCAAAAGCATTCAAAATCTGACAAGAAACAAAGGACCAGTAAAACTTAATTTCAATACTCCTATTAATTTCCCAGTAAATAACAAAACAAAATGAAAGCTTAGTGTATTGCAAGCCTTCTACTGGAAATGCTGCATCAAGCAGTCAACTGACTTGCCATGTTGGATCTCACGACTTTAACCCTTACTTATGAGTTCTAAACACTACATGTACAACTTGTCATTAATTCACTGGTCACTCAGAGTTGCATCATCGAGTTATTGTTCATTTTATTCTTATTATATTTTTTAAAGGCACTAGATGAGGAGATACTTCAACGAGGAGCAGAAAAGGCAGGTAAGAATTTCCCCAGTTGAACTGCTTGTTGTTGAAAGGTTAATTATCTTGTTGAGGCACTTCGTTCATAGCATTTTGTCTATTTACCTTGGATGGACTTCAAGTATTATTTTGATTCTTTGAAGTTATAGGTAGGTCTGCCATATCCAGCATGTGGTTCACTTTTTGCACAGCAGTTACTGATAATTATTGAATGCAAATTTTTGGGTTTTGATAGTGTTAGTTCATCACCCATCACTGTGGAAACAGTCTTCGCTGTCTGTGGCATTCGGACATCCAATGGAAGACAAAATTTATTTGATTTTAAAATGTTTGATTGTATGTAGAAGCTGAAGCCAAAATTCCAAGTGTGCAAATACAAAACAACAGCACAGCAGGGCAACAAGATAATAAGTCAAATCGAAAAGGTATGGTTGGCAATAAAAACAATAGGTAATGTTATCATTTTATGGTAAATTAATGATCCATGATAACCTTAACGCATATCAGGTTTGCAGATTTAACTTTGACAAAAGCAAGTGTCCCTTTTCATTATAAAGAACGACAACATCTTTATCAACCTTCCAACTTGTGTTCATAATTTAGGAAAGCAAGAATATACCTGCACACCGTTTTTTATCATTTTCGAACGTCTTTAAAATAAGCAAAAGATATTTTTTACTTCATGGGCACTTAAATAGACAATAGCTCAGCTAGTCTACTGTAATAATAATAATAATAATAATAATAATAATAATAATAATAATAATAATAATAATAATAATAAAATAATAATAATAATAATAATAATAATAATAATAATAATAATAATAATAATAACAATAATAATAATTAGATCCGTAGCCCTTGCGGGCTACGGGTCAATAGCCCACGAGGCGAAGCCGAATAGGCTATTGACCCGTGGCCCTTGAGGGCGAAGGGTCTAATTGTTTTAGTATCACCCAACTAGTCGGACAGAAAAGGCAGTAATGGAAAACATAGACTTAAACGAAGTTCTTGCAAACCGTGAAAGTTTGGCCTACTGTAATCATTATTCCCATTTTATTGTTTTCTTTTATAGGAGGAAGAAGTAAAGTTGCCAACCTTTATGACAATTTGCACCCAGGGACTGTCTCAGGTAAGTTGGATGGTTTGTGGTTTAATCTGATGAGTTAAATAATCGTCTCGTACATGAGGATAATCTAGTTTCACTGACCTGATCCAAATTCAGGTATGAGCACTTCTAGTTTGGTTAAGTTTAAGGTGCCGTTGGCACCAGTCTTGTGAAACAAAATGCACGACTTCCTATAGTACTAGTTATTTTTGGATTAACGTTAATCGAAAACCAAGCCGTGATAACTAAAACAATCTGTTGTAATATTTCTTTCAATTTCAGGGAAGAGAAGGAGAACAAACAAGTGAACGAAGGAATACAACAGACACATTTTTCTACATTTGACACAGGAAGCATACACAAGTGACGGAATGAAATAAATTACTGCACACGCAAGCAGAGCTTTCTATCTCTGGTTGTTTAATGGTAATACACGAGGCAGCAGATAACCTAGTAACCTTTGTGGCTGTCTAATACAAGAATCCTCCTTTCAAGAAAGTCTTTGTTTCCACCAAGTAAAATATTAAAGGTCCACGTTCCGTTGCGTGCCGTGGAACAATTTTTATATTTGGAAATCCCGCCAAAACCGCGACAAGAAATGGGAACTTTTCAATACAAAAACAAGCGGTCCAATAGCCTGTCGGTTGAAGGTGGGGTGGGCCTTTCAGCTTACAATATAAATTTTAGCCTGTCATTATTCCTGCATTTGTGAAAGAGTTGCATCCCGTGGCAAATTTTATATGTGGCAATGTAGCATAAAATCTCGCGTCATTAGCTCGCACAGAACGCTCTGCTTGCATGTGCAGTATTGTTTTGTTTAATTCCGTCACTAGTGTATGCTCCCTGTGGTTAAACTAACGCAGGGCGATCGGCGATTTTGAAAAGTGTAACGGGAAGATAGCAATGTTCGTATTAAAGGGGCTATGTGACCGTACTTTACGGTAATTCGAAAAATCACCAGAATTGGGGTGATTCGACAAGCAAGATTATTTTCAGCTAAAACAATTATGATCCAGACGAATCATGTGAAACTAGGAAAAAGTTGGCCCGATTTTTTTGGAGAATACCGAAGTGCAATCTTGTTTTTTTGTTCTTCAGTTGTAAGTGGTTATTGCGATGTTTTATGTTATGTTATGAACATCTGATGTGTCATGAAATGGTCTAAAAATGCGTGACATAGCCCCTTTAAATGATGCTTTTGGTATTTTGACCAATATTCGTGTTAGATGTGTTTGGTATCTTGAGTCTTACAAATTGCAGCATACTATGGCTAACCTGAAAATCGCTGTAATGATTAGAAAAAAAAAACAGCTTAGTTTGTTCAGAGACTAGGGGATTCTTGGCCGCGTTCTGAACCAAAAACTTCAATCCTTCAAAAGTTGTACAATGATAGTTGTGTATTACTGTTTCCAAAACGTTTGAAGCTTTTATTTAAAATAGTTTTGCAAGCGTGACAACTATGAAGTTTTGAAGCACAGGGTTCCGGTTTTATCACTTTGTGTATATCCAGCTTGAGCAAAACTAGTAACTGATGTCAGCAGATACAAATTAAATGGTTGAATTTTCCTTTATGCTGTTTCGAATTCGGAATTAAATGTATCACTGATCTTCTGGCTTCTTGCAATTTGTAAGGCAAAAAAATTCAAGTAGTGGTTGCAAAAATTTTCAAGCACACGACAACAAAAAGGTCCACATATGTATATCAACGTTATCATAAAATGCTATTACTGACGTTTTCTAAGCCTGAACAACGTCGAATTTCCAAGGTATAATTAACTTCCGCAAGACTTGTTCAAATAACTTTGTTTGAAGTATTTATTTAAAATAGTTTTGCAAGCGTGACAACTATGAAGTTTTGAAGCACGGGGTTTCCGCTTTTATCACTTTGTATCAGCAGATACAAAATAAATGGTTGAATTTTCCTTTATGCTGTTTTGTTTTGTTCTGAGTCCTAATTCTAGGCGTATTCCATTGTACCTTCATAGGAAAATGTTTCAAGCAATGAAATAATTATATAAGGTTGACCTTTCAGTGTAAAGTGATCACAGTTTAGCAAAAGGTTTTTCGGTTACCAAGCGTGTTTACTAACGACTCGCGAAACAAGGGATACATTCTGTGTCAAAATGATGGCAAGACATCGGGTTTTTGTTTTTGTTAGTTGTTTTTTTTTTTCAAGTGTTATAACGTTTGACAAGACATGTGCGAATTCAACACAAAGATCTTAATCGTCCAACTCTTAATCAACAAGTAAAGAGTATGTAGAAGAGCGTTGAAAACTCACCGACAATAACTCTGCTCTGTTGTATAACTTTCATGATTATTCCCTCTCCTTCACGGCGTACAATAGGGAGATAGGGAGTTAAAGCAAAGACGACGGCAACGAAAACGGCAGCCCAAAATATAACTTAGCGCTATCGCAAGTATTTTGCGATTATTCCGTCTTGTTCACCTTGTACATTACAGGCGAACTATCCTGTAACTGGATGGGCATGAACGGTTTTAAAGTCAAAACAGACCATGACTGTTTCGTGGTTATATGCTCACGTTGTCGTCAAAACCTAAAGTTTGGTGACTTCACGTTGCTGTTTTGTGAAGTACGGCAGAGAAATGCAAGAAATTCGTGCTGCACGTGCAACGCGATTATTTTTCCTTTTTTAACCAATCATATTCTTGCTTTGTGGCGTTGCCGTAGCCGTAGTCGTTGCTTAAACTCCCTTTTAAGGCCGGGACACACTAGGCGACAAGTCGCAGCGACTTGTCTCTGCGACAAGTTGCTCCATGTGTACAACATGCAAAACAAGTCGCTGCGACACGACACCTGTTCGGAGCACACGCAGCGATCTCGTATGAGGGGGAATGTGAACTAGTTTTCTAATTCAATATGGCTGACCATGTGACGCTCTTTCATTGGTTCATTTATATTTTGTCGCAGCGACTTGCTGCCGGAAGTGTACACACCATGCGACAACGCTGCTTTCGCTATTCAAACTGGTTTGAATTCGTGCGACTGATCGCGGCGACAAAATTCTGCCGCAGCGACAATGATTTTCATGAAATTAACCGTGACACACAAAGCGATTTGTTGCGGCGACTTGTCCCCGCGACGTCGCAGCGACTTATCGCCTAGTGTGTCCCGGCCTTTAAGATCTACGACGCGACGGCAACAAAACGTCACACATTTTGCATGTTTAATGAGCAAAAGCAATAGCTTTGCACGCTCTACACGTGCATTTTTCATTTTTGTACATTTCTTTCACGTTTTCGGCAACTCTGCGACGGGAAATGACCAATTCTCAAGTTTTACTTAGAACGTGAACACAAGGCAGTCAATTTCAATTTTCTGTCGTAGCTTCAACACCGCACCTCCTAATTCAGTTCCTGGAAAGTTGCTCTAGATTTTAGAAGTTAGGCCCGGTTCAAACGTCGAACTTTTCATGCGCCGAATCAAATCATTTGATTTGGCACATGAGAAGTTCGACGTTTGAATCAATTAAATTCGACAAATTTGATTTGGGTCTACTATATATATATATATATATATATATATATATATATATATATATATATATATATATATATATATATATATATATATATATATATATATATATGGTAAGGCCAAAAATCTTTCTCAAGTGTGAGTTTCTTTTCCGTGAACCGTGAAACAAGAGAATTAATTACCGTGTCTCATGATTTTCAGTTTTTAATGGCCGTGAAGTATGCGCTTGACCCCCCCTTACGGCCCCTCGTTGAAACCACGAGTCCTGTCATTTCTGCAATGGTGTAAAAGTAGTCGCCCCTACCTAATCTGTATAAGCAAATAGCAAGTCTTAACTCAGGGTATATAGGATCTTCTGTTACAGTTTGTCTTTCCAGTTGTTGTCTGATTCGACTCAAAATATATAGAAATGTCCCTCTAGTTACCCTGAATGTTTTCTTGAATCTGGCTTCCGAGTAGTATTTCCAAACAGTGTCCCACCATCCACTGTTCCTTAACAGCCGCCGACATGAGCGAATAGGTTCTACCATAGGCATCCCAAGCTCGCGTAACTACAGACAGCCGTTGAGAATTTAAACCCGTTGTAAGACTTTGTATGGGAAATAAAATACAGTCAATTATGAAGCCTAAAAATTGCTCAATTTAACGTTCATTCAATAAAATGAATCAAAATGACTCACCTCTGGTGTATTCTTGTGCCTTTTGGAGTTCATTTCACAGTTTCGCGAAGTCCGTGTTTTCAATGTTCGTCTTAGAACGTCATAAGAGTAACATTTAATTCGACCAATTTAATTCGACGTCTGAATCAACGTCGAATTAAACTCATTTGGGTCGACCCAAATAGGAATTTGAATTGGCGCATGAAAAGTTCGACGTTTGAACCGGGCCTTAGACAAACTGACATAATGACGAAAAAGAGTAATAAACCTCAACTTGCAATTTTAAATGACGTTTTCGTTAACACCGCGTTGTAGATCTTAAACTCCGTAATGTGGGCGAAGTATTTAAAACTAACTTGGTACGATCTGTTTCATGGGAAAAATTAATAATCAGAAGTATGCATTTGCACCCTCACGTTGTCGGTAAAACCTCAAATCTGATGATTCCACACAGTCGTTATGCAGTGTACCAAAAAAATATGGGTGGTATCGAAAACAAAGCACTCGAAAACGATGAAGAAACAAGAAGCACCCAAAACTCTCAATTAGTCCAAAAAATTAACGAACCTACGGAGGCTACGAAAGCTCTTAAGGGACATCTTAGTTTTTTTTTTCTAAATCTGACCTTGTTTTTTGGTTCTTCCAATCGAAGTTAATTTTTGTGAACATCCGATTTTTTTTTAATTTGCCGATTATTTTTTCCATGAAAAAAAAAAAATAATAAAAATAAATATATATATATATATATATATATATATATATATATATATATATATATATATATATATATATATATATATATATATATATATATATATATATATATATATAT
>OX421456.1:9832188-9842188 GCA_949126865.1 Montipora capitata | reverse complement strand
AACTTTGGACACTTTTGATTCTTTCACAAAGGTGTAGACAGAACTTAAGACTTGAAATGTCATGTTTCAAACAGTGCCGCTGAAAGATTAATGGTGTAAATTCTGTCAACCTTACTATGGGTTTAGGAAAACATGTGAATATATGATAATTTGCTTAACAGAGCTATATGCACCTTTCAAACGTCCAAGGCCTGGCATTTACCTAGGAGAATTGATTCCCTCAAAACTGCAAAATGCCCTTTGGCTGGTACTTACTTGCTAAAATTGATTGAATGAGGATGACATCTGTTGTATTCTGATGCCATCGAAGAATACTGCCAAATACTGGAGTAAAAAAAAGTCTCTGCTTACGAGCCAGAATGCCCATCAGGCCGGCGCTTATCTCCGGTTTCAGTAGCATGAAGCGACTAGGAGTATTTATACTCCCCCCTAGATGGGATGCTAGTCCATCGCAGGGTTACCCCCAGCATTACGCCGGTACCCATTTATACACCTGGGTGGAGAGAGGCACCGTGAGAGTAATTAAAAGTGTCTTGCCCAAGAACGCAACACAATGTCCCCTGCCAGGCCCCGAACCCGGACCACTCGATCCTTAGTCGAGCGCACTAACCATGAGGCCTCCGCACCTCCACTACTTGAGTACTAGAGTATTATATCAATAATTTAGAGTATGATATTAATATTATAAAATCATTTTGCCATAATTTATTACAATAACATCTTGTTTGCTAACTCGTTTCTTTTTGTTAGACAAAGCAATTCTGGAGGAAATCTTTGAGCAAACAAAGCTTTTGAAGCTAGAGAAAAAGGTAACTATTTTGACTTCTGAAAGTAGCAAAAAGCTCATTGTAAGTGGTAGTGGTTTGTAGTGGTATTTACAGCATACAATGGTTAGGTGAAAGAAAGCCATAAACATAACTTGAATTTTACTTGTGCAATAATTGCGTTAGAAAAGGTTTCATAATACCATTGCTAACTAGCCTGCCTTTGATAAGATAACTAGGAAACTTTTACTGCCTATAAAGAAATAATTAACAAATAAATTATTCCATGATTGCATGTTGGATATCAGATGGTTAAATTATAGCAAACAAGGCCCATAGCGCCGAGTTGGCTATAACCAGTCTCATCCAACAAGTGCCAATGGAATAATAATATTGTTTTATTAAATTGTCATCAAATTCTGAATGCTTGGACACTTGGAAATTAAAGTCAATCAGTTTACTTAAGAGGGGGGAGGGGGCGGGGGTGGCTCCCTTAGTAACCATTGTCTTTCTGTTGTTAAGTGCCACCCCCCTTAACACAATCAGTTTCGATTTTAGGTCATATGGGATACGTGAAATTATGAGTTTATAATGGAGATTGAGTGAACCAATCAGAAAGCTAGAAATGCAGTATCTGAGGTCGAACATTTAATAACATTTTAATAATAATGATTGTTATTATTTATGTCATAGCACTAAGGCATGGTGGTTAATTTGCACATTGTATTTACCTATGTACAGTACAGACGACTTGTTTTATATCAAGATTTTAAGAAAAAACTACTTGTATTGATGTGACTGAAGTACTGTTTTTTCTTTTTGCTGTCATTTATGTGAGTTAATCATTTTATGTTTTTTGTAGCTCAGGCATAATCATGCCCTTGTGTTAGTGTATGACTTCCTGTTTGGTCAAGGGATTCAGTGTGGTGGAGACTTGAAGCACAGCGTCACTAAACGCAAGTCTGCACTGCAGTCATGTTTGGCTCGTTTGAAGATCAAAGCCAAGGTTTATAAGAACGAGGACCTCTTACCCAAGCAGATCTTAGACAAAGGCATGCACAAAATTATGATAATTAATTTTATGTTTTACACAGCAAGGAAGTTATTTTGATTGAATTAGTCTTGTGCAGCCACTGTTCACAAAGTGACATTAGATTTCATTTAGTTTACAAATTGTCTAGATTACATGATTTTAACCCATTGACCCCAAGGAGTGGGACTCAATAGATTTTACTGTGTCTAACACCAGACGATTTTACTCGTCAGTGGGGGATGTCCAGGGTGGTTTAGGAGTGGCTGGGTTAACAACTTTTATTTCCACTCAAAAATTATATCCCCTTGCAAGTGAACCAACTTTGGTCAGTTTTCATTCCATGGCAGTGGGAGTGAACAGCTGAAACATCCCCACAAATTCTTTTCATTACAAATGTTGGTTTTAATCCAAATACATATAGACAGCTTAGTGCCTTAGGGATAAATTAAACCTCAAACTTGGTAAAAATGACTTAATTTGATACTCAAGATAGATCCCAACTATAATTATTATAAAATAGATGATAGTAGATGAACATTCAAAACTTGTTTCCTTGTGTTCTTCTCTTTAACTCCATAATGGGCATTTCTTTTACTCAGAGAGAAATGTTAATTTTTGTGGATTGTTCATGAACAGAGTACACTGTAAGCTTTACTTTCACATGTATTATATTCATGTGTTATCACCAGAGATTTACGATGACATATGTACTAAATTTCTTTTGATGTTTCACGTAGATTTGATCCCACGTTATGTCAGAGTTAACACAATAAAGACCTCCATGGAGCATGTAATCCAACATTTCAAAGAAAGTGGTTATGAGCAAGCTAATCAAACCAATGTAGCATCTTTTGTCATGCAGGTAAGTTCTCAATTCCATTTAACTCTCTCCACCTTTTTCTTAGCAAGGTCTAGCTCCACTCAAAAACCCTTAAACCCTTTCCCTGACTGAAGAGTGGCACTTAAAGATTTTACTCTGTCTAACACCAGACGATTTTACTCATCAATGAATGTTGCTTCAGGGATGAAAAGGCTAACAACATATAGGTGATGATGATGAAATGTAAAACTCTTTGTGGGCCGAAAACTGCTTTGCATTCAGAAAGTTCTTTTGAAAACAGCGATGCAAATTAATTTGTGACGTCAACCTGGTATTGTACGCATTGCTTCATTGCTCGGTTATTGGTTAAAGAATGACCACTTTTCCCATCTTTGAAACCCAATAAAAAAGTGAAATTTCAATCAAAAGGTTCCCAAAACAACACAATGTATTTAGGATGATTTCGGAGAATTAATAAAGTGGAAATGTGATTTGAGGTAATAGGCACTTTAAAACGGAAGTCTACAGTAGGTTATTTTCAAAATCCCAAAATAATATTGTTTTGCAGACTGAAGTGCCGGTACTCTCACAAGACGATGCAAAAATCCATTGATTTCATATGAAAAACGTTTTCAGCTACCCTAGTTTTCATGGCAGATCTCCCAGCTGCATTGTAGATTCCGATACGTTAATTTTAGTATCAACATTCAAGGGAAATTAATTCCCTCATGCTGCTGGGTTTTTCCGTGTGCCTTTCTTGAGAACTTTCTTTCCTTTTACTTTTAGAGCAAAGCCACACATACTAAGCAGTTCATGTGTGATGAACACTTTTCGGATGTACTGGTTTTCCCTTCTGGCACTGATCTCCATGATCATCCTTTGTATGTCAATGGAGAAATCCTCCTTCAAGACAAGGTACAACTGTTAACATGAAGTTTCATCCCATTTGTAGTGATGGCCCTTAAGAACATAAATGAACACCGGCTTAAAGCTCAAAAATAGAAAAAACAAAACTCAACCGAATTTATTCTACCACAAACGAGCAATGCCGTGTTACAAGACCATCGGTCCAAAATCTCGACCGATGGAATGAACCCACTCATTATTATAGTCATAAAACTTATTTGAAAGGCAAACCACTGTTCATAAACAAATATGTGTTGTGTAATACTGTACGTTGTAAATCTTCAATAAGACAATTAGTGTTTTTCCTGAGGCAAATTTAATTAGAAAAAAGGCGGACACTAGCATTTTACAGCATTTAACAATTCAATTACCGGTAGCTTGCAGTTTCATTGGTTACATGTATGCAACAGGCATTCATGTCCATCTCCTCGTCTGTCTCTTCAATGCCCAGGGATCTATCCAGAAGGGGAATTTAGCCACTATTTGCCGTGGTATATCCTAAACGGATGGTTTAGAAATTTCCATTTTAAGGTCACTACAGCATACAAGTACAGTATGTCTGCCACACACATATAATGTATTATTGTTCAATTCCTTTGTCAATAATTTTTTGTATGCAGGAAGCCCATTACAGTACATCCTTTAATTTTCAATGACATGATACATGTAACTCTCTCTGCCAGCTACAATTTAAGGTCAGAATACCCTTGTCGGCTGCTTTCAACAAGACATCCAGTGATGTTATTGAGTATTGGAATCTCGCCATTCTTTGACTATTTTCTGCATAGGCCAGCTGTATTCCAGCTCACGTCTTGCTACCTCCCCCTGGTTCTCATGTGATAGATGCCTGCGCAGCCCCAGGGAACAAAAGTAGCCATGTAGCAAGCATAATGAGCAATAAAGGGCATAACCAGTCAATCAATAAGCATTAATTATCATTTATTAATAGTTCTTATTTTTGGGGACCCCATGACTTATTCATTCTCTCTCTCTTTCTCAACCTTAAATAGTGTCTTCAAAATTTAACAGTTTAATATTTCCTTTTCCCATTGACTATGATTCAAAATTATATTTTATACTGTAATCACCTTGAAACGGTAATAAAATATTTTGTAACTAATCTTAATAAACAGGCAAACACAGCATCAGGGGCGGGCATCTCGTTTATTGAATGATACAGGATACAGCGAGCGTTTACATCATCACCATAAGGAAAATATAGCAGTGAAAAAACAATAAAGCAAAGTTGAAAGAGATGCCTTCAAATGCCTTCCCCAGAGGTTCAACATACCAACAAACACGCCTAAAATACTTCTACAGTTAACATGAATCATTCATAATGGGCTCTGCTAGCCCTTGATCCCAACAAGGCTACTGGTCCAGACGGCATCCCCTGTCGTCTCCTCAAGGAAACAGCGCGGCAAATAGCTCCATCACTAACTCAGCTGTTTAACCTGTCTCTCTGCTGCGGTACGCTCCCGGACGACTGGAAACTGGTGAATATCATTCCTGTCTACAAAAAAGGAGAAAAACAGTACGAAGATAACTACTGCCCAATCTCTCTCCTCTCAATAGTCTCCAAGGTTCTTGAACGCTGTGTGCTGGGCAAAATACGTGACCACATATACTGCCTTATCAGCTGCATCCAACATGGATACAGCGTGTCATTAGCGAAACGTTACGAAATATATATCCTTTTCTCTTTCCATCAACTTGTCCGAAACTTGACAGCTTCTCTTCTTTTAACCTGTTTTACATGTATCGAGGGCACCCAACGAGAAAATTAAGGCAAACGGTTTTGAGAGACATTTTTAGGCTCCTTGTAATGTATAAAAACTATCCAGAGAAATGATTTCATCACCTAAAAGAATTTGATCTGTTCGGATATCTTAGGTGAAAATTGGAGTGTCCGAAAATTGTAGGGAATTAAATCTTCATTTCAGAAATTGCTAGCTGAACGTTACCTTCCAGGGAACCATTTGCTCATCCGAAACTACTAGGTGATCTTTTTAAGTGCCAAAAATTGCAAAATATTTGTTCCCAAAACGTAAGGGACTACTTTTCCCTGGTTGCCGAATCTTTTAGGTGATGTTTTACTAAAGAAATCTATAGCTGTTTGCAACGTAAAACCGAAATTCTTAAAAGAGTTTGGCTCTCCCAAGAACATATTTCACCGAAGATTATCGTTGGGTGCCCCTGATGTATATTGGAGTTAAGAAGAAGCTTCTTTTCAAATGCTCGTAGTTTGAATGTTCTGTCAACCCTCACTTCCTTCCTGCAGAAAAATATTTGGATTTGACACTGACAAGAAAAGGCAATCAGTAATGGAAAAGCTGATGAAAATAGCTGGCGCAGACTGTGTTAAAACGACAAACTGTAGCTTTCTGGAGGTTGGTATTAAGTTAGTGTCTCTCTGTCAAGTGAACTCTCTCTAGAAGGGAGTTAAAATCTAAAAACACTTGACAATAGCAACGACAATGCCAGGAATAAACTTTATATTAGCCATGTTGAGTAAAAGTAATATCTACAGGAGACCACTTCAAGGTATATAACTTTAGGCTAATTGTGAGGATCTCAAAATTATTCCATCTTAATCACGTTGTACAATAATCCATTTTTTATTATATCTGTCAGATAGTGCGTGCCCTGTGATTGGCTATTAAAACTAGTTTCCTTTCCCTCGCGGCTGATTACCACAGATAACCACAGAGATATAATAAACATCTTACTAACCTCGTTTTCGCGGTCGGTACTGTAAAATTACGGATTCTTGCATGTTTTTTCCCGTTGATTTATGGCCCAAGCGGGAAGCAGTCCGTAATTTTATAGTACGGACCTCGAACTTGGTCAGTTAATTCACTGTATGCCCGTGTTCTTGTCAAATCCTTTAATTTGGAATGTGTCAGGTTGATCCCTTTGAGGAGAAATACAGCAAAGTTGAGTACATTGTGGTTGATCCATCTTGCGGTGGGTCTGGTATCACAACCAGAATGGATAGACTTGTAGATGAGGAACAAGAAACAGCTGAGAAAAAGGTACATACTCAGCTTTATTTGTCAATAAGGCTTAATGTTCTGCCAAATGCGCTAGCTAAAAAAAGAGGTTTTCCATAGAGTGTCAAATGTAATGTAGCGAATCTTAGTTGTGTTTTCCAAAGCTACATTGGGTGATTGAATTAAAAATGGATGGCGATGCTACTTTCTCTTTCATTTTCTTACATTTTTGGGATTCGTTTTACAGCACTTTGCACTCAATTTAGTGTTCTTGCTTTGCGTTATGATCATAAATCTTTGATTACTGCTATTGTCAACAAAGGAAATGATATATGAAATGAATCATATAATGAACTGCGGATATGCAGTCAAGTGAAGCTATGCAATTGCTAAAATTGCGTTCGTAACTGCGAGGATCATCGTTTCGCTTGATTTAAACCCCAAATGACAAGCTCTTAATATCAGTGGCTTTGTAGCTCAGTTGGTTAGAGCGTTGCACCGGCATCGCGAGGTTACAGGCTCAAATCCCGTTGAAGTCCTGAATTTTTGAGGCTTCTCCATTGCTATATTTTCTCCACAGTTTTCTTGAAATGTATCTTTTGTTATAGTTTCTTTGTATTTAATTTTCTCTTTCGCTTCTTCCGTAGAAGAGACCGTTGAATCTCTGGCCACGTTTCAGTTATCAGTCTTGAACCATGCGTTGTCCTTTCCTTTGGTAAAGAGAGTAGTGTATTCAACATGCTCTGTTCATCAAAAGGTATGAGTTTCATTTTTTTGTCGTAAATTGTTAAGTTCGAAACAAACGAAATAAATGTTGACTGAAGCAAGCAAACCAGGAACACTCTTCTTGTGGCCGAATTATAATTTGGAGCCAAGTGAAATACCACTTAGGGAGACAACCGTAACTAAATTCTTAGCTACAACGCAATTGACTCTTTAGTTTCCATAGAAACTTTGCCAGGTTCAAATCAATGAGGCTATGGAAATGTTCCCCCCCGACACTTATCTTACGATGGAGCAAGAACCTTCAATTTTCGAACGGAATTTGTTGAGAGAAAAAGGGGGGGGGGGGGGGGGGGGGGGAGAAGATGGGAACCAATGTATTCCCAGTTTGTTTCCCATCCAACATTTGATGTGAGTTGTGTTGATTTCCCCAATTTTTAATCTGAACCCCTGTCCTGTAGCCGGGTGGTAGAGCATCCGAACTAGTTATCGGAAGGTTATCGACTCCTGTTCGGGAGCACTCGGATTTTTTCCGAGTGTTCCCGATTCATCATCGAACCGAATTTGTCGTGAGAAGAAGAGCGGAGAGAAGATCGAAGCTCAGTTGTAGGGCATCCGAAGTAGTCATCGGATTTAAACAGGGCTTCTGATTGGGTGCGGAAAACAAATTAACATTGTGCGGAACTCCTTAATGTTTCTGCACAGGCGGCCCAGAGTTGGAAGGTAACAATTATAAGGATTTGTATGGGAATCTCGATAACAGACTGAAAAAGATATTTACCCGCAAAAGTTCTCAAGAAAAAGCCGTGCTTTATTGTCGTGGTGAATTTCTCGCTTTTTGTGTGGTTTTTTGCCTGATTGAATGCGATTTAAGCGACTTCTCAAATTCCCGAGTTGTCACTTGTACCTAAATAAAGGAAAGGCTGGAAAGTAATTTCTAGCTTACCTCACATCTCGCCAATAAAATCACACTTCTCCGGCATCAGTCACGCTCAAACTCCGGCGATGGCTACACGGATAAATTTACATCTCCTTGACCAAGTTTCAAGGTCCAGCGAGTATCCATTGCTGAGAACAGCGAAAAATATTCAAATTTTCAAACTCCTTCGAGGCTCGGTTGCAACGAATTTTGACACGGCTGGTCAACCGCTCACTTATTTGCTCTCACCGTATCGAGGCTCAAGAGAACGGTTGACCAGCCGTGTCAAAATTCGTTACTTACTATGATTAGACTACATTATTGTTGTACTGTATCATTGTGGTAGGCGTAATTCAAACAGATTGGAAAAACTTAAGGTGATTCCTGAGTAAAAAACGTTTTAGAACGATTTTCTTGAGACTTTTCCTGAATGTTCCCTACTAATCCCTGTTTTGAGAACTACAATAAAAATGATAAGTCACCGTGCTTGCTTAAGAGATATAATAAGCCAATCTTACCCAATTGTAAATTTTCTTCTGCCCATGTCGTCAAGCGTATTCAACGTTACGAGTCTCTCTTCGTTGAAAAAATCTTCATAATGAAACGATCGAGAAGTTTAACAAAGTCAGTTCATTATTCAGACCTGGTTTTAAAGTGCTTAGTACGCATGAAGCTATTTCAGTTAACGCTTAGATTTTAGTTACCTTTTGTTACCAAAAGTTGTGAAATTTTTTGCTGGAACTTGTCAAAAGTTGTTTTCAATAGCAAGAGTAGCCTAATTAGGGCTCTATTGTTAACTTTATCACACCTTGATATTCGCATATGTCTTCTGAACAGTTTGATTGACAGCCGTAGAATTCACCGAAGAGAAACCGAAAGACCGAAATATTCACAAAGCCAAATCGGCGGACCAATCATAGCGGACTAGTTCTGAATGAGAAATTAATTATGCCGCACATCCGAAAATTATGCACCGCAAGTAGATGTCGCCAAAAACAATAGCATTCTGCGCGATGCTTACCCCATTTATGTCTGTACTCATACTAAACATGCGCGTTATTTCATCGCCTTAGGGTACATTTTGCGGTAGCTAAACGAGAGGGTTTTTAATTTAAAGTAACACTTGAAAAAGCACCTGATAGATGGAAAGTCTAGAGCATATGGAACACTTTCTTTCTTTCTTTCCCGAAAAAATTTTATTTTTATTTTTTATTTAAAGGGGATAATTTGTACACCAAAACTATGCAATAAAAGTGTAGGTCACCTTGCTCGTTTAAGAGCGAAACACCATCATACCTGTCTATCTCGATTATCGTAGGTCGAAACAATAAAACTCGCCAAGTTCTCGGAATGCGAGCGCTTATTCGCAAAGAGTTATGGGTCATTCACAACTTCTCTCACGTGTTTTGAGAACTGTTTCAGCGTGTATGATGCACTTACGCCATATTTACAATTTTGCAAATTTGACCAGTTTATAAATATTAACACAACAAATGCGCAGTCAGGATGCGCATTGCAATACTGAGGAATCACCTTAAAAAATCAATTGTTCGATACGCCATCAATTGGCGCACAAGACTGGTAATAGCTAATCAGGTTAAAAGGAAATTGGAAACGCATGTCCGCTTGAGTCCGTTGGGGGTCCATAACAAGGATCCCGGCGCTACTTCGCACACGTTACTAACCTTTGTAAGATTACGTCTGCGACGCAGGCTAAGGGGCGATTGAAGTTCGCAAAAAAAGATTTCGTTAGTAGCTATTGTTGCCTCTACAGAACATACACTATCATAAAAAATACACCACACTCTACGTTTTCTTGATAAAATGTCTCTTTTATTTCAT
>OX421456.1:9824688-9827188 GCA_949126865.1 Montipora capitata | reverse complement strand
CTGTGCTGGAATAGGAGTTTGGACCTGCATCATGTAAACTAATACAGAGCGAGATTTATTACAACAACTTTATTTGAGTGTCAATGGATTTAGCACAAGAGCACAAATTGGAGACACTAACGAAATTAACTCAAATCAAATCAAATATTGGTTCTTGTCGAGAGGGGAAAACCGTAGTACCAGGAGAAAAACCTACCTCGCGGAGCAGAGTAGAGAACCAGCAAAACTCAACTCACATTTGACGCCGAGTCTGGGAATCGAACCCGGGCCACAGTGGACAGCTTGGTGTTGCGTGCCTGTGGTATCACAAGGCACGTTTTTCAAGATGGCGGACAACACTGTCAGTGATTCAGATTCCAGCTGGGAAGAATGCGCAGATGAAGGCCCGATTAATCTATAATCCTATTGCGGAAGCTAAAAGGCTGGGGGCAAATCTCGCTTACCCCGGAAAAGTTAAACTAGCTAAAGAAAGAAAAGTTCAGACGAATCCGGCCGGTAAAAAGCGCAGTACGCGTGAACAAAATGATCTAAACCGCAAGAAAAGCAACTTAAAGTGCAAACAAGTAGAAAACAAAAGCAACTTTTCGGCAACTTTGGAAATAAAGAAGAAACTTCTAAGCAACTTTTAGACATTTTTATCGCCAACTTTTTGGTAAATATCGGCGATTTGTGGCTGAGCCTGATCATCATCAACATCATGGTCATCATCATCGTCATTCTCATCATCATCATCTTTTGGCCTCAGCTGAGATTCCCTCCACATCGCCCTTTTAGCCATCATCATTTTTGAGGTCCTGAACTTTCATTCCCATGTCCCTTGATATAACATAGCGGAAAGTAAGTGTCAGTTGTGCAAATAAAGGAGGCCGCTTGTCGAGCGATTTTGTCTCAAGCCATTGTTTCGTTTTCGAGAAGTTATGCTTCACCTCGAAATTTCTTTTCGACTTGACCCTCGAAAACTCGACTCTCTAATCTCGAAACTCGATCCTCGAAACACATAGCGGATCGAGTTTCGAGTCGAGACTGTCAACATTTGCTGCTTAAGGTTTTCGCAACGGGCTGCCACAATCCTTTTCGGATGAACTACACCAAAGGTGCGCCTCACGAATGATTATTCCGGCTTACAGTTATAAAGAGGTTGAGTATAAAGCCAACATACCCACATTTCGCAAAAGACGTTTTACTGTCACCTCCCCCAGAACCTATCTCCACATACAGTCACCCTACACCCCAGGCCCTAGGGAAATAAACACACACCAGTAAAGTATACAAACACATTCAAATGGGACCTTTATTTCCATTTCTTCTAACTTTCAATTACTTTTTAAGGTTCACAGCACTTGTATATCATTATAAATATAATAAACTTACTAAAGTTACCAAATTGCTTCTGCAGAATGATTCCACAGTAAATTTCTTTTGATATCTAACATATTATTAAGTAACAAGGGTAAATACTTGCTTATACATACAACAATATACCAAACAGTTTTTTTTAACGCTGAGAGCCACAACGTTATATTTACAATTATTTGCTTTCGCGCAAGCGGTTGTTACGAAAATGTTGAATATAAATGCTAAAAACTTTCTTAGAAGTGAACTGCATTATTTTCTTAATCAAATCAAAGCTTCAGAGATAATAAACTACTCGCCTAAGGGCGTGTTCAAACAGGAAATATTTGGTGTCCATACAACATCAAACCATATTTGGTGACCAAACATTTTACCGTTTGGCCACCTTGTTTGGTGCTGTTTGACTCGTGTTTGCTAAAATTTCAAGGCTATCAAACAACTTAAAACGTTTCTTTTGTTCTCGTGTTTAATGGGTGAACTTTTGTTCGTTTACCCAGCCGTATCAAACTTGTTTTGCGCGCGCATGCGTACCACGTTTGCTCAGCCGATTGTATCCAGGTGTTGTTTACGTAATTGTGAGCCATAGTTCTTTGCTTGTGGAGTTTGATCTGAGTTTAGGCGCCCAGAAACGAGGAAACAATGTTTCTACGGCGCGCAAACGAGAAAACATTTGCTGAGAAAGCAAAATCTTTCTGAACAAATTCAGAAACAATTTTTTTCCCGCAACAAATGTTCCCTGGGGCCGCAAACGGGGAAACATTTGCTTCGGCAGCAATGTTTACGCAACATCGTTTCCTCGTTTGCGGGTGCCTTTAGATCAAACATGTTTTAACCGTTTGGCCACTCACTTCAACATTAGCATGTTTGGTGACAAAACAATGTTTGATGGTGTTTAAACGCCAAACATTTCCCGTTTGGTCTCGCCTTAAGTCAAACACTTAAATTAGTTTTAATTAGTCATGGCTCAGCTTATGATAACTACACCGGAACTCTCTGGACAATATAACAGACTAATATTCAGTCCCAAACAAAAGGCACCATCTCGAGGCTCTGGGGAATAAATATAAGGATTTTTGACTTTATTGCCCGGAGCCTCGAGATGATGCGTTTTGTTTACGACTGAATTTTAGTATATCAAAAGTGGGCT
>OX421456.1:9774688-9819688 GCA_949126865.1 Montipora capitata | reverse complement strand
GAAACGCACGTTACTTTTGATATATACTGTTTTGGGGGATCCTGAAAAGTTATCTATTACCACCTGTTATATCACTTTCTGAAAACCTGCGAAAATAGCTTGTCTTCGCTGGCGTTTATTTCCCAAGTCCAGACCCGGCCGCTCAAAACTCCAACTGAATTCTGCCAAACAAGAGTTAGGAAGCATAGAAATGTAAAAACACCTTGCGCTTTTTATCTTCCTTTCCCACAACGACTTACTCTGCGAGCAGAGTCTCTTTCGATCTTCCTAGATAAGTCGGGAAGAGAAAAGTAGACTGTGCCAGTAGGCTCGACTTTCTTTAAATTGCCGCTCATCCAAAGAAATGGATGAGCCAGTCCAGTTTCGACTTGTAAAACCTGTTTTTTTTTTGTATGTGCGCATGATCAATTGTCATGCGTCATCAACATTTTTTAAATTACAACAGTGTGACAATTTTTAACTGTCTAAAGTCCCATGAGTATACACAGAATGCAAATATGGCGGATCACTCGGGCGGCCCGGGTCTACTTGCGAAAGCGAGGCTAGTGAGGCCTCGCGTTTGTATTGACAACGCGTCCTTTGAGTACGAGTCCATAGAGTATTTGTTTGTAGTCGTTCTGTTCTGTTCTTTTTCGATATGGTTACGAGTTGTTGCGTCCCTGAATGTAATCAGAAAGGAAAGAAGACCTCCACAGGAGAGAAAGTTTCTTTCTTTGAATTCCCACGCTCTCCTCTGAGGAAAAAAACGGTGGATTCACGCAATTCGCCGTGAAGAAGGAAAGGAGTTTAAGATTGTCGATGGAACAAAAGTTTGTTCGCTGCATTTTAGGCGTGAAGATATAAGAAAATCATTTAATGGACGGGCTTATGTGGTCGCTGGTGGCGTTCCAAGCAGATTTGCCTGGTCAGTTCCTTCCCCGAGGAAAAGAAAAGCTCCTCTGAAAAGACATCCTCTGCCTCCGAAGAAGAAATTGTTCCTCTGAGTTCATTTAGTGTTGTAAACCAAATGTGGACTGTTTGCGCTTTCCTATGCAACACTCAGGATCCACTCATATCTAATATCACATGACCTGTTTATGCTATATTGTTTTACTAAGTCGATGTTGTTGTTTACATTTATCTTAGTTGAAATATCTTTCAAACCAGTGTTGTTTTTGTCTCTTTTTGTGTTTAAAACATGATATTTAGAAACATAGAAAATCATAAATCAAACTGGTTTGACAAATTTAAAACCAAAATTAGATATGAACAGTAGTTAATTGTTTTGATGTTTAAATACCCTACCTTGGGGCTTACCATTTAGTAAACATACATGTTAAGAACAGTGATTTTGCCTTATGCTCTTGGTTCTCTAGCTGCTGTAGCTAGGAAGTGTTTAAAATAATACAGTTTCAATGTGACCTTTAAACCGTTCCAAAAGTGAGGGCCAAATGGAATTCGCTCGATGCTCATTCCTTTACTGGTGTAAACGACGAAATCGCACCTTTTTTCCCCGGTCACACCCATCAGCCCTTGCACTTGGACATAGTACTTATGGGTGCGTTTAAGTTTAGGCTTTCCATCAACTTCTTCCATAAAAAGGCTGCTATCAGAGCATGCATCCAAGGGGGTGACTAAGTACTTGGTTCTGGGCATTTGACTTCAGAAAGACCAAACGGATCAGAGCATCCAGGATCAATAACCTTGCCATCAGGTGAAGCACCCAAGTATGGGGCATCCATGCTTATTACAAGTCCTGACTTAAAAACCTTCACTGGCTTGTTAATAGAGGACATATATTTCTGGTATTGTTCTCAGGCAATTGGCTCATATTTAAGTCCATGATTAGTATATCTTGACGAAAAAGGCTTTGGATTTATAAGATTTTTTACCAGAGATTCATGGTTCCTTTTTCTTTCCCTTATAAGACCAAAGTTAGAGGCAGTAAATCGGAATTTTCTTTCCAGCTTCCATTCAGGACAGCCTGATTGGCTGCGTGTTTTAATCTCAATGTCATTCAGTTTATCGTCATCAACTTGCAGACTATTTAACAGTCATTTTTCTGCTTCCGAAAGATCGGCAGGCATCTCAAACAGTTCATTAGACTGACTTGATAGGGGAAATCTTGGATATGTCACAACGTGCTCACTGTGGTTGGCAGGGTTTCCTCTAGCGACAGATGTGATGTCACAAAAAACTTTAAAATTATCTTCGGTCACTGCAAGTTGATAGCTGGCATACGAACCTTGTGGACTTTTGCCAAATTTGGTTTCCACTAAGGGAATAGAATCAGACCTTGCAGTCATAATCTGTGCTAAGGCCATATTTGGGTTCAATTCTTTCAAGGTTGCCAATAGTTTCTCTTCATCTGCCTTTTGCCCCCGGATATTATTCCTTGCCTCATAAAGTGTACATCTGACACCAGGATCTCGAGCTGATGGTCTGGTCTGCTCCAGGTAGGTTTTTGCTACAAGCACTTCCATTGCTGGTTGTGGATTAATAGAGTTTCCTCTTCCCTTCCTATGCCACTGCTGTAAAGAGGAAGTACATGCCTGCTTTGGCTGCATGTCTTCTTCGTTTTCAAGTCCATGGACAGTTTTACATTCATATAATGAGAATTTGCAAATCTTCATTAAGAGTGCTAATATATGGTTACAAAAACCAACCTTCCCAGCAACGCAGGAGCATGAAGCATGTTTCACTTCCCCACTAAAAATGCACAATGCGACTTTTAAGTTGTGTGGGGCATCATTCTTCCGAAAGCTGTGATAGCAGTGTGACCGGAAATAAAAATAGTTCTCGTCGCTCGCTGCAGAGATGCTCTTTAAATATTCGTCGTTCAGAAAAGTTGTCGCTTTCCGGATACTCGTTGGAACGGAGTGGGCTTTTACTTGTCGGATCAATTCTCTTTCCAGACTTTGAAATATGGAGATTCATTTCGGCACGGGTGAAAAAGGGCACCCGCCGTATGTCTGCAGACCAGCCATATGAGCGGAAACTCAAAGGAATTTGAGTTGCGCAAATGCCGGAGTTGTCATCTTTGGTTTTATCCAAGCGTTCCTTGCGCTTTGAATATACGGAGTCAGGATCCGGACCTACTATATTTTCATCACGACCTTCTTTAATATATTCCTCAACCCTAAACAGAAGGGAAGATAACATAGTTTTAAAACTTTGGTTACCGCAATCATGTCCAAGCCAGGCGCGAAATCGCCCCGAATTAGCAGTCGAAGCACAAGCATCCTACCTTTTCACTAATTTTGCTTTTGTTTTCAATCCTTTCAATGTATCGCCTCTACATTTCAGCCACAAACGAAGTTCTTCATTTTTTAGCGTGGCAGGCGATCTGCCTTGAAGAGAAGCTCCAGGAATATCGTCTTCTGTGAGCGCACGTGAAGCAGCCATTCGTGACGATCAAAACACATGGAAAAGCCGGCCTCACTAGCCTCGCCTTCACGCAACTAGGCCCGGGCCGCCCGAGTGGTCCGCCATATTTGCATTCGGTGTATTTAAAGGGGATAATTTGTTCACCAAAACTATGCAATAAAAAATATAGGTCACCGTGCTCGTTTAAGAGTAAAACACCATCGTACCTGTCTATCTCGATTAACGCAGATATAAATAATAAAACTCGCCATGTTTTTGGAATGAACGTGCTTATTCGCAAAGAATTATGGGTCATTCACAACTTCTCTCATGCGTTTTGAGAACTGTTTCAGCATTTATGATCGACTTACGCCAAATTTGACATTAACAAACCATATGCGCAGTACAAGATGCGTATTGCAATGCTGAGGAATCACCTTAAAAAAATCAATTGTTCCATTCTCCATAAATTGGCGCACAAGACTGGTTAAACCCAATCAGGTTAAAATGAAATTTGAAACGCATTTCCACTTGAGTCCCTTGTGGGTGCATAACAACGATCTGGGCGCTGCTTTGCACACGTTACTAACCTGTGTTAGATTACGTCTGCGACGCAGGCTAAGCGGCAATTGAACTTCGCAAAAAAGATTTCCTTAGTAGCTAGAGTTGCTTCTACAGAACATACACTATCATAAAAAATACACCACACTCCACATTTGCTTGATAAAATGTATCTTTTATTTTACCGGCGCTAAAAATATACTTCACAATTTGTGTTATAAATTAAACGCTAAAGCCCGGTGTGCACTTGCAAAAATATAACAGCGACAATTTACACAAAGTTGTTGAAATATAAATGAGTCAAAACTGTCTACTCGCTGTACAAGCTTGCGACTTAGGAAGCACTTTGTTTAACATTCGGAAACAAACGACAATCAAAGAACACAATAAAATACCTGCACAGTTTGTTTGAGGTCGATACATGGCAGAAACATAGGCCCTATGTTGGGCGTCTGGAAAAGCCAGAATCTGGAACCGGATCCGGAATCCGAGACCGGAACCGCAACCTAAACGGAAATAAGAACAAGGAAGGTTGATCATATATATCCAGTTGTTTTATTTCAGCTAAAAAAGTCGAATGTTATATTACACACTTTAAACTCCAAAATTGATTTTTACGGTTATTGTTGTGGCGACAAAGTTTGTACCACTGCCATCACTCCTGTTTTGAACGGCTTAAGTTCACTTATGTTACGAGAATGATTGACATTGAGACTCCTCCTTGTGCCTTGGTGGCGTGGGAGCAAAGTTGTTACTGAAACCACGGATGAAAGGAGTCCAGAAAAGGAAAGTAAAAGACGAAAGAAGTTCTATTCATTGGAATAACATGTGGAGGTAAACAACTACGAAACCTCGCCCTCCAGATTCCTTCAGAAGGAGTTGACATACATCGTAAATAACATAGCTTGCTTTTTTACTCGTAAAAGTTGAAGTTAAGAAACCTAAACAACGTGCCTAAAATTGAAGAAGTTTTAGTGTTTTTGGGCATTGCAGAAACGCCAGAGGAGATCAGAGCGACTGTTTCGATCCGCCAATGAAGTGGAACCGAGTTAAAGCCCAGGACCACGCAGAACTACAAAGAACGCATTGTATACAAATTTTTTATCAATGTTCGACAAGGTGTTTCCGGAAAGAAAATGGCCTGAAAATTGCTTGAAAAGGTTTCAATCTTGGTTATAAACAGTAAAACGTGTAGTTATAAAAACTCTAAGGATTTCACTCAGTATTGCGCAGGATTTTGCGGATTTTTAGAAATTGTGCGTTGTTGTGCGGGTTTGATAGAATTGTATTGTCCCGCACCCGCGCACCCTGTCAGAAGCTCTGTACGGCGGAAGGAAAAACCGGGGTTAACATCTAACATCTCCTTAATTATAATAGCAAATTTGTTTCATTTCGACAATTTGTTTCGTGGCGGTATATTCGAAAAATTCGTCCCCAGAATCTTGTTCGAGTGTCCCCAAGTCACAATCGAAAAAGAGCTGCATCTTCGATTATTTATTTTGGAATGCCCTGCCACTAGAACTGCGTCAAAACACAAATATTTCGAGTTTTAAACGATGTTTAAAGACACATCTTTTTAGATCTGCTTTTCAATGAACTCAATTTTAGAACAATATTTTGTATTTTTGAATGATAAATTTTTAAAGTCAATTTATTTGTAGTATCACCATTATTGTAATTAGCATTATTCACTACTTTTTAATAATTATTATTGTAAATATCTTTAATTTCTATTCATTGTAATGCGCCCATGATCATTTTATGAAATGGGCGCAGAAGAAGTATTAAAAATTATTATTATTGATTATTATTATTATTAAGTAACTCTACTTCTTTTTTATTTCCTTGTCCACTGTACAAATTTAAGGAAAACGAGGATGTGGTTCAAGCGGCTTTGAAAGCGAACAGTCAGAGCTTTACTCTTGAGCATTGTCTTCCTTCTTGGACTCACCGTGGAAGAGCTGTGTTTCAAGGAGGTAGGTTTGAACGAGAGCCAGTCATATTTCTCGGTTGACTGATGAAATTAAATCATGAGCGACTTTAAGAAACGACAACGCCACAAAACAATAATGGCTGTGTTTTCACGAACGGTTTTTCAGGTCGCTTAGAAAGTGACAATCGAAAATTCCTTCAAAAAAAAAATCTTTCCCCACTCATTTAAAGTTAAGCGAGTCAGCAAATTTCAATAGAATTCTCATTAAATTTAAGCCACCAAACCAGGTAGCTTAAGCGAGTTGGCAATTACCTTCGGCCAGTCAGGAGTCGGTTGTGGTTATTCAAATCGGAAATACAACAGGCGTGCCATTTTTTACTATTTCTATTATTGTATTGGCACGTGCTCTCTCATTTAATCTTACCCTTGGAAACAAACACATATCATTTATAAGTCGCTTAACGAAGTCTGCAAACAAACCACTTTCAGGATAGTCAAGCGAGACAACAGCTGTCGTGAAAACACGGCCAATATTTAACAATTATTCGCCGAAGGCCAAGTGATTATCGGTGAATATTCACCGATAATCACTGAACCTGAGGCCAATAATTGTTTTAGTATAAATACACAGGTGATTATTTCAAAAAAAAGAGAAAAAAAAAACATTTCAACGCGAAATCATCTTCACTTACAGTGGCAAAACGACTACTGGCAGCCATTTTGTCCGTCGAGGTGATTATCGGCTGATAATCCGAGATAGCGAGCCAATGAGAACGCGCGATTTTGTATAATCACCTGTGTATTTATACTAAAATCGGTTAAAAAGGGAAAAATGATCGTGTTGTACGTGCGCCAAGCATTTTAGCACATTTTTTTTGCGATACTTTGCTTAACAATGACGTGAAATCACCAAATTTGATGCTGCAACGACAACATCAGCATACAAATGTGAACCTTCATGCTGTATTTTTACTCTGAAACCGCTCATACCAGTTTATTTTTAGGATACGTTGCCCACGATATACGACATTAACAAGATGGAATAATCGCAAAAGACTTACGATAGAAGGGCAAAGTTATATTTTGCGGTGACGTTTCGTCGACGTCGTCGTTATAGATCGTAAAGTAGGGAGCTTAAGATTTTACGACGGTGACGGCAACAACAACCGTACGGCTCAAAACAATGATAGCATTGGTTAAAAGAGCATAAATAATCGTGCTGCACGTGCAGCACGGATTTTAGGACGGATTCTTGCGGTGCTCAGTGCATTCAGGACGACGTGAAATTACTAAATTTGAGGTTTTGACGACAACGCGAGCATGCAACAGAGAATCTTTCATTCTCTATTTTCACTTTGTAACTGCTCGTATCAATTTATTTTTACGATGCTTCGCCCAAATTGTAAGAAGTGAACAAGATAGAATAACCGCGAAAGAATTATGATAAAGCAAAGTGATATTTTCAGGTGACGTTTTTGTAGAAGTCGCCGTCGGAGATCTTAAATTAAGGTCCCTAAGTTAAGTTGGGGTCGTTTGCAACGTGATGCACCGGTTTACCAGGATGAATTTCAGGGCCTGTTTATATGAGGCGAGATAGCCCGGTTAGGCGGGCTGGGGCCCGTTTCTCGAAAGTCCCGAAACTTTACGGACCATTTTCGGGCGTCACAATTCCTTTTGTATCTCAAGAACGGAGAGTATTTAAGTCGTCAAACTTCACAGTCATTTTTTTTTTCATCCCGGCAAACCGGGCTGAACCGTTTACCTGAGAATTTTTCAGCCCGGCTTGCCGAGATCTCGGCATCTCAGACCGGGATCTCGGCAATCGTGCCAGCCCGCCATCTCATATAAACGAACCGAAGTTTGACTAAAGAAAATAGACATTACCCGAGATCTCGCCAAAGCGTGCTAGCCCGCCTAACCAGGCCTCATATAAACAGGCCCTTAGAAGCACAATACTCTCGGCACATATCATCAACTTTTTTTCTGACTGTGACCGGGATGGTCCTCCCAAACCACGTAAAGCACTGAACACACGTGAACCCCGAAGCACTGAACTACATGTAATAAATTACATTTTTTATCTCTCTAGACTTGCAGTGTAATTGACAGAAAGTACGATTCTGGTGCGTGTTCGACACATGAATCTTCTTTTTAATTCTCACAGCGGAGAACAGCAATCGTGCCTCACCAACTGAAGATTATACCAACGGTTTTTTCGTTGCACTGTTTGTCAGAAAGGACATCAAAATGGATGACGAAGCCACATTATGTAGAGACTCCTTCGAAGGTAGAAAGAGGAAGCTAAAGAGAGAAGATTTGAAGAATATTTCGTCTACAAAATCAACAGGAAAAATCAAAGATACCGGGTCACCACCAAGAAGCAACAAATTTGAGTCAGATATCGCTGATGTCACTTTGAAGAAAAAGCTTCGAAAAGGAAGCAAGAAACAAGAAGTTTCAAAATTGCAGGAACGCCCTGTAACATTGCCTAGAATAGCGAAGTATGGGTCGAATCCCGTTAAAAATAAAAGGAAAAAAAAGAAAAATAAGAATAAAAAAGTTCCTGTTTGCCCTTGATAACACTTGTGTATGCACTTTTTTTTGGGCAAACCGTTTCCTTAGAACGGTTGCGCTCTCTGAAAGGGGCACCGCCATAAGGTAAGGGATTGGGGCGAGCAAGGAGTTTCTTTCGAGGATTTGGGTGGAGGGAAATCTATTTTGTCTCTTTAGGATAAGGTCATCGGATAATAGTTAATCCTCCATGGGATCAACAGTGTGTATCCGCGTGTCCACTTAGAAAGTTACTTACTGTTTCTCAGGGATGAGCGTTGCTTTCCTCAGCGTATCCGCGTATTCTCTTAGAAGACACTTGATATAATACAAAGCGACTGCGTAGCCATGCACGCATCTATGGGTTACTTTAAAAGTGGCAGGATATTCTGCAGTTACTCCGGTTAATGTTCGCTCTGTATTGGTTTACATGACGAGAATTTCGATCTGGTGCAACTACCGGAATGAACTCAGGGCTGCTACTCCCGAAAGCTAGGCAGGGTGGTAAGGTCCCAACAAAATACACGGATGACCGTAACTCTCCCCATAACTCAAAAAGCTTCATTGCAAACTTTACAACTTTGGAAACCATGTAGGGCGAGGGGTTCGGGCCTGCAACGCGAGGCTTTTCCCCTTTCCAATTGCACCACTGAACAAAGTTTGAAGAGACTTCGTCCGGGCGAAAATCATAGCGAGGTTTCTTGCACGGGGGCGTCTAAAACAAAAAGAACAACGAAAAAAGCGCCAATGAAACACGATATAGAAGAGGGGAAAAGCCAACCGCGAAGCAGCCCCGAAATACCCCGTCCAGGGACAAAGCAATTTAGGGCGTAAGAAGACCCCTTCGGAGGCATACCAGCGGTTAGCTTAGAAAGAAAAAAGACAAGCGAAACAAACACAAAGTAATAGACAAAGCAAACGTTAATGTGGCGTGGACTTCAGCACAGAAGAACACCTAGATAACTAACAAGGCAAACGATCAAAGGCACCGAAACTCCAACATATAGAAAAGAAACGCCACTTTTTAACAGCTTCGGAGACCAATGGGCAATACCTAGCAAAATGACCAATTTTTCTGCAATTAAAACAGCGCCTAGTAAAGGTTCCGGGCCGGTAGTACTGTGGCGTGAGACGTCCACCGCGACCAAATGAACTTCCGGGATATGGGGCCCTGACGCGGGGCGCCGGAATTGTCTCCCCAAAAATGAAAGGCCTGTCCTGGAGCTGAACTTTTAGGAAAAGAGTGACCTTAAAATCTTTCCGATCTGGGAAGCCACATCTCTTTCCTCCTTATCCCCAAGGAGTTGCAGCACCACTTCAGCAAGTGCGTTGGAGTTTGCAAAAGGGGGGGGGGGGGGGGGGGGACTCTTTAAAAATAGCATCAAACTTTGCGTTGATGGTGGTTCGCGTCCCTAGCGTGGTCTGACAGTTGTTCCAAGGCCGCAAGGAGGGCGAAAGGATCGAGAAGCGCGGCAGGACGAGAGGCGAGGAGTCTAACTGATTCCAAGGACTGAATAACTTTAGAAACATTAAGGGCCGATTGCAAACACTCTACTGTTTGGCGAAGGTCCTCATAACCCTACGAAGGGATAAGGAAAAAAATGAGAAAAAAGTGAAAGCTCCACACGCAGGTGAAAAATCTTTTCACGCAGACGCGAAGACCAAACTTGTCACACAAGACGCAAAAAAACTAAACTCGTAACAGAAACTCAAAAGATTAAACTTGTAACAGAGACGCGAAAACTAAACTTGGGTCACACAGACGCGAAAACTAAATTTGTCATACAGACTTGTCACACAGACGGAAAGCTAAATTTGTCACACAAACGCGAAAAATTAAATGTGTCACACAGACGTGAAAACTAAACCGGTAACACAGACGCGAAACCCAAACTTGTCACACAGACGGAAAACTAAAGTTGTATACAGACGTGAAAACTGAATTGATACACAGGCGCCAACTAAAGTGGTAACACAAACGCGAAAGTAGTAACACAGACGCGAGAATTGTAAATCTGTACACAGATGCGAAAACTAAATTGGTAGCACAAACGCGAAAACTAATACAAATAACGCCGAAGCGAAAACCAAGCTAAACGAATACAACGACAAGAGAAACACTAACCTCGGGCTCCGGAGCTGCAGGTTGGGGCGCAGGAACCACGTTGCCGTTAGCGTTCTGTGCGTTGTTCTCAACGGCAGCGACGGCTGGACGGTCAACGGCCGCTGCAACAGCCCCATCCGCGGAAACAACAGGAACTTGGTCCGTCATGGAAAACGAAGAAAATCTTCGGAGATAGCACAGCGATGACCGGGAAAAAGAAAAACGCCAAGCTATCGACTGGCGAACGTTTAACGAAAAGAGAATTAACCAGGCCAAAACAGGCCTCTTTATATAAAAGCTGTGTGAAACCGAACACCCAGGAGACTATGAGCGCGTGGGAATTTCATCCTTGAATCCCGAAGGGATTTGGGGCGTTTGTACGAGATGGCGCCAGTGAGAATTCTTGGATTTCACATGAAGTCACGGCCGCCATGTTGGTGTCCCCAAACAATGAAATGGCGGCCATGTTGGTGTCCCGATCCAATCCTCCGGGAATTGAAAGCTATTATTATGCTAACGTCTTCTTTTGTTTTCGTTGAAAAACATGGCTGTTGATCACGTGAGTGAAACATTAACACATCCTGTTTTAGGATAAGCAGGGACGATATTAATCTTGCTGAGGATACAAAACTTTTAGGTGTAACTCTTGATAAGGATTTAAATTTTGATAAGCAAAAAGCTGATATTGCACGTAACTGGTTGGCAACCAGATGCGGGTCTTGCAAAGGTATAAGAAATTAATTGACACAGATGCTAAGATCGGATTGTATAATGCTTATCTTTTGCCTCACTTAGACTATTGTTCTATTGAATGGCATTACTGTGGTAGGCGTAATTCAAACAAATTGGAAAAACTTAATTGCGCTTTATTTTACAATGATGTCATATTAGTACATATGATGACTTGTTGGAGCGCATAAATCATCCCACTTTCTTTAATAGGAGAATTTATAATATTTGAATTCTTGTATATAAGGCTTTACATGGGCTGGTTCCCGAAATATTTTTAAGTTATTCACATCGCAGAATTCTAGCAATAATTTGCGGGGAGATAAAACACCACTAGTTGAGGTCTTCATACCTTGTCGTATTGCGATAGTAAGATATGGAATTCTCTTGCAAACCATATGAGAATAATCCAGGAATTAAGTAAATTTAAGTCTGCAATTTTTAAAGTGAATTTTGATACTGACTGCTGCACCTTTCGTGGCCGTTGATTTTTCATCTTTATTAAGCTATCTAGTAATTATTGCAGAATTTCCTTTTATTCTGGGATTTAAAGGGTAACTCTCACCAAAATTCTTAGATTTTTTTATGTATTTTTCGTGTGCCAGTCTTGATAAGGAAAGGTTTTCAAAAAAAATTACGGTCTTAAGTTAAAAACTGAATTTTTTATGATTTTTTTCCTTTGCAACCCGGCAGTCATTTTATAATACACGCCATTTTGGGGTCACGTGGGGTGATACATCACAGGTGTGGAACATGTTTATTCCGCGAAAACGTCTGCTCAAAGAGTCCAGGGTGCAGTGCAAATGCTACCTTTTCTTTTAAACCTCTTATGTTGGAAAAAAGGAGGTGAAACGGTTGTAAAAGCAGTCTGATTTTCACAGGTTTGATGCTTGGTGCCGAGCCGTTAATCGACGTTAACATCACTTTGTTGACGGGGTTTATTTTATACAAAAGAAATCCTTATCTGAAATGTCAGTTTTCAATCTGAAATTAAAACCATTACAACTACCGTGAGTACAAGTCATTCCAAGATTCTTCCCGTTTCTTAAGATGATATGATGTTAAAATAATGCAAGATATCCAACTGAATTGTGAAACGTTTGAAACCCGAAGAGTGTTTATGTCCTGTTCGCTCGACCTTTCACAGCTTGAATTTCAGGTTCTAACCCTAATCTCCTTTAGTCTGCACATTCACTACCCAACCCTAACCACCTTCCCAAGCAATATTTAAAAGGAATTCGAAGCAATGGAGAAATATAATAGTAATAAGAAATGCAAATCTAGCGGTGGCGAGGAAAAGAAAAAAGAACCTGGGAAGCGCTGTGTAGTGATGTTTTGCGATAAGACGAATGCAGACGGGGTCTCCATGCATAAATTCCCCACTGAAGAAAAAGTTCGTAGACAATGGGTTTCGTTTGTTCGCCAAAAAAGAGACACTGACTCATGGAAACAAGGTTCGGGTCACATTTGCAGCGATCACTTCACTCCCGAAGATTATCACGATTACGGAATGAAAGTCGCTGGCTATGCTTCAAAGATGTTGTTGAAGAAAAATGCCATTCCGTCAAGGCAAGTTGTTCCAACCCCACAGCAGCTGGAATCTGCCCGTAAAAAGAAGCGCAAAATATCAGATATTAGCGAAGGGAGCAACGTGGTGACCCATGAGGCGGGATATACTGCTGCAAAGCGACCAAGCAGAACCTTGGCAAAATTAACAGCAAACCGGGTATGCATACTCGAATTTTCCTTTGCTTGAATGCGTGACAGGTCAATTCTGGTTTTTTTTTTGGGTATTTCCAGATTTTAAATTTATCCCTTTTAACTACAAGAGTGCAACTTGATTTTTGTGCATGTGATATTTCGTGTTTTACAGCTTTTAGCGCAATTTGAGGATGCCCAGAGGAACAAGGACAGCGGGGATCAATTGCCTTCCACAAGTCAGGACAGGGAGGAAGACATCGCTATTCTTGTGCCGTCTGAGACTGTAGAGTGCGATTCAGCAGACTTTAATCTTCAACAAAAATCAAAAGTGAACAGAGGAACTCAACTAAGTTTCAAGCGTCCGACCTATCGCAGTAAAGGTAATTAAAATTTGAGTTTCAGTTAAGAAGAATTGCGCCCCTTTCCTCGGTATATGATGTATAAATTTATTGTCCGCAGGTACTCAAGTAAGTCTCAAAATCAAAACCCATGTTGACTGCGAGGTACAGTGCAATCTCGTAGACCTTCCTCCCCTGGAATTACTTCACCCCTTACCTGAGAACGTTCAGGAAGAACATGTGAGGAAATCCCCTGAACCACTGGACCAGGTAGAAGATGACCCGTTTGAAGACGCTAATGTGGATGATGAGGACTACAAGCCTTATCAGGATTCGGAAGATGAGGAAGACGAAAACGAGGAAAAAATCGTGAGGTAGGAAGAGACAATTTCCACCAAACTACGCGTGTTCATTGTCATTCGGCCATCTCAGGAAAACTCATAACAATTGCATTTACTTACCACTAGGCCCTCGCTGAAAGGCGAAAAGTGCAAAATCCACGAAGAACGAAATTTCATCGTCGCCGAGAGCTGCCTGATGAGCCTATTTGGGGCGTGTCCAATCTGTGCCAGCCCTGCGGATGCTGACATTGTAGAGGTCTTGGGAACAATGGTTAAAATTCGTCAGAGCTGTAAAGAAGAATCTTGTTCTTTCTCACAGGAATGGCTTAGCCAGCGATTTGTTGGACACAGAATGGCTGTTGGAAATCTGTTACTGTCGGCGTCTATTCTACTGTCAGGTTATATTTAAGCTTTGAAAATGATATAATTAAGGCAATCAAACACAAACTTTTTCAAGCACGAAACAAGTAATCTATGACATTAACTGCAGTGTCATAATAATAATAATAATAATAATAATAATAGTAATAATAATAATAATAATAATAAATATCATAAATATCATAATGATGATGATGATTGTGAAACGGTTTAAATCTTCTTTAACAGCTTCCAGCGCATCGAAGTCGCTAAGAATGTTGAAACTGATGAATGTAGCATGCATCTCAGAGAGCACTTTTTACCGTCATGTATCATCGTACGTTAGTCCAGTTATCATACAACATTGGAAGGCAAACCAGCACCAACTCTTCAACACTCTGCGGGCAAGCAATAACAACCTAATACTCGCCGGCGATGGACGATGTGACTCACCCGGTTACTGTGCGAAATTTGGATCGTTAGTTTGATTGAACAAGAGATCAATAAAGTTGTAGACTTCCAACTTGTCCAGGTTCGTTCAACAAGAAAGTTGCAAAAATGGATTTTTCAGATTTCACTACTCACATCTGATGTGTTGTCGTTTTGCAATAATTTTTAGAGTAACGAGGTGCGAAATAGTGCGTGGATGGAACACGAGGGATTGGTGAGAGCAGTGAACGTGATTTCTGATGCCACACTCAAAATAGCTCAGTTAATTACAGATAGACACAAGCAAAACACTGCCTGGATTAAGAGACAATTACCAGACACAGCACACTACTTCGATATATGGCATGTTTCGAAGGGTAAAGATTTCGTTCTTTTTTTTATCGTACATGCAAAAAATAAACCCTAGATAAATCTGAGTTATCAGACTAATGTAACAAAATCCTTGAATATGGATTTGAAAGATTCAGATAATGATGACTATCTGGGTTTTCATGTTGTAGGATTATGTAAAAAAATTGATAAGCTTGCCAAGAAAAAGGAATGTGAAGATGTGGGTGAATGGCGGCAATCCATTTCGAATCACATGTAATGGTGTGCTGCATCGACTCCTGATGGTAACGGGCAGATGATGCAAGAAAAATGGAATATTCTACCTTTCCACATTCAAAACACTCATGAAAATAACAACAGCCAGTTATATCCTGAATGTGGGCACGGCGAACTACAAGGAGAGGCGAAAGATCGTCCTTGGCTTGAACCTGGTGAGCAAGTTGTTACTGTTATATGGTGTGGAAAACATAAATATTTGCTACAAAAGGCGGGCGAGGGGTTCAGGAAGTGTAGCTTTGCAATGCGAGTTCACAAAGTGTTGGCCAGGGATAATAATTTTAAAGTGTTGCAGAAAGTTTGTTCAGCGTATTTATATCTACTTTCAAGAGATTGTAGGCATTTATTTCTTCCCCGTTAGGTTCCACTGCTGCAGTCAAACTTGAGGAGATGCTGTTGAAGCCACAATTGTTGAAGGACATAGCTCAACCATCCCCCAAGTATCAGACATCAACCCTTGAAGCCAAGCACAGCTTAGATATTCAGTTTGTTCCAAAACACACAGCTTACTCTTACTGGGGAATGTATACGAGGTGCAGTGAATTTTTAACTTACAACTGTCTACTTCTTGAGATCATGTTATGAGAAATCAATAATAATTAGTATTATGTGCTTAATTTTACAGATTGTGTCTTTCTGCACTGCATTACAACGAAAATGCAGACAGGATGCAGGCAGTAACCATTGATGGGAGGCCTAGGTACGCCATACAATTTCCAAAAGCAAAGAAAGGTCAGCCCACAGTACGAGAAATAAAAACCAAGCCCACCTATGGTATGTTGTACAATGGATGCTTATTTAACAGTCTGCCAATGTAACATGACTTATTGTAACAATTTCACAAACCCTGCAACTTGGCTATTTGGATTATATCACTGCTGCTAAATCCCTCATAGTACCTCTCATAAAAGAGAAACGAAATGATCTTGGTTAAGGGAATGAAAGATTGTGATTTAAGTGATTAAGTTTGTCTTTGCAGGGTTCATACACTTTTTCAGATCAAAAATTCAAGGACTTTCATGAGCCAAATTTGAAATTTCAAGGACCTCTTTTTTATTTACCTTGAAGAATTTACCCATGGAAACATACATGTACATGCATGAAAATAATGCAAAGGCACTGGTAATCATTCTCGACCACACAGCTCCTCACGTTTGTATGACATGACTTGAGTGGCTGATCATTTATACTGAAGTTTTCAAAGATTAAAAATGCGGGTCAGAAGAAATTCAAGGACTTTCAAGGACCAGGAATGAAGAGAACAGATTTTCTAGACGCCTACGAACCCAATCTTTGCATGATTATGGGATAAAGTAAACATTTGAACTTGTACAATTCTATCAATAACCTCATGTTTCTTTTCAATAGGTTACTGCTTCGATACAATTGCTGAATTATTTGACGGCTATGAGAACAACCCAAGAGCATTGAAACAATATAAAGCCAATTTACAGGTCAATGTTCCACCACCCCTTGCTGCCTCCTTTCAGAGACCAGACAGAGAGGAAATTATAGAGAGTCTTGCCAGCCGCTATGCCCGCTCTAATCTTGTACACTAGATTAGTATTACATGTACTTATAACGAGATAAAGCATAATCAAATTCCCCACATAGTTTTACATCTATTGTATGTATTAGTGCATAGCTTTCATGAGGAGAGGGATGAATTCAGAAATAATTACTTATTTGCTACATAAGTGTCTCCCGCTTCTTGAAAAGCAATCATCAGGCAACTGCCTAATAAGTGTATGAAGCTTAACGTGGAACAAGAGGTATGAAACAGATTAACAAATAAACAGTATTCCTAAATATATTTTATGTTGATATGATATCAAAAGAGTTACATTAATTTTACTTTTCATACCTACAAACCAAGATCTCTTTTAATAATAAAAAAGAAACCAAAAAAAACCACTAATAATGATGCAAAGAATACAATGTTGTGGTGCTGGTTACTCATCAGCATAAAGGAATCCAGTGAATGTCAAGTCTTCTTCAAACACACCTGGTTCCTGAAAATGAGCTCTAATACAGTTTACAGCACATGAGGGCAATGGAACCCTTATTTCTTTCCCTAAAGTCCCCCAGCACCACCTTACTAACTGTCTGTATGCAACATGTCTATTCTTTTTGAATTCAGGTCCCTCATAGACATCTCTGCCGTATTGCTGTTTATACTGCAACCAAGCAGTTTGTAGCACCCAAACATTCAAACAGACTGCACGGAAACCGGGATGATCCACTATACAGCTAGGGGGATGATCAAGTTGCTCCACTTCCACAGCCTCTAAATTTTTGCATTTTATCCCTTCTATTTCTTGGCAACAGAGGTTCTCCTCCTCTCTAAACATCTTCTGACAGTTGCCACAACGACACCTTTCGAGTCAAACCACAATATTGTTTTAGACAAAAGCATTACCAATAATTCCAATTAAGACAGTTAAAGTGCATTTCTTCTCGACTCTAAAGAAGCTAAAAAGGTTAGAGATGCAGAGGTAAAGAAATTCGCATAAATTTTGTTTCGTTTCTCTTTAAACTCAAATAGTCTCCAAGCTCGTGACAAGAAATACTAACTGATCTCAGTTCCGAAGAGATAAATAACAGGGATTTCATTAGAAGCCGGCAACCGGCGAACTCCGGCGGCTACTCCCCACTAAGGAGCCGGCTACTTTGGAAAACATTCAATATATCCTGAAGGCAGTCATCAATAAAAGTGGTTTTTGGTGATATTTTGTCCCCTCTTTGCTTGTTGGGTGATTTTAAACGAGTTCTATTATAATTTACTCAACACGCGTACGGAAAAACAGCGCGATCGATTCTGCTGTTCGCCATGTTGAATGGACAGAAGAGAAAGACTGGTGACAAATCTGCCTGGATTACGGATGGACTGTCTTCGTTTTCAACATAGAAGAAATAATGTTCTTTTCAGGAAGTGAGACTTGTTATAATTACGCTGAGGAAAGGCAATTTTTGTCAATGTCAATAAGTCCCCAGACCCCTCGCTTATGCGGGGGCCTACGGCCCCCAGTGCCGTCTACTTTCATAATTTCTCCACCTACTTCAAATCTTATTGACAACCCTGAAATAATTTTGTCTACTCAGGCCAATTTCTACCCTTGAAAACCTATTTGCAAAGAAAGAAAAGAATTGACACGTAAGAGGATCCTTCAAGTTGACTAATTACTTAAAATGAACTGCAAAGCGGATACATGTCCGGCGGCCTGACAAGGTTTTCAAAGTACTCCACGTCCGGTAGTCTACATTTTTCCAATTTTGAGTAAATCTCTTGACCTTTCCGAGAGCGTTGGCGCTTGGAGACGCTGTTCAGCTTGTTTATTTTTCAGTCAGACACGGAAAAATATATATACAGTGTTTTGGATCTCATGACAACTTTCGGTGGCATCATGCACACTCTCAGGAATCTTTAACTTAGATTGGGCTCATAAGAAAGAAGAGGCATGTCGAGGAGGTTTGTATAGAGTGTCGATCATGGAGTAATTCTATCCGTTGCTGGATATGCAGACACGGCATAAAAAATTATTAACATAACATAACATAACATAACGTAAGACCTTTATTTACACACGATTGGATTTAAAGCTTACAAGCTTGTGGGGTCGTGTATTACGAACACAGCAACAGGTATCCATCGAACAAAAGCATATTTAATGATCTTTCTGTCTTTATCAAAAATCTCAAAGTAGATACACAAAATAATCAGCAAGAGAGTGTACTAGGGAGAAGAAACTGCACGAACAGGCCTCCACACTCACCATTCTTCGCTGTCGAGCTCACAGCGTCGCCGAGGAGGTTCTGGATTTTCCACTCTATCCGGCGATACTGCAGATCGTGCTGGAGGCTCGAAACGCCGAGGTTGAATTTCTGAAAAGGGTTGTACTATATCGCTGATGGTAGCGCCACCTATAGCTCCTTCGAAATCGGAAGAATCGCTAGCAGAGTCCGAGCTCCCGCTACTAGAGTCAGACATGTTTCCCTGCAGTTCCACACCTGTGACGTATCGCATCACGTGACGCAAATCGAAGGGTTTGCGATGGGACCCTGAACATTCGGTGATACACACGGTTTTAAAGCTAAAATTCACGGGTAAAAAAGGCTTCTGGGCACGTTTTATTTACTTTGAAGACATTAGCGCGACAAGTCTGTAATGTTTTCCCAAAAAAGTGTCTTTTAGCCGAGATTTACCCTTGAAGTATTTATTTATAGTTCGGAGATATTAGCATGCATTTGATTTAAATTCGAGTGCAAATAAAGTTTATTGTGTGCATGCGTGACTAATTATAAATGTGTTTTCTAGAATTTTTCAGCTTCCGGGTTAGGGTTTATCAATAGTATTCCGGTAATCCAGCAGTTATAAACGCTGAAGTCAAGAAAACATGAGCGATGTGCTAAAAAAATAATAGACGCAAGCGTGAAGAAATATTTCGATATGTCTGTCAGTTGTGCAAATAAAGGGGACCGCTTGTCAAGCCCTTTTGTCTACACCATTGTTTTGTTTTCAAAAAGTTATGTTTCACCTCAATTTTCTTTTCGCCTTTACCATCGAAAACTCTATTCTCAGTTCTCGACTCTCTAATCTCGATCACCGTCGAGACTGTCAACATTTGCTGCTTAAGTTTTCGCAACGGGCTGCCAGCATCCATTTCGGATGAACTAGAGTGTCAGCAAAGGCGCACCTTAGGAATGATTATTATAAAGAGGCTCTGTAGAAAGCCAAAATACCCACATTTCGCAGAAGAATATTTACTGTCACCTCCCCCCAGAAACTATCCCTACCTACAGCCACCCTACACCCCAAGCCCTAGGGAAATAAACACAGACCACTAAAGTATACAAACATATTCACATGAGACCTTTATTTCCACTTCTTCTACCTTTCAATCACAAGGTTCACAGCACTTGAATATCATGATAAAGATAATATACTTACTAAAGCTACCATATTGCTTCTGCAGAATGATTCCACAGTACATTTCTTTTGATATCAAACCTATTATTAAGTAACAAGGGTACATACTTGCTTATATACACTAAAATATACGAAACAGCTTTTTTTAAAACACTGAGAGCTCAAACGTTATATTTACAATTATTTGCTGTCACGCAAGCGGTTATTACGAAAATGTTGGATATAAATGAATATTAATCAAATCAAAGCTTCAAAGAAAACTACTCCCTTAAAGTCAAACACTTTAATCAATCATGGCTCAGTTAATGATAACTACACCGGAACTTACTGGGCAATATGAAAGACCAATACTAAACAAAAGGCATCATCTCGAGGCTCTGGGGAATAATTACATGGATTTATATGAGTTTATTCCCCAGGCCACGAGATGGTCCGTTTTGTTTAGGGCTGAATTTTAATATATCGCAAGTGGGCTATTCATTCCTGCTAAAAATTCAGGCCTTCTTTCAAGTAGGTTTCCTAAGAGATGAATTTCAATCCAAAAAAAAAAAAAAAACAGTTATACCTTCTGTTCCCTTTCACAGAAATCAATCTCAGGTACAAAGCGGTAGAGTATTCATTATAAGTGAAACGCCTCAAAAATACAGAAACAGTTTAACAAATTACAAGCAAATCAGATAGTAAAAAGGACTCATGAAAGCCGAAAGTCAAACTTCCTTTAGATGATAGATTATTGTTACTTGGCTTTTAGCAAGTCTCTGCTCAAGGTTCATCAAATATTTGAATGCGATGATTCCGCCAGTCAGACACAACAATTTGGCCATTACTGAGGAGCGCTACTGAAAATGGATACTTAATCTCTCCTAAGTTGCTGCCCTGTTTTCCAAACTTACCAACAAACTTACCATTCAGTTCAAAGACTTGCACTCTATGATTATCACGATCACAGACAAGTACATGACCTGATTTAGTCACTGACAAACAATGGGGAAAATCGAACTCTCCATTCCCCTTCCCTCTTGTGCCAAACTGATACCTATAGTACCCCTCCCGGGTGAATACTTTCACACTGTGATCACCATAGTCTGACACAATGAGATAATCACCAGACTGAACGCAATGAACAGGAGAACTAAGAGAACTGGGTCCACCTATCTTTGTTAGAAACTTTCCATCAGGGGAAAAGAACTTAATGAATTTGTTACCAGTATCAGTAACAATAATATTGCCATTCGAATCCAATGATAAACCACAAGGATACTTGAGCTGGCTATCAAGGCTTCCATCCCTTCCAAACATACTCAAGTACCTCTCCTCCTCGTTAAAAATTTGGATTCGATGGTTCCTCCTGTCTGCAACATAAATATTTCCATCTTTACCAAAAACTATTCCAGTAGGGCATTGAAACTGTCCCTTGTCGCTACCCTCACGACCAAAGGATCTCAGAAAATTGCCCTTGCAGTCAAATATCTGCACCTTGTGATCGGAAGTGACTGCGATTTCATCCCTGCAATTTACTGCTACCCCCCAAGGATAACTAAACATTCCATCATTCGAGCCATGTTTTCCAAAAGATAAAACAGGTTTGACATTGAAAGGTTTAATTACAACACAGAAAGGGCTACCGCGGATATGTTGCCCGTTTACCTTAACTGACAAATTGAATTTACCTTCAAATGTAGGACAATAACTGATTTTGTAGGTCCTGTCTTTGTTGTCATTAACAAGAAATGTGGTTGTGCATTCCTGCCCTCGCTCGTCTCTCAAGTCTATCATTACATTGTAATTCTTATTATAACATCGTTCGGCAGCCGCGTTTCTTGTCGTTAAATTGAATTGAGCTTCACGCCCAACAGTTCCTTCATAAAGTCCTTTACCTTCGGCAACAGGTTCCTTTGCATAAGTTGGAAATTTCAAAAGACCAATGCCTTCGCTGTTGATTGTCTCCAGGATTTTGTTATTTTCCACGAAAACTAATTCAAAGAAGCTTTCAGGGTCGCGCTCAACTGGCTTCACTTGTGCTACCCGTTCTAGAATGCTTTGCAATGGTTTCTTTAGCTGTACCACCTCGGCGTCTGTGCTTTGTGTTAAAAGTTTCTCAGCTTTTTCCAGCGCTAATTCGATCTTCTTTATTTCCTCCCGAATCACTGTTTTTTTGGTCGTTAGACTCTCCAGCGATTTCTTGGTTTCGGTTTCCACTACCGACTTGATATTTTGCCTTCCCTCTTGAAGTCTCCTCATTAAGTTATCAACAAAAACATCGACGTCTCTTAGCATGTCTTCGCTTCGTTGAACAAGCTGAGTGTACTCCTCGTCAATTTGAGTGACCATCTTCACCTTTGCGTGCAAGTTGTCTCTTGGCGTTTGAATTAGACCTGCTAACTCGATCTTTTGAGCTTCGGCTTCCTCATGGATTAATGTCACTTTATGTCCTGCGTGATCCAAGATGACACAAGTTTGACAAACTGAGTTTTCGGGACAAATTTTGCAAAAGAACTTTAGCTCTTCTTTCTCATGTCCCTTCCTTGAGCAAAACACGGGTCGTTTCACTACTACCTCATAGTCTTTTGCTTGAAAATCTTTCACGGCCAGAACGCGGTGATCTTTGTAGCTTCGAATGATGTTGTGCCCAATTAAACACTTATCACAATAAAACTTGCAACACTCGAAGCAGTACGAGGTTTTAGAGCTTTTCTTGTCGCAGTTTCCGCATGTTACTTGGGTCTTGTCAGATTCCTTAATAGCTAGGGCATCGATGAAGCCGCTGAGAAAAAAGCTTGTGGGAAGATCTTTCAAATCACCGCTTGCAGGAACTCTACTACGGCCTTGGCATTTCGGACACCTCAAATTAACTTCACCGCCGCTCGCTCGATGCCAGTTGATCAAACAGTGCAGACAGAAACTGTGCAAACAGGGAAGGTATCTTGGGTCTCTAAGGATGTCTTGACACACCGGACAAGAGGCTTCTTCGCGAAGATTGAAAAGCAACTTTGGGATATCCATATTGCTAAGCTCCACGCCTTCTGACTATAACATTCCAACTCTCGTGATTTCTATCTTTAGCTTTTCTTGGAGTCAGGTGACCATTAGCCAATCATTGCGATGTGTTTTAAAAGTCTGTTGATTGTTTTGTTTTGGTTCTCTGACTCCCGGAAATTTGGCTTCTATGCAGGCAGCGAGCTTAAAGTGATAAAGGGAGGGCAAGTGGGTGACCTTTGTGAAGTGTTGTAGGCTGAGATCACGGAGCTCTGCCTAATAGAAATGGGTTTTTGAACGAATTAGGACAAAGGAGAAACTTAACACTTTACAAAACCGAGATTCCATGGTATAACGCCTTAGATAATGCTTCTTTTAATCTGCATAACAGAGAATTGGTATAAACTAAGGAACAAATACTTGGATATTATGAAATGGAAAGCAATTATCAGGCTAGATAGAGAACTCTGACTGACTGGTGTTCGGTCGGGATTTTACAGTACGGACCATTACCATGGAAACGGCCCGTTTTGTATTTAATAATGATAATAATAATAATAATAATAATAATAATAATAATAATAATAATAATAATAATGATAATGATAATGATAATGATAATGATAATGATAATGATAATGATAATAATAGTAATAGTCTTTATCGTACACAATAAAAACATTTCTGAACAACAAACATGTTCACTTTAGAAATGTCTAAAATTATCTAATTATCTAAAATTAATGAAAGTTCTATTGGTAAAAACACGTTTAAATTGTTCATTCCTTATATTATTTTATATTATTGCAGCATAATGAAAGAGTGACTCCTATTTCTTAAAACTCTATTCCTAGTAGGTTGTTCCGTGCCGTTGTACGGTATGCTTGAAGCTGAAATAAAATGCCGACTTGCCGACTAGTAATCGCTCAGAATGAAAACCGTTATCTGTCAAAAGTAATCCCAAGGTATGTTTGCTCCAACACCTTCGATTTCCACAAACATGTTTGTTGGAGCCGTTTCCAGTCCTTCGCATGTTCTTGCGCGCGCAGTACGGAGTGTGTGCTTTTATATGTTTGCAGTTTGCGAAGAAACTTTTGTTTGCAGTTTGCAACGATACTTTGTTTGCAGTGGATTCGAAGTGTATTATCTCCGGCAGGTACAAAACACAGGTCACAGGTCACAGGTCACAGGTTACCCCTTTACCAATACAGAAAGTATCCCAAACATTCATAAAAGCTAAAATCTTAGGCCTAATTAGGCCGAAACAAAAGTTTTTAGGCCTAAGGTTAGCTTTTATGAATGTTTAGGATACTCTCTGTATTGGTAAAACAATGACCTGTGACCTGTGATTTGTACCTAACGGTAATATCTCTTCGTTTGCGATGCTGCAGCTCACGCGAGTTGGCTTGAAAGCAAATAGACCCATTTTAGTACTTCCCAATCTGGAGGACAAAACAATGGTTGTTCTGTCCCCTGAGAGAAACAAACCCTTCAAATGCAAAACAATCTTATTGTTTTGTCCTCCATATTGGAAATTAACTTAAAGGGGTCTATACAAGCCACAAGAAAGAGTACAGAAGATTACTGGCTGAAAATTAGAGCCAATTTTGTTGTTGAATTTCTTAAGGATAAAATTGTTTCAAAGTTTTTAACACGTGCACAAATTCTTCACCCTTAGCCAACTGAGAAACAATCTAACTAACGATGTCCAAAGATATGATAGTTGTCGGCTATCTTTCTCAAAACTAAGACCTAGTCCACACGAATAGCGAAGATATGCAGGGATGGCGCAGTGGTGAGAGCACTCGCCTCCCACCAATGTGGCCCGGGTTCGATTCCCGGACTCGGCGTCATATGTGGGTTGAGTTTGTTGGTTCTGTGCTCTGCACCGAGAGGTTTTCTCCTGGTACTCCGGTTTCCCCTCTCCTCAAAAACCAACATTTGACTTGATTTACTTTCATTGTTAATTTCAGTTTACAGTGTCCCCAATTAGCGCTCCAGCACTAGAACGACTAGACACTTAAATAAAGTTCCTTTCCTTTCCTTTAGTTGACGTCACCTATTGTCATTAACGTGCCAACCAGAGCCTCATTGGCTGTCGAAACAATTTAAAGGGTCTTTTGTTCCTTTGGTTGGCATATTTGAATAATAAAAACAGTGTTTGTAAACATATACTTTCTTTGATTCCTATGGTTCTTTTTGTTTCCAGGTGAAGTTGGTGCTGGTTCGGCAGCTGTTGCTGTAGCAGCAGCACAAGCTGCCATAGCAACTCTTCCCATGCAACATGGTAGAAGAGGCACTGGAACTTTAAAAGCGGCATATGCTGCTGCACTTGGTAAGATATTAGAGACCCGGGATTAGAGATTTAGTTACAACAATAGCAACACCACAAAACAGTAGGTTCAGTCAATGGAAAATTGTGCAGTACATCTTGTGTGCATTTGAGTTCTTATCTCTGCCGTTGTCCAGAGAACGTAAAATTCCAACCTCATGATTCTGGGGTACTGCATTCCTATTAATTCGTCTCCTGAATAATGTAGCAGAACTGCACATACTCACTGTTTTGTAATTTTTGTGAAGTGCTCTAAATGGAACAAAGTCGTATTTTTATTGACCAGGAAGCTCTAAAGGAACCAGAGAAGAATAAAAATATTGCTCATTAATATTAATATTAATCCTTATTTCATTCATTTATTGGACCTAAAACTCATCTTCTCACCGTATAATAATAATTATTATTATAAGACACTAGTTTGTCACATGAACTTTACACTTTAACATCGTTAGCTCCGACAATTCTTTTACACAGTACCGCCCGAAAGTATTTACCCGTTTGCCGAGATTTTACCATGGGAGTTTCGCAGATCGATTCTGTGTTCTCACCTCGGCCAAGACGAGGTGTGCCGAAATTTGACCGAGATTTTACCTAGGTTTGCCGCGGCAAGCAATACCGCGGTAAACGGCAGGACGCGGTAGATATGGATAGCCTATAATGCTTAGCTTTATGTTTCGAGTTCATCAAGTTATCAATTTCATGCTCCGATGATAAATCACATCAGCTGTTACAGTAGCTCAGCTGGTGGAGCTTCTAGACTTGAAATCAGAAGGTCATGGCTTTGCCTTCTTGTAGGAGCATGACGATTTTCTCTGAGTATGCCTGTGTAAAACCAGAAAAATTCATAATTTCATCTAACTCTGTATTGTAACTAAATGTCTCTTGGAAACTAAAGTAGTTTTGTCTTGATTTTGAAACAACAGGAGGAACTGCAAGCAGTTTACCAGCACCATCAAACAGCTTAAATGGTTTGCCTGGTACTAGTTCCTTATGGATGCCGTTTGATTCAACGTCATTTAGTGTAAACTCAGTTAGTATTCCAGTTACACCAAGTGATGTGCGAGCCTCTTCCAATGTGGCACCGACCTCAACAAAACAGAAAAAAAAGTAAGTGCAATATCAGCCTATGAAGCTACAAGTTGCAAAATTGTTGAGACACTTGCATTAAAAAACACCTTTTCTAGCTTCCTACACCCGCCGTATCTAAAATTTAAACCTTTCCCACTTCCCTTCCCCTCTCCCCCTTTCAATGTTAACTAATTAAGTTTGCGACAATTTTTTTGTCTTGCTAGCAACACTGATAAGGAGGTGAAGTGTCTCCACTATTTTTGCAACTTGTGGTAGCTTTCCTGTACTACGAAATACTCTGGCATTTAAAGCTCTTCAGATTTCTGCATTGGTTCACTAATTATGATGCTTCTTACTTAGACTACTGGGTTGTGGAAAAACCCATGCTTCTACGGGACTCCAATACAAGAGAGTCAGGGTTATGGTTGTCAGTGGTTTCCATAGATGCTTTGCAACCAATCTCTAAAGACACAGATAACAATAATGTAATGTACATTTGCTGGTGGACGAACAAAAAGAGCTAATGAGAGATCTTTTGTTTTCGTCCACCAACATGGCGGCGATCACCTAAAAGCACAGACAGCTGACAAAAAGCGTCGGCTACATGTATTTTACTAAGGGCCTGAACAATCGATGGAATCGGTGATTGATCACAATCGCGATCGATTACACTCGATGAAGTTCACCACTACTTCTGTGTGATTATCGAATGGTCATCGATGTCAATCCATGCCAATTAATTAAACGTAATTGATTGCCATCGATTGATTTTCCGATCTGTTTCCCCAATTGAAAAAAATACAGGCAAATTCTTTCAACCCCCTAAGATTAAAAAAAATTTGAAAATAACAATAGTCTCATGAGAATGTATGAAAGTCGTGTATCTAATAGACCTCTTTAGCTTGTACATTTTGTTTTCCCATTTCAGACCACGTGATGCTACTCTAGGGAATACTTTCTTTCAAATGTCGTCCTATGCACGTGAATATGTACGCAAAACTTATGAAAAAACAAAAAGAAAATTCCCTTGAGAACATCACGTAGTCTGAAATGGGAAAACAAAACGTACAAGCTTAAGAGGTCTATTCTACGGTGGCCCAGAAGGGTCACGTATGCAAATTAAAAATGTTGCTGCAAATTAAAAAGAGTACATGCAAATTAAAAATTGTACATACAAACTAAAAATATTTATATTTATATGTATGTAATATGTATCTGTGACTTTAAAATATACTTTTTTGCAGTTTTATTTTAGAATGTTTTATATAAGTTCATCATATAATTTGTGGATATTGATGTGGACTTTTAAATAGAGATTTTTCTTTTATATGCACAGAAACATAATCATGTTTTATAGTTTTTATAGCATTAAAGGAATTGAAGTCATTTGATGCCTGGTAATTCTGTTGTTCCTGTAATGTAGAACTAGTCATTTAAAGTTCCAAACACATGTGATCTCTGCAAAACTGTGTTGAACTGAGTGCAGTTACTGTGAAAACCTTGAAAAAAGTGGTATTCAAATTTGGTAACGTGAGTAAAAATCTGGAATAAAAGAAATTTTGAGCAAATTGGCTATCCTGTTCTTTAAGTGTGTAAAAATGATATTTTGATCAAATTTGCTACCCTGTTATAAGTGTGTAAAAATGATATTTTGGTCAAATTTGTTATTCTGTGCAAGTGTGCAAAACTACCGATTTGGTGCCGTTTACTTCTAGGCAAAAAATACTGGAAACGTTTTATTTGAACAAATTTACTTTCAAGTGCAAAATAGTGGGGAAATGAAATTATCACTTTTTCTACCCATGAGCAAAATTATGATAAATGATGTTTTGATCAACTTTACTCAAGTGGGTTAAAATATGGGAAAATTGGTACTTTGGTATCATTTGCTTTCCTGGGTAAAATCATTCAATAGTGATTCTTTGATCATATTTATCAGTCTGGCAAAGGGTGGTAAAGGCCGCATATGATCACATTTACTACCCTGGGCAAAAGTGTGATAAATCATAGTTTGATCATTTCTTCCAGGCAAAGCAAAAATGTGTAAAGGTGATGTTTTGATCAAATTTACTAAACTAAGCAAAAATAATGCGGAACTAATACTTTGATCACATTTGCTTCCAAGCGAAAAAGCATTCGAATTCAAAATTCGTTTTTTGATCATGTTTACCAATCTGGCAAAGGTGGTAAAGTCCGCATTTACTTCAGACTTGCTACACCTGTAAATGCTTTGAAAAAACAGAAAATATCATTGTTTTTACTCAAAGGAGCAAATTTGTAGCAAATGCGGACTTTACCAGCTTTGCTACGTTTGCAAAATCAAGGAAAATTTAATACACTGTCTCATAGCAAATGTGAACAAACCTGAGCAAATGTGGCATTTGCAATAAATTAGCTCCAAATTTGCTACACGGGTAAATCCGTTTTTTCGTCGAGTGTTAGGTGCTCTCATGGCTGCGATGGTATTTTGCTTTACTCTGTATTTTCCTATCTCTGTATTTTTGTAGAAATAAAAACGCAACTCAAGTTACAGCTGTAGCTTCCGCCCAGGTGGCCGAACAGGAAGCTGCAGTGGCAGCCGCTCCCGATTGGGTTTACGATCCCAATTGCGCTCCCGATTGGGTTTACGATCCCAATGAGCCTCGGTACTGTCTCTGTAATCAGGTCAGTCCAGTACGTAGATGTCCGATATGTCGACATAAATCGATTTATATTCGTTTGCATAGAAGTCACAAGGTGTCCCCTTGCTGTTTGATTAGGTTCAGGGATAGATCTGTTGGGGGTGGGGGCTGATTTTTACTAGCGGAAGCACAAGCATTATAAGCGGATTTGAACATTAGCAACTTTGCAACTTTTGGTAGTACAGAGGACACTAATCAACTACAATAGAAGTTCATGCAACTGTATATGTTACTCCTGCATACGCTCTTTGCCGAGAAAAGCCATCCTTAATAGCAAGCTAATGGATGTAATAGCGTATTAACTGTTGTTTGGGAGTTAGTGTATATTGGCTTGGTAGTGTTCAATGGGTTTTGTTCGTCTTGTTTTCCCTTCGTTACCTGAAGTAAAAGCCCAATAACATTGCGGAAAGTAGAACCGAGTTCCGCTTTAATATATGCAACTTATCTTACAATGTGGTACAGTACCCGCTGCAGCACCTGTGTTGCTTGTATTTAGGAATCTAATTCAACACTATGGTACATCAGTGCCCTCATAAAGAGATAAATTATAGGGGCACTCCCACATAGAGCAATCCGTTAGTCGTCGAGGCTAGGCAGGCCACTGGTCTAAATAGTTTTGATACTTCCATAATTCATTGGACGTATAGGATATGTTATGGATATTTAAAAGTTTTTTTAGCCTAGTGTTCGGTATTTATTAGGTTCAATGCCTTAGTGACAATACATGCATGGCTCGTTGGAAAATCCCTTTTTGGTGAGAGAGATTCCGTGATTAAGTTTGATGACGATGAGTTTTGTGTAAGTACTAACAGTGGTTTGTCTGGATTTTCCCTTTAGGTATCTTATTGTAAAATGGTTGGATGCGATAATCCAGAGGTAAATGAATATTCCTTTGGAAGTAAAACGAGCCACTTTGTTGTTATGATTCAGACAAGTGGCGAAGGGTGGAAGTGATAAAATATACTCAGAATTTTCAAGGTCATCGTTGGTGTGAACAATTTGTCGTTCAAACATAGTTTTTAATTCCTTTTCCAAAGAATTCTCTTTAGAAAAGAAACAAGGAATGATTCGTTTCATGTCATGACGGAGAATCCAAAATCAAAGGAAAAGAAAGATTATATAAAGGGAGACTCGGATAGTATGTAAAGTCCAGTTATTCTTAGATTCAACATGAACGTATGAACACGTCCGCGTTGCGTTATAACGCATTGTCGCACTGTCACATTTACATATATGTAGTCCAAAGACAAAGGGAGACCAATTTTAAGAACATTCAGTAGCCAATCTTTTTAATTAAGATGACGAATTTCAATCAACGCCTCTCCTTAATTCTCCTCTCTGTGACATTGTTTGTTTAAATCTTGACAGTAATTTGAACGCTAACTTTGCGTTCTGGTCTTTTTCAGTGTCCTATAGAATGGTTCCATTATGGCTGTGTTGGATTAACAGACGCTCCGAAGGGAAAATGGTTTTGTCCGCAGTGCCAAAATCAAATGAAACAACAGAGAAGAGGAGGCCGACACAAATGATTTTCAAAACGTTTTGGAACAATTATTGCTGAAGACCATTTTTGGCTCAACGAGACCAAGATTTTGAATCTCCATCCCCGGCGTATTAAATCACATTAAATCACATTAGTTGACAGTTGTCTTCGTAGGGTGTGTCGCCTTACCATCTCCAAAATCTCTACTCACCATTCTTGCGTCTTCACATAAGCGGTCCGTGGAACCGCCCACACAACTAATCGTTGTTTGATCCTGGCAGTTGTCCTTTGTCGAACATTGCACGTGGATTGACCATTTCCAAGTGTGTTAGGTACCAATGGGCGTAGCACATGTGCCTTCAGGAGAAGATTGCGTGACCAATGGGTATGACTTCGTGACCAAGCTTTGTTGTCCATACAGGAGTGCTCGACTGATGCGTGTCACGTAACATAAAAACTGCAACGACCACGAAGAAAGGAGATGAAAAGCAAAATACAGACAATTGTTCTTTTCACACTTTTGAATGTTTAAGAAATAGCAAAAGCCGTCTTGTAAAAACAACAATTTAAAAATGTTTGTGACAGCGTATCTAGTGACTAAAAGAATAGTTATTTTGATTGTTTCCTGGCTCGTTTGACATAAAGGGTCCTAAGAGAAAACAAAAACAATGCATATTCAAAATTGGGGGGGGGGGGGGGGGGAGGGTTGGGGTGTGGGAGCAAGCAAAGAGTATTATGGTATTTTTCGCTTCGGGCAAGACTCCTGAAGAAAAAGGGATCATTGCGGCTTTTCCCCTGTTTCCTTAGGGAATAGCGAATGATAGCGTTAGGGATGTTTCAAGTTAACAAACAATGTCGAATGCACGACATAACCAAATTTGGGGCAGATACAAAACACAGGTCATTGTTTTACTAACACTCAAACAACCCTAACCGTTTACCAGTGCTAACATTGGGTCTAAAACTTTTCTTAAGGCCTAATTAGACCCAAGGTCAGCTTTAATGAATGTTCGGGATACTTTCTGTAACATTTGGTAAAACGGTGACCTGTGTTTTGTATCTGCTGCAAAATTTGCTGGATGGCGCACCCCAAAAGTACTAATGTTTGTGAAGGCTTGCAAATCGAAGCCCAAGGGCTACTTGTGAGGGTTAACAATAACATAATAATAATAATAATAATAATAATAATAATAATAATAATAATAATAATAATAATAATAATAATAATAATAATAATAATACAATTTTATTTTCACACAATGTTTAAAGCTGAAATCAAACCAAATTAATACATATCAAATCATGTTGCTTTTTTTAAGGAGAGGAAAACCTCTCGAAGCAGAGTAGAGTACCAACAAAATCTACCCACGTATGACCTCGGATCTGGGAATCGAAGCACGGGCCACATTCGGGGAGGCGAGTGCTCTGACATCACTGCGCCATCCCTGCAAAATAGTCCTGCAATAATGATTGTGATAACCAAATATTTGGATGAAAATGTCGCATTCCCTTGGCGCTCCAGGTAGTGTTTTCCTGTTTTTCCCCATTTTTGGAGTTGACTGGGTTTTTTGAATGTTCTTTTCCCGTTTGGTTTCAAACAACCTCCGTAGCGGCCCAAGGGGACGGGAGGGGAGGGAAAGAATTTGAGTTCACAAACTATACTGGTCAGTTGCTTCCCCATTCAAAATGGCGGCATTGTATTCGTGCGCCGCAAATATCATCGACAAAGTGCTGAAGAAACGTGGAACCCCAAAGTCCTTGGCCATTGGTAGTCACTTTCCTAAGAAGAAAAAACTATATGCTCTTGTGTGTGAAACTCTGAAGTGTAAGTAACCATCGTATGCCAGGATCAGCCGGTTTCAAATGTTTGATCATTTGTTCCGTTAGTGAAAAGTACGCGCGCAGCTAATGTCTTTATCTGTTCGCTTTAAAGCAGTTACAAAACACAGGTCACAGGTCATTGTTTAACCAATACAGAAAGTATCCTAATATAACTTCACATTAGTATTAGACATTGACAGCCCAAAACCATCAAGTGTCAGTCAGGTGGTGCTTAAGTAATACATTTTCTATTTTTGGCTGGGTTGTCCGTTGTTCGTTGTTTTTTCTTCGGGGAACTAACCTTTTCATTTTACCAAAAACTAGTCACCCTGTAAATTTTCTGGTTGTCTAGGACGACCGGACGACGGCTACTTTCAAGCACTGGTTCTTGTTCGAGGACGTGCAAATCTAAGAAACAATTTGTATTCTTGGCTTGCACTCGCGTGATTAGACGGTCATTTTGGTGTACAAAACAAAAGCAAAATGTCACACGCGTTTTGCATAATAATAGGGCCAAATTCCCAAAATACTTTTTTTTTTCTTTTTTTCGCTATTGTGCAGTACACCAACATGGATGCCATGACATGAGGTGCAAGCCAAGGACTTAAAGCTTAAAGCTGTCCCTGGGTAGACTGTGCCAATGAGCACAGGGTAATTCAATTTTCAAGCCACAGACTTTGTGTTTTTGAGTTATGGAGAGGGAGGGTAGGCTAAAGCGGATATTTCCTTCATGAAAAGGGGGCAAACTTTGGACACTTGATTCTTTCATAAAGGTGTAGACCGAACTTAAGCCTTTGAATGTCATGCTTCGGCTTTCTGGGAGAGTACTCTCTAGGGAGTAAAGGAATTTCTGAAGTTAAATAATGTGTACCTTTACCCTTTACCTTTAAAGCAGTGCCGCTAAAAGATTAATGGTGTAAATTCTGTCAACCTTACTACGGGTTTAGGAAAACATGTGAATATTTGATAATTTGTTGACAGAGCTATGCACCTTTCAAACGTCCAAGGCCTGGCATTTACCTAGGAGAATTGATTCCCTCAAAGCTGCATAATGCCCTTTGGCTGGTACTTACTTGCTTTTGATTGAATGAGGATGACATCTGTTGTATTCTGATGCCATCAAAGAATGCTGCCAAATACTGGAGTACTAGAGTATGATATTAATATTATAAAATCATTTTGCTATATTACAATAAAATTTTGTTTGCTTACTCATTTCTTTTTCTTAGACAAAGCAATTCTGGAGGAAATCTTTGAGCAAACAAAGCTTTTGAAGCTGGAGAAAAAGGTAACTATGTTGACTTCCAAAGGTAGCAAAAAGCTCAATGTAAGTGGTAGTGGTTTGTAGTGGTATTTACAGCATACAATGGTTAGTTGAAAGAAAGCCATAAACGTAACTTGAATTTTACTTGTGCAATAATTGCGTTAGAAAAGGTTTCATAATACCATTGCTAAGTAGCCTGCCTTTGATAAGATAACTAGGAATCTTTTACTGCCTAAGAAATTATTAGCAAATAAGTTATTCCATGATTGCGTGTTGGAGATCAGATGGTTAAATTTAATAGGCAACAAGGTGCATAGCACCGAGTTGGCTATAACCAGTCTCATATCCAACAAGTGCGAATGGAATAATAGTATTGTTTTTAAATTTTCATTAAATTCTGAATACTTGGACACTAAATTGGAAATTAAAGTCAATCAGTTTCAATTTTAGGTCATATGGTATATGTGAAATTATGAGTTTATAATGGAGATTGAGTGAACCCAGCAGAAAGGTAAAAATGCAGTATCTGAGGTCGAACATTTAATAACATTTTAATAATAATTCTTATTACACCTGTATTTATGTCATAGCACTAAGGCATGGTGGTTAATTTGCACATTGTATTTACATATTGTACACTGTACAGACGACTTGTTTTATATCAAGATTTTATGAAAAAAATTACTCATATTGATGTGACTGAAGTACTGTTTTTTCTTTTTGCTGTCATTTATGTGAGTTAATCATTTTATGTTTTTTGTAGCTTAGGCATAATCATGCCCTTGTGTTAGTGTATGACTTCCTGTTTGGTCAAGGGATTCAGTGTGGCGGAGACTTGAAGCACAGCGTCACCAAACATAAGTCTGCACTGCAGTCATGTTTGGCTCGTTTGAAGATCAAAGCCAAGGTTTATAAGAATGAGGACCTCTTACCCAAGCAGATCTTAGACAAAGGCATGCACAAAATACAATAATTTATGTTTTGCACAGCAAGGAAGTTATTTTGATTGAATTAGTCTTGTGTAGTCACTGTTCACAAAGTGACATTAGATTTCATCTAGTTTACAAATTGTCTAGATAATTTGATTTTAACCCATTGACCCCAAGGAGTGGGACTCAACAGATTTTACTCTGTCTAACCCCAGATGATTTTACTCGTCAGTGGGGCATGTCCAGGGTGGTTTAGGAGTGGCTGGGTTAACAACTTTTATTTCCACTCAAAAACTATATCCCCTTGCAAGTGAACCAACTTTGGTCAGTTTTCATTCCATGGCAGTGGGAGTGAACAGCTGAAACATCCCCACAAATTCTTTTCATTACAAATGTTGGTTTTAATCCTTATACATATAGATAGCTTAGTGCCTTAGGGATAAATTAAACCTCAAACGTGGTAAAAATGGCTTAATTTGATACTCAAGATAGATCCCAACCATAATTATTATAAAATACGTGATAGCAGATGAACATTCAAAACTTGTTTCCTTGTGGTCTTCTCTTTAACTCCATAATGGATATTTACTTAGAGAGAAATATTAATTTTTGTGGAGTGTTCATGAATAGAGTAAGCTTTACTTTCACATGTATTTATTTACATTCATGTGTTATAAACAGAGATTTATGATGACATAATGTACTAATTTCTTTTGATGTTTCACATAGATTTGATTCCACGTTATGTCAGAGTTAACACAATAAAGACCTCCATGGAACATGTAATCCAACATTTCAAAGAAAATGGTTATGAGCAAGCTAATCAAACCAATGTAGCATCTTTTGTCACGCAGGTACAGGTACAATTCCATTGACAACCCTCTCCACCTTTTTCTTAGCAAGGTCTAGCTCCACTCAAAAACCCTTTAACCATTTCCCTGACTTCATTGCTTGGTTATTGATCAAAGAATGACCACGTTTCTCATCTTTCAAAGCCAACAAAAAAGTGAAATTTCAATCAAAAGGTTCCAAAAACAACACTGACAATATATTTGGGATCATTTCGGAGAATTAATAAAGTGGAAATGTGATTTGAGGTGATAGGCACTTTAAACGAAAGTCTACAATCTTGGACAAAATTGTTGAGAAAACTCTGCTTTTGGACTAAACTCCGATCACGAGTATGAAAAATAAGCTCTCTTTTTGCCCCCACCCCCCCTGATCAATGTTGCTAGACGAAACAAAGCATGTCGAACCTGGGCTTATCAACATTGGTTGTAGGGGGGAGGGGGATCGCTAATAATGTGCGATATTGAGGACGTGTGCAAAATAACCCCTGTTTTTAATATTCTCAACCCTTTTTGTCCAAGATTGTAGGTTATTTTCAAAATCCCAAAATAATATTGTTTTGCATATGAAAAACGTTTTCAGGTACCCTACTTTTCGTGGCAGATCTCCCAGCTGCATTGTAGAATCGGATGGGGTTATTTTAGTATCAATATTCAAGGGAATTCATTTAATCCATATATATTCCCTTATGCTGCTGGGTTTTTCCATGTGCCTTTCTTGAGAACTTTCTTTCCTTTTGCTTGTAGAGCAAAGCCATACACACTAAGCAGTTCTTGTGTGATGAACACTTTTCAGATGTACTGGTTTTCCCTTCTGGCACTGATCTCCATGATCATCCTTTGTATGTCAATGGAAAAATCCTCCTTCAAGACAAGGTACAACTGTTAACATGAAGTTTCATCCTGTTTGTAGTGATGGCTATTAAGAACTCAAAAATAGAAAAACAAAACTGAACCGAATTTATTCTGCCGCAAATGAGCGATCCCGTGTTACAAGACCATCCGTCCAAATGAACCCACTCATTTCTATTATAGTTATGAAATGTCTTTGAAAGGCAAAACAATGTTCTTAAACAAACCTGTTGTGTAATACTTTGTAAATCTTCAATAAGACAATTAGTGTTTTTTCTGAGGCAAATTTAATTAGAAAAAGTCGGACACCAGCATTGTACATCATTTAACAATTCAATTACCGGTAGCTTGCAGTTTTATTGGTTATGCATGAGGCGTTCATGTCCATCTCCTCGTCTGTCTCTCCAATGCCCAGGGATCTATCCAGAACGGGAATTTAGCCACTATTTGCCGTGGTATATCCTAAACGGATGCTTTAGAACTTTCCATTAAATTAAGGTCACTACAGCATACAGGTACAGTACACCTGACGTGTATGTCTGCCACACACATATAATGTACTATTGTTCAATTCCTTTGTCAATAATTTTTTCTATGCAGGAAGCCCATTACAGTACATCCTTTAATTTTCAATGATACATGATACAAGGTCAGAATACCCTTGTCACCTGCTTTCAACAAGATCACATCCAGTGATGGCAATGAGTATTGGAATCTCACCATTCTTTGAATATTTTCTGTATAGGCCAGCTGTATTCCAGCTCATGTCTTGCTACCTCCCCCTGGTTCTCATGTGATAGATGCCTGTGCAGCCCCAGGGAACAAAAGTAGCCATGTAGCAAGCATAATGAGCAATAAAGGGTATGATCAGTGAATCAATTTAGGTATTATTTATTAATATTTCTTATGTTGGGGAACCCCATGACTTATTCACTCTCTCTCTCTTTCTCAGCCTTTAATAGTGTCTTCAAAGTGTAACAGAATTATTTCCTTTTTTTCATTGACGTTGATTCAAAATTATATTTTATACTCTAATCACCTTGAAACGGTTATAAAATATTTTGTAACTAATCTTAATAAACACAAACACAGCATCAGGGGCGGGCATCTCGTTTATTGAATGATACATGATACAGCGAGCGTTTACATTATCACCATAAGGAAAATATAGCAGTGGAAAAACAGTAAAGCAAAGTTGAAAGAGATGCCTTTAAATGGCTCTTACATAGCCTAGTAGCCACTAGGGATTCAATATACCAACAAACACGCCTAAAATACCTCTGCAGTTAACATGAATCATACACGCACTGCCGTGTCATTAGCGAAACGTTACAAATTATATATCCTTTCCTCTTTCCATCAACTTGTCCGAAACTTGACAGCTTCTCTTCTTTTAATCTGTTTTACATGTATATTGGAATTAAGATAAATCTTCTTTTCAGATGCTCGTATTTTGAATGCTCTGTCAACCATCATTTCCTTCCTGCAGAAAAATATTTGGATTTGACACTGACAAGAAAAGGCTATCAGTAATGGAAAAGCTGATGAAAACAGCTGGAGTAGACTGTGTTACAACGACAAACTGTAGTTTTCTGGAGGTTGGTTTTAAGTTAGTGTCTCTCTGTCAAGTGAACTCTCTCTAGAAGGGAGTTAAAATCTAAAAACACTTGACAATAGCAACGCCAATACCGGGAATAAACTTTATATTAGCCATTTTGAGTAAAAGTAATATCTACAGAAGACCACTTCAAGGTTTATAACTTTATGCTAATTGTGAGGATTTCAAAATTATTTCATCTTAATCACGTTGTACAATAATCCATTTTTATTATATCTCTCAGATAGTACGTTCCCTGTGATTAGCTATTAAAACTAGTCTCCTTTCCCTCACGGCTCAGATTACCATACATAACCATAGAGATATAATAAACATCTTACTAACCTCATTTTCGTGGTCGGTACTGTAAAATTACGGATCCTTGTATTTTCCCGTCGATTTATGACCCAAGCGCGAAGCAGTCCGTAATTTTACAGTATGGACCTCGAACTCGGTTAGTTGATTCACTGTATGCCCATGTTCTCGTCAAATCCTTTAATTTGGAATGTGTCAGGTTGATCCCTTTGACGAGAAATACAGCAAAGTTGAGTACATTGTGGTTGATCCATCTTGCAGTGGGTCTGGTATCACGACCAGAATGGATAGACTTGTAGATGAGGAACAAGAAACAGCTGAGAAAAAGGTACATAATCAGCCTTATTTGTGAGTAAGGCTTAATGTTCTGCCGAATGCGCTGGCAAAAAAAAAAGAGGTTTTCCATAGAGTGTCAAATGTAATGTAGCGAATGTTAGTTGTGTCTTCCAAAGCTACATTGGGTGATTGGATTAAAAATGGGATGGCAATTGCTACGTTCTCTTTCATTTTCTTCCATTTTTGGGATTCGTTTTCCAGCACTTTGCACTCAATTTAGTGTTCTTGCTTTGCGTTATGATCATGAATCTTTGATTACTGCTATTGTCAACAATCGAAATAATATATGAAATGAATCATATAATGAACTGCGGATATGCATTCAAGTGAAGCTATGCAATTGCTAAAATTGCGGTCGTAACTGCGAGGATCATAGCCTCACTTGATTTCATATCCGCGTTTCAATATATGATTGATTTCATATATCATTTCGTTCGTTGATTTATTCCGACACAGGAACATTTAAATCCCCAAATGACAAGCTCTCAATATCAGTGGCTTCGTAGCTCAGTTGGTTAGAGCGTTGCACCCGCATCGCGAGGTTACAGGCTCAAACCCCGTTGAAGTCCTGAATTTTTCAGGCTTCTCCATTGCAATATTTTCTCCGCTGTTTTCTTGAAAATGTATCTTAAAGGTAAAGGTAAAGTAACTTTATTTAATGTCGGTAGTTCCTTCAGCTACGAGGCTGGTATCAATGGAAGCCAACAGTGCGCCCTTTACCCCCCTCCCTCTGTCAGTGCTCCGTTTTACAGGTATTTAAAGCTATGGCTACATAGATCAGAGGAAAGTTGAAACAGACGTTTAAGTCACCGAGGATCGAACCGGGGACCTCTCGCTCCGAAAGCCGCGCACTAGCCAAGTGCCTCTTGTTATAGTTTCTTTGTATTTGATTTTCTCTTTCGCTTCCTCTGTAGAAGAGACTTGAATCTCTGGCCACGTTTCAGTTATCAGTCTTGAACCATGCGTTGTCCTTTCCTTTGGTAAAGAGAGTAGTGTATTCAACATGCTCTGTTCATCAAGAGGTAGGAGTTTAATTGTTAAGTACAAAAATAAACGAAATAAAAGTTGACTGAAGCAAGCAAACCAGGAACACTCTCAGTCTTGTGGCCTTAATTTGGAGCAAAGTGAAATATCACTTAGTGAGATTCGTTGCCAAGACAACAAGAAGTAAATTAATGATGAAATGGTATATGAAATGAATCATATATGAACTGCGGATATGAAATAACTGCGAAGATCATAGCTTCACTTGAAGCAGTAAATTCTTGGCTACAACACACTTGACTCTTTAGTTTCCATAGAAACTTTGCCAGGTTCAAATTCCTTGAATGTTCCCTACTAATCCCTGTTTTGAGAACTACAATAAAAATGATAAGTCACCGTGCTTGCCTAAGAGATATAATGGGCCAATCTTACCCCATTGATGCCTGTACTGATACTAAACACGCGCGCTATTTCATCGGCTTAGGGTACATTTTGCGGTAGCTAAACGAGAGGGTTTTTAAAGTAACACTTGAAAAAGCACCTGATAGATAGAAAGTCCAGAGCATATGGAACACTTTCTTATATAGTTAATGGGAAAATATCTCAACTTAAAACGACGTCGACTCAAAACGTTTCTCGAGTCGTTGTTTTCAAGATCATAATTTACATTCCTGGGTAAGGGGCTCTGTGTACGTTTTTAGCTTTATCTTTTTTTCCTTCCGATAAAAATTTTTCCTTCATTTTTTACTTAAAGGGGATAATTTGTACACCAAAGCTATGCAATAAAAATGTAGGTCACCGTGCTCGTTTAAGAGTAAAACACCATCGTACCTGTCTATCTCGATTATCGTAGATCGAAACAATAAAACTCGCCAAGTTCTCGGAATGCGCGCGCTGATTCGCAAAGAGTTATGGGTCATTGACAACTTCTCTCACGTGTTTTGAGAACTGTTTCATTGTGTATGATCCACTTACGCCATATTTACAATTTTGCAAATTTGACCAGTTTATAAATATTAACACACCAAATGCGCAGTCAGGATGCGCAGTGCAATACTGAGGAATCACCTTAAAAAATCAATCGTTCGATTCGCCATCAATTGGCGCACAAGACTGGTAATAGCCAATCAGGTTAAAAGGAAATTGGAAACGCATGTCCGCTTGAGTCCGTTGGGGGTCCATAACAAGGATCCCGGCGCTGCTTCGCACACATTACTAACCTTTGTTAGATTTCGTCTGCGACGCAGGCTAAGCGGCGATTGAAGTTCGCAAAAAAGAAGATTTCGTTAGTAGCCAAAGATGCCTCTACAGAACATACGCTATCATAAAAAATACACCACACTCTACGTTTTCCGATAAAATGTCTCTTTTATTTCACCGACGCGAAAAATATACTTCACAATTTGTGTTATAAATTAAACGCTAAAGCCTGGTTTGCAGTTCAAAAATATAACAGCGACAATTTACACGAAGTTGTTGAAATATAAATGAGTCAAAACTGTCTACTCGCTGTACAAGCTTGCGACTTAGGAATCACCTTGTTTAACATTCGAAAAAAAATCGAAAATGAAAGAACAAAATAAAATACCTGCACAGTTCGTTTGGCATAAACATAGGCCCTTTCTTGGGCGTTTGGAAAAGATGGAATCTGGAACCGGATCTGGAATCCGAGAACGGAACCGCAACCGCAACGGGAATAAGAGCAAAAAAGGTCGATCATATCCAGTTGTTTTATTTCAGCTAAAAATGTTGAATGTTTTATAACACACTTTAAACTCCAAAATTGATTTTTACGGTTATTGTTGTGGCGACAAAGTTTGAACCACTGCCGTCACTCCTGTTTTGAACGGCTTAATTTCACTTATGTTTCGAGAATGATTGACATTGAAATTCCTCCTTGTACCTTGGAGGCGTGGAAACAAAGTTGTTACGGAAGCCATGGATGAAAGGAGTACAGAAGAGGAAAGTAAAAGACAAAAGAAAATCACCTTATTTATTGGAATAAAGTGTTGAGGTAAACAACTACGAACCTCGCCTTCCAGATTCCTTCAGTAGGAATTGACATACATCGTGAATAACATAGCTTGCTTTTTTCCTCGTGTCTAAAATTGAAGAAGTTTTAGTGTTTTTGGGCATTGCAGAAACGCCAGAGGAGATAAGAGCGACTGTTTCGATCCGCCAATGAAGTGGAACCGAGCTAAAGCACAGGACCACGCAGAGCTACAAAGCCCACCTTGTATATATCTTTTTTATCAATGTTCGACAAGGTGTTTTCGGAAAGAAAATGGCCTGAAAATCGCTTGAAAAAGTTTCAATCTTGGTTATAAAAAGTAAAACGTGTAGTTATAAAAACTCTAAGCATTTCACTCAGTATTGTGCAGGATTTTGCGGATTTTTAGCAATTGTGCGTTGTTGTGCGGGTTTGATAGAATTGTGTATGTGGTCCTGCACCCGCGCACCCTGTCAGAAGCTCTGTACGACGGAATGTCGACCCCAACCGAGGAGCATTCGGATTTTTTCCGAGTATCCCCGAGGCACCATGGAAGAAACTTAGCTCTTCGTTTCATGCACCGGGGTTAACATCTAACATCTCCTTAATTATAATAGCAAATTTGCTCCATTTCGACAATTTGTATCCTGGCTGTATATTTTCGGAACATTCGTCGCCAGAATCTTGTTCGAGTGTCCCCAAGTCACTATCGAAGAAGAGCTGCATCTTCGATTTTAAATTAGTGGGGATTTTCTTATAACTCTACTTCTTTTTTGATTTTCTTATTCACTGTACAAATTTAAGGAAAATGAGGATGTGGTTCAAGCGGCTTTGAAAGCGAATAGTGATAGCTTTACTCTGGAGCATTGTCTTCCTTCTTGGACTCACCGTGGAAAAGCTGTGTTTCAAGGAGGTAGGTTTGAACGAGAGCCAGTCATATTTCTCGGTTTGACTGATGAAATTAAATCGTGAGCGACCTAAAGAAACGACAACCCCACAAAACAATAATGGCCGTGTTTTCACGAACGGTTTTTCAGGTCGCTTAGCGAGTGACAATCGAAAATTCCTTGAAAACAGTTCCTTTCCCCACTCGTTTAAAGTTAAGCGAGTCGGCAAACTTCAATAGAATTCTCATTAAATTTAAGCCACCAAACCAGGTAGCTTAAGCAAGTTGGCAATTACTTTCGGCCAGTCAGGAGTCGCTTGCTGTTATTCAAATCGGAAATACATAGGCGTGCCATTTTTACTATTTCTATTATTGTATTGGCACGTGCTCTCTCATTTAATCTTACCCTTGGAAACACATATCATTTTAACCACTTTCAGGAATGTTAAACGAGAGAACAGGTGTCGTTGAAACACGGCCAATGTCATCGATTAAAAGGGAAAAATGATTGTGCTGCACGTGTGGCACGCATTTTAGCACCTACTTTTGCTTAACAACGACGTGAAAAATCACCAAATTTAGGGAGCTTACGAAACGAGGACGACGACGGCTACGAGGACTTCATTTAAAAATACAAGTTCACGTTATTCATATCACTACGAAACTATTTCATGTCGTTTGGCGTTAAAAATGTGTAGTAACTGTCGAGGAATTAAACTGGTGTGAGTGGGTTGGAGGCGTAGAGAGAGAACTGAAAATTCATCGTCATGGGCTAACGTCCTCCACAGAACCTTGAATTTGGTCATTTCACGTCGTCATTTAGGAGATGACGGCAAAGAAATGTACCAAAATGTAAAACGCACGTGCAGAGCCATTGTTTTTGCTCACTAAACCTATTGTTTTGTAGCGTCGTCGTTGCCGTCGGCGTCGTCGTTTCGTAAGCTCCCTTTGATGCTGCAACGACAACATCAGCATAATAATGTGAACCTTTATTCTTTATTTTTACTCTGAAACCGCTCATACCAGTTTATTTTTAGGATACGTTGCCCACGATATACGACGTGAGCAAGATAGAATAATCGTGAAAGACTTACGATAGAAGTGCAAAAATATATTTTGCGGTGTCGTTTCCTCGACGTCGTTGTCATAGATTGCAAAGTTCCTAATTGAGCGCGCTGGGACTGCGAAACAAGTTGGGGTCGTTTGCACCGTGATGTACCGAATCCAGACCAAACAAATTAACCTAGTAAAATTAACCAACTTGGCTGCCAATATCATGATTGGCCCGATATTTTGTTTAGATTTTTTATTTCTAGAGTTCGCAATTCCCGTATTGTAAGTCCATTTCGACGAGATCGATTCGAGATTTCGGCAAAGGAGTAACAAACTTAGAAACATAATTCTCTGGGAACAGATCATCACCTTTTTTTTCTGGCTGTGACCGGGATTGTCCACCCAAACCACGTAAAGCACTGAACACACGTGAACCCCGAAGCACTGGACTACATCTAATAAATTATATTTTTGTCTCACTAGACTTCCAGTGTAATGACAGAAAGTATGCTTCTAGAGCGTGTTCGACACATGAATCTTCTTTTTTAATTGTCACAGCGGAGAAGTGCATTCGTGCCTCACCAACTGAAGATTATACCAACGGATTTTTCGTTGCACTGTTTGTCAGAAAGGACATCAAAATGGATAACGAAGCCACATTATGTAGAGACTCCTTCGAAGGTAGAAAGAGGAAGCTAAAGAGAGAAGATTTAGGCAATATTACGTCCACAAAATCAAGAGGGAAAATCAAGGATATGGTGTCACTGCCAAAGACCAACAAATTTGAGTCAGATATTGCCGATGTCCCTTTGAAGAAAAAGCGTCGAAAAGGAAGCAAGAAACAAGAAGTTTCAAAATTGCAGGAACGTCCTGTAACATTGCTTAGAATAGCGAAGGGACGGTCGAATTCCGCGAAAAATAAAAGGAAACAAAAGAAAAAGAAGAATAAAAAAAATCCTGTTTGCTCTTAATAACGCTTGTGTAAGCATTCTTTTAGCAAACCGTTTCCTTAGAACGGTTACACTCTGCCGCCGCCATAAGGTAAGGGATTGGGGCGAGCAAGGAGTTTCTTTTGGCGATATGATTTGGGTGGAGGGAAAATCTATTTTGTCTCTTTAGGATAAGCTCATCGAATAAAAGTTAATTCTCCATGAAATCAACAATGTGTATCCGCGTGTCCACTTAGAAACATACTTACTGTTTATCAGGGATGGGAGTTCCTTTCCTCTCCGTATCGGCGTATTCTCTTTGAAGACACTTAATATCTATTTATACAAAGCGACTACGTAGCCATGCATACATCTATGGGTTACTTTCAAAGCGGCAGGATATTCTGCAGTTACTCCGGTTAATGTTCGCTTTGTATTGGTTTACATGATGAGAATTTCGATCTGGTGCAACTACCGGAATGAACTCACACCGATATGACCTGTACTGGAATAAGAGTTTGGAACTGCATCATATAAACGAATGTAGAGCGACATTTATCTGCTTTCGAAAGAAAAGTCAGCTAAATTCAACTGAGTGTGTGGACCCCAGGACTGGCCAACAGTGGACAGCTTGGTGTTGAATGCCTGTGGTATCACATGGCACGTTTTTCAAGATGGTGGACAACACTGTCAGTGATTCAAATTCCA
>OX421456.1:9757188-9764688 GCA_949126865.1 Montipora capitata | reverse complement strand
ACTGTGGTAGGCGTAATTCAAACAAATTGGAAAAATTTAATTGCTCTTTATTTATAATGATGTCATATTAGTACATATGATTACTTGTTGGAGCGCATAAATCATCCCACTTTGTATAATAGAAGAATTTCTAATATTTGAATTCTTGAATATAAGGCTTTACATGGGCTGGTTCCCGAATATATTTTTAAGTTATTCGCATCGCAGAATTGTAGCAATAATTTGCGGGGAGATACCCCGCAAATACCACTAGTTGTGGTCTTCATTCCTTGTCGTATTGCGATAGTAAGTTATGGAATTCTCTTGCAAAACGTATTAGAATAATCCAGGAATTAAGTAAATTTGTCTGGAATTTTTAAAATGATATTTGATACTGACTGCTGCACCTATCATGGCCGTTGATTTTTCATCTTTATTAAGTTATCTAGTAATTATTACAGAATTTCCTTTTATTTTGGGATTTGAGTATTTATTTATAGCTCGGATATATTAGCCTGCATTTGCTTTTAAATTCGAATGCAAATAAAGTTTATTGTGTGCATGCGTGACTCATTATAAATATGTTTTCTAGAATTTTTCAGCTTCCGGGTTTGGGTTTATCAATAGTATTCCGGTAATTCAGCAGTTATAAACGCTAAAGTCAAGAAAACATGAGCGATGTGCTAAAAAAAATGAGAGTAGACGCAAGCGTGAAGAAAATATTTCGATATGTCTGTCAGTTGTGCAAATAAAGGGGACCGCTTGTCAAGCCCTTTTGTCTACACCATTGTTTTGTTTTCAAGAAGTTATGTTTCACCTAGAAATTTCTTTTCGACTTTACCATGGAAACATCGAGGATCGCGGATCGAGTTTCGAGTCGAGACTGTTAACATTTGCAGCTTAAGTTTTCGCAACGGGCTGCCAGCATCGTTTTCGGATGAACTAGAGTCAGTGTCAGCATAGTTAATGCATGGAGATGGTTATGAAACTCGACAAGTTCCTTTGTTTCATGTTTTTGTCCGTATTTTTGGCCTTGACCCTGCACAAAACACACCTTTTTTCGAGAAGATAACCAATCAAATCCTTCGTTGAAATTATGCGCAACTAATTTGCATACCCGTGCGAAGCGAAAATAAAAGATTGTGCAGGGTCACGGTCAATTCAACATCTATTGCGACAACATTGTTCTCGCTTTTGAAGGTTCTAAGGTTTCATAACCAGTCCCTCGATTAACTATGGTGTCAGCAAAGGCGCGCCTTACGAATGATTATTCCAGCGTACAGTTATAAAGAGGCTCTGTAGAAAGCCAAAATACCCACATTTCGCAGAAGAAGATTTACTGTCACCTCCCCCCAGAAACTATCCCTACCTACAGCCACCCTACACCCCAAGCCCCAGGGAAATAAACACAGACCACTAAAGTATACAAACATATTCGCATGAAACCTTTATTTCCATTTCTTCTACCTTTCAATCACAAGGTTCACAGCACTTGAATGTCATTATAAAGATAATATACTTACTAAAGCTACCATACTGCTTCTGCAGAATGATTCCACGGTACATTTCTTTTGATATCAAACCTATTATTAAGTAACAAGGGTACATACTTGCTTATGTACAGTAAAATACTCGAAACAGTTTTTTTTAACACTGTCAGAGAGCTAAAACGTTCTATTTACAATTATTTGCTGTCACGCAAGCGGTTATTACGAAAATGTTGAATATAAAATGCTAAAAGCGTTCTTAAAAGTGAAGTGCATTATTTCCTTAATCAAATCAAAGCTTCAAAGAAAACTACTCGCTTAAAGTCAAACACTTTGATCACTCATGGCTCAGTTAATGATAACTACACCGGAACTCACCAGGCAATATAACAGACCAATTTAGATATATTAAAATTCAGTCCTAAACAAAAGACAGCATCTCGAAGCTCTGGGGAATAAATAGAAGGATTTGTATGAGTTTATTCCCCGGGGCCACTATATAATGCGTTTAGGCGTTTTGTTTAGGAATAAATTTTAATATATCGAAAGTGGGCTATTCATGCTGCTAAAAATTCATGTTTTCTTACAAGTGGATTTCTTAGAAGATGAATTTCAATGCAAAAAGTTATCAGTTATACCTTCTGTTCCCTTTTACAGAAAACAATCTCAGGTACAAAGCGGTACAATATATTAAAGTGAAACACTTCAAAAATACAGAAACAGTTCAACAAATTACAAGCAAATCAGATAGTAAAAAGGGTTCATGAAAGCTGAAAATCAAACTTCCTTTAGATAATAGATTATTGTTACTTGGCTTTTAGCAAGTGTCTGCTCAAGGTTCATCAAATACTTGAATGCGATGATTCTCATTGTCAGACACAACAATTTGGCCATTACTGAGGAGCGCTACCGATATTGGACACTTAAACTCTCCTAAGTTGCTGCCCTCTTTTCCAAACTTACCAACAAACTTACCATTCAGTCCAAAGACTTGCACTCTATGATTATTTAAATCACAGACAAGTACATGTCCTGATTTACTCACTGACAAACAAAAGGGACGGTTGAACTCTCCATTCCCCCTCCCTCTTGTGCCAAACTGATACTTATAGTACCCCTCCTGGGTGAATACTTTCACACTGTGATCACCTAAGTCTGACACAATGAGATAATCACCAGACTGAACACAATGAACAGGATCACTGAGAGAACTGGGTCCACCTATCTTTGTTAGAAACTTTCCATCAGGGGAAAAAAACTTAATGAATTTGTTACCAGCATCAGTAACAATAATATTTCCATTATAATCCAATGATAAACCACGAGGATTATAGAGCTGGCTATCAAGGCTTCCTTCCCCACCAAACATACTCGTGTACCTCCCCTTCTCGTTAAAAATTTGGATTCGATGGTTTTCTGCAACATAAATATTCCTATCTTTACCAAAAGCTATTCCTCTAGGGTAGTGAAACTGTCCCTTGGCGCTACCCTGACGACCAAAGGATCTCAGAAAATTGCCCTTGCAGTCAAATATCTGCACCTTGTGTTGGGAAGTGACTGCGATTTCATCCCTGGAATTTACTGCTACCCCCCAAGGACAATCAAACATTCCACAATTCGAGCCTTGTATTCCAAAAGATAAAACAGGTTTGACATTGAAAGGTTTAAATACAACACAGAAAGGGCTACCGCGGATATGTTGCCCGTTTACCTTAACTGACAAATTGAATTTACCTTCAAATGTAGGACAATAGCTGATTTTGTAGGTCCCGTCTTTGTTGTCATTAACAAGAAATGTGGTTATGCATTCCTGCCCTCTCCCGTCTCTCAAGTCTACCATTACATTGTCATTCTTATTATAACATCGTTCGGCAGCCGCGTTTCTTGTCGTTAAATTGAATTGAGCTTCACGCCCAACAGTTCCTTCATAAAGTCCTTTACCTTCGGCAACAGGTTCCTTTGCATCAGTTGGAAATTTCAAAAGACCAATGCCTTCGCTGTTGATTGTCTCCAGGATCTTGTTATTTTCCATGAAAACTAATTCAAACAGGCTTTCAGGGTCGCGCTCAACTGGCTTCACTTGTTCTACCCGTTCTAGAATGGTTTGCAATGGTTTCTTTAGCTGAACCACCTCGGCGTCTGTGCTTTGTGTTAAAAGTTTCTCAGCTTTTTCCAGCGCTAATTCGATCCTCTTTATTTCCTCCTGAATCACTGTTTTTTTGGTCGTTAGACTCTCCAGTGATTTCTTGGTTTCGTTTTCGACTGCTGCTTTGATATTTTGCCTTTCCTCTTGAAGTCTCCTCATTAAGTTATCAACAAAAACATCGACGTCTCTTAGCATGTCTTCGCTTCGTTGAACAAGCTGAGCGTACTCCTCGTCAATTTGAGAGACCATCTTCACCTTTGCGTGCAAGTTGTCTCTTGGCGTTTGAATTAGACCTGCTAACTCGATCTTTTGAGCTTCGGCTTCCTGGTGGATTAATGTCACTTTGTGTCCTGCGTGATTTAAGATGACACAAGTTTGACAAACTGAGTTTTCGGGACAAATTTTGCAAAAGAACTTTAGCTCTTCTTTCTCATGTCCCTTTCTTGAGCAAAACACGGGTCGTTTCACTACTGCCTCATAGTCTTTTTCTTGAAAATCTTTCACGGCCAGAACGCGGTGATCTTTGTAGCTGCGAATGATGTTGTGCCCAATTAAACACTCATCACAATAAAACTTGCAACACTCGAAGCAGTACGAGGTTTTAGAGCTTTTCTTGTCGCAGTTTCCGCATTTTACTTGGGTCCTGTCAGATTCTTTTATAGCTAGGGCATCGATGAAGCCGCTGAGAAAAAAGCTTGTGGGAAGATCTTTCAAATCACCGCTTGCAGGAACTCTACTACGGCCTTGGCATTTCGGACACCTCAAATTAACTTCACCGCCGCTCGCTTGATGCCAGTTGATCAAACAGTTCAGACAGAAACTGTGCAAACATGGAAGGTATCTTGGATCTTTAAGGATGTCTTGACACACCGGACACGAGGCTTCTTCGCGAAGATTAAAAAGCAACTTTGGGATATCCATATTGCTAATCTCCACGCCTCCACGAACTGAGTGCCTTTAACTATGATATTCCAAGTGTCGTGATTTCTATCTTTAGCTTTTTTTGGAATCAGGCGACCATTAGCCAATCATTGCAATTTGTTTTCAAAGTCTGTTGATTGTTTTGTTTTGGTTCTCTGATTCCCAGAAATTTGGCTTTTATGCAGCCAGCGAGCTTTGAAAATAACACAATTAAAGCGATAAATGGAGGGCAGATAGGTGACCTTTGTGAAGTGTTGTAGGCTGAGATCACGGAGCTTTGCATAATAGAAATGGCTTTATGAACGAATTAGGACAAAGGAGCTTAAAATTTTACAAAACCGAGATTCCATGGTATAACGCTTTCTATACTGCTTCTCTTAACACATTTGAGTACCTTTGCGAATTATAAATCGCACGATCCCCAACTTTGCGATTTACAAATCGAAAGATTACGAACTTTGCGATTTATAAATCGCAACATTACGCACTTTGCGATTTGTAAAGTGCAAGGTTACCAACTTCGCGATTTCTAAATCGCAAATGTGATAAACTTTGTCGGGGGTGGAAGCTGAATAATAGGACCTCGGTTATTCATTATTCTTTGGGTGTTCCTTTCAATTACTCATTAATCTTTTTAAATTGTTGTTGATTATTCATAACTGACACCAATTTTCAGAACATTATCCGAAAACACCACAATATTGTCGGGGCCAAAGACAAAGTTTCGACGCGCTTGTTACATCCACAGATTAATAACTTTAATTTGATTTGCGAACGAACACAAATACGTTACTGCAATGAGCTAAGTGAACAGAAATCGACAAAAGAATCACAAACGACGAAAAAAACGAAATGACGAGTGGAAATAATACTTACAAACGTTGTACGGCTTTTAAAAACGGAACAAACTAAAGCAAGGGACGATAAAACTTCAACAAGGCAACGTACACTCTCCGAAGTACAAAATCAGAATGTATTTTTTAGCAAAGCGGCGAATTTTATACTAATGAACTAAACAAAGGCAAAATTATGCAGGGGAAAAGCTAACAGGATAATGATTACGAAAACGACATACAAGCGTGACAGGAAGTAATTCTAAAAACAAAGGCGAACAAAAATATTCATGAAAATGCGGCAGCAACAATGGTTATGTGACGAAACAAAATAAATTCTCACCAAAACAAAATAAATTCTCTGTATACTAAATTCTCAAGAGGACGATGTGTCTCCAAAAGCAGTGCCATTGCCAGTGACTATTTTGAATTCGGAGCCTGGCTTGCACGGCATAGCCTGTTTGGTTGCGGAACTTTCTAAGTTCCTAGAACCGACATCAAGTTGTTGTTGTTGTTGTTGTTGTTGTTGTTGTTGTTGTTTTTAAATGTGCCTATACTTACAGATAACTCAGGCCCGTAGGGAGGGGGGGGGGGGGGGGATGGGGGCATGTTCTCCTGGGAAATTTTGAAAATTAGGTTGTTTGAGACTGCATTTCGTGATTATTGAGGGCAGTATGATATGAAAGCATGCAGCCAAAAGCGAACTTAAAAACGTGGATATTACTCAAACTTTTGATCTTCAAAATTGATATTTTTGGCGCAGAGACTACTTTAATTACATATATGTATTTTACAGTTTTAGAGAATAAGGTCACTATTTAAAAAGAGCAAAAATAAAAATCAAGTTGAAAGTCCGTATTATTGACTGGGTTTATCCTAAATTCATGTTATTTCATGATAAAAATTGGTATTAAAAAATGCTTGGTTCGCACTAACTTGATAGCAGTTTACGTGCTGGTCGACCGCTTTGAACGCCACCTCCTTTCGGGTGACCTGGAAACGAGAGCTGTATAAAAATATATGCTTTAAAAACCATTTAGGTTTCAAAACATAAAATGGAAGATTCCATAAAACAAAACAAGGTAGACTTGATATCGCATTACCGACCTCTGTTTCTCTGATTTCTTGCTTTTCCCCCCATTCTACACGATTCAGTATCATTCGTTAATAATAACTTGTAACTGCACAGGTAAAGATGAAGCCAGATAATATCGTATAAACCTGAGAAGGAGCGGTTGGTGGGATAGAGGCATTACGATAAAGATTCTGTAATCTCGAGCTCTGAAAATTGAAAACATGGCAATAAAACGAAGCTTACAATTCAGACAGATTCGCCATAAATCAAAATAAAAGTGATGAAAAAAATAAAACCTATCCTTACCTCCCTTTTCTGTGATGATTCCTGAGCACTTAATGCCTCAGAAATTGTTTCTGAGACGGCTGATCATGAGGAGAGCAGTCATGTCAAGTCTCGTCTGTGCTCCAAAGAATCAAAACGTTGGACTACGGGGTGACCCGAAAACACTGACCCCCGGCCCATGGACCCCCCCATGGACCGGGTCCATGGACTGCCTTACGGACCGGTCCACGGACTATCTCTACGGACCCCCTCTACGGACCACCCCAAAAAACACAGAATTAAAAATAAATAACAACTGAAAATTTGTTTATACCGGTTGTCTGGATAGACCACTCTTGCCGGTGAAATCTCAGCCGTTACGCTCCGCAAATCAGACTAAGGCTCAGGTGTTGTCTTTTCCTTCGCTGTTGACCGGTGTGCTTCGAAACTAAGTTCTTCCGCCATTTTGTTCAGGACAGAGAGATCATGAAGCCTGGGGCGAGTTCACAAACCAGCGGGAGATTGATCCGAACAAAATGGCGGAGGGAAAGAAAGAAAATACAAATAGAACTTACTTATTATCAATCTTTTTCGAAGGATTCCGGTCCACATCAAATGAAGGGGCAATATGTGATTAATAGACTTTGTACCCGAGCCTGAGCCTTAGTCTGTTGAATTTGCGGAACGTTACGGTTGGGATTTCGCCGACACGAGTGACACGAGTGGTCTATCCAGACAACTGGTAAGTCAAATCTTTAGTTTTTATTTATTTTCATGTCTATGTTGTTTTAGGGT
>OX421456.1:9734688-9747188 GCA_949126865.1 Montipora capitata | reverse complement strand
GAAAGAGCATGAACACATCCTGTTTTGGGATAGGCACAGACGAGATTAGTCTTGCTGAGGATATTGAACTTTTAGGTGTAACTCTTGATAAGGATTTAAATTTTGATAAGCATATAGCGGATATTGCACGTAAGGTTGGTAACCAGAATCGGGTCTTGCAAAGGCATAAGAAATTAATTGACACAGATGCTAAAATAAGTGTGTATAATGCTTATCTTTTGCTTCACTTAGACTATTGTTGTACTGTATGGTATCATTGTGGTAGGCGTAATTCAAACAAATTGGAAAAACCCTAAGGTTATTCCTCAGTAAAAAAAAAAAAGTTGTCGAACGATTTTCTTGAAACTCTCTCTGAATGTTCCCTACTAATCCCTGTTTTGAGAACTACAATAAAAACGATAAGTCACCCTGCTTGCTTAAGAGATATAATGGACCAACCTTACCCCATTGATGCCTGTAGTAGCTGATACTAAACACGCGCGTTATTTCATCGGCTCAGGGTACATTTTGCGGTAGCCAAACAAGAGGGTTTTTAAAGTAACACTTGAAAAAGCACCTGATTAGATAGATAGAAAGTCAAGAGCATGTGGAACACTTTCTTATATAGTTTATGGAAAAATCACTCAACTTAATTTACATCCCTGGGTAAGGGGCTCTTTGTACGTTTTTAGCGATATCTTTTTTTCCTTCCGATAATTTTCTTCTTATTATTATTTTTAAAGACGATAATTTGTACACCAAAATTATATATGTCACAGTGCTCGTTAAAGAGTAAAACACCATCGTACCTGTCTATCTCGATTAATGTAGATCGAAACAATAAAACTCGCCATGTTCTCGGAATGAACGTGCTTATTCGCAAAGAATTATGGGTCATTTACAACTTCTCTCATGCGTTTTGAGAACTTGTTCAGCGTGTATGATCGACTTACGCCATATTTTACAATGTTGCAAATTTGACCTTAACACACCATATGCGCAGTACAGGATGCGCATTGCAATACTGAGTAATCACCTTAAAAAAATCAATTGTTCGCTTCTCCATCAACTGGCGCACAAGACTGGTAATAGCCAATCAGGTTAAAATGAAATTTGAAACGCATTTCCGCTTGAGTCCCTTGTGGGTCCATAACAACGATCTGGGCGCTGCTTTGCACACGTTACTAACCTGTGTTAGATTACGTCTGCGACGCAGGCTGAGCGGCGATTGAACTTCGCAAAAAAGATTTCCTTAGTATAGCTTCTACCGAACATACACTATCATAAAAAATACACGACACTCCACGTTTGCTTGATAAAATGTATCTTTTATTTTACCGGCGCTAAAAATATACTTCACAATTTGTGTTATAAATTAAACGCTAAAGCCCGGTGTGCAGTTGCAAAAATATAACAGCGACAATTTACACAAAGTTGTTGAAATATAAATGAGTCAAAACTGTCTACTCACTGTACAAGCTTGCGACTTAGGAAGCACTTTGTTAACATTCGGAAAAAAACGACAATCTAAAGAACAAAATAAAATACCTGCACAGTTTGGTTGAGGTCGATACGTGGCAGAAACATAGGCCCTATGTTGGGCGTCTGGAAAAGCCGGAATCTGAAACCAGATCCGGAATCCGAGACCGGAACCGCGACCTAAACGGAAATAAGAACAAGGAAGGTCGATCATATATATACAGTTGTTTCATTTCAGCTAAGAAGGTCGAATGTTATATTACACACTTTAAACTCCAAAATTGATTTTTACGGATATTGTTGTGACGACAAAGTTTGTACCACTGGCGTCACTCCTGTTTTGAACGGCTTAAGTTCACTTATGTTACGAGAATGATTGACATTGAGACTCCTCCTTGTGTCTTGGTGGCGTGGGAGCAAAGTTGTTACTGAAACCACGGATGAAAGGAGTCCAGAAGAGGAAAGTAAAAGACAAAGGAAATTCACTTTATTCATTGGAATAAAATGTTGAGGTAAACAACTACGAACCTCGCCTTCCAGATTCCTTCAGAAGGAATTGACATACATCGTGAATAACGAATAACATAGCTTGCTTTTTTACTCGTAAAAGTTGAAGTTAAGAAACCTAAACAACGTGCTTAAAATTGAAGAAGTTTTAGTGTTTTTGGGCATTGCAGAAACGCCAGAGGAGATCAGAGCGACTGTTTCGATCCGCCAATGAAGTGGAACCGAGCTAAAGCACAGGACCACGCAGAACTACAAATAACACCTTGTATATATATTTTTGTCTCACTGTCGACAAGGTGTTTACGGAAAGAAAATGACCTGAAAATCGCTTGAAAAGGTTTCAATTTGAAAAAAGTGTGAGAATTCCACAATGGATAATTATGTGGCTAGCCTTACACACGTATGTTTCATCCCTGCCAAGGGAGTCATCAGAGACCTTTCGGCTAACAGATTGCCACCATCATTTTGATGCTAGCGGGACTTCAAACGCGATGTTTGACGAGCTAGCCGAAAGGTCTCTGATGAGTCCCTTGGCAGGGATGAAACATACGTATGTAAGGCTAGCCACATAATTATCCATTGTAAGGGTTTCGATCTTGTTTATAAACAGTAAAACGTGTAGTTGTAAAAACTCTAAGCATTTCACTCAGTATTGTGCAGGATTTTGCGGATTTTTAGAAATTGTGCGTCGTTGTGCGGGTTTGATAGAATTGTGCGGTCCCGCACCAGCGCACCCTGTTAGAAGCTGTGTACGACGGAAGGTCGACCTCAACCGAGGAGCACTTTGAGTTTTTCCGAGTATCCCCGAACCACCATCGAAGAAGTCCATCTCTTAGTTTCATTCACCGGGGTTAACATCTAACATCTCCTTAATTATCATAGCAAATTTGCTTCATTTCGACAATTTGTTTCGTGGCGGTATATTCGGAAAATTCTCAGCCATAATCTTGTTCGGGTGTCCCCAAGTCACAATCGAAAAAGAGCTGCATCTTCGATTATTTGTTTTTAAAGTAGTGGGGATTTTTTTCCAACTCTACTTCTTTTTTATTTCCTTGTCCACTGTACAAGTTTAAGAAAAACGAGGATGTGGTTCAAGCGGCTTTAAAAGCGAACAGTGATAGCTTTACTCTGGAGCATTGTCTTCCTTCTTGGACTCACCGTGGAAAAGCTGTGTTTCAAGGAGGTAGGTTTGAACGAGAGCCAGTCACATTTCTCGGTTGACTGATGAAATTAAATCATGAGCGAATTTAAGACACGACAACGACACAAAACAATAATGGCCGTGTTTTCACGAACGGTTTTTCAGGTCGCTTAGAAAGTGACAATCGAAAATTCCTTTAAAAAAAATCTTTCCCCACTCATTTAAAGTTAAGCGAGTCGGCAAATTTCAATAGAATTCTCATTAAATTTAAGCCTCCAAACCAGGTAGCGTAAGCGAGTTGGCAATTACTTTCGGCCAGTCAGGAGTCGCTTGTGGTTATTCAAATTGGAAATACAACAGGCGTGCCATTTTTACTATTTCTATTATTGTATTGGCACGTGCTCTCTCATTTAATCTCACCCTTGGAAACACATATCATTTTTAAGTCGCTTAACGAAGTCTGCAAACAAACCATTTTCAGGATTGTCAAGCGAGACAGCAGCTGTCGTGAAAACACGGCCAATATCATCGGTTAAAAAGGGAAAAATGATCATGTTGCACGTGCGCCACGCATTTTAGCACATATTTTTTGCAATACTCTGCTTAACAATGACGTGAAATCACCAAATTTGATGCTGCAACGACAACATCAGCATAGAAATATGAACCTTCATGCTCTATTTTTACTCTGAAACCGCTCATACCAGTTTATTTTTAGGATACGTTTCCCACGATATACGACGTGAACAAGATGGAATAATCGCAAAAAAATTACGATAGAAGGGCAAAGTTATATTTTGCGGTGACGTTTCGTCGACGTCGTCGTTATAGATCGTAAAGTAGGGAGCTTAAGATTTTACGACGGCGACGGCAACAACAACGGCTCAAAACAATGATAGCATTGGTTAAAAGAGCATAAATAATCGTGCTGCACGTGCAGCACGGATTTTATGACGGATTCTTGCGGTGCTCAGTGCATTCAGGACGACGTGAAATTACTAAATTTGAGGTTTTGACGACAACGCGAGCATGCAACAGAGAATCTTTCATTCTCTATTTTCACTTTGTAACTGCTCGTATCAATTTATTTTTACGAAGCTTCTCCCAAATTGTAAGAAGTGAACGAGATAGAATAACCGCGAAAGAATTATGATAAAGCAAAGTTATATTTTGCGGTGACGTTTCGTCGACGTCGTCGTTATAGATCGTAAAGTAGGGAGCTTAAGATTTTACGACGGCGACGGCAACAACAACGGCTCAAAACAATGAAAGCATTGGTTAAAAGAGCATAAATAATCGTGCTGCACGTGCAGCACGGATTTTATGACGGATTCTTGCGGTGCTCAGTGCATTCAGGACGACGTGAAATTACTAAATTTGAGGTTTTGACGACAACGCGAGCATGCAACAGAGAATCTTTCATTCTCTATTTTCACTTTGTAACTGCTCGTATCAATTTATTTTTACGGAGCTTCTCCCAAATTGTAAGAAGTGAACGAGATAGAATAAAGGGAAAGAATTATGATAAAGCAAAGTGATATTTTGAGGTGACGTTTTTGTTGAAGTCGCCGTCGGAGATCTTAAGGTCCTTAGTTCCTAATTGAGCGCGCTGGGACTGTGAAACAAGTTGAGGTCGTTTGCAACGTCATGCACCGATTTACCAGGATGAATTTCAGGGCCTGTTTATATGAGGCGAGACAGCCCGGTTAGGCGGGCTGGGGCCCGTTTCTCGAAAGCCCCGAAACTTTACGGGCCATTTTCGGGCGTCACAATTCCTTTTGTATCTCAAGAACGGAGAGTATTTAAGTCGTCAAACTTCACAGTCATTTTTTTTTTCATCCCGGCAAACCGGGCTGAACCGTTTACCTGAGAATTTTTCAGCCCGGCTTGCCGAGATCTCGGCATCTCAGACCGGGATCTCGGCAATCGTGCCAGCCCGCCTTCTCATATAAACGAACCGAAGTTTGACTAAAGAAAATAGACATTACCCGAGATCTCGGCAAAGCGGGCTAGCTCGCCTAACCGGGCCTCATATAAACAGGCCCTTAGAAGCAAAATTCTCTCGGCACATATCATCAACTTTTTTTCTGACTGTGACCGGGATGGTCCGCACAAACCACGAAAAAGCACTGAACACACGTGAACCCCGAAGCACTGAACTACATGTAATAAATTACATTTTTTATCTCTCTAGATTTGCAGTGTAATTGTCAGAAAGTACGATTCTGGTTCGTGTTCGACACATGAATCTTCTTTTTAATTCTCACAGCGGAGAACAGCATTCGTGCCTCACCAACTGAAGATTATACCAACGGATTTTTTGTTGCACTGTTTGTCAGAAAGGACATCAAAATGGATGACGAAGCCACATTATGTACAGACTCCTTCGAAGGTAGAAAGAGGAAGATAAAGAGAGAAGATTTGGAGAATATTACGTGTACAAAATCAACAGGGAAAATCAAAGATACCGGGTCACCACCAAGAAGCAACAAATTTCAGTCAGATATCGCTGATGTCACTTTGAAGAAAAAAGCTTCGAAAAGGAAGCAAGAAACAAGAAGTTTCAAAATTGCAGGAACGCCCTGTAACACTGCCTAGAATAGCGAAGGATGGGTCGAATCCCGTTAAAAATATAAGGAAACAAAAGAAAAATAAGAATAAAGAAGTTCCTGTTTGCCCTTGATAACACTTGTGTATGCAGTTTTTTTTGGGCAAACCGTTTCCTTAGAACGGTTGCGCTCTCTGAAAGGGGCACCGCCATAAGGTAAGGGATTGGGGCGAGCAAGGAGTTTCTTTCGAGGATTTGGGTGGAGGGAAATCTATTTTGTCTCTTTAGGATAAGCTCATCGGATAATAGTTAATCCTCCATGGGATCAACAGTGTGTATCCGCGTGTCCAGTTAGAAAGATACTTACTGTTTCTCAGGGATGAGCGTTGCTTTCCTCAGCGTATTCTCTTAGAAGACACTTGATATAATACAAAGCGACTGCGTAGCCATGCACGCATCTATGGGTTACTTTCAAAGCGGCAGGATATTCTGCAGTTACTCCGGTTAATGTTCGTTCTGTATTGGTTTACATGATGAGAATTTCGATTTGGTGCAACTACCGCAATGAACTCAGGGCTGCTACTTCCGAAAGCTAGGCAGGGTGGTAAGGTCCCAACAAAATACACCGATGACCGTAATTCTCCCCATAACTCAAAAAGCTTTATTGCGAACTTTACAACCTTGGAAACCATGTAGGGCGAGGGGTTCGGGCCTGCAACGCGAGGCTTTTCCCCTTTCCAATTGCACCACTGAACAAAATTTGAACAGACTTCGTCCGCGCGAAAATCATAACGACGTTTCTTGCACGGGGGCGTCTAAAACAAAAAGGACAACGGAAAAAACGCCAATGAAACACGATATAGAAGTGGGGAAAAGCCAATCGTGACGCAGCCCCGAAATACCCCGTCCAGGGACAGAGCAATTAAGGAGACCCTTTCGAAGGGATACCAGCGGTTAGCTTAGAAAGAAAAAAGACAAGCGAAACAAACACAAAGTAATAGACAAAGCAAACTTTAATGTGGCGTGGACTTCAGTACTGAAGAACACCGAGATAACTAACAAGGCAAACGATCAAAGGCACCGAAACTCCAACATATAGCAAAGAAACGCCACTTTTTAACAACTTCGGAGACTAATGGGCAATACCTAGCAAAATGACCAACTTTTCTGCAATTAAAACAGCGCCTAGTAAAGGTTCCGGGCCGGTAGTACTGTGGCGTGACACGTCCACCGCGACCAAATGAACTTCCGGGATAGGGGCCCTGACGCGGGGCGCCGGAATTGTCTCCCCAAAAATCAAAGGCCTGTCCTGGAGCTGAACTTTTAGGAAAAGAGTGACCTTAAAATCTTTCGGATCTGGGAAGCCACATCTCTTTCCTCCTTATCCCCAAGGAGTTGCAGCACCACTTCAGCACGTGAGTTGGAGTTTGCAAGGGGGGGGGGGGGGGGGGGGACTCTTTAAAAATAGCATCAAACTTTGCGTTGAGGGTGGTTCGCGTCCCTAGCGTGGTCTGACAGTTGTTCCAAGGCCGCAAGGAGGGCGAAAGGATCGAGAAGCGCGGCAGGACGAGAGGCGAGGAGTCTAACTGATTCCAAGCACTGAATAACTTTAGAAACATTAAGGCCGATTGCAAAGACTCTACTGTTTGGCGAAGGTCCTCATAACCCTACGAAGGGATGAGGAAAAAATGAGAAAAAAGTGAAAGCTCCACACGCAGGTGAAAAATCCTGTCACACAGACGCGAAGACCAAACTTGTCACACAAGACGCAAAAAAACTAAACTCGTAACAGAAACTCAAAAGATTAAACTTGTAACAGAGACGCGAAAACTAAACTTGGGTCACACAGACGCGAAAACTAAATTTGTCACACAGACTTGTCACACAGACGGAAAGCTAAATTTGTCACACAAACGCGAAAAATTAAATATGTCACACAGACGCGAAAACTAAACCGGTAACACAGACGCGAAACCCAAACTTGTCACACAGACGGAAAACTAAAGTTGTGTACAGATGTGAAAACTGAATTGATACACAGGCGCCAACTAAAGTGGTAACACAATCGCGAAAGTAGTAACACAGACGCGAGAATTGTAAATCTGTACACAGATGCGAAAACTAAATTGGTAGCACAAACGCGAAAACTAATACAAATAACGCAGAAGCGAGAACCAAGCTAAACGAATACAACGACAAGAGAAACACTAACCTCGGGCTCCGGAGCTGCAGGTTGGGGTGCAGGAACCACGTTGCCGTTAGCGTTCTGTGCGTTGTTCTCAACGGCAGCGACGGCTGGACGGTCAACGGCCGCTGCAACAGCCGGCCCCATCCGCGGGAACAACAGGAACTTGGTCCGTCATGGAAAACGAAGAAAATCTTCGAAGACGGCACAGCGATGACAGGGCAAAAGAAAAACGCCAAGCTATCTACTGGCGAAAGTTTAACGAAAAAAAAAAATTAACCAGGCCAAAACAGGCCTCTTTATATAAAAGCTGTGTGAAACCGAACACCCAGGAGACTATGAGCGCGTGGGAATTTTATCCTTGAATCCCGAAGGGATTTGGGGCGTTTGTACGAGATGGCCCCAGTCAGAATTGTTGGATTTCACATGAAGTCACGGCCGCCATGTTGGTGTCCCCAAACAATGAAATGGCGGCCATGTTGGTGTCCCGATCCAATCCTCCGGGAATTGAAAGCTATTATTATGCTAACGTATTCTTTTGTTTTCGTTGAAAAACATGGCTGTTGATCACGTGAGTGAAACCCAAGAATAGAGCATGAACACATCCTTAGGTGTAACTCTTGATAAGGATTAAATTTTGATAAGCAAAAAGCTGATATTGCACGTAACTGGTTGGCAACCAGATGCGGGTCTTGCAAAGGCATAAGAAATTAATTGACACAGATGCTAAGATCGGATTGTATAATGCTTATCTTTTGCCTCACTTAGACTATTGTTCTATTGAATGGCATTACTGTGGTAGGCGGAATTCAAACAACTTGGATAAACTTAATTGCGCTTCATTTTATAATGATGTCATATTAGTACATATGATGACTTGTTGGAGCGCATAAATCATCCCACTTTCTTTAATAGGAGAATTTATAATATTTGAATTCTTGTATATAAGGCTTTACATGGGCTGGTTCCCGAACTATTTTTAAGTTATTTACATCGCAGAATTCTAGCAATAATTTGCGGGGAGATAACTAGTTTATAGCGCCTGGAGCAAACACCACTAGTTGAGGTCTTCATACCTTGTCGTATTGCGATAGTAAGATATGGAATTCTCTTGCAAACCATATGAGAATAATCCAGGAATTAAGTAAATTTAAGTCTGCAATTTTTAAAGTGAATTTTGATACTGACACCTTTCGTGGCCGTTGATTTTTCATCTTTATTAAGCTATCTAGTAATTATTGCAGAATTTCCTTTTATTTTGGGATTTAAGTATTTATTTATAGTTCGGAGATATTAGCATGCATTTGCTTTTAAATTCGAGTGCAAATAAAGTTTATTGTGTGCATGCGTGACTCATTATAAGTGTGTTTTCTAGAATTTTTCAGCTTCCGGGTTAGGGTTTATCAATAGTATTCCGGTAATTCAGCAGTTATAAACGCTGAAGTCAAGAAAACATGAGCGATGTGCTAAAAAAATAATAGACGCAAGCGTAAAGAAATATTTCGATATGTCTGTCAGTTGTGCAAACAAAGGGGACCGTTTGTCAAGCCCTTTTGTCTACACCATTGTTTTGTTTTCAAGAAGTTATGTTTCACCTCGATTTTCTTTTCGCCTTTACCATCGAAAACTCTATTCTCAGTTCTCGACTCTCTAATCTCGATCACCGATTCTCGAAACATCGAGGATCGCGGATCGAGTTTCGAGTCGAGACTGTCAACATTTGCTGCTTAAGTTTTCGCAACGAGCTGCCAGCATCCATTTCGGATAAACTAGAGTGTCAGCAAAGGCACACCTTACGAATGATTATTATAAAGAGGCTCTGTAGAAAGCCAAAATACCCACATTTCGCAGAAGAAGATTTACTGTCACCTCCCCCCAGAAACTATCCCTACCTACAGCCACCCTACACCCCAAGCCCCACGGAAATAAACACAGAACACTAAAGTATACAAACATATTCACATGAGAGCTTTATTTCCACTTCTTCTACCTTTCAATCACAAGGTTCACAGCACTTGAATATCATGATAAAGATAATATACTTACTAAAGCTACCATATTGCTTCTGCAGAATGATTCCACAGTACATTTCTTTTGATATCAAACCTATTATTAAGTAACAAGGGTACATACTTGCTTATATACACTAAAATATACGAAACAGTTTTTTTTTTAACACTGAGAGCTCAAACATTATATTTACAATTATTTGCTGTCACGCAAGCGGTTATTACGAAAATGTTGAATATAAATGAATATTAATCAAATCAAAGCTTCAAAGAAAACTACTCCCTTAAAGTCAAACACTTTAATCAGTCATAGCTCAGTTAATGATAACTACAGCGGAACTCACTGGGCAATATGAAAGACCAATACTAAACAAAAGGCATCATCTCGAGGCTCCGGGGAATAATTATAAGGATTTGCATGAGTTTATTCCCCAGGCCACGAGATGGTCCGTTTTGTTTAGGGCTGAATTTTAATATATCGAAAGTGGGCTATTCATTCCTGCTAAAAATTCATGCTTTCTTACAAGTAGGTTTCCTAAAAGATGAATTTCAATCCAAAAAAAAAAAAAACAGTTATACCTTCTGTTCCCTTTCACAGAAATCAATCTCAGGTACAAAGCGGTAGAATATTCATTATCATAGTGAAACGCCTCAAAAATACAGAAACAGTTCAACAAATTACAAGCAAATCAGATAGTAAAAAGGACTCATGAAAGCCGAAAATCAAACTTCCTTTAGATGATAGATTATTGTTACTTGGCTTTTAGTAAGTGTCTGCTCAAGGTTCATCAAATATTTGAATGCGATGATTCCCATGGTCAGACACAACAATTTGGCCATTACTGAGGAGTGCTACTGATAATGGATTCTTAAACTTTCCTAATTAAGTTGCTGCCGTATTTTCCAAACTTACCAACAAACTTACCATTGAGTTCAAAGACTTGCACTGTATTATTATCACAATCACAGACAAGTACATGACCTGATTTACTCACTGACAAACAAAAGGGACCAACAAACTCTCCATTTCCACTCCCTATTGTGCCAAACTGATACTTCTGGTCCCCCTCCTCGGTGAATACTTTCACACTGTGATCACCACAGTCTGACACAATGAGATAATCACCAGACTGAACACAATGAACAGGATCACTAAGAGAACTGGGTCCACCTATCTTTGTTAGAAACTTTCCATCAGGGGAAAAGATCTTAATGAATTTGTTGCCCCCATCAGCCACAATAATATTGCCATTGGAATCCAATAATAAACCACGAGGATACTTGAGCTGACTATCAAGGCTTCCTTCCCCACCAAACATACTCATGTACCCCCCCTCCTCGTTAAAAATTTGGATTCGACGGTTCCCGCTGTCTGCAACATAAATATTCCTATCTTTACCAAAAGCTATTCCTCTAGGGTCTTGAAACTGTCCCTTGTCGCTACCCTGACGACCAAAGGATCTCAGAAAATTGCCCTTGCAGTCAAATATCTGCACCTTGTGATTGGAAGTGACTGCGATTTCATCCCTGGAATTTACTGCTACCCCCCAAGGATAAATGAACATTCCATCATTCGAGCCTTGTTTTCCAAAAGATAAAACAGGTTTGACTTTGAAAGGTTTAATTACAACACAGAAAGGGCTACCGCGGATATGTTGCCCGTTTACCTTAACTGACAAATTGAATTTACCTTCAAATGTAGGACAATAGCTGATTTTGTAGGTGCCGTCTTTGTTGTCATTAACAAGAAATGTGGTTATGCATTCCTGCCCTCGCTCGTCTCTCAAGTCTACCATTACATTGTCATTCTTATTATAACATCGTTCGGCAGCCGCATTTCTTGTCGTTAAATTGAATTGAGCTTCACGCCCAACAGTTCTTTCACAAAGTCCTTTGCCTTCGACAACAGATTCGCTTGCATCAGTTGCGCTGCGAAATAAAAGACCAATGCCTCCGCTGTTGATTGTCTCCAGGATCTTGTTATTTTCCACAAAAACTAATTCAAACAGGCTTTCAGGGTCGCGCTCAACTGGCTTCACTTGTCCTACCCGTTCTAGAATGGTTTGCAATGGTTTCTTTAGCTGAACCACCTCGGCATCTGTGCTTTGTTTTACAAGTTTCTCAGCTTTCTCCAGCGCTGATTCGATCTCCTTCATTTCCTGCTGAATCGCTGATTTTTTGGACGTTAGACTCTCCAGCGATTTTTTGATTTCGTTTTCGACTGCTGCCTTGATATTTTGCCTTTCCTCTTGAAGTCTCCTCATTAAATTATCAACAAAAACATCGACGTCTCTTAGTATGTCTTCGCTTCGTTGAAAAAGCTGAGCGTAGTCCTCGTCAATTTGAGTGACCATCTTCATCTTTGCTTTCAAGGTTTTTTTCGGCGTTTGAGTTAGACCTGTTAACTCGATCTTTTGAGCTTCGGCTTCCTCTTGGATTAATGTTACTTTATGTCCTGCGTGATCTAAGATGACACAAGTTTGACAAACTGAGCTTTCGGGACAAATCTTGCAGAAAAACTTGAGCTCTTCTTTCTCGTGCCCCTTCCTTGAGCAAAACACGGGTCGCTTCACTAATATTTCATAGTCTTTTTCTTGAAAATCTTTCACGGCCAGAACGCGGTGATCTTTGTATCCTCGCCAGATGTTGTGC
>OX421456.1:9709688-9724688 GCA_949126865.1 Montipora capitata | reverse complement strand
AGTCAACCCAGTCCCGTATCTCTTTGTTTTTAGAAGCACCTCCCAGGGGGGTTTTTGCGGATGTTTTCACAATAGCCAATCATCGTAGACTTATGGGCGGCCACTAATTACATCACTTGCAGCACACTCGAAACACGAAGGTATTTCAAAATGATGAAAATATATAGTAGTTCTAAAAATAAAAAGATATGGGACATGGTTGACTCAATTATATAATACGTATGGAGGCTCCAGGTAATGGCCTGGGCTCCTGTTAAATCTCAATGTCAGAAAAATATTTAATTTGTGGGATGGCTGGCTCTAACTAAAAGCTGACAAGAAAAGGCTATCAGTTATGGAAAAGCTGATAAAAACAGCTGGTGTAGAATGTGTTACAACGACATACTGTAGTTTTCTGGAGGTTGGTATTAAGTTAGTGTCTCTCTGTCAATGCAACTGAACTCTTTGTAGAAGGGAGTTCAAATCTAAAACAACTTGACAATGGCAACGACAAATACCAGGAATAAACTTTATATTAGCCATTTTGAGTAAAAGTAATAGCTACAAAAGACCACTTCAAGGTATATAACTTTATGCTAATTGTGAGGATTTCAAAATTATTCCATCTTAATCACGTTGTACAATAATCCATTTTTATTATATCTCTCAGATAGTACGTGCCCTGTGATTGGCTATTAAAACTAGTTTCCTTTCCCCCACGGCTCAGATTACCACACATAACCACACACATCTTACTAACCTCATTTTCGTGGTCGGTACTGTAAAATTACGGATCCTTGTATTTTCCCAATGATTTATGACCCAAGCGGGAAGCAGTGCGTAATTTTACAGTATGGACCTCGAACTTGGTTGGTTGATTCACTGTATGCCCATGTTCTCTTCAAATCCTTTAATTTGGAATGTGTCAGAGTGATCCCTTTGACGAGAAATACAGCAAAGTTGAGTACATTGTGGTTGATCCACCTTGCAGTGGGTCTGGTATCACGACCAGAATGGACAGACTTGTAGACGAGGAACAAGAAACAGCTGAGAAAAAGGTACATACTGGCTTAATGTTCTGCCAAATTCGCTGGCTATAAAAGAGGTTTTCCATAGAGTGTCAAAGTAATGCAGCGAATGTTAGTTGTGTTTTCCAAAGCTACATTGGGTGATTGGATTAAAAATGGGATGGCGATGCTACTTTCTCTTTCATTTTCTTACATTTTCGGGCAGTTCGTTTTCCAGCACTTTGCACTCAATTTAGTGTTCTTGCTTTGCGTTATGATCATGAATCTTTGATTACTGCTTATGCTATAGTCAACGAACGTATGAAATGAATCGTATAATGATTTGCGGATATGCATTGAATTGAAGCTATGCAATTGCTAAAATTGCGTTCTTAACTGCGAGGATCATAGCTTCACTGGACACAGCTCAATATATGATTCATTTCGTATATCATTTCTTTCGTTGATTTATTCCGACACAGGAACATTTAAACCCCCAAATGACAAGCTCTCAATATCAGTGGCTTTGTAGCTCGGTTGGTTATAGCGTTGCACCGGCATCGCGAGGTTACAGGCTCAAACCACGTTGAAGTACTGAATTTTTCAGGCTTCTCCATTGCAACATTTTCTCCACTGTTTTCTTGAAAATGTATCTTAAAGTAAAGGTAAAGTCATTTTATTTAACGTCGGTAGTTCCTTCAGCTACGAGGCTGGTGTCAATGGAAGCCGACGGTGCGCCCTTTACCCCCCTCCCTCCCTCTGTCAGTGCTCCGTTTTACGGGTATTTAAAGCTATAGCTACACGAATCAGAGGAAAGTCGAAACAGACGTTTAAGTCACCGAGGATCGAACCGGGGACCTCTCGCTCCGAACGCCGCGCACTAGCCAACTGCCTCTTGTTATAGTTTCTTTGTATTTGATTTTCTCTTTCGCTTCCTCTGTAGAAGAGACTTGAATCTCTGGCCACGTTTCAGTTAGCAGTCTTGAACCATGCGTTGTCCTTTCCTTTGGTAAAGAGAGTCGTGTATTCAACATGCTCTGTTCATCAAGAGGTATGAGTTAAATTGTTAAGTACGAAAACAAACGAAATAAAAGTTGACTGAAGCAAGCAAACCAGGAACACTCTCAGTCTTGTGGCCTTAATTTGGAGCCAAGTGAAATTATTATATCACTTAGGGAGATTCATTGCAAAGACAACCAGAACTAAATTCTTAGCCACAACACACTTCATTCTTTAGTTTCCATAGAAAACTTTGCCAGGTTCAAATTCCCTGAATGTTCCCTACTAATCCCTGCATGTTTTGAGAACTACAATAAAAATGATAAGTCACCGTGCTTGCTTAAGAGATATAATGGTCCAATCTTACCTCATTGATGTCTGTGCTGATACTAAACACGCGTGTTATTTCATCGCCTTAGGGTACATTTTGCGGTAGCTAAACGAGAGGGTTTTTAAAGTAACACTTGAAAAAGCACCTGATAGAAAGTCTAGAGCATATGAAACACTTTCTTATAATTATAGTTTATGGGAAAATCACTCAACTTAAAACGACGTCGACTCAAAACGTTTCTCGTGTCGTTGTTTTCAAGATCGTAATTTACATTCCTGGGTAAGGGGCTCTGCGTACGTTTTAAGCTTTTTTTTGTTCCTTCCGATAAAAATTTTTACTTTAATTTTTTATTTAAAGGGGATAATTTGTACAGCAAAACTATGCAATAAAAAAGTATAGGTCACCGTGCTCGTTTAAGAGTAAAACACCATCGTACCTGTCTATCTCGATTATCGTAGATCTAAACAATAAAATTCGCCATGTTCTCGGAATGCGCTCGCCTATTCGCAAAGAGTTATGGGTCATTCACAACTTCTCTCACGTGTTTTGAGAACTGTTTCAGCGTGTATGATCCACTTACGCCATATTTACAATTTTGCAAATTTGACCAGTTTATAAATATTAACACACCAAATGCGCAGTCAGGATCCGCATTGCAATACTGAGGAATCACGCCATCAATTGGCGCACAAGACTGGTGCTGAATAGCCAATCAGGTTAAAAGGAAATTGGAATCGTATGTCCGCTTCAGTCCGTTGGGGGTCCATAACAAGGATCCCAGCGCTGTTTCGCACACGTTACTAACCTTTGTTAGATTTCGTCTGCGACGCAGGCTAAGGGGCGATTGAAGTTCGCAAAAAAGAAGAGTTCCATATTGGCTAGAGTTACTTCTATAGAACATACAATATCATAAAAAATACACCACAATCCACGTTTGCTTAATAAAATGTCTCTTTTATTTCACCGGCGCAAAAAATATACTTCACAATTTGTGTTATAAATTAAACGCTAAAGCCCGGTATGCAGTTGGAAAAATAAATATAACGGCGACAATTTACACGAAGTTGTTGAAATATAAAAAGTAAAACGTGTAGTTGTAAAAACTCTAAGCATTTCTCTCAGTATTGTGCAGGATTTTGCGGATTTTTAGAAATTGTGCGTTGTTGTGCGGGTTTGATAGAATGGTGCGGTCCCGCACCCGCGCACCCTGTCAGAAGCACTGTACGACGGAAGGTCGACCCCAACCGAGGAGCACTCGGAGTTTTTCCGAGTATCTCCGACGCACCATCGAAGAAATCCATCTCTTCGTTTCATTCACCGGGGTTAACATCTAACGTCTCCTTAATTATAATAGCAAATTTAGCTCCATTTCCAGAATTTGTATCCTGGCGATATATTCGGAACATTCGTTGCCAGAATCTTGTTCGAGTGTCCTCAAGTCACTATTGAAAAAGAGCTGCATCCTCTATTTTAAAGTAGTGGGGATTTTCTTATAACTCTACTTCTTTTTTGATTTTCTTATTCACTGTACCAATTTAAGGAAAATGAGGATGTGGTTCAAGCGGCTTTGAAAGCGAACAGTGACAGCTTTACTCTGGAGCATTGTCTTCCTTCTTGGACTCACCGTGGAAAAGCTGTGTGTCAAGGAGGTAAGTTTGAACGAGAGCCAGTCATATTTCTCGGTTTGAATGATGAAATTAAATCATAAGCGAATTTAAGAAACGACAACGCCACAAAACAATAATGGCCGTGTTTTCACGAACGGTTTTTCAGGTCGCTTAGAAGGTGACAATCGAAAATTCCTTCAAAAAAAAAAATTGTTTCCCCACTCATTTAAAGTTAGGCGAGTCAGCAAATTTCAATAGAATTCTCATTAAATTTAAGCCATCAAACCAGGCAGCGTAAGCGAGTTAGCAATTACTTTCGGCCAGTCAGGAGTCGCTTGCGCTTAATATTCAAATCGGAAATACAACAGGCGTGCCATTTTTACTATTTCTATTATAATGGCACGTGCTCTCTCATTTAATCTTACCCTTGGAAACGCATATCATATTTAAGTCGCTTAAGGAAGTCTGCAAACAAACCACTTTCAGGAATGTCAAGCGAGACAACAGCTGTCGTGAAAACACGGCAAATATCATCGGTTAAAAAGGGGAAAATGATCGTGTTGCACGTGCGCCACGCATTTTAGCACATATTTTTTGCGATACTCTGCTTAACAATGACGTGAAATCACCAAATTTGATGCTGCAACGACAACATCAGCATAGAAATATGAACCTTTATGCTCTATTTTTACTCTGAAACCGCTCATACCAGTTTATTTTTAGGGTACGTTTCCCACGATATACGACGTGAACAAGATGGAATAATCGCAAAAGACTTACGATAGAAGTGCAAAGTTATATTTTTTGCGGTGATGCGTCGCCGACGTCGTCAACGTCGTCGTCATAGATCGTAAAGTTCCTAATTGAGCGCGCTGGGACTGTGAAACAAGTTGGGGTCGTTTGCAACGTGATGCAAAGCGGGCTAGCCCGCCTAACCGGGCCTCATATAAACAGGCCCTTAGAAGCACAATTCTCTCGGCACATATCATCAACCTTTTTTTTCTGACTGTGACCGGGATGGTCCTCCCAAACCACGTAAAGCACTGAAAACACGTGAACCCCGAAGCACTGAACTACATGTAATAAATTATATTTTTTTATCTCTCTAGACTTGCAGTGTAATTGACAGAAAGTACGATTCTGTTGCGTGTTAGACACATGAATCTTTTTTTAATTCTCACAGCGGAGAACAGCATTCGTGCCTCGCCAACTGAAGATTTTTTGTTGCACTGTTTGTCAGAAAGGACATCAAAATGGATGACGAAGCCACATTATGTAGAGACTCCTTCGAAGGTAGAAAGAGGAAGCTAAAGAGAGAAGATTCGGAGAATATTTCGTCTACAAAATCAACAGGGAAAATCAAAGATACCGGGTCACCACAAAGAAGCAACAAATTTGAGTCAGATATCGCTGATGTCACTTTGAAGAAAAAGCTTCGAAAAGGAAGCAAGAAACAAGAAGTTTCAAAATTGCAGGAAAGCCCTGTAACATTGCCTAGAATAGCGAAGGATGGGTCGAATCCCGTTAAAAATGAAAGGAAACAAAAGAAAATTAAGAATAAAAAAAGTCCCTGTTTGCCCTTGATAACACTTGTGTATGCATTTTTTTTGGGCAAACCGTTTCCTTACAACGGTTGCGCTCTCTGAAAGGGGCACCGCCATAAGGTAAGGGATTGGGGCGAGCAAGGAGTTTCATTCGAGGATTTGGGTGGAGGGAAATCTATTTTGTCTCTTTAGGATAAGCTCATCTGATAATAGTTAATCCTCCATGGGATCAACAGTGTGTATCCGCGTGTCCACTTAGAAAGATACTTACTGTTTCTCAGGGATGAGCGTTGCTTTCCTCAGCGTTTCCTCCGCGTATTCTCTTAGAAGACACTTGATATAATACAAAGCGACTGCGTAGCCATGCACGCATCTATGGGTTACTTTCAAAGCGGCAGGATATTCTGCAGTTACTCCGGTTAATGTTCGCTCTGTATTGGTTTACATGATGAGAATTTCGATCTGGTGCAACTACCGGAATGAACTCAGGGCTGCTACTCCCGAAAGCTAGGCAGGGTGGTAAGGTCCTAACAAAATACACGGATGACCGTAACCCTCCCCATAACTCAAAAAGCTTTATTGCAAACTTTACAACCTTGGAAACCATGTAGGGCGAGGGGTTCGGGCCTGCAACGCGAGGCTTTTCCCCTTTCCAATTGCACCACTGAACACAATTTGAAGAGACTTCGTCCGGGCGAAAATCATAACGAGGTTTCTTGCACGGGGGCGTCTAAAACAAAAAGGACAACGAAAAAAGCGCCAATAAAACACGATATAGAAGAGGGGAAAAGCACACCGCGAAGCAGCCCCGAAATACCCCGTCCAGGGACAGAGCAATTAAGGGCGTAAGAAGACCCCTTCGAAGGGATACCAGCGGTTAGCTTAGAAAGAAAAAAGACAAGCGAAACAAACACAAAGTAATAGATAAAGCAAATAATGTGGCATGGACTTCAGTACAGAAGAACACCGAGATAACTAACAAGGCAAACGATCAAAGGCACCGAAACTCCAACATATAGCAAAGAAACGCCACTTTTTAACAACTTCGGAGACTAATGGGCAATACCTAGCAAAATGACCAACTTTTCTGCAATTAAAACAGCGCCTAGTAAAGGTTCCGGGCCGGTAATACTGTGGCGTGAGACGTCCACCGCGACCAAATGAACTTCCGGGATAGGGGCCCTGATGCGGGGCGCCGGAATTGTCTCTTCAAAAATCAAAGACCTTTCCTGGAGCTGAACTTCTAGGAGAAGAGTGACCTTACAATCTTTCGGATCTGGGAAGCCACATCTCTTTCCTCCTTATCCCCAAGGAGTTGCAGCACCACTTCAGCAAGTGAGTTGGAGTTTGCAAGGGGGTGGGGGGGGGGGGGGGGGACACTTTTTAAAAATAGCATCAAACTTTGCGTCGAGGGTGGTTCGCGTCCCTAGCGTGGTCTGACAGTTGTTCCAAGGCCGCAAAGAGGGCGAAAGGATCGAGAAGCGCGGCAGGACGAGAGGCGAGGAGCCTAACTGATTCCAAGGACTGAATACCTTTAGGAACATTAAGGGCCGATTGCAAAGACTCTACTGTTTGGCGAAGGTCCTCATAACCCTACGAAGGGATAAGGAAAAAATGAGAAAAAAGTGAAAGCTCCACACGCAAGTGAAAAATCTTGTCACACAGACGCGAAGACCAAACTTGTCACACAAGACGCAAAAAAACTAAACTCGTAACAGAAACTCAAAAGATTAAACTTGTAACAGAGACGCGAAAACTAAACTTGGGTCACACAGACACGAAAACTAAATTTGTCACACAGACTTGTCACACGGCCGGAAAGCTAAATTTGTCACACAAACGCAAAAAATTAAATATGTCACACAGAACCTGTCACACAAACGCGAAAACTAAACCGGTAACACAGACGCGAAACCCAAACTTGTCACACAGACGGAAAACTAAAGTTGTATACAGACGTGAAAACTGAATTGATACACAGGCGCCAACTAAAGTGGTAACACAGACGCGAAAGTAGTAACACAGACGCGAGAATTGTAAATCTGTACACAGATGCGAAAACTAAATTGGTAGCACAAACGCGAAAACTAATACAAATAACGCAGAAGCGAGAACCAAGCTAAAGAATACAAGGACAAGAGAAACACTAACCTCGAGCTCCAGAGCTGCAGGTTGGGTCGCAGGAACCACGTTGCCGTTAGCGTTCTGTGCGTTGTTCTCAACGGTAGCGACGGCTGGACGGTCAACGGCCGCTGCAACAGCCCCATCCGCGGGAACAACAGGAACTTGGTCCGTCATGGAAAACGAAGAAAATCTTCGAAGATGGCACAGCGATGACCGGGAAAAAGAAAAACGCCAAGCTATCGACTGGCGAACGTTTAACGAAAAGAGAATTAACCAGGCCAAAACAGGCCTCTTTATATAAAAGCTGTGTGAAACCGAACACCCAGGAGACTATGAGCGCGTGGGAATTTTATCCTTGAATCCCGAAGGGATTTTGGGGCGTTTGTACGAGATGGCCCCAGTGAGAATTCTTGGATTTCACATGAAGTCACGGCCGCCATGTTGGTGTCCCCAAACAATGAAATGGCGGCCATGTTGGTGTCCCGATCCAATCCTCCGGGAATTGAAAGCTATTATTATGCTAACGCCTTCTTTTGTTTTCGTTGAAAAACATGGCTGTTGATCACGTGAGTGAAACCCAAGAATAGAGCATGAACACATCCTGTTTTAGGATAAGCAGGGACGATATTAGTCTTGCTGAGGATATAAAACTTTTAGGTGTAACTCTTGATAAGGATTTAAATTTTGATAAGCAAAAAGCTGATATTGCGCGTAACTGGTTGGCAACCAGATGCGGGTCTTGCAAAGGCATAAGAAATTAATTTACGCAGATGCTAAGATCTGATTGTATAATGCTTATCTTTTGCCTCACTTAGACTATTGTTCTATTGAATGGCATTACTGTGGTAGGCGTAATTCAAATAAAATTGGAAAAACTTAATTGCGCTTTATTTTATAATGATGTTATATTAGTACATATGATGACTTGTTGGAGCGCATAAATCATCCCACTTTCTTTAATAGGAGAATTTATAATATTTGAATTCTTGTATATAAGGCTTTACATGGGCTGGTTCCCGAACTATTTTTAAGTTATTCACATTGTAGAATTCTAGCAATAATTTGCGGGGAGATAACTAGTTTATAGCGCCTGGAGCAAACACCACCAGTTGAGGTCGTCATACCTTGTCGTATTGCGATAGTAAGATATGGAATTCTCTTGCAAACCATATGAGCATAATCCAGGAATTAAGTAAATTTAAGTCTGCAATTTTTAAAGTGAATTTTGATACTGACTGCTGCACCTTTCGTGGCCGTTGATTTTTCATCTTTATTAAGCTATCTAGTAATTATTGCAGAATTTCCTTTTATTTTGGGATTTAAGTATTTATTTATAGTTCGGAGATATTTACATCCATTTGCTTTTAAATTCCAGTCCAAATAAAGTTTATTGTGTGCATGCGTGACTCATTATAAATGTGTTTTCTAGAATTTTTCAGCTTCCGGGTTAGGGTTTATCAATAGTATTCCGGTAATTCAGCAGTTATAAACGCTGAAGTCAAGAAAACATGAGCGATGTACTAAAAAAATAATAGACGCAAGCGTAAAGAAATATTTCGATATGTCTGTCAGTTGCTTGTGCAAATAAAGCGGACCGCTTGTCAAGCCCTTTTGTCTACACCATTGTTTTGTTTTCAAGAAGTTATGTTTCACCTCGATTTTCTTTTCGCCTTTACCATCGAAAACTCTATTCTCAGTTCTCGACTCTCTAATCTCGATCACCGATTCTCGAAACATCGAGGATCGCGGATCGAGTTTCCAGTCGAGACTGTCAACATTTGCTGCTTAAGTTTTCGCAACGGGCTGCTAGCATCCATTTCGGATGAACTAGAGTGTCAGCAAAGGCGCACCTTACGAATGATTATCAAAATGAGGCTCTGTAGAAAGCCAAAATACCCACATTTCGCAGAAGAAGATTTACTGTCACCTCCCCCCAGAAACTATCCCTACCTACAGCCACCCTACACCCCAAGCCCCAGGGAAATAAACACAGACCACTAAAGTATACAAACATATTCACATGAGACCTTTATTTCCACTTCTTCTACCTTTCAATCACAAGGTTCACAGCACTTGAATATCATGATAAAGATAATATACTTACTAAAGCTACCATATTGCTTCTGCAGAATGATTCCCCAGTACATTTCTTTTGATATCAAACCTATTATCAAGTAACAAGGGTACATACTTGCTTATATACACTAAAATGTACGAAACAGCTTTTTTTTAAACACTGAGAGCTCAAACGTTATATTTACAATTATTTGCTGTCACGCAAGCGGTTATTACGAAAATGTTGAATATAAATGAATATTAATCAAATCAAAGCTTCAAAGAAAACTACTCCCTTAAAGTCAAGCACTTTAATCAGTCATGGCTCAGTTAATGATAACTACACCGGAACTCACTGGGCAATATGAAAGACCAATACTAAACAAAAGGCATCATCTCGAGGCTCTGGGGAATAATTATAAGGATTTGTATGAGTTTATTCCCCAGGCCACGAGATGGTCCGTTTTGTTTAGGGCTGAATTTTAATATATCGAAAGTGGGCTATTCATTCCTGCTAAAAATTCATGCTTTCTTACAAATAGGTTTCCTAAAAGATGAATTTCAATCCAAAAAAAAAAAAAAAACAGTTATACCTTCTGTTCCCTTTCACAGAAATCAATCTCAGGTACAAAGCGGTAGAGTATTCATTATAAGTGAAACGCCTCAAAAATACAGAAACAGTTCAACAAATTACAAGCAAATCATATAGTAAAAAGGACTCATGAAAGCCGAAAATCAAACTTCCTTTAGATGACAGATTATTGTTACTTGGCTTTTAGCAAGTGTCTGCTCAAGGTTCATCAAATATCTGAATGCGATGATTCCCTAAGTCACACACAACAATTTGGCCATTACTGAGGAGCGCTACTGAAAATGGAAACTCAAACTCTCCTAAGTTGCTGCCTTCTTTTCCAAACTTACCAAGAAACTTACCATTCAGTTCAAAGAATTGCACTCTATGATTATCACAATCACAGAGAAGTACATGACCTGATTTAGTCACTGACAAACAATAGGGACAATCGAACTCTCCATTCCAATTCCCTCTTGTGCCAATCTGATACTTATAGTACCCCTCCCGGGTGAATACTTTCACACTGTCATCACCAAGGTCTGACACAATGAGATAATCACCAGACTGAACGCAATGAATAGGATCACTAAGAGAACTGGGTCCACCTATCTTTGTTAGAAACTTTCCATCAGGGGAAAAGAACTTAATGAATTTGTTACTGGAATCAGCCACAATAATATTGCCATTGGAATCCAATGATAAACCATAAGGATTCTTAAGATGGCTATCAAGGCTTCCTTCCCCACCAAACATACTCATGTACCGCCCCTTCTCGTTAAAAATTTGAATTCGATGGTTCCTGCTGTCTGCAACATAAATATTCCTATCTTTACCAAAAGCTATTCCTGTAGGCTCTTGAAACTGTCCCTTGTCGCTACCCTGACGACCAAAGGATCTCAGAAAATTGCCCTTGCAGTCAAATATCTGCACCTTGTGCTCGGAAGTGACTGCGATTTCATCCCTAGAATTTACTGCTAGCCCCCAAGGACAATCAAACATTCCATCATTCGAGCCTTTTTTTCCAAAAGATAAAACAGGTGTCACATTGAAAGATTTAATTACAACAAAGAAAGGGCTACCGCGGATATGTTGCCCGTTTACCTTAACTGACAAATTGAATTTACCTTCAAGTGTAGGAGAATAGCTAATTTTGTAGGTCCCGTCTTTGTTGTCATTAACAAGAAATGTGGTTATGCATTCCTGCCCTCTCCCGTCTCTCAAGTCTACCATTACATTGTCATTCTTATAATAACACTGTTCAGCAGCCACGTTTCTTGTCGTTAAATTGAATTGAGCTTCACGCCCAACAGTTCCTTCATAAAGTCCTTTACCTTCGACAACAGATTCCTTTGCATCAGTTGGAAATTTCAAAAGACCAATGCCTTCGCTTTTGATTGTCTCCAGGATCTTGTTATTTTCCACAAAAACTAATTCAAACAGGCTTTCAGGGTCGCGCTCAACTGGATCCATTTGCCCTACCCGTTCTAGGATGGTTTGCAATGGTTTCTTTAGCTGAACCACCTCGGCGTCCGTGCTTTGTGTTAAAACTTTCGCAGCTTTTTCTAGCGCTGATTCGATCTCCTTCATTTCCTGCTGAATCGCTGTTTTTTTGGTCGTTAGACTCTCTAGTGATTTCTTGGTTTCGTTTTCCACTGCTGCCTTGATATTTTGCCTTTCCTCTTGAAGTCTCCTCATTAAGTTGTCAACAAAAACATCGATGTCTCTTAGCATGTCTTGGCTTCGTTGAACGAGCTGATCGGAGACCTCGTAAATTTGAGTGACCATCTTCATCTTTGCTTTCAACTTGTCTTTTGGCGTTTGAGTTAGACTTGCTAACTCGATCTTTTGAGCTTCGGCTTCCTCTTGTATTAATGTCACTTTGTGTCCTGCGTGATCTAAGATGACACAAGTTTGACAAACTGAGTTTTCGGGACAAATTTTGCAAAAGAACTTTAGCTCTTCTTTCTCATGTCCCTTCCTTGAGCAAAACACGGGTCGTTTCACTACGACCTCATAGTCTTTTTCTTGAAAATCTTTCACGGCCAGAACGCGGTGATCTTTGTAGCCTCGCATGATGTTGTGCGCAATCAAACACTCATCACAATAGAACTTGCAACACTCGAGGCAGTACGAGGTTTTAGAGCTTTTCTTGTCGCAGTTTCCGCATGTTACTTGGGTCTTGTCGGATTCTTTAATAGCTAGGGCATCGATGAAGCCGCTGAGAAAAAAGCTTGTGGGAAGATCTTTCAAATCACCGCTTGCAGGAACTCTACAACGGACTTGGCAGTTCGGACACCTCAGATCAACTTGACCAGCACTTGCTCGATGCCAGTTGATCAAACAGTTCAGACAGAAACTGTGCAAACATGGAAGGTATCTTGGATCTCTAAGGATGTCTTGACACACCAGACACGAGGCTTCTTCGCGAAGATTGAAAAGCAACTTTGGGATATCCATATTGCTTATCTCCGCGCCTTTACGAACTGAGTGCCTTTGGGTATGATTTTCCAAGTCTCGTGATTTCTATCTTTAGCTTATCTTAGAATCAGGTGACCATTAGCCAATCATTGCGATGTGTTTTGAAAGTCTGTTGATTATCTTGTTTTGGTTCTCTGATTCCCAGAAATTTGGCTTTTATGCAGCCAGCGACTTTTGAAAATAACACAATTAAAGCGATAAAGGGAGGGCAGATAGGTGACCTTTGTGAAGTGTTGTAGGCTGAGATCACGGAGCTTTGTATAATAGAAATGGCTTTATGAACGAATTAGGACAAAGGAGAAGCTTAAAATTTTACAAAACCGAGATTCCATGGTATAATAATGCTTCTGTTAACACATTGAAGTACCTTTGCGAATCATAAATCGCACGATCTCCAACTTTGCGATTTACAAATCGAAAGATTACGCACTTTGCGATTTCTAAATAGCAAGGTCATCCTTATGTTCTCCTGGGAAATTTTGAAAATCAGGTTGTCTGAGACTGCATTTCGTGCTTTTTGAAGGCATTATGATATAAAAACATGCAACCAAAAGCGAACTTAAAAATGTGGATATTACTTAAACTTTTCATCTTCAAAATTGATCTTTTTGGGGCAGAGACTACTTTACGTATGTATTTTAGAGTTTTAGAGAATAATATCACTTTTTCAAAAAAAATCAAGTTGAAAGTCCGTATTATTCACTGGGTTTATCCTAAATTCATGTTATTTCATGATAAAAATTGGTATTAAAAAGTGCTTCGCTCGCACTAGCTTGATACCAGCTCACCTGCTACTCGACCGCTTTGAAAGCCACCTCCTTTCGGGTGACCTGGAAAGGAGAGCTGTATAAAAATGTGTTTTAAAAACCATTTAGGTTTCGACACATAAAATGGAAGATTCCATAAAACAAAACAAGGTAGACTTGATATCGCATTACTGACCTCTTTTTCTGTGATTTCTTGCTTTTCCCCATTCTAAACGATTCAGTATCATTCGACAATAATAACTTGTAACGACACAGGTAAAGATGAAGCCAGATAATATCGTGCAAACCTGAGAAGGAGCAGTTGGTGGGATAGAGGCATTTCGATAAAGATTCTGTAATCTCGAGCTCTAAAAATTGAAAACATGGCAATAAAACGAAGCTTACAATTCAGACCGATTCGCCATAAATCAAAATAAAAGTGATGAAAAAAATAAAACTTATCCTTACCTCACTTTTCTGTGATGATTCCTGAGCACTTAATGCCTTCTGAGGCGCCTGATCATGAGGAGAGCAGTCTTGTCAAGTCTCATCTGTGCTCCAAAGAATCAAGTCATTGGACCACGAGCCCGCAGGCATGAATTTCACGAGTTTGCGGTTATATAATTAAAAAGTGCGATTTACAAATCACACTTTGTTATTTATAAATCGCAAATGTGCGATTTTCAAATTGCAACTTTGGTGCGATTTATAAATTGCAACGTTACGAACTTTGCGATTTATAAATAGCAAAGTTGATAACCTTGCGATTTATAAATCGCATCGTACTCTTGCGATTTGTAAATCGCAAAGTTGGGCATCGTGCGATTTATAAATCGCAAAGGTACTTCAATGTGTTATTTATAAATTACAGGACAACTTTTGTGACATTTGATAAATAACACAAAATATAGGGAAATAGCAATTAAATATATTTTTACATTTGGGTCCCCATACTGAAACGAGTCACATATTCCGTTCCTTTGTTAAGTAACTGTCATCTGGAAATCACGTGCGGGTTAATTACATAGGAACCAATCGGCGCTGTTTAGATTGTTCACCTGGGAGCGTCAATGCGTCAACTCCTTCTTTGGATGAATCATGAAAGAGACGAAGGGTGCTTACCATTTAGCCAAATAATCCGGATGGAATGATCGTTGCATAAAGCTAAGCGATTTTCCGAATTTATTGACCAACCTGATGAGAATGGCACTTACCATTTACTACACTGCATTCCATACCGCATATTTACTCGATCTTGTGAGAAAGGGCATGGAAACAGAACGATTCTCGCAAATGGTAAGGAAATTTCCCGAATTCCATTCCGAACGGAAAAAGAGGACTACCTCTGGAGGTTATCCACATTTCCGAAAAGTTTTTCCGAAAAATTGCCTCTCCATTCAGTTGACCTCAAACCGAAATTTCAAAAAAATATTCGGCTAAATGGTAAGCACCGAAATCTTTCTAAAATAATCCTCAGAAACTTTAATTTTGTTCCTAGGTGGGGTATGCATTTGCACTCTCACAAGTCAAAATGCGAGTGCTTAGCACGGGTATTG
>OX421456.1:9697188-9699688 GCA_949126865.1 Montipora capitata | reverse complement strand
TTAGACGGTCATTTTGGTGTACAAAACAAAAGCAAGATGTCACACGCGTTTTTCATAATAATAGGTTAACAGAGCTATGCACCTTTCAAACGTCCAAGACCTGGCATTTACCAAGGAGAATTGATTCCTTCAAAACTGCAAAATGCCCTTTGGCTGGTACTGACTTGCTTTTGATTGAATGAGGATGACATCTGTTGTATTCTGATGCCATCAAAGAATGCTGCCAAATACTGGAGTACTAGAGTATGATATTAATATTTTAGAGTATGATATTAATATTATAAAATCATTTTGCTATATTACAATAAAATTTGGTTTGCTTACTCATTTCTTTTTCTTAGACAAAGCAATTCTGGAGGAAATCTCTGAACAAACAAAGCTTTTGAAGCTAGAGAAAAAGGTAACTATTTTGACTTCTGAAGGTAGCAAAAAGCTCAATGTAAGTGGTAGTGGTTTGTAGTGGTATTTACAGCATACAATGGTTAGGTGAAAGAAAGCCATAAACGTAACTTGAATTTTACTTGTGCAATAATTGCGTTAGAAAAGGTTTCATAATACCATTGCTAACTAGCCTGCCTTTGATAAGATAACTAGGAAACTTTTACTGCCTAAGAAATAATTAACAAATAAATTATTCCATGATTGCATGTTGGATGTCAGATGGTTGAATTATAGCAAATAAGGTGCCGAGTTGGCTATAACCAGTCTCATATCCAATGAGTGCTAATGGAATAATAATATTCAGGGCTTCTGATAGGATGCGGAAAAAAATTAAAGATTATGCGGAAATTTTTGGCCATATTATGCTTAAACATGCAATGATTATGCGGAAATTACACCGGATTATGCGGAAATTTAAATATTTATAGAACTAATAATTATAGGCCCGTCCAATGCATTTACATGCTTATGGTAAATCAGGACTCGAAATTGCGACCAATACAGTCGCTTTTTCCCTTTGCAATTAAGATATCTGGCCGAGTCGCCAATTTGCGACCAGCATTCACCGTTAAATTAAAAGGGTTGGTAATCAGCATTTTGCCGAAACTTTTGCTAAAAGAAATAAAGCGATAAAAAAATATTTTGTTTCTTGTCATGAATTTTGTTTCAATTTGGAGATATGAAGCAAAATTGTGATGTGGTTGAACCACGATCCATTCCCTCGATCATTCACCATTTTCGGCGGTTTTTTACACATACGTATTGTGGGCTCTTTGTTTTGTACAACTTCATCGCAATGATTGTCCCTACTTTACGAGAGTTACAAATGATGCAATTTTAATTTGCTACTATAACTTGGCGCTAAATTCTCATACCTTGTATCTTTTTTAAAATTTTCGAGCCTAGGGTATGTTATGAAAACGGTTTAACTAGAGTCCAGGCTCATTCCCGAAAAATGAGTGTGGAAATTACTGCTTACAAAATTTCATCTTGCGAACAAAATGGCGTGTTTTTTTTAATGTTCTGGAAAATAAGTGTTTCAAAATAGTCAATCTCTTTGGCTTTTGTGTTTGTGAGGGTGGTAAGCAGCTGCTTTATCACTAATATCAGGCATTTCTTCAGTTTTATGCGGAAAATATCGTAATTATGCGGAAGATGCAGATTTTAGGGAATTATGCGGATCCGCATCGCCGCATCCTGTCAAATGCCATGAATATTGTTTTATTAAATTTTCATCAAATTACGAATGCTTGGACAGTTGGAAATTAAAGTCAATCAGTTTACTTAACACAATCAGTTTCGATTTTAGGTCATATGGTATACGTGAAATTATGAGTTTATAATGGAGATTGAGAGAACCAATCAGAAAGCTAGAAATGCAGTTATCTGAGGTCGAACATTTAGTAACAATACTTATTATTATTTATGTCATAGCACTAAGGCATGGTGGTTAATTGGCACATTGTATTTACATATGTACAGTACAGACGACTTGTTTTATATCAAGATTTTATGAACAAAATTACTCATATTGATGTGACTGAAGTACTGTTTTTTCTTTTTGCTGTCATTTATGTGAGTTAATCATTTTATGTTTTTTGTAGCTCAGGCATAATCATGCCCTTGTGTTAGTGTATGAGTTCCTGTTTGGTCAAGGGATTCAGTGTGGCGGAGACTTGAAGCACAGCGTTACCAAACACAAGTCTGCACTGCAGTCATATTTGGCTTGTTTGAAGATCAAAGCCAAGGTTTATAAGAATGAGGACCTCTTACCCAAGCAGATATTAGACAAAGGCATGCACTAAAATGTGATAATTTATGTTTTGCACAGCAAAGAAGTTATTTTGATTGCATTAGTCTTGTGTAGCCACTGTTCACAAAGTGACATTAGATTTCATCTAGTTTACAAATTGTCTAGATTACATGATTTTAACCCATTGGACCTCTAGGAGTGGGACTCAATAGATTTTACTCTGTTTACCCCAGACGATTTTACTCGTCAGTGGGGGATGTCCAGGGTGGTTTAGGAGTGGGTGGGTTAACAACTTTTATTTCCACT
>OX421456.1:9689688-9692188 GCA_949126865.1 Montipora capitata | reverse complement strand
GTGTGCGCAGCCCCAGGGAACAAAAGTAGCCATGTCAATCTCGTTGCCAGAGTCTTCGTTCCCCTTGACCAGCGGGTCGGGTTACAAGAGACTCTGGGATAATCCGTTTGGATAAAGTTTTTGATTGGTTGAAAGTCTGAGCATGAGCAATCGATTTCGGTCACGAGACGACTGCCGCGAGACTCGACGGGTTTCACAGAGGACCGTATGATTGTTAATGATTGTTAATTTGGATTGGTTCGTTGATTAGTTTGGAGCCAAAGCAAAGAGTGAGAACCTATTATATCTAATGGAATGGAATCGTCTCTCACTGAGTAATTATGTCTTTAAAATGTAGTCATACCGAGTCTTCAAATTGCTGTATATTATTACATGAATCCATAAGATCTTCTCGTATAGTTACGTACATGTGAGTGTCCTGGAAAGGTGCGAGAACCTTTAGCAGATGAGTTTTTGGGTAGAGAAAGAGGTAATTACTGATGCAAAGATAACTCGTTTGGCTTGTGACAGTGCTGTTGAACGCTTTGAAAATATCGTGGAAGGCCCGTCTCTCTAGCATGCAAAGCAATCCTTTCGGTAGGTTGAAAATTTTACTCGCGTTTCATTTGGGTTCATTACACTGCACTGTTCTCAACCTCCATTGGAAGAAGAGGCCAGATCAGATATAGAGAATCAAATCAATGAAATGAGATGTACATCTCACATCCAATGGAACTTGTCTTTTTTATAGGTACTTAGAAAAACTGGAAACTTCAGTTGTTGACTTTGTTATGCAAATACTTAGCTTAACGTGTATGATGAAATTAAAAAAAAAAATGGTGTGATATAAAGCTTGACCATCCTCTAGAGCCTATTACTTGTAGCACTTAAAATTCAGTTACAAAAATGACACCTTTCTCTTGAGTAATTAAGTACCGGTACTTCTTTCTGAAGTACATGTACCTAGACATACCACTACATAAGGAGTTTTTTCCGTAATTGCTCAACCCACAGTATTAATTACAGTGGCGATTATTATTTGCTTATTGAAGCCACAGTGATCAAGTGTTTGAGACTTCAAAGGTTGGTTGACTGTATGAGTTCTCGCCCCAGTTGTTTGAAGGGTGGATAGTGCTATCCACTGGATAAATCACTATCTACTGGATAACTCAATTGGTTTTGGTAGTGTTTATCCGGCTGATAGCACTATCCATCATTTGAGCAACTGGGGCCTGGTGGATAGCACTATCCACTTTTTGAACAACTGAGGCCAGGTCTTTATCCAACCTCTCTTCTCTTCCTCCTTTGTCGTTGAGGACAAAGGAGGCAGAGAAAAGAGACCCTGGGAACAAGGTTGGTCTTGATCATCTCTCAGTTTTCTCTAACTTTAATCCATGTTGCCTCTATAAGTACCCGCATACAACTTAATACTGACAAATGTTTGATGGACTTTGTAACAAATTCTGTGATTGGTTAGCATCCCATTTAATGGAAGGGACAAGTTTTTGACTGCTTAACCCACTGACACCTCAAACGCCCTATGATGACCCTAGTTGACGACTAGAATCTCCCTGGCATTAGACAGAGTAAAATCTGTCAAGTCTCACTCCCAGGGGTCAATGGGTTAATAGGGATCAGTGATACCCCTTGTTACTCTACAGAAAACAGAGCTAAGTGCTGCCATCAATGAACTACCTGGCTCATTTAGTTTCATTATCTAGACACAGACTTTATGGTTTTACAGTGTGTTTGGGAGCAACTCTACAGCAGCCTATATTTCCGATAAATTTTAACTATTTTGTGAAACAAAAGGAGAAGGTATCATTGCAGACTGTGCAGTATTTCTAGTCAATTGAGAACGTATTCCACACATCCTCTCAACTTAAATTTTGTCAGTTGACGGTTAAGTTGTCAGTAAATTATACTGTCTATTTTGAAGTCAGACTGACTTCTTCATGTTGGTATGTATAGTTGTCAACAGTTTCTAATGTAATTTTTTTTATGCCAACAAATGAAATGTTTAGGTTCAAGGTTTGTAGACAAGTATCCGTTCCTGTTTGGAGTGTTAAAATCAACAGCCTTAGGCTTTTGTGTATTGCTAGTCAGAGAGTTGAAGAGAACAGTACCATTTCAAAACTTGTATGGTGCTGGCCACCCTAAAGAAAGCCTTTGACAGTGAGGAAGGGATTACATTATTTGGGGGGTAAGATGGGAAATGAACAATCTCAGGATAATATAAAATGTATATATAATATTGTTACATCCAGTCTGTCAAGTTTGATGGTTCAAAATAAGTACTGACCTCTGCTCATATGGAAAAATGGAATATAAAGTGCATTAAGGATGGCTAGTCTTAACCTTAAGAACTTTTGGATTTTGGAGTTTTTATAATGCTTGATACATAATTTCATTGACCTTTCGGTGTGCATCTCTCTGCTCTCCCAAAGGAATTTGACAACGTTACTTTAACGATTATATGAATTAAACATGTTTAAGTGGGGATGTTCATATGCTGTCCCCA
>OX421456.1:9674688-9682188 GCA_949126865.1 Montipora capitata | reverse complement strand
ATCCCTGTTTTGAGAACTACAATAAAAAGGATTAGACACCGTGCTTGCTTAAGAGATATAATGGGCCAATCTTACCCATTGCGGATGCCTGTACTGATACTAAACACGCGCATTATTTCATCGGCTCATCGGTAGCTAAACGAGAGGGTTTTTAAAGTAACACTTGAAAAAGCACCTGATTAGATAGATAGAAAGTCAAGAGCATATGGAACACTTTCTTATATAGTTTATGGAAAAATCACTCAACTTAATTTACATCCCTGGGTAAGGGGCTCTGTGTACGTTTTTAGCGATATCTTTTTTTCCTTCCGATAATTTTTGAATTTTTTTTATTTATTTTAAGGGGATAATTTGTTGACTAAAACTATGCAATAAAAATATAGGTCACCGTGCTCGTTTAAGAGAAAAACACCATCGTACCTGTCTATCTCGATTATCGTAGATCGAAACAGTAAAGCTCGCCATGTTCTCGGAATGCGCGTGCTTTTTCGCAAAGAATTATGGGTCATTCACATCTTCTCTCATGCGTTTTGAGAACTGTTTCAGTGTGTATGATCGACTTACGCCATATTTACAATGTTGCAAATTTGACCTTAACACACCATATGCGCAGCACAGGATGCGCCTTAAAAAATCAATTGTTCGATTCGCCATTAATTGACGTACAACACTGGTGCTAGCCAATCAGGTTAAAAGGAAATTTGAAGCGATTTCCGCTTGAGTCCCTTGGGGTTCCATAACAAGGATCTGGGCGCTGCTTTGCACACGTTACTAACCTGTGTTGATTACGTCTGCGACGCAGGCTAAGCGGCGATTGAAACGCGCAAAAAAGAAGATTTCGTTAGTAGCTAAAGTTGCTTCTACGGAACATACACTATCATAAAGAATACACCACACTCAACGTTTGCTTGATAAAATGTCTCTTTTTTTTTACGGGCGCTATTAAAATTAAACGCTAAAGCCCGGTGTGCAGTTGCAAAAATATAACAGCGACAATTTACTCGAATTTGTTGAAATATAAATAAGTCATAACTGTCTACTCGCTGTACAAGCTTGCGACTTAGGAATCACTTTGTTTAACATTCCAAAGAAAAACGAAAATCAAAGAATAAAATAAAATACCTGCACAGTTAGTTTGAGGTCGATACGTAACATAAACATAGGCCCTATGTTGTTCGTCTGGAAAAGCAGGAATCTGGAACAGGAATCCGAGAGCGGAACCACAACCGGAACGGGAATAAGAACAAGAAAGGTCGATCATATGCAGTTGTTTTATTTCAGCTAAAAAAGTTGAATGTTTTATAACACACTTTAAACTCCAAAATTGATTTTTACGGATATTGTTGTGACTCCTGTTTTGAACGGCTTAAGTTCACTTTATTATGTTACGAGAATGATTGACATTGAGACTCCTCCTTGTGCCTTGGTGGCGTGGAAACAAAGTTGTTACGGAAGCCATGGATGAAAGGAGTCCAGAAGAGAAAAGTAAAAGACAAAATAAATTCACCTTATTTATTGGCATAAAATGTTGAGGTAAACAACTACGAACCTCGCCTTCCAGATTCCTTCAGAAGGAATTGACGTACATCGTGCATAACATAGCTTCCTTTTTTCCTCGTAAAAGTTGAACTTAAGAGAGCTAAACTACATGCCTAAAATTGAAGAAGTTTTAGTGTTTTGGGGCATTGCAGAAACGCCAGAGGAGATCAGAGCGACTGCTTCGATCCGCCAATGAAGTGGAACCAAGCTAAAGCCCAGGACCACGCAGAGCTACAAAGAACACCTTGTATATCTTTTTTTTATCAATGTTCGACAAGTTGTTTTCGGAAAGAAAATGGCCGGAAAATCGCTTGAAAAAGTTTCAATCTTGGTTATAAAAAGTAAAACGTGTAGTTATAAAAACTCTAAGCATTTCACTCAGTATTGTGCAGGATTTTGCGGACTTTTAGCAATTGTGAGTTGTTGTGCGGATTTGATAGAATTGTGCGGTCCCGCACCCGCGCACCCTGTCAGAAGCTCTGTACGACGGAAGGTCGACCCCAACCGAGGAGCACTCGGATTTTTCCGAGTATCCCCGAGGCACCATCGAAGAATCCATCTCTTCGTTTCCTTCACCGGGGTTAACATCTAACATCTCCTTAATTATAATAGCAAATTTGCTTCATTTCAACAATTTGTTTCGTGGCGATATATTCGGAAAATTCGTCGCCAGAATCTTGTTCCAGTGTCCCCAAGTCACTATCGAAAAAGAGCTACAACTTCGATTTTAAATTAGTGGGGATTTTCTTCTAACTCTACTTTTTTTTTATTTCCTTGTTCACTGTACAAATTTAAGGAAAACGAGGATGTGGTTCAAGCGGCTTTGAAAGCGAACAGTGATCGCTTTACTCTGGAGCATTGTCTTCCTTCTTGGACTCACCGTGGAAAAGCTGTGTTTCAAGGAGGTAGGTTTGAACAAGAGCCAGTCATATTTCTCGGTTTGACTGATGAAATTAAATCATGAGCGACTTTAAGAAACGACAACGCCACAAAACAATAATGGCCGTGTTTTCACGAACGGTTTTTCAGGTCGCTTAGCGAGTGACAATCAAAAATTCCTTGAAAACAGTTTGTTTCCCCACTGATTTAAAGTTAAGCGAGTCGGCAATTTTCAATAGAATTCTCATTAAATGTGAGCCACTAAACCAGGTAGCTTAAGCGAGTTGGCAATTACTTTCGGCCAGTCAGGAGTCGCCTGCTGTTATTCAAATCGGAAATACAACATGCGTGCCATTTTTACTATTTCTATTATATTGTATTGGCTCGTGCTCTCTCATTTAATCTTACCCTTGGAAACACATATCATTTTTAAGTCGCTTAACGAGGTCTGCAAACAAACCACTTTCAGGAATGTTAAGCGAGACAACCGCTGTCTTGAAAACACGGCCAATATCATCGGTTAAAAAGGGAAAAATGATCGTGTTGCACGTGCGGCACGCATTTTAGCCCCTTTTTTTGCGGTACTCTGCATAACAACGATGTGAAATCACCATCAGCATACAACCTTCATTCTTTATTTTTACTCTGAAACCGCTCGTACCAGTTTATTTTTAGGATACGTTGCCCACGATATACGACGTGAACAAGATGGAATAACAATATTTTGCGGTGACGTTTCGTCATAGATCGTACCAGCCTAACTGAGCGCGCTGGGACTGTGAAACAAGTTGGGGTCGTTTGCAACGTGATACACCGAATCCAGATCAAACAAATTAACCAAGTAAAATTAACCAACTTGGCTGTCAACATCATGATTCGCCAGAAATTTTGTTTAGATTATTTATTTCGAGAGTTCGCAATTCCCGTATTATAAGTCCATTTCGACGAGATCGATTAGAGATTCCGGAAAAGGAGTAACAAAGTTTAAAAACACAATTCTCTTGTCACATATCATCAACGTTTTTCTGGCTGTGACCGGGATGGTCCGCCCAAACCACGTAAAGCACTGAACACACGTGAACCTCGAAGCACTGAACTACATGAAATAAATTATATTTTTATCTCGCTAGACTTGCAGTGTAATTAACAGAAAGTATGATTTTAGTGCGTGTTCGACAGTCACATGAATCTCCTTTTAATTCTCACAGCCGAGAAGTGCATTTGTGCCTCACCAACTGAAGATTATACCAACGGATTTTTCGTTGCACTGTTTGTCAGAAAGGACATCAAAATGGATGACAACGCCACATTATGTAGAGACTCCTTCGAAGGTAGAAAGAGGAAGCTAAAGAGAGAAGATTTGGAGAATATTTCGTCTACAAAATCAACAGGAAAAATTAAAGATACCGGGTCACCACCAAGAAGCAACAAATTTGAGTCAGATATCGCTGATGTCACTTTGAAGAAAAAGCTTCGAAAAGGAAGCAAGAAACAAGAAGTCTCAAAATTGCAGGAACGCCCTGTAACATTGCCTAGAATAGCGAAGGATGGGTCGAATCCCGTTAAAAATAAAAGGAAACAAAAAAGAAAAATAAGAATAAAAAAGTTCCTGTTTGCCCTTGATAACACTTGTGTATGTATTTTTTTTTGGGCAAACCGTTTCCTTAGAACGGTTGCGCTCTCTGAAAGGGGCACCGCCATAAGGTAAGGGATTGGGGCGAGCAAGGAGTTTCTTTCGAGGATTTGGGTGGAGGGAAATCTATTTTGTCTCTTTAGAATAAGCTCATCGAGTGAACAAATTGATGTCAGATTTTCATGGGTCTGTCCTGTTATTGATGATGAATTTCGTCATAACATTGTCAAAGTAGCTGTGGTAGTTATGACGATATCCATTGTCAATAACAGGAGAAACGCATGAAAAACTGACATCAATTTGTTTTTTTACCGTATAACAAAAAGGCAGAGGTGCCAAAATTAAGTGAAAACTCGAGAAGAACGCGAGACAAAAATGCGAGAAACTTCAATTTCATTCAATCTGACGCGAGTAATACCGCGTCAATATCGCATAAATAATAAATTTGTGTCTGTCCGCTTATTGGCAATAGAAATTAGCCAATGAGAGTGCGATAATTTTGCAGTCATTGTAAAATAATAGTTAATCCTCCATGAAATAAACAGTGTGTATCCGCGTGTCCACTTAGAAATATACTGACTGTTTATCGGGAATGGGCGTTCCTTTCCTGTGCGTATCCGCGTATTCTCTTAGAAGACACGTGATATATATTGATACAAAGCGTCTGCGTAGCCATGCACGCCTCTATGAGTTACTTTCAAAGCGACAGGATATTCTGCAGTTTCTCCTGTAAAGATTGCGTACCGATGGCCAACGAATCACAGATTGAACTAAACACAACAGTAAACTTTACTTTACTCGCACGCCATGACACACAAAAGAGCATGGTTTCACATTTCCCATGAGTCTAAGTAAGCCCGCGATTTCTATAGACTTCCGGTGTGAAAACTAGAGTTATTTCCGGTTAAAAGGTTATGGATATATTACATCCTTCCTTTCTCTAGAAACAAAGTATAGTGAAAGGAAAATGTCAACAAAATACATAGTATGAAAAATCGTTCCACACAGACTTCGAAACTAGAAGGACACTGTCCAGTTCTACTAAACTATAAACTTAAACAAAGTCTACCAGAGTTCAATAAAGGTTTAACGCGTCAACAGAGTCTACTTGATGAAGTATATAATCCTTGTATTTCTCCGGCATTCTGGTTGTCCGTCTGGGTCGTGATGTTACTGTACTTTCGTCCAATGTGCTTGAGGCAACCGCTGGGCTTACAGTCTCTCCAACTGCTGAGCTAACAGCCTTTTCACTTACATTCCTGTCAACTCCTGTGTATCCTCTGGTGGGTTGTAAAGTTTAACAAAAGGACTGTTCCGCCTGTATTCCACGCCTTCTTTCGACCGAACAGTCACCTCATGGCCTTCCTTAGTTTGCACTGTGTATGGCTCACTCTCAAGATTTGCTTCAAGCTTACCAGACGTTTTCGTGTTCTTCAGTAAAACTTGGTCCCCAGGCATCACAGGATTTTCTACAGTACCTCGTCTGTTGTCAGCATATGTCTTGTGGATCAACTCGTGATTCCAATCATTGTTTCTTACACCCTCATTCAACAGACTATCAGCTCTCTTCAGCTCTGGAAATTTAGTTTTTAGTTCTCTACCGAACATGAGGAAAGCAGGAGTAACTCCTGTGCTTACTTGTGGTGTGCTCCTGTACGCGAGTAGAAACTTATTAAGTTCTCCCCGCCACTCTTTTCCTTCAACGTGAGCCACTTTCAAAGCCTCTCGACGTGCCCATTGGCCTGCGGCTACAGCGGAGGAGATGTCCGGTGTTCTATTCCTTGGTCTGAGAGGAACGGCTTAAACTCCTCGTAGCAAAACTAAGGACCATTTTCGGACTTAAGAGTAAAGGGATATTAGTACATCCACAACTGTCTTGGATGTGGTCAAACGCATGATTTCCACCTCATAGAATCTGCTGAAATAGTCCACGACTACAAACAAGCTTTCTCCCGTCGAAAGAGGGCCCATCAAGTCTATTGCTATATCCGGGTCGGTAAACAACCTTGTAATCATAACCCTGTAACCCTAAAGCCCATCGTTCTATACACGCCGATGATTCAGAGAGCCTGCCAAAAATGCACTCAAGCGGTTTGTGATCGGTTTCTAGTTCAAACCGGCGTCCGTATACATAAATGTTAAACCTTTCACAGGCCTATACAAGGGCTAATGCTTCTTTTTCTGTGTGGCTGTACCTTCGCCCTACTTCAGTGAGGTTCCTGGATGCATACGAGATTGCTCGCCACTCCCCATCTTAAAGTTGAGTCAACACCGCACCCAAACCGTGTGGGTCTGCATCGGCAATGATTCGTGTATTGCAGTCCCCTCGGAAGTATGCAAGTGTGCTGGCCCCTGTAGCAAGCTCTTTTAACTTCTGAAACGATCTTTTCTGAGCTTCACCCCAAACGAAAGGCTCATTCTTCCTCAGGAGATTCCTAAGAGGCTCTGCTTCTTACGCGAAGTTGCGGAGAAATTTTGCATAATACTGTACCAGCTGAACGAATGATCTGACCTCCGAAGCATCTTGCGGAGGACTTGCGTTCATAATAGCAGCTACCTTCTCTTCACTGGGCGTAACACCTTTGCTGCTCAGATCATGACCGTAAAAGGTTAGTTTGGGAAGGCGAAAACTGACATTTCGTTCCATTCGGAGTTAATCCTTTCTCTCCCAACCGCTTTACAACAGTATGCAAATTCCTGTCGTGCTAGCTCTTCAATACTTTTCGGGCGCTGATGTTATTCCAAATATCAAACGTTTGTATCGGTACAAGCCGCAGTGTGTAACAAATGTTGTAATATCGCGCGATTTTTCATCCAGTTCCACTTGGTGAAAACCCCATTTCAGATCAAGTTTTGAGAACACAGTTGAACCATTAAGATCATATATCACTTCCTCAATCGTAGGGGTGGGGTGTCTCTCCCTCTCTATTGCTATATTCGCTCTGCGCATGTCCACACAAATCTGGATATCGCCGTCTGCCTTTGGGACCACAACCAATTGCAACACCAATTCAGAAGGTTTGTGTGACACCTCTTCGATGATGTCCTTGGCTAACAACTCGTCCAAATTGTCGTCAACCTTGCTTCTCAGTCCAAATGGTAGCCTCCGTACCGGTTGTGCGACAGGTGAGACATCATCTCTTACAAGAAGCTTCAGCTGGAAATCCCTCAGCTTCCCAACCCCTGTGACAACTTCTGCGTACTTCTCACGAATATCAACACCATTGCCCTCTGTCATTAATGAACATATTTCTTCTTTCATGGGACCAACCCTCAACACTTCCAATTTCTCCGCAGTGCTCTTTCCCAGTAGAGATTTGCCTGGACCCTTAACAACTGTAAATTCGTCCACACGTCTTGCCATTGGCCCCACACACAATTTCAGACACAAATGTTCCAATCACTTCAATAGGCTCCTTTTGACCATAAGCAACCAACTGTTAGCTTGA
>OX421456.1:9656733-9674488 GCA_949126865.1 Montipora capitata | reverse complement strand
GAAATATATCTGCGATAATTTCATATCTGTATATACATATTGATCAGTGTAAACCAAAGTGGGCAAAAACAGCTAGGGCAAGGCCGACTGGTTTTGATATAACTCCTTCATATTGTCCTCGTTATAGGACTCAGTAGGTCTCTTACTTCTTAATCGTACTAATGTATGAATTCCACGATGTAAAAGAACAGCAATTCGCAGTGCAGTAAAGTAAAGTAAACAGAACCCTATCTTATGTAAACAATTCACGTACATGGCTAATAATGCACTGCTGTAACAATGTTTGTTTCACGCAATATTATTGTATGACAAGTAATCCTCGACAACTTACTGTGTATCAGCTATGAGAAAACGAGTTTTACATACTATAAACATATGAGAGTGTTCACACTCTCATATAGACAGATATTTGATAGTTTATACCAAATACAATCTTGGACAAAATTGTTGAGAAAAATCTGCTTTTGGACTAAATTCCGATCACGAGTATGAAAAATAAGCTCTCTTTTTGCCCCCACCCCCACCCCCCCCCTGATCAATGTTGCTAGACGAAACAAAGCATGTCGAGCCTGGGCTTATATCAACATTGGTTGTAGGGGGGAGGGGGATCGCTAATAATGTGCGATATTGAGGACGTAGTGCGCAAAATAACCCCTGTTTTTAATATTCTCAACCCTTTTTGTCCAAGATTGTCTGGGGATCATTTTGCCCAAAAACACAAAACGCGTGTATGTATGAGTTCTGTAAGTACAAAAAAGAAAATATATCAGTCGTAGGCATGTCATCATGGTATTCGATTGACAATTAGAGTTAATTAACCCTAATAAAGAAAAACAATGTTACGTCATCATTGAGGTTCATTATCAAAACAACTGGAAATGGTACATAATAGTCATGTTGACGACGCTTTAGGAGCGTATATTTTATTACAGGTGCAAGATCATAACGACAAAGCTAAAGATGTTGCTAAGGAAGTAGGAGTTTCATTAGTAACAATCTTTAGGATCAAGAAAGGTGTCCAAGGCCTTAAAAGGGAAGTTGTCACGCTGTTCGTTGGTAAAAGCCACAACAAAGGTGTGATCAGATGTGACCCATACGATAAACTATATGGACCCTTCTTTGAAAAATATGTCAGAGAACAGTTCCCTACACGTTTTGGGAAAGCAAACAGAATGTGGTATAACAGGAGCAAAATAGTAATAGAGCAAATTACTTCCGGTTGCAAGAAACCCACTTCCTGTTTGTAAACCGTGCGTCTTCGAATACGAATTGTCACGAATTTTAAGTATAACTGCAAGGCATTATATTTATTTCCCCTACTGTTTTCTCAAGGCGTTGCTAATGAGTATAAACTATGCACAAAATCAATGACATTTCTACATTTCTTACAAAAAGTGACGCATTTCAACGGTTAACACACTGCCTGGCTAAAAACAGACTGGTCATTAAAAATATTTCAAATCTGTTCAAATCACGTTAACCGACCAAAATTTCTCATTCCTTCGCCGTAAATCTATCTCAGTTAAAGAACACACAAAATTAACCGTTGTTAACCGTGCAATTTCCTTATTGTGTGTAATCTTACAGAAATATATCTGCGATAATTTCATATCTGTATATACATATTGATCAGTGTAAACCAAAGTGGGCAAAAACAGCTAGGGCAAGGCCGACTGGTTTTGATATAACTCCTTCATATTGTCCTCGTTATAGGACTCAGTAGGTCTCTTACTTCTTAATCGTACTAATGTATGAATTCCACGATGTAAAAGAACAGCAATTCGCAGTGCAGTAAAGTAAAGTAAACAGAACCCTATCTTATGTAAACAATTCACGTACATGGCTAATAATGCACTGCTGTAACAATGTTTGTTTCACGCAATATTATTGTATGACAAGTAATCCTCGACAACTTACTGTGTATCAGCTATGAGAAAACGAGTTTTACATACTATAAACATATGAGAGTGTTCACACTCTCATATAGACAGATATTTGATAGTTTATACCAAATACAATCTTGGACAAAATTGTTGAGAAAAATCTGCTTTTGGACTAAATTCCGATCACGAGTATGAAAAATAAGCTCTCTTTTTGCCCCCACCCCCCCCCCCCCCCTGATCAATGTTGCTAGACGAAACAAAGCATGTCGAGCCTGGGCTTATATCAACATTGGTTGTAGGGGGGAGGGGGATCGCTAATAATGTGCGATATTGAGGACGTAGTGCGCAAAATAACCCCTGTTTTTAATATTCTCAACCCTTTTTGTCCAAGATTGTCTGGGGATCATTTTGCCCAAAAACACAAAACGCGTGTATGTATGAGTTCTGTAAGTACAAAAAAGAAAATATATCAGTCGTAGGCATGTCATCATGGTATTCGATTGACAATTAGAGTTAATTAACCCTAATAAAGAAAAACAATGTTACGTCATCATTGAGGTTCATTATCAAAACAACTGGAAATGGTACATAATAGTCATGTTGACGACGCTTTAGGAGCGTATATTTTATTACAGGTGCAAGATCATAACGACAAAGCTAAAGATGTTGCTAAGGAAGTAGGAGTTTCATTAGTAACAATCTTTAGGATCAAGAAAGGTGTCCAAGGCCTTAAAAGGGAAGTTGTCACGCTGTTCGTTGGTAAAAGCCACAACAAAGGTGTGATCAGATGTGACCCATACGATAAACTATATGGACCCTTCTTTGAAAAATATGTCAGAGAACAGTTCCCTACACGTTTTGGGAAAGCAAACAGAATGTGGTATAACAGGAGCAAAATAGTAATAGAGCAAATTACTTCCGGTTGCAAGAAACCCACTTCCTGTTTGTAAACCGTGCGTCTTCGAATACGAATTGTCACGAATTTTAAGTATAACTGCAAGGCATTATATTTATTTCCCCTACTGTTTTCTCAAGGCGTTGCTAATGAGTATAAACTATGCACAAAATCAATGACATTTCTACATTTCTTACAAAAAGTGACGCATTTCAACGGTTAACACACTGCCTGGCTAAAAACAGACTGGTCATTAAAAATATTTCAAATCTGTTCAAATCACGTTAACCGACCAAAATTTCTCATTCCTTCGCCGTAAATCTATCTCAGTTAAAGAACACACAAAATTAACCGTTGTTAACCGTGCAATTTCCTTATTGTGTGTAATCTTACAGAAATATATCTGCGATAATTTCATATCTGTATATACATATTGATCAGTGTAAACCAAAGTGGGCAAAAACAGCTAGGGCAAGGCCGACTGGTTTTGATATAACTCCTTCATATTGTCCTCGTTATAGGACTCAGTAGGTCTCTTACTTCTTAATCGTACTAATGTATGAATTCCACGATATAAAAGAACAGCAATTCGCAGTGCAGTAAAGTAAAGTAAACAGAACCCTATCTTATGTAAACAATTCACGTACATGGCTAATAATGCACTGCTGTAACAATGTTTGTTTCACGCAATATTATTGTATGACAAGTAATCCTCGACAACTTACTGTGTATCAGCTATGAGAAAACGAGTTTTACATACTATAAACATATGAGAGTGTTCACACTCTCATATAGACAGATATTTGATAGTTTATACCAAATACAATCTTGGACAAAATTGTTGAGAAAAATCTGCTTTTGGACTAAATTCCGATCACGAGTATGAAAAATAAGCTCTCTTTTTGCCCCCACCCCCCCCCCCCCCCTGATCAATGTTGCTAGACGAAACAAAGCATGTCGAGCCTGGGCTTATATCAACATTGGTTGTAGGGGGGAGGGGGATCGCTAATAATGTGCGATATTGAGGACGTAGTGCGCAAAATAACCCCTGTTTTTAATATTCTCAACCCTTTTTGTCCAAGATTGTCTGGGGATCATTTTGCCCAAAAACACAAAACGCGTGTATGTATGAGTTCTGTAAGTACAAAAAAGAAAATATATCAGTCGTAGGCATGTCATCATGGTATTCGATTGACAATTAGAGTTAATTAACCCTAATAAAGAAAAACAATGTTACGTCATCATTGAGGTTCATTATCAAAACAACTGGAAATGGTACATAATAGTCATGTTGACGACGCTTTAGGAGCGTATATTTTATTACAGGTGCAAGATCATAACGACAAAGCTAAAGATGTTGCTAAGGAAGTAGGAGTTTCATTAGTAACAATCTTTAGGATCAAGAAAGGTGTCCAAGGCCTTAAAAGGGAAGTTGTCACGCTGTTCGTTGGTAAAAGCCACAACAAAGGTGTGATCAGATGTGACCCATACGATAAACTATATGGACCCTTCTTTGAAAAATATGTCAGAGAACAGTTCCCTACACGTTTTGGGAAAGCAAACAGAATGTGGTATAACAGGAGCAAAATAGTAATAGAGCAAATTACTTCCGGTTGCAAGAAACCCACTTCCTGTTTGTAAACCGTGCGTCTTCGAATACGAATTGTCACGAATTTTAAGTATAACTGCAAGGCATTATATTTATTTCCCCTACTGTTTTCTCAAGGCGTTGCTAATGAGTATAAACTATGCACAAAATCAATGACATTTCTACATTTCTTACAAAAAGTGACGCATTTCAACGGTTAACACACTGCCTGGCTAAAAACAGACTGGTCATTAAAAATATTTCAAATCTGTTCAAATCACGTTAACCGACCAAAATTTCTCATTCCTTCGCCGTAAATCTATCTCAGTTAAAGAACACACAAAATTAACCGTTGTTAACCGTGCAATTTCCTTATTGTGTGTAATCTTACAGAAATATATCTGCGATAATTTCATATCTGTATATACATATTGATCAGTGTAAACCAAAGTGGGCAAAAACAGCTAGGGCAAGGCCGACTGGTTTTGATATAACTCCTTCATATTGTCCTCGTTATAGGACTCAGTAGGTCTCTTACTTCTTAATCGTACTAATGTATGAATTCCACGATGTAAAAGAACAGCAATTCGCAGTGCAGTAAAGTAAAGTAAACAGAACCCTATCTTATGTAAACAATTCACGTACATGGCTAATAATGCACTGCTGTAACAATGTTTGTTTCACGCAATATTATTGTATGACAAGTAATCCTCGACAACTTACTGTGTATCAGCTATGAGAAAACGAGTTTTACATACTATAAACATATGAGAGTGTTCACACTCTCATATAGACAGATATTTGATAGTTTATACCAAATACAATCTTGGACAAAATTGTTGAGAAAAATCTGCTTTTGGACTAAATTCCGATCACGAGTATGAAAAATAAGCTCTCTTTTTGCCCCCACCCCCCCCCCCCCCCCCCCCTGATCAATGTTGCTAGACGAAACAAAGCATGTCGAGCCTGGGCTTATATCAACATTGGTTGTAGGGGGGAGGGGGATCGCTAATAATGTGCGATATTGAGGACGTAGTGCGCAAAATAACCCCTGTTTTTAATATTCTCAACCCTTTTTGTCCAAGATTGTCTGGGGATCATTTTGCCCAAAAACACAAAACGCGTGTATGTATGAGTTCTGTAAGTACAAAAAAGAAAATATATCAGTCGTAGGCATGTCATCATGGTATTCGATTGACAATTAGAGTTAATTAACCCTAATAAAGAAAAACAATGTTACGTCATCATTGAGGTTCATTATCAAAACAACTGGAAATGGTACATAATAGTCATGTTGACGACGCTTTAGGAGCGTATATTTTATTACAGGTGCAAGATCATAACGACAAAGCTAAAGATGTTGCTAAGGAAGTAGGAGTTTCATTAGTAACAATCTTTAGGATCAAGAAAGGTGTCCAAGGCCTTAAAAGGGAAGTTGTCACGCTGTTCGTTGGTAAAAGCCACAACAAAGGTGTGATCAGATGTGACCCATACGATAAACTATATGGACCCTTCTTTGAAAAATATGTCAGAGAACAGTTCCCTACACGTTTTGGGAAAGCAAACAGAATGTGGTATAACAGGAGCAAAATAGTAATAGAGCAAATTACTTCCGGTTGCAAGAAACCCACTTCCTGTTTGTAAACCGTGCGTCTTCGAATACGAATTGTCACGAATTTTAAGTATAACTGCAAGGCATTATATTTATTTCCCCTACTGTTTTCTCAAGGCGTTGCTAATGAGTATAAACTATGCACAAAATCAATGACATTTCTACATTTCTTACAAAAAGTGACGCATTTCAACGGTTAACACACTGCCTGGCTAAAAACAGACTGGTCATTAAAAATATTTCAAATCTGTTCAAATCACGTTAACCGACCAAAATTTCTCATTCCTTCGCCGTAAATCTATCTCAGTTAAAGAACACACAAAATTAACCGTTGTTAACCGTGCAATTTCCTTATTGTGTGTAATCTTACAGAAATATATCTGCGATAATTTCATATCTGTATATACATATTGATCAGTGTAAACCAAAGTGGGCAAAAACAGCTAGGGCAAGGCCGACTGGTTTTGATATAACTCCTTCATATTGTCCTCGTTATAGGACTCAGTAGGTCTCTTACTTCTTAATCGTACTAATGTATGAATTCCACGAAGTAAAAGAACAGCAATTCGCAGTGCAGTAAAGTAAAGTAAACAGAACCCTATCTTATGTAAACAATTCACGTACATGGCTAATAATGCACTGCTGTAACAATGTTTGTTTCACGCAATATTATTGTATGACAAGTAATCCTCGACAACTTACTGTGTATCAGCTATGAGAAAACGAGTTTTACATACTATAAACATATGAGAGTGTTCACACTCTCATATAGACAGATATTTGATAGTTTATACCAAATACAATCTTGGACAAAATTGTTGAGAAAAATCTGCTTTTGGACTAAATTCCGATCACGAGTATGAAAAATAAGCTCTCTTTTTGCCCCCACCCCCCCCCCCCCCCCCTGATCAATGTTGCTAGACGAAACAAAGCATGTCGAGCCTGGGCTTATATCAACATTGGTTGTAGGGGGGAGGGGGATCGCTAATAATGTGCGATATTGAGGACGTAGTGCGCAAAATAACCCCTGTTTTTAATATTCTCAACCCTTTTTGTCCAAGATTGTCTGGGGATCATTTTGCCCAAAAACACAAAACGCGTGTATGTATGAGTTCTGTAAGTACAAAAAAGAAAATATATCAGTCGTAGGCATGTCATCATGGTATTCGATTGACAATTAGAGTTAATTAACCCTAATAAAGAAAAACAATGTTACGTCATCATTGAGGTTCATTATCAAAACAACTGGAAATGGTACATAATAGTCATGTTGACGACGCTTTAGGAGCGTATATTTTATTACAGGTGCAAGATCATAACGACAAAGCTAAAGATGTTGCTAAGGAAGTAGGAGTTTCATTAGTAACAATCTTTAGGATCAAGAAAGGTGTCCAAGGCCTTAAAAGGGAAGTTGTCACGCTGTTCGTTGGTAAAAGCCACAACAAAGGTGTGATCAGATGTGACCCATACGATAAACTATATGGACCCTTCTTTGAAAAATATGTCAGAGAACAGTTCCCTACACGTTTTGGGAAAGCAAACAGAATGTGGTATAACAGGAGCAAAATAGTAATAGAGCAAATTACTTCCGGTTGCAAGAAACCCACTTCCTGTTTGTAAACCGTGCGTCTTCGAATACGAATTGTCACGAATTTTAAGTATAACTGCAAGGCATTATATTTATTTCCCCTACTGTTTTCTCAAGGCGTTGCTAATGAGTATAAACTATGCACAAAATCAATGACATTTCTACATTTCTTACAAAAAGTGACGCATTTCAACGGTTAACACACTGCCTGGCTAAAAACAGACTGGTCATTAAAAATATTTCAAATCTGTTCAAATCACGTTAACCGACCAAAATTTCTCATTCCTTCGCCGTAAATCTATCTCAGTTAAAGAACACACAAAATTAACCGTTGTTAACCGTGCAATTTCCTTATTGTGTGTAATCTTACAGAAATATATCTGCGATAATTTCATATCTGTATATACATATTGATCAGTGTAAACCAAAGTGGGCAAAAACAGCTAGGGCAAGGCCGACTGGTTTTGATATAACTCCTTCATATTGTCCTCGTTATAGGACTCAGTAGGTCTCTTACTTCTTAATCGTACTAATGTATGAATTCCACGAAGTAAAAGAACAGCAATTCGCAGTGCAGTAAAGTAAAGTAAACAGAACCCTATCTTATGTAAACAATTCACGTACATGGCTAATAATGCACTGCTGTAACAATGTTTGTTTCACGCAATATTATTGTATGACAAGTAATCCTCGACAACTTACTGTGTATCAGCTATGAGAAAACGAGTTTTACATACTATAAACATATGAGAGTGTTCACACTCTCATATAGACAGATATTTGATAGTTTATACCAAATACAATCTTGGACAAAATTGTTGAGAAAAATCTGCTTTTGGACTAAATTCCGATCACGAGTATGAAAAATAAGCTCTCTTTTTGCCCCCACCCCCCCCCCCCCCCCTGATCAATGTTGCTAGACGAAACAAAGCATGTCGAGCCTGGGCTTATATCAACATTGGTTGTAGGGGGGAGGGGGATCGCTAATAATGTGCGATATTGAGGACGTAGTGCGCAAAATAACCCCTGTTTTTAATATTCTCAACCCTTTTTGTCCAAGATTGTCTGGGGATCATTTTGCCCAAAAACACAAAACGCGTGTATGTATGAGTTCTGTAAGTACAAAAAAGAAAATATATCAGTCGTAGGCATGTCATCATGGTATTCGATTGACAATTAGAGTTAATTAACCCTAATAAAGAAAAACAATGTTACGTCATCATTGAGGTTCATTATCAAAACAACTGGAAATGGTACATAATAGTCATGTTGACGACGCTTTAGGAGCGTATATTTTATTACAGGTGCAAGATCATAACGACAAAGCTAAAGATGTTGCTAAGGAAGTAGGAGTTTCATTAGTAACAATCTTTAGGATCAAGAAAGGTGTCCAAGGCCTTAAAAGGGAAGTTGTCACGCTGTTCGTTGGTAAAAGCCACAACAAAGGTGTGATCAGATGTGACCCATACGATAAACTATATGGACCCTTCTTTGAAAAATATGTCAGAGAACAGTTCCCTACACGTTTTGGGAAAGCAAACAGAATGTGGTATAACAGGAGCAAAATAGTAATAGAGCAAATTACTTCCGGTTGCAAGAAACCCACTTCCTGTTTGTAAACCGTGCGTCTTCGAATACGAATTGTCACGAATTTTAAGTATAACTGCAAGGCATTATATTTATTTCCCCTACTGTTTTCTCAAGGCGTTGCTAATGAGTATAAACTATGCACAAAATCAATGACATTTCTACATTTCTTACAAAAAGTGACGCATTTCAACGGTTAACACACTGCCTGGCTAAAAACAGACTGGTCATTAAAAATATTTCAAATCTGTTCAAATCACGTTAACCGACCAAAATTTCTCATTCCTTCGCCGTAAATCTATCTCAGTTAAAGAACACACAAAATTAACCGTTGTTAACCGTGCAATTTCCTTATTGTGTGTAATCTTACAGAAATATATCTGCGATAATTTCATATCTGTATATACATATTGATCAGTGTAAACCAAAGTGGGCAAAAACAGCTAGGGCAAGGCCGACTGGTTTTGATATAACTCCTTCATATTGTCCTCGTTATAGGACTCAGTAGGTCTCTTACTTCTTAATCGTACTAATGTATGAATTCCACGATGTAAAAGAACAGCAATTCGCAGTGCAGTAAAGTAAAGTAAACAGAACCCTATCTTATGTAAACAATTCACGTACATGGCTAATAATGCACTGCTGTAACAATGTTTGTTTCACGCAATATTATTGTATGACAAGTAATCCTCGACAACTTACTGTGTATCAGCTATGAGAAAACGAGTTTTACATACTATAAACATATGAGAGTGTTCACACTCTCATATAGACAGATATTTGATAGTTTATACCAAATACAATCTTGGACAAAATTGTTGAGAAAAATCTGCTTTTGGACTAAATTCCGATCACGAGTATGAAAAATAAGCTCTCTTTTTGCCCCCACCCCCCCCCCCTGATCAATGTTGCTAGACGAAACAAAGCATGTCGAGCCTGGGCTTATATCAACATTGGTTGTAGGGGGGAGGGGGATCGCTAATAATGTGCGATATTGAGGACGTAGTGCGCAAAATAACCCCTGTTTTTAATATTCTCAACCCTTTTTGTCCAAGATTGTCTGGGGATCATTTTGCCCAAAAACACAAAACGCGTGTATGTATGAGTTCTGTAAGTACAAAAAAGAAAATATATCAGTCGTAGGCATGTCATCATGGTATTCGATTGACAATTAGAGTTAATTAACCCTAATAAAGAAAAACAATGTTACGTCATCATTGAGGTTCATTATCAAAACAACTGGAAATGGTACATAATAGTCATGTTGACGACGCTTTAGGAGCGTATATTTTATTACAGGTGCAAGATCATAACGACAAAGCTAAAGATGTTGCTAAGGAAGTAGGAGTTTCATTAGTAACAATCTTTAGGATCAAGAAAGGTGTCCAAGGCCTTAAAAGGGAAGTTGTCACGCTGTTCGTTGGTAAAAGCCACAACAAAGGTGTGATCAGATGTGACCCATACGATAAACTATATGGACCCTTCTTTGAAAAATATGTCAGAGAACAGTTCCCTACACGTTTTGGGAAAGCAAACAGAATGTGGTATAACAGGAGCAAAATAGTAATAGAGCAAATTACTTCCGGTTGCAAGAAACCCACTTCCTGTTTGTAAACCGTGCGTCTTCGAATACGAATTGTCACGAATTTTAAGTATAACTGCAAGGCATTATATTTATTTCCCCTACTGTTTTCTCAAGGCGATGCTAATGAGTATAAACTATGCACAAAATCAATGACATTTCTACATTTCTTACAAAAAGTGACGCATTTCAACGGTTAACACACTGCCTGGCTAAAAACAGACTGGTCATTAAAAATATTTCAAATCTGTTCAAATCACGTTAACCGACCAAAATTTCTCATTCCTTCGCCGTAAATCTATCTCAGTTAAAGAACACACAAAATTAACCGTTGTTAACCGTGCAATTTCCTTATTGTGTGTAATCTTACAGAAATATATCTGCGATAATTTCATATCTGTATATACATATTGATCAGTGTAAACCAAAGTGGGCAAAAACAGCTAGGGCAAGGCCGACTGGTTTTGATATAACTCCTTCATATTGTCCTCGTTATAGGACTCAGTAGGTCTCTTACTTCTTAATCGTACTAATGTATGAATTCCACGATGTAAAAGAACAGCAATTCGCAGTGCAGTAAAGTAAAGTAAACAGAACCCTATCTTATGTAAACAATTCACGTACATGGCTAATAATGCACTGCTGTAACAATGTTTGTTTCACGCAATATTATTGTATGACAAGTAATCCTCGACAACTTACTGTGTATCAGCTATGAGAAAACGAGTTTTACATACTATAAACATATGAGAGTGTTCACACTCTCATATAGACAGATATTTGATAGTTTATACCAAATACAATCTTGGACAAAATTGTTGAGAAAAATCTGCTTTTGGACTAAATTCCGATCACGAGTATGAAAAATAAGCTCTCTTTTTGCCCCCACCCCCCCCCCCTGATCAATGTTGCTAGACGAAACAAAGCATGTCGAGCCTGGGCTTATATCAACATTGGTTGTAGGGGGGAGGGGGATCGCTAATAATGTGCGATATTGAGGACGTAGTGCGCAAAATAACCCCTGTTTTTAATATTCTCAACCCTTTTTGTCCAAGATTGTCTGGGGATCATTTTGCCCAAAAACACAAAACGCGTGTATGTATGAGTTCTGTAAGTACAAAAAAGAAAATATATCAGTCGTAGGCATGTCATCATGGTATTCGATTGACAATTAGAGTTAATTAACCCTAATAAAGAAAAACAATGTTACGTCATCATTGAGGTTCATTATCAAAACAACTGGAAATGGTACATAATAGTCATGTTGACGACGCTTTAGGAGCGTATATTTTATTACAGGTGCAAGATCATAACGACAAAGCTAAAGATGTTGCTAAGGAAGTAGGAGTTTCATTAGTAACAATCTTTAGGATCAAGAAAGGTGTCCAAGGCCTTAAAAGGGAAGTTGTCACGCTGTTCGTTGGTAAAAGCCACAACAAAGGTGTGATCAGATGTGACCCATACGATAAACTATATGGACCCTTCTTTGAAAAATATGTCAGAGAACAGTTCCCTACACGTTTTGGGAAAGCAAACAGAATGTGGTATAACAGGAGCAAAATAGTAATAGAGCAAATTACTTCCGGTTGCAAGAAACCCACTTCCTGTTTGTAAACCGTGCGTCTTCGAATACGAATTGTCACGAATTTTAAGTATAACTGCAAGGCATTATATTTATTTCCCCTACTGTTTTCTCAAGGCGATGCTAATGAGTATAAACTATGCACAAAATCAATGACATTTCTACATTTCTTACAAAAAGTGACGCATTTCAACGGTTAACACACTGCCTGGCTAAAAACAGACTGGTCATTAAAAATATTTCAAATCTGTTCAAATCACGTTAACCGACCAAAATTTCTCATTCCTTCGCCGTAAATCTATCTCAGTTAAAGAACACACAAAATTAACCGTTGTTAACCGTGCAATTTCCTTATTGTGTGTAATCTTACAGAAATATATCTGCGATAATTTCATATCTGTATATACATATTGATCAGTGTAAACCAAAGTGGGCAAAAACAGCTAGGGCAAGGCCGACTGGTTTTGATATAACTCCTTCATATTGTCCTCGTTATAGGACTCAGTAGGTCTCTTACTTCTTAATCGTACTAATGTATGAATTCCACGATGTAAAAGAACAGCAATTCGCAGTGCAGTAAAGTAAAGTAAACAGAACCCTATCTTATGTAAACAATTCACGTACATGGCTAATAATGCACTGCTGTAACAATGTTTGTTTCACGCAATATTATTGTATGACAAGTAATCCTCGACAACTTACTGTGTATCAGCTATGAGAAAACGAGTTTTACATACTATAAACATATGAGAGTGTTCACACTCTCATATAGACAGATATTTGATAGTTTATACCCAATACAATCTTGGACAAAATTGTTGAGAAAAATCTGCTTTTGGACTAAATTCCGATCACGAGTATGAAAAATAAGCTCTCTTTTTGCCCCCACCCCCCCCCCCCCCCCTGATCAATGTTGCTAGACGAAACAAAGCATGTCGAGCCTGGGCTTATATCAACATTGGTTGTAGGGGGGAGGGGGATCGCTAATAATGTGCGATATTGAGGACGTAGTGCGCAAAATAACCCCTGTTTTTAATATTCTCAACCCTTTTTGTCCAAGATTGTCTGGGGATCATTTTGCCCAAAAACACAAAACGCGTGTATGTATGAGTTCTGTAAGTACAAAAAAGAAAATATATCAGTCGTAGGCATGTCATCATGGTATTCGATTGACAATTAGAGTTAATTAACCCTAATAAAGAAAAACAATGTTACGTCATCATTGAGGTTCATTATCAAAACAACTGGAAATGGTACATAATAGTCATGTTGACGACGCTTTAGGAGCGTATATTTTATTACAGGTGCAAGATCATAACGACAAAGCTAAAGATGTTGCTAAGGAAGTAGGAGTTTCATTAGTAACAATCTTTAGGATCAAGAAAGGTGTCCAAGGCCTTAAAAGGGAAGTTGTCACGCTGTTCGTTGGTAAAAGCCACAACAAAGGTGTGATCAGATGTGACCCATACGATAAACTATATGGACCCTTCTTTGAAAAATATGTCAGAGAACAGTTCCCTACACGTTTTGGGAAAGCAAACAGAATGTGGTATAACAGGAGCAAAATAGTAATAGAGCAAATTACTTCCGGTTGCAAGAAACCCACTTCCTGTTTGTAAACCGTGCGTCTTCGAATACGAATTGTCACGAATTTTAAGTATAACTGCAAGGCATTATATTTATTTCCCCTACTGTTTTCTCAAGGCGTTGCTAATGAGTATAAACTATGCACAAAATCAATGACATTTCTACATTTCTTACAAAAAGTGACGCATTTCAACGGTTAACACACTGCCTGGCTAAAAACAGACTGGTCATTAAAAATATTTCAAATCTGTTCAAATCACGTTAACCGACCAAAATTTCTCATTCCTTCGCCGTAAATCTATCTCAGTTAAAGAACACACAAAATTAACCGTTGTTAACCGTGCAATTTCCTTATTGTGTGTAATCTTACAGAAATATATCTGCGATAATTTCATATCTGTATATACATATTGATCAGTGTAAACCAAAGTGGGCAAAAACAGCTAGGGCAAGGCCGACTGGTTTTGATATAACTCCTTCATATTGTCCTCGTTATAGGACTCAGTAGGTCTCTTACTTCTTAATCGTACTAATGTATGAATTCCACGATGTAAAAGAACAGCAATTCGCAGTGCAGTAAAGTAAAGTAAACAGAACCCTATCTTATGTAAACAATTCACGTACATGGCTAATAATGCACTGCTGTAACAATGTTTGTTTCACGCAATATTATTGTATGACAAGTAATCCTCGACAACTTTCTGTGTATCAGCTATGAGAAAACGAGTTTTACATACTATAAACATATGAGAGTGTTCACACTCTCATATAGACAGATATTTGATAGTTTATACCAAATACAATCTTGGACAAAATTGTTGAGAAAAATCTGCTTTTGGACTAAATTCCGATCACGAGTATGAAAAATAAGCTCTCTTTTTGCCCCCACCCCCCCCCCCCCCCCCTGATCAATGTTGCTAGACGAAACAAAGCATGTCGAGCCTGGGCTTATATCAACATTGGTTGTAGGGGGGAGGGGGATCGCTAATAATGTGCGATATTGAGGACGTAGTGCGCAAAATAACCCCTGTTTTTAATATTCTCAACCCTTTTTGTCCAAGATTGTCTGGGGATCATTTTGCCCAAAAACACAAAACGCGTGTATGTATGAGTTCTGTAAGTACAAAAAAGAAAATATATCAGTCGTAGGCATGTCATCATGGTATTCGATTGACAATTAGAGTTAATTAACCCTAATAAAGAAAAACAATGTTACGTCATCATTGAGGTTCATTATCAAAACAACTGGAAATGGTACATAATAGTCATGTTGACGACGCTTTAGGAGCGTATATTTTATTACAGGTGCAAGATCATAACGACAAAGCTAAAGATGTTGCTAAGGAAGTAGGAGTTTCATTAGTAACAATCTTTAGGATCAAGAAAGGTGTCCAAGGCCTTAAAAGGGAAGTTGTCACGCTGTTCGTTGGTAAAAGCCACAACAAAGGTGTGATCAGATGTGACCCATACGATAAACTATATGGACCCTTCTTTGAAAAATATGTCAGAGAACAGTTCCCTACACGTTTTGGGAAAGCAAACAGAATGTGGTATAACAGGAGCAAAATAGTAATAGAGCAAATTACTTCCGGTTGCAAGAAACCCACTTCCTGTTTGTAAACCGTGCGTCTTCGAATACGAATTGTCACGAATTTTAAGTATAACTGCAAGGCATTATATTTATTTCCCCTACTGTTTTCTCAAGGCGTTGCTAATGAGTATAAACTATGCACAAAATCAATGACATTTCTACATTTCTTACAAAAAGTGACGCATTTCAACGGTTAACACACTGCCTGGCTAAAAACAGACTGGTCATTAAAAATATTTCAAATCTGTTCAAATCACGTTAACCGACCAAAATTTCTCATTCCTTCGCCGTAAATCTATCTCAGTTAAAGAACACACAAAATTAACCGTTGTTAACCGTGCAATTTCCTTATTGTGTGTAATCTTACAGAAATATATCTGCGATAATTTCATATCTGTATATACATATTGATCAGTGTAAACCAAAGTGGGCAAAAACAGCTAGGGCAAGGCCGACTGGTTTTGATATAACTCCTTCATATTGTCCTCGTTATAGGACTCAGTAGGTCTCTTACTTCTTAATCGTACTAATGTATGAATTCCACGATGTAAAAGAACAGCAATTCGCAGTGCAGTAAAGTAAAGTAAACAGAACCCTATCTTATGTAAACAATTCACGTACATGGCTAATAATGCACTGCTGTAACAATGTTTGTTTCACGCAATATTATTGTATGACAAGTAATCCTCGACAACTTACTGTGTATCAGCTATGAGAAAACGAGTTTTACATACTATAAACATATGAGAGTGTTCACACTCTCATATAGACAGATATTTGATAGTTTATACCAAATACAATCTTGGACAAAATTGTTGAGAAAAATCTGCTTTTGGACTAAATTCCGATCACGAGTATGAAAAATAAGCTCTCTTTTTGCCCCCACCCCCCCCCCCCCCTGATCAATGTTGCTAGACGAAACAAAGGATGTCGAGCCTGGGCTTATATCAACATTGGTTGTAGGGGGGAGGGGGATCGCTAATAATGTGCGATATTGAGGACGTAGTGCGCAAAATAACCCCTGTTTTTAATATTCTCAACCCTTTTTGTCCAAGATTGTCTGGGGATCATTTTGCCCAAAAACACAAAACGCGTGTATGTATGAGTTCTGTAAGTACAAAAAAGAAAATATATCAGTCGTAGGCATGTCATCATGGTATTCGATTGACAATTAGAGTTAATTAACCCTAATAAAGAAAAACAATGTTACGTCATCATTGAGGTTCATTATCAAAACAACTGGAAATGGTACATAATAGTCATGTTGACGACGCTTTAGGAGCGTATATTTTATTACAGGTGCAAGATCATAACGACAAAGCTAAAGATGTTGCTAAGGAAGTAGGAGTTTCATTAGTAACAATCTTTAGGATCAAGAAAGGTGTCCAAGGCCTTAAAAGGGAAGTTGTCACGCTGTTCGTTGGTAAAAGCCACAACAAAGGTGTGATCAGATGTGACCCATACGATAAACTATATGGACCCTTCTTTGAAAAATATGTCAGAGAACAGTTCCCTACACGTTTTGGGAAAGCAAACAGAATGTGGTATAACAGGAGCAAAATAGTAATAGAGCAAATTACTTCCGGTTGCAAGAAACCCACTTCCTGTTTGTAAACCGTGCGTCTTCGAATACGAATTGTCACGAATTTTAAGTATAACTGCAAGGCATTATATTTATTTCCCCTACTGTTTTCTCAAGGCGTTGCTAATGAGTATAAACTATGCACAAAATCAATGACATTTCTACATTTCTTACAAAAAGTGACGCATTTCAACGGTTAACACACTGCCTGGCTAAAAACAGACTGGTCATTAAAAATATTTCAAATCTGTTCAAATCACGTTAACCGACCAAAATTTCTCATTCCTTCGCCGTAAATCTATCTCAGTTAAAGAACACACAAAATTAACCGTTGTTAACCGTGCAATTTCCTTATTGTGTGTAATCTTACAGAAATATATCTGCGATAATTTCATATCTGTATATACATATTGATCAGTGTAAACCAAAGTGGGCAAAAACAGCTAGGGCAAGGCCGACTGGTTTTGATATAACTCCTTCATATTGTCCTCGTTATAGGACTCAGTAGGTCTCTTACTTCTTAATCGTACTAATGTATGAATTCCACGATGTAAAAGAACAGCAATTCGCAGTGCAGTAAAGTAAAGTAAACAGAACCCTATCTTATGTAAACAATTCACGTACATGGCTAATAATGCACTGCTGTAACAATGTTTGTTTCACGCAATATTATTGTAT
>OX421456.1:9611733-9639233 GCA_949126865.1 Montipora capitata | reverse complement strand
GTCAAATCTTAACAGGCTTTCCTACTTTGTTGATACTTGCATTGCCAAAGGAAAGACACAAAACCAAGGCAACGCTTTTGGGAGATTAAACGATTCGGCAAATACGGAACAATGACCGTCGTAGAGTGTAAGTTCGCTTTCCTCCTTTACCCCCTCGGTGACATTTCCCCCATATCCCCTATCACGAACACGTATTGCTTGAAAAACGTCTACCAGTTGCAAAACGTAGCCTGAGTTCACATTCTTGTCGATTTTCGCTTTTCCAAAATTCAATGAGCACTAGTGCTAAAATTCCGTCGACCTCAGCAAAGGAATGCTCCCCCCAACCCTACCTCTCTACAAGTTCCGAAGGAAAGACACTGGGGAGAGGGTTGATTCAAGAACTCCTTTTATGGGATATACAAAAGAGCGGGAAAATGTACTTTCCGAAAAGTTCGTCGGTAGCTTGTTCTACTTGTCGTTTTTTATTCTTTCGATATACTTGGAGCATCTTACTTTTGTGAAAACGTACAGCCGGGTAAAAATAATGTTTTGTGAAAGATAAAGGTCTCAGCCAAGGGATAATGAAGGTATGCAAGACCGGACACTGAACATACAACTCAAAACGGTATCGAAAATTTACTAGAGACAATACAAGCAAGGTCAAAGATAGCGATGGGAACGGGAGAAGCCAGTGGAAAAAAAAAAGAAGTTGGGTACGTATGCGTTATGACATTTAGTACTATTCTATTTGGTTCACCTAACTCAAAAGCCAATCTAAAAATTATTAGTCTTTTTCATTCACTTTTCATCTCACAGTTCACAACAAAGCCGCTATGCTTCATACACGTAAGTCATCCTTTTTGCCGAGTGTAGGTTTATAGCGATTGAAGGATTATCACTTCGTGATTAGTTTCTACTTTTAAATAATGGCAGTAAAAGTGACAGATAATTTCCCAGCACGTTACGCTGGATTTCAAAAACAAAGGTAGGGAAACTGGAAAAGTCACTATTTTTTTAATGAAACGGTGCACGAATTTCCCGCCACTCTAGCTGTATAGCACAATACAGAGGACTTGCATTGGTGTTTAGAATAAGATAACATCCCAGAACATGTCTAACACCATCTTACATCTTTCTGTAATAGATCTCTGAAAGCTCTCTGTGCCAGATGCCTATTGCAGATCATTTGACTGAAAGTCTCAGAGTATCTGTTTCATTATTGGTTTTATTCCAGCCAATCTTCGAAAGAAATGATTCCCAAGTGCATGGTGAGTCTGCAATGGGTGAAAAAATAATAAACCACAAGAGCTTTGTTATAATAAAATGGATCTAGTTGCAAATAATCCTTTACCAAGCTTGCTGATCCAAGAAGGAATCAGGAAGATAATAAATTTTCACAATGAAATTTAAGACCATTTCGAATTTATACATCTTATACCTCTTTACCTCTATATATTATTATTTTCTTATGACTTGACTTTCAGGTAAAACCATCATGAATGTCAATATGAAGAAGTTAAATCAAAATGTTTGAGGGAACTCACTTTATCATCTATCATACTATAGAATGTTGTTCACCAAGTGGTGGTGAAGATAAATCTAGGGATCTTAGGTATTTCAGTATCAAAAAACGTTCTGTTTGATCATTAGCTAAAAAATCAAAGTAGCTCAGATTAACCCATTGACTCCCGGGGGTTCCCCATTGACGAGTAAAATTGTCTGGCATTAGACAGAGTAAAATACTAAGTCTGACCGGTTTGGGTGTCAAAAGGTTAAGTAAATTAATTAATGGGGACATAAGTTTTCAGTGATTGATTAAGGAAAAATAAGTGTGACCCTGTCAATGTCTAATCTAATCCCCATGAAAACATACTGATTTTGACATTTCAAGTGAATGTACATGCAGAATGTATGTCTGATATATAACAATGAATTAAAAACAGACATTTTACCTTTAACTTTAATTTGCAATTCATAAAGCCAGTAACCCCTCAATAGTACAAATTAAGTAGTAAATACAGAAATATTGGAAATATTCAGTACCATGGACAAAGGCAAACAAGGATACATCATAAGAAGTAAGATTATTCAAAAAATAATTTTACTATTTTTTTAAAACATGGTTGAAAATAATTGTGTTTTTAGATTAGTCAATTATGTTTCAGGCAGGGGTACATTGAAACTTTGAAGAAGAGAACAGCAGAGATTCAATCACAACACTACTGCCATTGCTTGAGGAGCATCTGCATCTAAGAATGCAAGGCTATTTCTTAATTAAAGCACCCACATTTTTTGCAAACAATAGAGTACATGTCTGCAGTTATCAGTTATTGGCAGCAGTGTGCACCCTAATTAGATCAGTGCATTTGTCTTTTCATGAAGTACAGATGTGCACATGTCATATCACTATGCATTAATAAAGCACTACTTAATATGTGCATGGTATCAACTTTCTGTAGGAGAAATTAAGACCTCTCTTTATTCCCAAAGATGCAACGACAAAAACAGATCTGAGCAGGAATGCAGAACATTATTTTACACATGCCAAGAAAACTACAAAGATGTCATGAGGTAATAGCCATTCTTACAGTACCCCATTCATTACTTACACATGCATGTGTTATATTAACTAAAGAACCACTTACACCTAGCATAAGAAATGAGATACACAATTTGCTTTCCCCATTAAATCCTCTCCCTCCATCTACTAGCAATAAGATAATCATAGGTTGTGCAATTGAATTAAATACTGCACTTCAAGAAAACACCTAGCAGCCTTTACTAAAATTAGAGTCCTAGTTAGAAGGCATATACTATTGTTATTAGCACACTCGTCTTCCCCCTGGGCAATTTGGATTAAAAGGGTTAATTTTGTATAGGTTTTATTTATCTTCAGGGCCTGTTGGTAGAACAAAAAGTTGAAGAAGGGAGATTGTCAGCTAGTAGTGTAAAATGAATGCAAACATGTGTAATATTATATGGGTTTTAGGTGAGCTAAATACTCATATTCTCAAAACTCCACTTGCGATAGGGTCTGTAAGAAGAAAATCGTTACTAATTCTCTCATGCCTGTAAGGCTGCAGTATTTACTCTCAAATATTAGAATACATTTTATTTGGTTCCAGCTTTGCCGGGTTCCCTTTGGTGAAGACTTTGAAAACTAACTTGAAAGAAATTAATACACTGAATTTGTAAAATCAATTTAACTACCCGACATGACAACTGTTAAGTAGAAAACCCCACCCTTTACCCTTGGAAAAGGGTTTGCGGATTACTGATTAAGAATGACATCATATTGTCCTCGATCCAGCGCTCTAGGGCTTTTTTTATACTGACCATCATCAGTATAAATCCACTTAAAATGAGAATTGAATTTCTGATAGTAGCAGCATTAGTTTTAAATGAAATCTTCACAGCTGAGCCGCTAAACGAAAATGATAGATTTGTACTAGCAAAATATTCTGCAGTTTTGCGTACAGTATAAATTACCCTTGTTGAAGGGGAGCATCTTGGGTTATTTGCAGCGCAGATTCATTCCCCAATATTTTCTCAAGGAGTGTCACCAGATGCAACGTTCACTGCGCATAACAAATTTTTCGTTCCACCACAGGTAGCCCAAGCTTGATATATGTGTATCTGGACTGTACTTTTTTTATGCAAGAGCAGAAATATAGGGGTTTGTACGGGGAAAACGGCTTTTCTCAAAATTTAAAAAGTATTTACGATTTAAAATAAAAAAACAGCTTACCTCGCTTCAGTCTTCTGTTTCTTTGTCTTTGGTACGGTTTCTGGGTCCATTAAGATCTATTTAGGTGGTTTTTAGTTCCTCCTTTTTTTCCTCTCTATAGAAGAGGGACCGAAAACCACCTAAACCGCTCTTAATCGACCCAGAAACTGAAGCAAAGACAAAGAAACACAAGACTGAAGCGAGGGAAACTATTTCTTATTTTAAAACGTAAATTTATACATATATGTTTTTTACTTTTGCGAAAAACCATTGTCCCATACAAATCTTAAAATTCCTACTCGTACATAATATAGTACAGATACACTTATATCGAGCTTGCGCTACCTATGATAGGACACAGAACCTTATGGTTTACTGATACTCTCGATTTGTTTGTGTCTTTTCCTTTGTGTGGTTGAGGAAGTGATTTGCATCATGGAAAATTAGCTCGATTAGTCCGTTCGATTCCAAAATAGAATCCTTTTAGATCAAAAGAAAGACACTAACATAAGTTACCGTTCCTTTCTTTGTTGTAATAGGGCATCAATAGCCCATAAAGATCATACGTAATAGCTCAGAAAGCGCTGGAACCCGTTCCCTGAAAAAAAAAAATGCTGATAAATATCGAACATACAACCAGCAGTACTTGCCTGGTAAGGGCCGTTCACGATTTTGTGGATCGGGGAAAGGTTTATTAGGTTTATTTTGGGTACCCTGCGGGCTAGTCTTGACCAAAAGGTCGAGGGCTCACAGGCCGGGTTAGGTTTGGTTAACTGTAAACCAATGAATTCTCGACGACCACAGCATCTTCTCTGTTGTGGTTGCTCTGATTAAACAGCGACCAGTGATCTTTACTATTCACATAAACGGAGAAAAGACTGATTGAGAATGTCCTGAACTTCCTTCTTGGCCCTAATCTGCCACTCTTTTTTTCGCCGTCGTCGTCTGTTTTTCATATATCTGAAATGCATACAGAGACACTACAAATGCTGGGAAATGTGAGTAAAGTGCAGGAAGGTGGAAATTCAGCATGGTGAAGTTATTTTGCCTTTTCCTTTAATTTCACAGAAAGTGTCTCGATAAAAGAGGCCATTAAAATCAAGCAAGAAATTGTGCTGAAGTCTTAATTCGTAAATGTCATCAGACAACTCCGCGACTGGTGATAGTGGTGATAGCGAAGAGCTTGAAAACGAAGAAGAAAGGAAGAGGAAAAGGAAGTTCATGACAAAGGCTACCTTGGTGGTCAACCCAGCTCGACATGCTGATGAGATCTTTGGACAGAAAATCGTTGCGTAGAAGATCCGCCTAGGTGGCCTCATAGGACAAGATAACAACAATCAGAAAACTTGTCAGAGCGGCGTATTGCCCCGCAAGACGCCCCGCAGTGGGCAATCCGCGTTGTTCCGCAGTGCTTAAAACTTGGTAACATTAGCGTTAAACCAGTATTAGAGATTAAGAGAGTTTGACCAAGGAAACTTGACCGTCATACCGCCCAAAATGCTGTTGATAATCTATTGGAAATCTTTAGTTGACGTACTTGCTGACTATCAACTAATAGCCATGCTAATGCATATGTAGAGAATGTTGTCTTCTATGCATAAATAACCATTCTTTGGAAAAAATGTGTTCTGTGCAAAAAATGCAGTAGAATAGCAGCAGAATTTCACTGTTTTTTAAAGAGGACTTTCTCGGCTTTTGAAGTGGATTTAGGTAACTTTAAAAGTTCACCTAAGAGGCCCATCAGCATACTACCAGGAATCCTGCCTGATACCTGATACCTGATTGACGTGCTGCTAAACTATTTATTGGGTGACCGATTGTGTGAGTTGGAGAATTGCATTTTATATTACTCATAAAACAATGGCTGTCTCATTTGAAGAATACCAATTTTTTTGCACCAAGAATATCTATAGTTCGTTGTTGAAGAAGTCTTAACTTCTATCGAGGAAATAGAACAATTGGAACTTACATTTATTTCTCGGCACGTAATAAAAATGGGAAAGCCAAAGTCTCTTCACTTCACACTGTCACCGCAAGACTTTAATCATGCAGAAAAAAAATGAAATCAATGATTACAATTGGTGCAAAATCTAGTTAGTATGCTGGTGGCCGTCGATTGAGTGTCTTTTCGGCACTGAAAGAGTTAAAAATAATTTTGGCGGATTTTCGCATGAAATAGCGTTTACTCGAGGTTTATTTTGTTAATTTCAGGTCGGTGTGGCTAAAGCTGTTTTCCACAATGAACTACAACATAAATATAACTTATTAGCTTGCCTCAAAGTTAAAACGCTGTTTCATGGGAAGTTCCTATTGAACTTATTGTTTCGGTTTTGACTTGTTGTTGGTAAGTAAGAAAAAAATCAAGATTATATCAGTTTTTTTTTCAAAGTTTTCAGTGGTTCCATTTACCCTGTCACTTCTGTCCACTACTCTTGATATTGTCAAGAGAGGTTGATATTGTCCAAGAGAGGTGTCATGATTGTTTGTCATAAATTAACTTAACTAATTCTACGTGACAGTGATTGTACTTGTTATCAGGAGTACCCAACGAACACTTTTTCTGAATTCATCTGTTATTGACTTACACGATATGTGGGCATCAATTAAGACATTTTTGGTTAATATTTAACTATCCTGGGAAATAAATATCCGCTCTTCAGAGCCAGCTAGCGAGAGATTATTTTCCGAGGTCGCCAGCCAGCATCCATTATTTTGAGGCCTTTTCCTAGCCAGGAAGGTATACATTTCGCTGTGGGCGCCAGCCAGCGGCATTTATCATGTTGAAACCCTTCCCAGCCAGCGATAGTTATTGGAAATTTTCGTTTTGCCAGTAAATAATGCTCTTACGCGCCCCACCCACCCACCCCCCGAAACTGTAACCAAGGCAACAAGGGCACAATAATAAGACAGCGTGTTCATTTCTTGAAGCGGACGATCGTGTGATTTACTTGGAAAGAAAATGCATTATTATTGTGCTGTCATCGCACCATGAGTAACAGACACCAACGCAAGCTCATAAGAGGTCACATCCAGGTACTCTGAAACCAAGGCAACGAGGGTACAATAATAAGACAGCGTGTTCATTTCTCGAAGCGGACGATCGCGTGATTTACTTGGAAAGAAAATGCATTATTATTGTGCTGTCATCGCACCATGAGTAAGAGACACCAACGCAAGCTCATAAGAGGTCACATCCAGGTGGTCTGAAACCAAGGCAACAAGGGCACAATAATAAGACAGCGTGTTCATTTCTCGAAGCGGACGATCGTGTGATTTAGTTGGAAAGAAAATGCATTATTATTGTGCTGTCATCGCACCATGAGTAACAGACACCAACGCAAGCTCATAAGAGGTCACATCCAGGTAGTCTGAAACCAAGGCAACAAGGGCACAATAATAAGACAGCGTGTTCATTTCTCGAAGCGAACGATCGTGTGACTTACTTGGAAAGAAAATGCATTATTATTGTGCTGTCATCGCACCATGAGTAACAGACACCAACGCAAGCTCATAAGAGGTCACATCCAGATAGTCTGAAACCAAGGCAACAAGGGCACAACAATAAGACAGCGTGTTCATTTCTCGAAGCGGACGATCGTGTGATTTAGTTGGAAAGAAAATGCATTATTATTGTGCTGTCATCGCACCATGAGTAACAGACACCAACGCAAGCTCATAAGAGGTCACATCCAGGTAGTCTGAAACCAAGGCAACAAGGGCACAATAATAAGACAGAGTGTTCATTTCTCGAAGCGGACGATCGTGTGACTTACTTGGAAGGAAAATGCATTATTATTGTGCTGTCATCGCACCATGAGTAAGAGACACCAACGGAAGCTCATAAGAGGTCACATCCAGGTAGTCTGAAACCAAGGCAACAAGGGCACAATAATAAGACAGCGTGTTCATTTCTCGAAGCGGACGATCGTGTGATTTAGTTGGAAAGAAAATGCATTATTATTGTGCTGTCATCGCACCATGAGTAACAGACACCAACGCAAGCTCATAAGAGGTCACATCCAGGTAGTCTGAAACCAAGGCAACAAGGGCACAATAATAAGACAGCGTGTTCATTTCTCGAAGCGGACGATCGTGTGACTTACTTGGAAAGAAAATGCATTATTATTGTGCTGTCATCGCACCATGAGTACCAGACACCAACGCAAGCTCATAAGAGGTCACATCCAGATAGTCTGAAACCAAGGCAGCAAGGGCACAATAATAAGACAGCGTGTTCATTTCTCGAAGCGGACGATCGTGTGATTTAGTTGGAAAGAAACATCATTATTATTGTGCTGTCATCGCACCATGAGTAACAGACACTAACGCAAGCTCATAAGAGGTCACATCCAGGTAGTCTGAGACCAAGGCAACAAGGGCACAATAATAAGACAGAGTGTTCATTTCTCGAAGCGGACGATCGTGTGACTTACTTGGAAAGAAAATGCATTATTATTGTGCTGTCATCGCAACATGAGTAAGAGACACCAACGCAAGCTCATAAGAGGTCACATCCAGGTGGTCTGAAACCAAGGCAACAAGGGCACAATAATAAGACAGCGTGTTATTTTCTCGAAGCGGACGATCGTGTGATTTAGTTGTATGTATGTAAATCGTTATTTAAACACGGAAAATGATCAGTTAAGCTTAAGTTAAAAACTAAAACTAATTACAACTGCTTTACATGATTGCCGTGTGGGAATCCGATATATCAGCTACCTTCTTGATATTTCGCTTAAAATGCTCAACGGATGGAGCATTTTTTAAGTTTTTGGGCAAGTTATTCCATAGCATGGCCCCGCTGTAAGAGAAGCTTCGTTTCAAATAATTGGTGCTTGGTTTGGACAGGGTCAGCCTTCCCTCAGAGTTTCTTAAGTTGTAAGCAGAGTGACGCTGAGAGAAAAGACTTTGTAGATAATCCGGAGCAAGGTCATTCATGGTTTTATACATCATTAAGGCTTTTTGTTTCTTTCGGCGAAGAGATAGCCTCTCCCAGCTGAGGGTGGAAAGAAGGTGGTTTGAGCTCGCATCATAGGGTGATTTAGTAATAACTCTGGCTGCGCGATTCTGTAATTTTTGGAGCTTCTCACTCAAGTAACCACTCAAACAGTCCCAGACGGGGCTGCAGTAATCAAAATGAGGCATAACTAAGGTCTTATAAATTAGAATTGCAGTTTCTTTGGATATAAACGGCCGCACACGTTTTAGGGCGGCTATAGCTGAAGAGACTTTCTTGCGAATCTCTTCAACGTGTTTACCCCAAGAGAGGTGAGCATCTATGGTAAGACCCAAGGATTTGGTATGAACGACTCTCTTGATAATTTGGTCATCAATTCTGATTACTACATCGTCACATTGGGCAGATAGCCTTTGTCTTGATCCAATAATCATTAGCTCAGTTTTAGCAACATTTAGACTGAGCTTGTTAGCTTTCAGCCAACTGCTAAGGTTATTTAATTCAGGGGTTAGAGCTAGCTTAACTTCTGTTAACGTTTTAGCAGATAACGTAACGTTAGAAAGAAAATGCATTATTATTGTGTAACGTTGGAAAGAAAATGCATTATTATTATGCTGTCATCGCACCATGAGTAACAGACACCAACGCAAGCTCATAAGAGGTCACATCCAGGTAGTCTGAAACCAAGGCAACAAGGGAACAATAATAAGACAGCGTGTTCATTTCTCGAAGCGGACGATCGTGTGACTTACTTGGAAAGAAAATGCATTATTATTGTGCTGTCATCGCACCATGAGTAACAGACACCAACGCAAGCTCATAAGAGGTCACATCCAGGTGGTCTGAAACCAAGGCAACAAGGGCACAATAATAAGACAGCGTGTTCATTTCTTGAAGCGGACGATCGTGGGATTTACTTGGAAAGAAAATGCATTATTATTGTGCTGTCATCGCACCATGAGTAACAGACACCAACGCAAGCTCATAAGAGGTCACATCCAGATAGTCTGAAACCAAGGCAGCAAGGGCACAATAATAAGACAGCGTGTTCATTTCTCGAAGCGGACGATCGTGTGATTTACTTGGAAAGAAAATGCATTATTATTGTGCTGTCATCGCACCATGAGTAACAGACACCAACGCAAGCTCATAAGAGGTCACATCCAGATAGTCTGAAACCAAGGCAGCAAGGGCACAATAATAAGACAGCGTGTTCATCTCTCGAAGCGGACGGTCGTGTGATTTAGTTGGAAAGAAAATGCATTATTATTGTGCTGTCATCGCACCATGAGTAACAGACACCAACGCAAGCTCATAAGAGGTCACATCCAGGTAGTCTGAAACCAAGGCAACAAGGGAACAATAATAAGACAGCGTGTTCATTTCTCGAAGCGGACGATCGTGTGACTTACTTGGAAAGAAAATGCATTATTATTGTGCTGTCATCGCACCATGAGTAACAGACACCAACGCAAGCTCATAAGAGGTCACATCCAGGTGGTCTGAAACCAAGGCAACAAGGGCACAATAATAAGACAGCGTGTTCATTTCTTGAAGCGGACGATCGTGGGATTTACTTGGAAAGAAAATGCATTATTATTGTGCTGTCATCGCACCATGAGTAAGAGACACCAACGCAAGCTCATAAGAGGTCACATCCAGATAGTCTGAAACCAAGGCAGCAAGGGCACAATAATAAGACAGCGTGTTCATTTCTCGAAGCGGACGATCGTGTGATTTACTTGGAAAGAAAATGCATTATTATTGTGCTGTCATCGCACCATGAGTAACAGACACCAACGCAAGCTCATAAGAGGTCACATCCAGATAGTCTGAAACCAAGGCAGCAAGGGCACAATAATAAGACAGCGTGTTCATCTCTCGAAGCGGACGGTCGTGTGATTTAGTTGGAAAGAAAATGCATTATTATTGTGCTGTCATCGCACCATGAGTAACAGACACCAACGCAAGCTCATAAGAGGTCACATCCAGGTAGTCTGAAACCAAGGCAACAAGAGCACAATAATAAGACAGCGTGTTCATTTCTCGAAGCGGACGATCGTGTGACTTACTTGGAAAGAAAATGCATTATTATTGTGCTGTCATCGCACCATGAGTAAGAGACACCAACGCAAGCTCATAAGAGGTCACATCCAGGTGGTCTGAAACCAAGGCAACAAGGGCACAATAATAAGACAGCGTGTTCATTTCTCGAAGCGGACGATCGTGTGACTTAGTTGGAAAGAAAATGCATTATTATTGTGCTGTCATCGCACCATGAGTAACAGACACCAACGCAAGCTCATAAGAGGTCACATCCAGGTAGTCTGAAACCAAGGCAACAAGGGCACAATAATAAGACAGCGTGTTTATTTCTTGAAGCGGACGATCATGTGATTTACTTGAAAAGAAAATGCATTATTATTGTGCTGTCATCGCACCATGAGTAACAGACACCAACGCAAGCTCATAAGAGGTCACATCCAGGTGGTCTGAAACCAAGGCAACAAGGGCACAATAATAAGACAGCGTGTTCATTTCTTGAAGCGGACGATCGTGGGATTTACTTGGAAAGAAAATGCATTATTATTGTGCTGTCATCGCACCATGAGTAACAGACACCAACGCAAGCTCATAAGAGGTCACATCCAGATAGTCTGAAACCAAGGCAGCAAGGGCACAATAATAAGACAGCGTGTTCATCTCTCGAAGCGGACGGTCGTGTGATTTAGTTGGAAAGAAAATGCATTATTATTGTGCTGTCATCGCACCATGAGTAACAGACACCAACGCAAGCTCATAAGAGGTCACATCCAGGTAGTCTGAAACCAAGGCAACAAGAGCACAATAATAAGACAGCGTGTTCATTTCTCGAAGCGGACGATCGTGTGACTTACTTGGAAAGAAAATGCATTATTATTGTGCTGTCATCGCACCATGAGTAACAGACACCAACGGAAGCTCATAAGAGGTCACATCCAGGTAGTCTGAAACCAAGGCAACAAGGGCACAATAATAAGACAGAGTGTTCATTTCTCGAAGCGGACGATCGTGTGACTTACTTGGAAGGAAAATGCATTATTATTGTGCTGTCATCGCACCATGAGTAAGAGACACCAACGGAAGCTCATAAGAGGTCACATCCAGGTAGTCTGAAACCAAGGCAACAAGGGCACAATAATAAGACAGCGTGTTCATTTCTCGAAGCGGACGATCGTGTGATTTAGTTGGAAAGAAAATGCATTATTATTGTGCTGTCATCGCACCATGAGTAACAGACACCAACGCAAGCTCATAAGAGGTCACATCCAGATAGTCTGAAACCAAGGCAGCAAGGGCACAATAATAAGACAGCGTGTTCATTTCTCGAAGCGGACGATCGTGTGATTTAGTTGGAAAGAAACATCATTATTATTGTGCTGTCATCGCACCATGAGTAACAGACACTAACGCAAGCTCATAAGAGGTCACATCCAGGTAGTCTGAGACCAAGGCAACAAGGGCACAATAATAAGACAGAGTGTTCATTTCTCGAAGCGGACGATCGTGTGACTTACTTGGAAAGAAAATGCATTATTATTGTGCTGTCATCGCAACATGAGTAAGAGACACCAACGCAAGCTCATAAGAGGTCACATCCAGGTGGTCTGAAACCAAGGCAACAAGGGCACAATAATAAGACAGCGTGTTATTTTCTCGAAGCGGACGATCGTGTGATTTAGTTGTATGTATGTAAATCGTTATTTAAACACGGAAAATGATCAGTTAAGCTTAAGTTAAAAACTAAAACTAATTACAACTGCTTTACATGATTGCCGTGTGGGAATCCGATATATCAGCTACCTTCTTGATATTTCGCTTAAAATGCTCAACGGATGGAGCATTTTTTAAGTTTTTGGGCAAGTTATTCCATAGCATGGCCCCGCTGTAAGAGAAGCTTCGTTTCAAATAATTGGTGCTTGGTTTGGACAGGGTCAGCCTTCCCTCAGAGTTTCTTAAGTTGTAAGCAGAGTGACGCTGAGAGAAAAGACTTTGTAGATAATCCGGAGCAAGGTCATTCATGGTTTTATACATCATTAAGGCTTTTTGTTTCTTTCGGCGAAGAGATAGCCTCTCCCAGCTGAGGGTGGAAAGAAGGTGGTTTGAGCTCGCATCATAGGGTGATTTAGTAATAACTCTGGCTGCGCGATTCTGTAATTTTTGGAGCTTCTCACTCAAGTAACCACTCAAACAGTCCCAGACGGGGCTGCAGTAATCAAAATGAGGCATAACTAAGGTCTTATAAATTAGAATTGCAGTTTCTTTGGATATAAACGGCCGCACACGTTTTAGGGCGGCTATAGCTGAAGAGACTTTCTTGCGAATCTCTTCAACGTGTTTACCCCAAGAGAGGTGAGCATCTATGGTAAGACCCAAGGATTTGGTATGAACGACTCTCTTGATAATTTGGTCATCAATTCTGATTACTACATCGTCACATTGGGCAGATAGCCTTTGTCTTGATCCAATAATCATTAGCTCAGTTTTAGCAACATTTAGACTGAGCTTGTTAGCTTTCAGCCAACTGCTAAGGTTATTTAATTCAGGGGTTAGAGCTAGCTTAACTTCTGTTAACGTTTTAGCAGATAACGTAACGTTAGAAAGAAAATGCATTATTATTGTGTAACGTTGGAAAGAAAATGCATTATTATTATGCTGTCATCGCACCATGAGTAACAGACACCAACGCAAGCTCATAAGAGGTCACATCCAGGTAGTCTGAAACCAAGGCAACAAGGGAACAATAATAAGACAGCGTGTTCATTTCTCGAAGCGGACGATCGTGTGACTTACTTGGAAAGAAAATGCATTATTATTGTGCTGTCATCGCACCATGAGTAAGAGACACCAACGCAAGCTCATAAGAGGTCACATCCAGGTGGTCTGAAACCAAGGCAACAAGGGCACAATAATAAGACAGCGTGTTCATTTCTTGAAGCGGACGATCGTGGGATTTACTTGGAAAGAAAATGCATTATTATTGTGCTGTCATCGCACCATGAGTAAGAGACACCAACGCAAGCTCATAAGAGGTCACATCCAGATAGTCTGAAACCAAGGCAGCAAGGGCACAATAATAAGACAGCGTGTTCATTTCTCGAAGCGGACGATCGTGTGATTTACTTGGAAAGAAAATGCATTATTATTGTGCTGTCATCGCACCATGAGTAACAGACACCAACGCAAGCTCATAAGAGGTCACATCCAGATAGTCTGAAACCAAGGCAGCAAGGGCACAATAATAAGACAGCGTGTTCATCTCTCGAAGCGGACGGTCGTGTGATTTAGTTGGAAAGAAAATGCATTATTATTGTGCTGTCATCGCACCATGAGTAACAGACACCAACGCAAGCTCATAAGAGGTCACATCCAGGTAGTCTGAAACCAAGGCAACAAGAGCACAATAATAAGACAGCGTGTTCATTTCTCGAAGCGGACGATCGTGTGACTTACTTGGAAAGAAAATGCATTATTATTGTGCTGTCATCGCACCATGAGTAAGAGACACCAACGCAAGCTCATAAGAGGTCACATCCAGGTGGTCTGAAACCAAGGCAACAAGGGCACAATAATAAGACAGCGTGTTCATTTCTCGAAGCGGACGATCGTGTGACTTAGTTGGAAAGAAAATGCATTATTATTGTGCTGTCATCGCACCATGAGTAACAGACACCAACGCAAGCTCATAAGAGGTCACATCCAGATAGTCTGAAACCAAGGCAGCAAGGGCACAATAATAAGACAGCGTGTTCATCTCTCGAAGCGGACGGTCGTGTGATTTAGTTGGAAAGAAAATGCATTATTATTGTGCTGTCATCGCACCATGAGTAACAGACACCAACGCAAGCTCATAAGAGGTCACATCCAGGTAGTCTGAAACCAAGGCAACAAGAGCACAATAATAAGACAGCGTGTTCATTTCTCGAAGCGGACGATCGTGTGACTTACTTGGAAAGAAAATGCATTATTATTGTGCTGTCATCGCACCATGAGTAAGAGACACCAACGCAAGCTCATAAGAGGTCACATCCAGGTGGTCTGAAACCAAGGCAACAAGGGCACAATAATAAGACAGCGTGTTCATTTCTCGAAGCGGACGATCGTGTGACTTAGTTGGAAAGAAAATGCATTATTATTGTGCTGTCATCGCACCATGAGTAACAGACACCAACGCAAGCTCATAAGAGGTCACATCCAGGTAGTCTGAAACCAAGGCAACAAGGGCACAATAATAAGACAGCGTGTTTATTTCTTGAAGCGGACGATCATGTGATTTACTTGGAAAGAAAATGCATTATTATTGTGCTGTCATTGCACCATGAGTAACAGACACCAACGCAAGCTCATAAGAGGTCACATCCAGGTGGTCTGAAACCAAGGCAACAAGGGCACAATAATAAGACAGCGTGTTCATTTCTTGAAGCGGACGATCGTGTGATTTACTTGGAAAGAAAATGCATTATTATTGTGCTGTCATCGCACCATGAGTAACAGACACCAACGCAACCTCATAAGAGGTCACATCCAGATAGTCTGAAACCAAGGCAGCAAGGGCACAATAATAAGACAGCGTGTTCATTTCTCGAAGCGGACGATCGTGTGATTTAGTTGGAAAGAAAATGCATTATTATTGTGCTGTCATCGCACCATGAGTAACAGACACCAACGCAAGCTCATAAGAGGTCACATCCAGATAGTCTGAAACCAAGGCAGCAAGGGCACAATAATAAGACAGGGTGTTCATCTCTCGAAGCGGACGATCGTGTGATTTAGTTGGAAAGAAAATGCATTATTATTGTGCTGTCATCGCACCATGAGTAACAGACACCAACGCAAGCTCATAAGAGGTCACATCCAGGTAGTCTGAAACCAAGGCAACAAGAGCACAATAATAAGACAGCGTGTTCATTTCTCGAAGGGGACGATCGTGTGACTTACTTGGAAAGAAAATGCATTATTATTGTGCTGTCATCGCACCATGAGTAAGAGACACCAACGCAAGCTCATAAGAGGTCACATCCAGGTGGTCTGAAACCAAGGCAACAAGGGCACAATAATAAGACAGCGTGTTCATCTCTCGAAGCGGACGATCGTGTGATTTAGTTGGAAAGAAAATGCATTATTATTGTGCTGTCATCGCACCATGAGTAACAGACACCAACGCAAGCTCATAAGAGGTCACATCCAGGTAGTCTGAAACCAAGGCAACAAGGGCACAATAATAAGACAGCGTGTTTATTTCTTGAAGCGGACGATCATGTGATTTACTTGGAAAGAAAATGCATTATTATTGTGCTGTCATCGCACCATGAGTAACAGACACCAACGCAAGCTCATAAGAGGTCACATCCAGATAGTTTGAAACCAAGGCAGCAAGGGCACAATAATAAGACAGCGTGTTCATTTCTCGAAGCGGACGATCGTGTGATTTAGTTGGAAAGAAAATGCATTATTATTGTGCTGTCATCGCACCATGAGTAACAGACACCAACGCAAGCTCATAAGAGGTCACATCCAGGTAGTCTGAAACCAAGGCAACGAGGGCACAATAATAAGACAGCGTGTTCATTTCTCGAAGCGGACGATCGTGTGACTTACTTGGAAAGAAAATGCATTATTATTGTGCTGTCATCGCACCATGAGTAACAGTCCTCAACACAAGCTCATAAGAGGTCACATCCAGGTAGTCTGAAACCAAGGCAACAAGGGCACAATAAAAAGACAGCGTGTTCTTTTCTCGAAGCGGACTGTCGTGTGATTTGCCTGGAGTATTTTGACTATGTTATGTTATGTTATGTTATGACTATGAAGTTTACCTTTGGTTTTGAACGGTGCTGTTTCGAATGGAACCTTAGCTTCCGTTTGTCAAGTTTTCTATGTGAAGTGGAATTACATATCCACGGAACTCGAACCGATCTTTCATACTGTTTTTTTAAAATTACTATTTCTAATAACGAAACAGACAGAAACTGAACAGACACAGAAATTGAGAAACTGAACAGACGAACATCGCGAAGCGAAGTACCACGTGGATTATCAATGGCGGTCAAGTTTTATTTTGCTCTCGTTTTTCCACTTCTGTTATCCACCCTTTTTCATTCTTGGTAAAAGGAAGGAACGGACACGTCTTGTTCCAGTTTGCTGTGAATCTGAATTTTCTCTAACGAAAAATCGATTCCAAAAATTTCTCGATGCTGGTGTATGTTTCCCAAGTTCGTAGCGTTCACTGGAATCAAAGCTTGGGGTGATCGCTCAAAACAAAATTGGCATCCGGTTGGCGGCCGCCTCTAAAAGCGTACGCGATATGGGGGCGTGAAAATAAACAGACCTGCAGTCCAAACTACAAGCGCGGATCTTTAGTTGACCCCGGGTAGTTGACAAACTTTTATCAGTTTGAAGTGGTAAATTTTTTTGCCAAACTGAAAAGGTTTACGGTTGAAACTAAGGCTTACCTCCCTCCGGAATTATAATTAATTACGAACATTAAAAAATGGTTTCATAGTATCAATTCTGCTTGACATGACCGGGCGGAAAAGCGGCAAAAGCGCCCACTTTATCTTAAAAGGAAACGCCAGTCTCCTTGGCTCGCAAGGTGCCAAGCTTGAAACGTACAAAGTAACAAAGGAAAATTTACACAAAATTAACGAACATATGTAAATTGCTACTATTTAAGTGACATTGTAAAATAAACGAGAGATTCTAAAATATCCAAACTATCATTTAGGTCTTAACCAATAAAAAAGTATACAGTTTTGCACAGCTTGACATGTATCTGTCATAAAGTGAAATAAAACTGCTGTAACTCGTAACTGGCCATTGCTTCTGAGGGAATTTCGTACCACAACCAAATGGTTAAACCCTGTGAATTCATCAACTAAGCCCGATTATTTTGAACGCAGAATTCAGACAAGAGGCACAGTTGCGTTTGCGTTTGCACCAGTGTTTTTACGGGAAAAAAGAGAGACGCGGCTTGTTTAAAGAAATTTAAACGAAACTAATTAAGTTCTTGACGTTACAAATTTTCTCATTAAATATTTCTTTGTACGCTTACTATTCCTCAGTGATTTCCTCTTCTGTTGCTTTGCAAATGCACGGTTACATGTACATATCCAGGCAAGCGAAGTTCGAGCATTTTTTTTGCTATCTTAGATCTCAGTGATAGTCAGGTTAGTGTTGAATCGATATTGGAGATGTTATAAGCGGCTCAATCGAAGTGAAAAAAATGCATGCATTTAGAGAAAATTGTCCTTTTCAGTTATACCTCTACTAACTATGCCACAAAAGTTGATTAAACAGGGAGTAATCATCTTTGCAGCTGCAGCGACACTGGAAAAAAACAGTTGCGTTGTACTTTGAACCATCCCCAGAGTACAATAAAATACCATGATCGTAACAATAAAAAAAATGGAACAATTCTACTTACCCGTTCACTGACAAGGTACTTAAATAGACTGCCACCATGGTCCTTAGTTGATGAATGAGAATAAGGAGAAAGAGTGAGATGGACTACTACCGCGGTGCGCAGCCATTTATGGATGAATAAGAATCGATTTTTTACCCGGGATATCTATCTGCCAGATCTGCGCGTGGCTTAAAGAACGAGCAATATATTCTGGAGAGGTTGTTCTCCATTTCGAAGTTTTTGTTAATTCACATTAGGGTTTGGGTAGTTGTACGAAAAACCATGGAGCGCGGTAGCAGAATTTTAATCAACTCCATTCCCAACGTCTCTCTTTCTTACCTTAAATTGCCGGTGGCAGAACTTTGACAAAACCCCGAAAGGTAAACCGGTACTTATTCAAGAAACGATGGCGATTTGTTTAAGGAGACACAACGATAGGTAATTCAATATACAAAAATACAAAATTTAAACAGTAACAGTTCCATGCGAAATTTTAGCCCACGTTACCTTTCTCGTTTTGTGTCCTTGATGATGTCCAAAACGGCGGTAGCCTAAAATCCTTTCGGTAAACACTGAATTGAATTGCAAAGGACGGAATTAAAATCAAATTCTGCGATCATTCCATAAGGACTTTTCCACAATCTGATCAAAATAAATACTACGAAACATCCTGCTTCCCTGCTAGCAGAGGTCTCTCACGGCGAGGCAAAAATGAGAAGCGCCCGCCTCTTTGAAGGAGATCATTGCGTGACGAAATCTTGATTGATAGAAGCCAGAAACTAAAAGGAAATTTTCTATCGTTCCTCTGTCCAATTAATTACATGCTTGAGCTAAAAGAACTTTACGCCAGTGGACAAAGTGAACAATGTCTTAGCCAGGAAAAGAATCTGAGCTTTATATAGCCAGCCAGGAAAAACGTTTTTCATGTCTCAGTGAGCCAGAAGCGGTTTGTGTCAAAGACCAGCCAGCTCACTCTTGAAATTTTTTTTCGGCCAGCCAGCTCGAAAACAGCCTGCAGAGCGGCTTTTTTTTATGCAACAAAGTTGTTGATAACACGGCGCTTGTTGTGCGTGTAGTGTAAATATTACAGGTATAAATAAATTGAAGCCTTGAAAGAAGTGAAGCACGGGAATTGAAAAAAATTAATTCCCATCCTTCGATTTATTTATACCCTTTTACATTTACATTTTGGATGTATACTACCACTTAAAAATGCTCAACAAAATCGATTCCTAGAGATATCACAGAATTTAAGGTGTGAGATTCTTGGTTTTGCCAAGAGTATGAATTCCTTTGAATAAAAAATGAAACAACACAGTTTTTCGTCGTATCTGCATTTCAGTCTGTCTCTCATATGGCATAACACGGGGTTGGATGGCAAATTAATTTGACTACGGTGGTTTCAGAAATGCCACTCTAGACATATTTCAGATATTTGAAAAACATTTCAATTGAGACTCAAGTACATTTATGATGGACAGTTGTTTGAGTTGAACGGTGTCTTTTACGGCTGGAAAAATTCAGAAGTTTTCGTTCTACCGTCCTGATTAAGGAAAAGTAGTCCAGAGATCGGAGTTTTTAATTCAGCGCTTCAAGCCAACAGCTATAAATACACCCCAAGACATCTTTGGCTACATCTTTGCTAAATCTTTGACTTGAATTTCAAACATGTTTGACTACACCTTTGTCAAATCTTTAACCTGAATCTCAGACATGTTTGACCACGCCTTTGTCAAACCTTTGAACTGAATCTCAGACATCTTTGACAACACTTTTGCCAAGTCTTTGAATTGAAGATGAGACATCTTTGACGACACTTTTGTGAGGGTAACAAAGGGTTGTCAAATAACACCTTTGGCGCTTGTCAAAGGTTGGGTGTAAAACTGTAGTAAAAACGGCCTTTACCACCTGAGACCCCCCTGCAAAGGCAACCGCAAAGATAATATTTGACGCGCGTCAAAGGCATGTAAAGCTGTAACAAACGCGGTCTTTATCGCGCCTTTGACAAGACATTTGACGCTATGTAAATCCAATTTTTCGTCCCGTGTGAGACTATGTTGATGATGCCTCGTGACTCAAGTTACCCACTACACCTTGCGAACTCGGTGAACAATACCGATATCGCCTTCCGCGCCCTGTTAAGCAATTTCAATACCACCATGCGCGCTCCCCTATACAATATCTACTAATTTACATATTAATTGACATATTTTCCCTTTCTACGCGGGGGCTTTTAGGTTGTCTCTGGGCCAAAACCCTGCGGGGGCACTTTATAACCAACTTGACTGCCAACAGCATGATTCCCGGGAAATTTTGTTTAGATTTTTGAGTTCTGGAGTTTAAATTTTTCGTGTTATGAGTCCATTCCGGCGAGATCGATTCGAGATTTCCGCGAAGGAGTAACAAACTTTAGAAACACACTTCTCTCGGCACATATCATCACTTTTTTTCTGGCTGTGACCGGGATGGTCCGCCCAAACCGCGTAAAGCACTCAACACACGTAAACCTCGAAACACTGAACTGCATGAAATAAATTATATTTTTATCTCGCAAGACTTGGCATGCAGTGTAATGACAGAAAGTATGCTTCTAGTGCGTGTTCGACACATGAATCTTCTTTTTTAATTCCAGCGGAGAAGTGCATTCGTCCCTCACCAAGTGAAGATTATACCAACGGATTCTTCGTTGCACTATTTGTCAGAAAGGACATCAAAATGGATGACGAAGCCACATTATGTAGAGACTCCTTCGAAGGTAGAAAGAGGAAGCTAAAGAGCGAAGATTTGGAGAATATTACGTCCACAAAATCAACAGGGAAAATCAACGATATGGTGTCACTGCAAAGGACCAACAAATTTGAGTGAGATATTGCAGATGTCCCTTTGACGAAAAAGCGTTGAAAAGGAAGCAAGGAACAAGTTTCAAAATTGCAGGAACGTCCTGTAACATTGCTTCAAATAGCGAAGGGAGGGTCGAATCCCGCTAAAAATAAAAGGAAACAAAAGAAAAAGAAGAACAAAAAATGTCCTGTTTGCTCTTAATAACAATTGTGTATGCATTTTTTAGCAAACCGTTTCCTTAAAACGGTTCCACTTTACCGCAAAGGAAACTTGCCCTTCGCTCTCTGGCGCGCCGCCATAAGGTAAGGGATAGGGGCGAGCAAGGAGTTTTTTTCGACGACATGATTTGGGTGGAGGGAAAATCTATTTTGTCTCTTTAGGATAAGCTCATCGAATAAAAGTTAATTTTCCATGAAATCAACAATGCGTATCCGCGTGTCCACGTAGAAATATACTTACTGTTAATCAGGGATGGGAGTTCCTTTCCTCTCCGTATCGGCGTATTCTCTTTGAAGACACTTAATATCTATTTATACAAAGCGACTGCGTAGCCATGCATACATCTATGGGTTACTTTCAAAGCGGCAGGATATTCTGCAGTTACTCCGGTTTATGTTTGCTTTGTATTGGTTTACATGATGAGAATTTCGATCTGGTGCAACTACCGGAATAAACTCACACCGATATGACCTGTACAGGAATAAAAGTTTGGAATTACATCATGTAAACGAATACAGAGCGACATTTATTTGCTTTCGAAAGAAAAGTCGGCTAAATTCAACTGAGAGTGTGGACCCCAGGACTGGCCAACAGTTGACAGCTTGGTGTTGAATGCCTGTGGTATCACATGGCACGTTTTTCAAGATGGTGGACAACACTGTCAGTGATTCAAATTCCAGCTGGGAAGAATATGCAGATGAAGGGCCTATTAATCCTATTACGGAAGCTAAAAGGCTGGGGGCAAATCTCGCTACCTTCGGAAAAGCTAAACTAGCAAAAGAAAGAAAATTTCAGACAAATCCGGCCGGTAAAAAGCGCTGTACGTGTGGACAAAATGATCTAAACCGCAAGAAAACTATCTTAAAGTGCAAACACGTAGAAAACAAAATCAACTTTTCGGCAACTTTGGAAATAAAGAAGAAACTTTTTAACAACTCTTAGACACTTTTATCGTCAACTTTTTGGGAAATGTCGGCAATTTTTTGCTATGGCTAATTATCACCAACATCATCGTCATTCTCATCATTATCTATCACTGCTTTTGCGGCCCGAATCCAATGGCCAGCAAATAGGACTCTTCTCGTTTTGAGCCGCGTTCAGAAAGGTGGTAGGTTCCCGTTGATCTCCTCGTCTGTCCTGGCTAGAGTGACATAATTGTTTTGTCAAGTTATCCCAAAAGAGAGGAAGGTATCATCACGTATAGGGGATTTTGTTACTGATCGTTTTCAGAGAGTTAAATTAAGAGCTATTCCACAAGGGTGGGTATTAGGCCCTCTTCTTTTAAATATTTTCCTTAATGATTTGTTACTAATTGGGCTTCAGTCTAAGATTAGATGTCTCCCAATTACATAGGCATCTGCAGACTGATTTTCTTGCTGCAAATTCCTGGTTCTGCTCCAGTGGCCTTGTGGTGAATCCATTAGGATTCCAGAAGAATAGAATTCATAGAATTTCCAGTTAGGAAAGAGCATGAACACATCTTGTTTTATGATAGGCAGGGACGAGATTAATCATTCCTGATAATTATTTAAATTTCGATAAGCATATAACGGATATTGCACGTAAGGTTGATAAGGAGATGCGGGTCTTGCAAAGGCATAGGAAATTAATTGACACAGATGCTAAAATTAGACTATTGCTTATCTTTTGCTTCACTAAGACTATTGTTCTATTGAATGGCATCACTGTGGTAGGCGTAATTCAAACAAATTGGAAAAACTTAATTGCGCTTTATTTATAATGATGTCATATTAGTACATATGATTACTTGTTGGAGCGCATAAATCATCCCACTTTGTATAATAGAAGAATTTCTCATATTTGAATTCTTGAATATTAGGCTTTGCATGGGCTGGTTCCCCAATATATTTTAAAGTTATTCACATGGCAGAATTGTAGCAATAATTTGCGGGGAGATACCGCGCAAATACCACTAGTTGTGGTCTTCATTCCTTGTCGTTTTGCGATAGTAAGTTATGGAATTCTTTTGCAAAACATATTAGAATAATCCAGGAATTAAGTAAATTTAAGTCTGCAATCTTTAAAATGATATTTGATACTGACTGCTGCACCTATCCGGTGGCCGTTGATTTTTCATCTTTATTAAGTTATCTAGTAATTATTACAGAATTTCCTTTTATTTTGGGATTTGAGTATTTATTTATAGCTCGGATATATTAGCATGCATTTGATTTTAAATTCGAGTGCAAATAAAGTTTATTGTGTGCATGCGTGACTCATTATACAGTCAACTCCCGCCTTGCGGACACCTGGCTATTACGGACACCCCGCTATTACGCACAGCAGCTAAATCCCCGGCGAAAGTTACAGACGTTTGACTGAAATAAACTCCCGCTATTACGGACTCTCGCTATTACGGACTTACGGACACTTTATTCGGTCCCAACGTTACAATTTTATTGTTTTCTCTCTCGTTATAGCGGACACCGAGCAGCATCTTGGAAACTTTGCACACATATCAAGTCTATTTTTTCTGCTTTTTTTATTCATAGAGGGGAGTTTAAGTTGCTAATGAATTTAGTCTCCTTGGCGACAAAGTGGGGGAAGTTGCAATTCAAAGGAGAAGTACACAGAGCCGATTGGAACGATATTTCAAGGCAATGTGATAGCTGATGCAATCCCTAGCTGATGTTCAGGTTTTTCCTTGAAAATATATATTTTTTAGAAATGTAGGTTACTGTACTTCAGTACAGTAGGAAACCAAAACGATGATGGACATTGCTGCAACATACAATGACTGTTTTTTACGTACTTAGTACTGTACACAAAGGGTACGTAACTCCTGTTCTGTTAAGTTCTTCTGTTTGTAAATAAAGTTCTGACGCTCTTTGCGTGCGACAACGGGTCTGAAAAAGTACTGGAGTTAATGAAAATAAACACACCTGTGACCCCCTTCTGTAAATATGGTTTAAAAGAAAAATTTTCACGCACCCCGCCATTACGGACTCTCGCTATTACGGACACCAAATCGTGGTCCCGAGGGTGTCCGCTATGACGAGAGTTGACTGTAAATGTGTTTTCTATAATTTTTCAGCTTCCGGGTTAGGGTTTATCAATAGTATTCCGGTAATTCAGCACTTATAAACGCTGAAGTCAAGAAAACATGAGCGATGTGCTAAAAAAAAATGAGAATAGAAGCAGGCGTGAAGAAATATTTCGATTTGTCTGTCAGTTGTGCAAATAACGGGGACCGCTTGTCAAGCCCTTTTGTCTACACCATTGTTTTGTTTTCAAGAAGTTATGTTTCACCTCCAAATTTCATCGATTTACTGTCACCTCCCCCCAGAAACCATCCCTACCTACAGCCACCCTACACCCCAACCCCCATGGAAATAAACATAGACCACTAAAGTATACAAACATATTCACTTGAAACCTTTATTTCCATTTCTTCTACCTTTCAATGACAAGGTTCACAACACTTGAATATCATTATAAAGATAATATACTTACTAAAGCTACCATATTGCTTCTGCAGAATGATTCCACAGTACATTTCTTTTGATATTCAAACCTATTATTAAGTAACAAGGGTTCATACATGCATATATACACTAAAATATTTGAAACAGCTTTTTTTAACACTGAGAGCTAAAACGTTCTATTTACAATTATTTGCTGTCACGCAAGCGGTTATTACAAAAATGTTAAACATAAATGCTAAAAGCGTTCTTAAAGGTGAACTGCATTATTTCCTTAATCAAATAAAAGCTTCAAAGAAAACTACTCGCTTAAAGTCAAACACTCTAATCAGTCATGGCTCAGTTAATGATAACTACAACGGAACTCACTGGGCAATATAACAGACCAATTGCGATATATTAAAAATCAATACTAAACAAAAGGCATCATCTCGAGGCATTGGAGAATAATTATAAGGATTTGTATGAGTTTATTGCCCGGAGCCACGAGATGATGCGTTTTATTTTTAGACTGAATTTTAATATATCGAAAGTGAGCTATTCATTCGTGCTAAAAATTTATCCTTTCTTACAAGTAGATTTCCTAAAAGATCAATTTCAATGCAAAAAAAAAAAAAAACCGTTATACCTTCTGTTCCCTTTTACAGAAATCAATCTCAGGTACAAAGCGGTAGAATATTCATTATAAGTGAAACGCTTGAAAATACAGAAACAGTTCAACAAATTACAAGCAAATCAGATCGTAAAAAGGGTTCACGAAAGCTGAAAATCAAACTTCCTTTAGATAATAGATTGTTACTTGGCATTTAGCAAGTGTCTCCTCAAGGTTCATCAAATATTTGAATGCGATGATTCAGCCAGTCAGACACAACAATTTGGCCATTACTGAGGAGTGCTACTGATAATGGATTCTTAAACTCTCCTAAGTTGCTGCCCTCTTTTCCAAACTTACCAACAAACTTACCATTCAGTTCAAAGACTTGCACTCTATGATTACCAGAATCACAGACAAGTACATGTCCTGATTTACTCACTGACAAACAAAAGGGACGATCAAACTCTCCATTCCCCTTCCCTATTGTGCCGAACTGATACTTATAGTACCCCTCCTGGGTGAATACTTTCACACTGTGATCACCAATATCTGACACAATGAGATAATCACCAGACTGAACACAATGAAAAGGATTACTAAGAGAACTGGGTCCACCTATCTTTGTTAGAAACTTTCCATCAGGGGAAAAGATCTTAATGAAATTGTTTCCCCGATCACTAACAATAATATTGCCATTGGAATCCAATGATAAACCACAAGGATTATTGAGCTGGCTATCAAGGCTTCCTTCCCCACCAAACATACTCATGTACCTCCCCTCCCCGTTAAAAATTTGGATTCGATGGTTCAAGTTGTCTGCAACATAAATATTCCTATCTTTACCAAAAGCTATTCCTCTAGGGTTGAGAAACTGTCCCTTGTCGTTACCTTGACGACCAAAGAATCTCACAAAATTGCCCTTGCAGTCAAATATTTGCACCTTGTGATTTGAAGTGACTGCGATTTCATCCCTGGAATTTACTGCTACCCCCCAAGGACTCATAAACTTTCCATCATTCCAACCTTGTTTTCCAAAAGATAAAACAGGTTTGACATTGAAAGATTCAATAAAAACAGAAAAAGGGCTACCGCGAATATGTTGCCCGTTTACCTTAACTGACAAATTGTATTTACCTTCAAATGTAGGAGAATAGCTGATTTTGTAGGTCCCGTCTTTGTTGTCATTAACAAGAAATGTTGTCATGCATTCCTGCCCTCGCTCGTCTCTCAAGTCTACCGTTACATTGTCATTCTTATTATAACACTTTTCGGCAGCCGCGTTTCTTGTCGTTAAATTGAATTGAGCTTCACGCCCAACAGTTCCTTCACAAAGTCCTTTACCTTCGGCAACAGATTCCTTTTCGTCAGTTGGAAATTTCAAAAGACCAATGCCTTCGCTGTCGATTGTCTCCAGGATCTTGTTATTTTCCACGAAAATTAATTCAAACAGGCTTTCAGGGTCGCGCTCAACTGGCTTCACTTGTGCAACCCGTTCTAGAATGGTTTGCAATGGTTTCTTTAGCTGAACCACCTCGGCGTCTGTGCTTTGCGTTAGAAGTTTCTCAGCTTTTTCCAGCGCTAATTCGATCTTCTTTATTTCCTCCTGAATCACTGTTTTTTTGGTCGTTAGACTCTCCAGTGATTTCTCGGTTTTGTTTTCCACTGCTGCCTTGATATTTTGCCTTTCCTCTTGAAGTCTCCTCATTAAGTTATCAACAAAAACATCGACGTCTCTTAGCATGTCTTCGCTTCGTTGAACAAGCTGAGCGTAGTCCTCGTCAATTTGAGAGACCATCTTCACCTTTGCGTGCAAGTTGTCTCTTGGCGTTTGAATTAGACCTGCTAACTCCATCTTTTGAGCTTCGGCTTCCTCATGGATTAATGTCACTTTATGTCCTGCGTGATCCAAGATGACACAAGTTTGACAAACTGAGTTTTCGAGACAAATTTTGCAAAAGAACTTTAGCTCTTCTTTCTCATGTCCCTTCCTTGAGCAAAACACGGGTCGTTTCACTACTACCTCATAGTCTTTTTCTTGAAAATCTTTCACGGCCAGAACGCGGTGATCTTTGTAGCTTCGTATGATGTTGTGCCCAATTAAACACTCATCACAATAAAAATTGCAACACTCGAAGCAGTACGAGGTTTTAGAGCTTTTCTTGTCGCAGTTTCCGCATGTTACTTGGGTCTTGTCAGATTCTTTAATAGCTAGGGCATCGATGAAGCCGCTGAGAAAAAAGCTTGTGGGAAGATCTTTCAAATCACCGCTTGCAGGAACTCTACTGCGGCCTTGG
>OX421456.1:9604233-9606733 GCA_949126865.1 Montipora capitata | reverse complement strand
AGGGAAAATAATTGTACTTTTAAATGAAACACATTCCATCTTACTTTTTAATGGTGACACTCTGTTCACTTGTTGTCATATCTTCATTTTCCATAAATTTCCATTCAAACCGATTCTGACCAAACTCATTGTGATGGTGCGCTCTGTACATGTAGCTCAGTTTCTTTGAGACACATTCTTGTACTTTAATTGGTAAATTTGCCTCTTTTACCCAGCTCTTTCTCCCATCTGCCCAAAGCACCTTGAATAAAGATAACAAAATTCATTGATTTATATCCAGCACTTGAAATCATTGGTGCACACCCTTATTACAGCAACATAAATGCCTTGGAATTACTCTGACAAAAACAAACGTTATCACAAAGCGTTTCTTTTTTCACACTACAGCTGAAACAATTTCTGACACTGGAAAAGAGTTTTGCCCTTATACCTTGAAAACAGCTAAACAGTGTAATAAATTACTATATGCAGAGGGAATTCTTTGGCAACTATATAAAGTTTAACACTATTGAATCAAGGTTTAGATTGTGGAAGTGACTGTCTTAAGAAAATTGTTGCATATAGGAGATACACTGCAAGGATATGCACCACCTCAAAAAACTCTGGAAATCTATCAAATACATTGTTCTTGTGCATTGTCATTAGCATTTCTGTAACAGTTATGTAGCCTAATCCGTGCACGTGACGAAAAGTCGCACACACTTTCTGCTCCGCTTCCAGAATCTTGTCGTCGATGTTGTAAAACTTAGCAATGCAGGAGAAGCTTTGTTTATCAGGTGTTTCACTGTTACAGATATTTCCCGAAGCACAGAGGATATACTGGTCATTTCTGCAATACCTAACCTGAAGCTCAGACAGTACGTTGTCGATGGAAGCATAGTACGTGTTAATACAGTGGTGCCATTTTGGTGTCAGCTGCGTTTGTCATTGCGCGTATTCACCTAAAAAGGCTTGAAGGTGGCTTCATGGGTTTGTCTGGTTGCTCTGGCCTTAGGTAATTTACACTAAGAATTGGTCAGCCTTTTCTTCATTTTCAGACCCATCTGTCACCTGGTAGGCAACCGCCGTCTCGAGTGAATTTAACTGCCTCTACAATGTTGACGTCAGGTAAAAATAGGAAATATCTATCTATTCCAAAAAATAAAAATAAAAAACTGACTGCCAAAATTTCACTTGCTGCCCAAGAAATGTATCTTTAAGGCAATAATTGTTGCATTATTTTTTGTATTCTTTACCTCATAGATCTTTCCTAGCCTTGTACACTTTTCATTAATAATCTTCACTATAAGAGTATCAGTATCAGAATTTTCCTTTTTGCCTTCTTCTGAAGTTACCATGTCATCTCGGAATGTGGTTGCATGGCCATTATGCAACAAGCAGTATCGAGATCCTTTTGCTGGTGTATTTTGGCAACCTACAATCAAATGGATTTAACACATTAGCAACACTTTGTTATAGTATTCTAATGACCTAATATATACCCTGTAGATGAATTAGGACTTATGGTCATGTACATGTATTCTTGACCTTCAGTGTTTCATTGACAAATAATTTCAAATATCAATTTAAACCTGTTGTTCTTACCGACAACCACTGTGCCTTGTAAATCATCAAAACGTAGTTCACCTACATGCTTGCACATACACACTTGTCTTGCATTCTTCATATTTCCATCCATAATCAATACTGTCCTGCACCCAGGGGTTTCCCATACATGATCTATCAGGCAAAAATTGCAGAAAATAACACTGTAAGATTAAAGGTCGGTAGAAATCTTTCCTTTCCTGAAAAACCAAGGAAGAAGAATGCCTGACGAAACGAAGGTGTGACTTCGATTAGATTTTAAAATTTCCCCAAGGGTTTCATGTATGCCATTTTTACAATCTTTGAGTTGTTTAGGACCCTGGTAACTTCACAGTATATTTGTAACTATTAAGTAACACAATAATATTTAAGTTGCTCCCCACCAGTGATTAAAAAAGTTGGGTGTGAGTTTCATGTCAGGTCTATGCAATACAGGTATTTAAGTTTGTACTTGGAAATAATGTTAGTTACTGATTCACTTACCACCCCATTTCTTGAGAAATGCATCATGGAAATATGTTGTCACCAATTCCACCATTTCATTTCTGTCGTAAGGGATTGTTTCAATGGAAAGACCATATTTTGAAATTACATCAGCTGCAGCAAACAACAGAAAACCCTCCTCCAACCTTCTGCGATCCATAGCAGTTCTTTCTTTCAGCAACGCAATCATTTCAGATGTTGTATCACTGCAATGGACATTGAATGAAGACAATACTTTTTAGAAACACTACTCATAATTTAATATGTGCTCTATTAGGCTGCTAAATGGTTATCTTGGATCTACAAGTAACATACCTATAATTACCCTGCCATACATCTTTTGCATAGTGCAATTATTTACAAATGCATAGTCTGAAGTACACTGTAATAATGGCACCTTATCTGTCTTCTCTACTTTCGGGCAAAGGTTCTT
>OX421456.1:9584233-9594233 GCA_949126865.1 Montipora capitata | reverse complement strand
AAAATGTACATATATCATGTTTTACAAATCTTCTTTTAGGCATTATAAATGATTACTTATTTTGGTTTTATGCTGTAAATCAAAGAACAAAACTGGAAAGCAGGCATTAAATTGAAAAATTACAAACACCTCATATAAATTATAGTGCTCAATGTAATGTCTTCATCAATTTCAAAGAACTTTGATTACCTGCCAATATGCTTCCTTTTAAAATCATGTTAACTACATACATACACAACAATTTGGTTTTTCAGGTACATTACTTTGTGAAGCAACCTGTTCCTGAGATTGATTCAGAAGTCACTGACTTCGCCTCAAAAATAGCGACAGTAGGAATTCATCTAGAAGGATTCAAATGCGCCTATAACAGCCAAGATGTCGAAAGGTAAACTACATTGTTTCTTTTTAAGAGAAGTTGGAAATCTAATTTTCTCTAACCCTAAGTAACAAAAATTTGACCGAAAGCTGATGAGGCACGACTATTTTTCGATATTTAGGAGTAATCGGATTAGCGATCAATGCGTACAATGTCATAATGCGTTACAAGTGTCAAATTTGCACCCCGTTGCTAACTAACGGCAACGGAAGCGATCGCATTACCGATAATTAACCACTGTTTGCCAAAAACCACCCAAATAACCCATTTTTCGACGGAACATTCATCCCAGAGGATAAAACTATCCACTGGATATGTAACAAAGGCAAATATATTCGAGCGAAAGCGAAAACAAGCCAAGATTTTGAGGGAAAACACAATTCTGTGAGATCAAAAGACCATGTGGTGAAGACACGCAAATTGTATCGCTAGGAAAATGTTACCTTTTCAGCGACTTTAACGCTTGAAATTCCATCCAATGAACCACAAATCCTTTTCTTTATCCTTTCCTTTCCTTTCCTTACTCTTAGTGTATTTTTTTGCCTGAAAACCTTTAGTAAAACCGCTCCGCGATCGGTTGAAAATTTCGCCTTCGCATCGGCTAAAATAGCCTGAGCCGCAAAGTCGGTCATTTAGGCATCATGAAAGCTAGAAAGCCGAGATTTTCAGGGAAACTGCGGGTATCTCTCCCCAGTAAACACGCCAAATGTCGGTGAAAATGGCGGCGAACTACCAATCCTACAAAAAATGATTCAATTTAGTATCCGTTTGAGGCCGCTTGAGCTCCCCTGTGGAAAAAGAGTTTAATTCTTAACAGAGTTACCTCCAAATATAATTTCAAGAAATGAAGTGCTTCTATATTATCATTGTTGCAGTATTTAGATTATGTTCTTTCACCAAACTTTCCACTCACCACCATTCACATAAAGTGAAACCTGTATTTAGTGCAACGCATATTTACAATTACACCCATTTCTATTGTTTAAAACCTTTATTAAACTAAACAGACAAACCAACTATGTTACATCATTCAACATGCCTGGCACAAAATTATCACGATGCTTTGAGACTGGCCAGTGTATTGCTGTAATATTCTGGCAAGCATTTATAGAAAAACTTGGCTATCAGTATAGATTCGTGACCGGTAATATTTTTATAACGAGACAATCCTAATCTGTTGAAAGTTCAAGTTCAACTATTGTTCATATCATTTTATCAATATTATTGTAAGTGTAGGATACTACACATTCAGTATACAAACTAATATAAACTTCATTTACCTCCACAGCCAAAACCATTACGAAGATTATAACACTAGGAAAACATGTACAAGCGTCTCTTCACCTCAAGCAAAGCGGGCACGATCTCAATGAAAAAGAAAAACCCTAGGGAGCCCACACAAACAGTGTGTCTGTTTGTATGTTCGAAATATGAAATGTATGGGAAATATTGAAGAGTCCTAATATAGTAAACTTACATCGAGAAATGACTATGGTAAAGCTCAAAATAACCTCAGTTGTTGTGTATTGTCATTTCTGCGGCTGAAAATGGTGAATTTGACGCATTTGGTGGGTTTTCCGTTGACTGTTACTACACGTCCTTAGAAGGAGACAAGGGTGGAAAGCTCATTTTCGACCGCTCCAGCGTGAAGGCGATTTTCATCCAGAAATTAGAATCGCCCGTCTTTCAAATCGAACACCAGATAAACTGAAAGGTTGACGCTTCTTCTCGTGCCATTCAATCGAAAATCCATTCAAAATGCAAGCGCTAACCGCCAAATAATTTTCGAGAAATGCAGCTTTCGAAGCGACGAGCATCCGCGGCCGGGATTTCGTGTGCCAAGGAGCAACCGTCACGCTGTTTGCTCCACACTGATTGGATGTTGTTAAACAGTGCAGTGAGTCTCCTTCTAAGGACGTGTAGTAACAGTCAACGGAAAACCCACCAAATCGCTCAAATTCCCAATTTTCAGCCGCAGAAATGACAATACACAACAACTGAGGTTATTTTGAGCTTTAACATAGTCATTTCTCGATGTAAGTTTACTATATTACGACTCCTCAATATTTCCCATACATTTCATATTTCGAACATACAAACAGACACACTGTTTGTGTGGGCTCCCTATGAATTGACTACTCGTAATCGCGTCAGTGGATTTCAAGTAAGATTCGTCAACAATATGGTACTGTTCAGAGATCCCCTTCGCACTTTCACATGAATACTGCATAAGTTTCTCTTAACGATCGTGGAATATCGTGAACTGTTTCTAAGTGTCGCTAATGAGATGCAAATGTCCGATGGAAAACTCTACTTGTCGGATCGTCCAAAACATTCTCTATTGGCCAAATAGAACGAATCGGTCAAATAGACAAGCTTCAACCCGGGTCCCAGAATATCGTGAAATATTTCTAAGTGTCGCTAATGAGATGCAAATGTCCGATGGAAAACTCTGTTTGTCGGATCGTCCAAAACATTCTCTATTCGCCAAATCGAACGAATCGGTCAAATAGACAAGCTTCCACCCGGGTCCCAGAATATCGAGAAATATTCCTAAGTGTCGCTAATGAGATGCAAATGTCCGATGGAAAACTCTATTCGTCGGATCGTCCAAAACATTCTCTATTCGCCAAATAGAACGAATCGGTCAAATAGACAAGCTTCAACCCGGGTCCCACAATATCGTGAAATATTTCTAAGTGTCGCTAATGAGATGCAAATGCCCGATGGAAAACTCTATTTGTCGGATCGTCCAAAACATTCTCTATTCGCCAAATCGAACGAATCGGTCAAATAGACAAGCTTCAACCCGGGGCCCAGAATGTCGAGAAATATTTCTAAGTGTCGCTAATGGGATGCAAATGTCCGATGGAAAACTCTATTTGTCGGATCGTCCAACACATTCTCTATTCGCCAAATAGAACGAATCGGTCAAATAGACAAGCTTCAACCCCGGTCCCAGAATATCGTGAACTATTTCTAAGTGTCGCTAATGAGATGCAAATGTCCGATGGAAAACTCTATTTGTCGGATCGTCCAAAACATTCTCTATTCGCCAAATCGCACAAATCGGTCAAATAGACAAGCTTCAACCCGGGGCCCAGAATATCGTGAAATATTTCTAAGTGTCGCTAATGAGATGCAAATGTCCGATGGAAAACTCTATTTGTCGGATCGTCCACAACATTCTCTATTGGCCAAATAGAACCAATCGGTCAAATAGACAAGCTTCCACCCGGGTCCCAGAATATCGTGAAATATTTCTAAGTGTCGCTAATGAGATGCAAATGCCCGATGGAAAACTGTACTTGTCGGATCGTCCAACACATTCTCTATTCGCCAAATAGAACGAATCGGTCACATAAAACTTCTATTTTCTCAGATAGAATCTAGTTGACAGTATTGGACAACCATCTGGCGAAGTGAGCCAGCATTACGCTTTTTGCTCATAACCGCTGAAATTCTAAAAATCAATGCGTCAACACGACTGTAGCCTGCGTAGCAAGCGTTTCCGTGCTGCTACGTTTGCTAATCACCGAAATGTTGTAATGTTGGCAGTTAAACGAGCCGAGCATTTAAATAAATGAAAATGTTTGACCTAGTCACACATGTCGGAAAACCATTTCACTGCAAAGTTGAAAGACACAAGATGTTGAAAGTAATACTTGATTGTTTCGCCTGGCCTTGATGGTATTACATTTTTCTTTTAAGTGCTATTAAGTGGTAACTTAAACTGTAAGTTATGAAATTAAATGCACGTTAATCCCTACTTCGGTCCGCTATGACGTCTAGTTGTCTAGCTACAATCCCAGCCAAAAAGATGGTGACACCAACCCAAAATACAACCCCTTCCCCCCTTTTCAATGTTGATCAATCGCGCTATGACTTTGGGCATTCATGAGAAAAGTCAATAGCTTTTTTTCCCTACAACTTCGATGGGGGAAGGGGTGAATTTATGTGTGGCATCAAGTGTCCCAGAAATTTATGACCAAGATTGGGTGGGGTCTAAAACAAAGGTCACTTTCAGTTTGACGGGTCACTCGTACTTGCAGGTCATTGTTTTACCTTTTCGAAAGTAACCCCAAACCCTCAATTTGTCTAACCTTAGGCCTAAAAGCCAAGTTTAGGTCTATGGTTACCCAAATCAATTAGGGTTTTGGGTTACTTTCGAAAAGGAAAAATAATGACCTGCCACGAGTAACCCGTCAAAAGTGACCCGTGTTTTAGACCTGGAGCCCGGATTGTGTCACGGTGCCCGGTTCGCGAGTTACTTTGTGACTAAAAAGGTGACGGGTGTGATTCGCATTGTTTTGCATTGTTTTTCGAAATCTATACTGGCCCCTTTCTAAAATATGACTTGTTACTAAGCAGTGAAAACACTATGAAAAGAAGTTTGTTTCGCTCACCTTCTGTTTCCCGTTTCTACATGGTAAGACTTGGGATCTTTGCGTACTCCTGGTTCTGGTTCTCACGCAATGTAATGTTGATAGTTAACCGAAAAGTTGTCGGCAAGCGTTCGAAGAGGTGATCTTTAATTGTTAATTTAAAATTGTCTGTCTGGATCCCTACTCAACCGGTTAAAAAAGGTCTACAAACAAGTTTTTAAATCAGAGTATTGAAATTGAAAGTATGTCTATGATCTGACCATATCACGATAGACATTTCTTTCTGTCTACACTTTTACCTGCATAAAGCAGTTTACAGTTATTTCTGATTGTTTATTGATTTACTTGTTAATTAATTTTGGTTTTTCGTGAACGGTTTCTTTTGTTTTTGCAAGTACATAAATGAAAACTGACAAAGGCACTTCTCTTCGAAGGCTAGGATCAGTAAGGGAAAAAACGCGTTCCAGGTTCCGGATTCTATATTTTACATAAACACTCCTGCAGCTCACTAGTTCCGATAACGTTTTGTCTGGTAGCCGATCACGAAAACCACGCTGCTGGACGACAAACGGTACGTTTCATCGTTTAGCCGCCTGGGCTATAAGCTGGCTTAACAGTAAATCCCATCCTTAGCTTTACAAGAAGACATATTTTCTGCGTCGATAGACTTGATCGCTAGAAGGAACAACCGCGCGCCGGTGGATCAGTTTGTTATGCAGGAGATCGTGAGTTCGACTCCGGCCAGATCCGCAACACTCAGGGTCTTAAAATAATTGAGGAGAAAGTGCTGCCTTTGTAATAACATCCGCAAATGGTTAGACTTTCAAGTCTTCGCGAATAAGGACTATAAATCGCAGGTCCCGTCTCACAACCTTCAGCGTTCATAAACTGTGGGATATTAAAGATCGCACACACTTAGTCGAAAAGAGTACGGTGTTGTGGTCTGGTCTTTTCATCAGCCATGTGGTCGGCTTGGAATAATCTTCTGAAGGGACTACTGATCGATGAGACCACATAACAGCAAAACAGGCAGTAATCAAATCGAAGGAGTCCAAGTGCTGAAACTGGTAAAGTGTTAAACAAGAATACTGCCGTGCAGGAAATTTCAAGATTGTTTTGATCAGTTTAAAACCATTTCGCAAATATACACATGTGCACTTCACGAAAACGGTGTTTGATGGTCTTCTCAGTGTCTTCTACTTAATATTTATTAGATTTAAGTGCCAAAAATGCAAAAAACCGTAACTCAATATTAACTCAATCTTAACTCAAACTCAACTCAAACTCAACTCAAACTCAACTCAACTCGTAACTCGATCAATAGTCTATCTCGTTTTGTTTTGGTTCTCTGATTCCCAGAAATTTGGCTTTTATGCCGCCAGCGAGCTTTGAAAATAATACAGTTAAAGTGATAAAGGGAGGGCAAGTGGGTGACCTTTGTGAAGTGTTGTAGGCTGAGATCACGGAGCTCTGCCTAATAGAGATGGCTTTTTGAACGAATTAGGACAAAGGAGAAGCTAAATATTTTACAAAACCGAGATTCCGTGGTATAACGCTTTCGATAATGCTTCTTTTAAATCTGCAAACCAGAGGATTGGTATAAACTAAGGAACAAATACCTGGATATTATGAAATGGAAAGCAATTCTCAGGCTAAATAGAGAACTCTGACTGGCTGGTGTTCGGTCGGGATTTTACAGTACGGACCATTACCATGGAAACAACCGTTTCGTATTTTATAATAATAATAATAATAATAATAATAATAATAATAATAATAATAATAATAATAATAATAATAATAAAAATGATAATGATGATGATGATGATGATGATGATGATGATAATAATCTTTATAGTACACAATAAAAACATTACTGAACAACAAACATGTTCACTTTAAAAATGTCTAAAATTATCTAACTATCTTAAATTAATGAAAGTTCTATTGGTAAAAACACTTTTAAATTGTTCATTCCTTATATTATTTTATATTATTGCAGCATAATGAAAGAGTGACCCCTATTTCTTAAAACTCTATTCCTAGTAGGTTGTTCCGTGCCGTTGTACGGTATGCTTGAAGCTGAAATAAAATGCCGACGTGCCGACTAGTAATCGCTCAGAATGAAAACCGTTATCTGTCAAAAGTAATCCCAAGGTATGTTTGCTCCAACACCTTCGATTTCCACAAACATGTTTGTTGGAGCCGTATCCAGTCCTTCGCATGTTCTTGCGCGCGCAGTACGGAGAGTGTGGTTTTATATGTTTGCAGTTTGCGAAGAAACTTTTGTTTGCAGTTTGCAAGGATACTTTGTTTGCAGTGGATTCGAAGTGTATTATCTCCGGCAGGTACAAAACATAGGTCACAGGTCACACGTTACCCCTTTACCGATACAGAAAGCATCCTAAACATTAATAAAAGCTAAAATCTTAGGCCTAATTAGGTCGAAACAAACGTTTTTAGGCCTAAGGTTAGCTTTTATGAATGTTTAGGATACTTTCTGTATTGGTAAAACAATGACCTGTGACCTGTGTTTTGTACCTAACGGTAATATCTCTTCGTTTGCGATGCTGCAGCTCACGCGAGTTGGCTTGAAAGCAAATAGACGCATTTCAGTACTTCCCAATCTGGAGGACAAAACAATGGTTGTTCTCTCCCCTGAGAGAAACAAACCCTTCAAATGCAAAACAATCTTATTGTTTTGTCCTCCAGATTGGAAATTAACTGAAAGGGGTCTATACAAGCCATGCAAGTAAGAGTATAGAAGATTTTTGGCTGAAAATTAGAGCCAATTTTGTTGTTGAATTTCTTAATGGGATAAAATTATTTCAAAGTTTTTGACACAAATTCTTCACGCTTAGCCAACTGAGAAACAATCTAACAAACGATGTCCAAAGATATGATAGTTGTCGGCTACCTTTCTCAAAACCAACTGAGAAACAATCTAACAAACGATGTCCAAAGATATGATAGTTTTCGGCTACCTTTCTCAAAACTAAGACCTGTCCACACGAATAGCGAAGATATCGTTGACGTCACCTATTGTGATTAATGTGCCAACCAGAGCCTCATTGGCTGTCGAGACAATTTAAAGGGTCTTTTGTTCCTTTGGTTGGCATATTTGAATAATAAAAACAGTGTTTGTAAACATATACTTTCTTTGATTCCTATGGTTCTTTTTGTTTCCAGGTGAAGTTGAAGCTGGTTCGGTGCTGTTAGCAGCAGCACAAGCTGCCATAGCAACTCTTCCCATGCAACATGGTAGAAGAGGCACTGAGACTCTAAAAGCGGCATATGCTGCTGCACTTGGTAAGATATTAGAGATTTAGTTACAACAATGGCAACACCACAAAACAGTAGGTTCACTCAGTGAAAAATTGTGCCGTTGTCCAGAGAACGTGAAATTCCAACCTCATGATTCTGGGGTACTGCATTCCTATTAATTCGTCTCCTGAATAATGTAGCAGAACTGCACATACTCAATGTTTTGTAATTTTTGTGAAGTGCTCTAAATGGAACAAAGTCGTATTTTTATTGACCAGGAAGGTCTAAATGAACCAGAGAAGAATATAAATATTGCTCATTAATATTAATATTAATGCTTATTTCATTAATTTATTGGACCTAAAACTCATCTTCTCACCTTATAATAATAATTATTATTATAAGACACTTTGTCACGGGAACCTTATACCTTAAAATCGTTAGCTCCGAGAATTCTTTACACAGTTCCGACCGAAAGTATTTACCCGTTTGCCGAGATTTTATCATGGGAGTTTCGCAGATTGATTCTGTGTTCTCACCTCGGCCAAGACGAGGTGTTCCGAAATTTCACGGAGGTTTTACCTAGGTTTGCCGCGGCAAGCAATACCGTGGTAAACGGCAAGACGCAGTAGAGATGAATAGCCTAATGCTTAGCTTTATGTTTCGAGTTCATCAAGTTCTCAATCTCATGCTCCGATGATAAATCACACCAGCTGTAGCTCAGCTGGCGGAGCATCTAAACTTGAAATCAGAAGGTCATGGCTTTGCCTTCTTGTAGGAGCATGACGATTTTCCCCTAGTATGTCTGTATAAAACCAGAAAAATTCATACTTTCATCAAACTCTGTATTGTAACTAAATGTCTCTTGGAAACTAAAGTAGTTTTGTCTGGATTTTGTAACAACAGGAGGAACTGTAAGCAGTTTACCAGCACCATCAAACAGCTTAAATAGTTGGCCTGGTAGTAGTTCCTTAGGGATGCCGTTTGATTCAACGTCATCTAGTGTAAACACAGTTAGTATTCCAGTTACACCAAGTGATGTGCGAGCCTCTCTCAATGTGGCACCGACCTCAACAAAACAGAAAAAAATAAGTGTGGTATCAGCCTGTGAAGCTAGCTTTCCTGTACTAAGAAATACTCTAGCATTTAAATCTCTTCAGATTTCTGCATTGGTTTAGTAATGCTTGTTACTCAGTCTACTGGGTTGTGGAAAAACCCAGGCTTCTACGCAATGCAAGACAGCCAGGGTTATTTTTGTCAGTGGTTTTAATAGGTGATTTGCAACCAATCTCTAAAAGACACATAACAATGATGTAATATACAATTGCTGGTGGACTAGCAAAAGGAGCGAATGAGAGATCTTTTGTTTTCGTCCACCAGTATGGCGGCGATGACGTCACGTGAAAACCACCTAAAAGCACAGACAGCTGACAAAAAGCGTCGGCTACCCAACTTTCCCTTTCGTAAAGAAGCAATGCCATTTGGACGAGACTTAGAGGAATTTTCACTGTTCAGTTTTGTTTTTTGCAAATGAGGAAAATACTTAGTTTGGGACAAGATTAGCAGCGTATGTCACTTAGAGTTTTAAAAAAGTCTGACAAAAATAGTTAGAAAAAGTTGATCGAACGACGTCGAACTCAATTAAATGGCTTAAGAGCATGCGCAAGTGCACTTATTATCTTTACAGTACCAAAACAATGGCCTCAAACTGGCAATTTTAAAGTATTTCAATGAATCTAACCCTAACAATTTATTGAAAACTAACCGAATAAAAAGGCTTGAGTACTAAAAATGGCATTGACCGTCAAAAGTGGCATCGCGTCGCGTCGGCTACATGTACATCACTCAGAGCTTGAACAATCGATGGAATCGATTATCGATTACAATTGATTACACTCGATGAAGTTCGCCACTACTACTGTGTGATTATCGACTGGTCATCGATTAGCCGATGCCAATCGATGCCAATTAATAA
>OX421456.1:9541733-9574233 GCA_949126865.1 Montipora capitata | reverse complement strand
TTATTCCATGATTGCATGTTGGATATCACATGGTTAAATTATAGCAAACAAGGCGCATAGTGCCCAGTAACCATTAACCAGTCTCATATCCAACAAGTGCCAATGGAATAATATAGTTTTATTAAATTTTCATCCAATTCTGAATGCTTGGACACTTGGAAATTAAAGTCAATCAGTTTTCTTAAGGGAGGGGGGGGGGGGGGGGAAGGGGTAGAGGGGTGGCTCTTAACTACCAATCCGTTGCCATAGACCCCTTCAAATAGTCATTTCTCGAATTCCTCTTCAGTTATCCTTTTTTGCCAAATGTGTTCTATCTAACATACCTTTGTATGATTCGACTCACAACCATATCTGGTCAATCACCTGACCAAAACAGAAAATGCCTAAAAACTCAGCGAGTTAACTATGTTCTTCTCATTTTTTTAATGCAAGAATATGAGAACATTCTAACACAAAATCTGTAGCATGGATTTTAAAAGAAATTATTTCACAAAACATTATGACGTCATAAGGTTCTTCTTTGACACACTTTCCAAAATATCAGTTCCATTTTCTGTCCAAGTAGAAATTCCATGCTACAGTTTATGAAAGAGATGGGACGGTTCCCATCTGTTTAAAAAACCGCCTCTTCCTTTCGTTTCCTGGGGGCTTTCACCTGTTTTTCACTAAAACGCACGGCAGAGGACTAGGACTAGTTGCGCATGCGCCTTCTGATTGAAGTGTTGACAGATTTCCAATGAAAAAGTTCCTTCATAGAACCACCCATGCTACCTTTTTGTAAGTGTCTTTTACTAAAAGCTTCCTTAGCAACCATTGTCTTTCTGTGCTAAGTGCCACCCCCCTTAACACAATCAGTTTCGATTTTAGGTCGTATGGTATACGTGAAATTATGAGTTTATAATGGAGATTGAGTGAACCAATGAGAAAGCTAGAAATGCAGGATCTCAGGTCGAACATTTCATAACATTTTAATAATAATTCTTATTATTGTTTATGTCATATAGCACTAAGGCATGGTGGTTAATTTGCACATGTATTTACATATGTACAGTACAGACGACTTGTTTTATATCAAGATTTTATGAAAAAAATTACTCATATTCATGTGACTGAGGTACTGTTTTTTCTTTTTGCTGTGTAGCTCAGACATAATCATGTCCTTGTGTTAGTGTATGACTTCCTGTTTGGTCAAGGGATTCAGTGTGGTGGAGACTTGAAGCACAGCACCAAACACAAGTCTGCACTGCAGTCATGTTTGGCTCGTTTGAAGATCAAAGCCAAGGTTTATAAGAATGAGGACCTCTTACCCAAGCAGATCTTAGACAAAGGCATGCACAAAAATATGATAATTTATGTTTTGCACAGCAAGGAAGTTATTTTGATTGAATTAGTCTTGTGCAGCCACTGTTCACAAAGTGACATTAGATTTCATCTAGTTTACAAAATTAATTGTCTAGATTACATGATTTTAACCCATTGACCCCAAGGAGTGGGACTCAATAGATTTTACTGTGTCTAACACCAGACGATTTTACTCGTCAGTGGGGATGTCCAGGGTGGTTTAGGAGTGGCTGGGTTAACAACTTTTATTTCCACTCAAAAACTATATCCCCTTGCAAGTGAACCAACTTTGGTCAGTTTTCATTCCATGGCAGTGGGAGTGAACAGCTGAAACATCCTCACAAATTCTTTTCATTACAAATGTTGGTTTTAATCCAAATACATATAGATAACTTAGTGCCTTAGGGATAAATTAAACCTCAAACTTGGTAAAAATAACTTAATTTGATACTCAAGATAGATTCCAACCATAATTATAATAAAATACATGATAGCAGATGAACATTCAAAACTTGTTTCCTTGTGTTCTTCTCTTTAACTCCATAATGGGTATTTCTGTTACTCAGAGAGAAATATTAATTTTTGTGGAGTGTTCATGAACAGAGTAAGCTTTGCTTTCACATGTTATAAACAGAGATTTATAATGATATATGTACTAATTTCTTTTGATATTTCACGTAGATTTGATCCCACGTTATGTCAGAGTTAACACAATAAAGACCTCCATGGAACATGTAATCCAACATTTCAAAGAAGATGGTTATGAGCAAGCTAATCAAACCAATGTAGCATCTTTTGTCATGCAGGTAAGTTCTCAAATCCATTGACAACCCTCTCCACCTTTTTCTTAGCAAGGTCTAGCTCCACTCAAAAACCCTTTAACCCTTTCCCTGACTGAAGAGTATTTTACTCTGTCTAACACCAGACGATTATACTTGTCAATGAATGTTGCTTCAGGGATGAAAAGGTTAACAACATGTAGGTGATGATGATGAAATGTAAAACTTTTTGTGGGCCGAAAACTGCTTTGCATTCAGAGAGTTCTTTGAAAACAGCGATGCAAATTATTTTGTGATGTTAACCTGGTATTGAACGCATTCTGCTTCATTGCTCGGTTATTGGTCAAAGAATGACCACTTTTCCCATCTTTGAAAGCCAATAAAAAAGTGAAATTTCAATCAAAAGGTTCTAAAAACAACACAATGTATTTAGGATGATTTCGGAGAATTAATAAAGTTGAAATGTGATTTGAGGTGATAGGCACTTTAAACGAAAGTCTACAGTAGGTTATTTTCAAAATCCCAAAATAATATTGTTTCGCAGACTGAAGTGCCGGTACTCTCACAAGACGATGCAAAAATCCAATGATTTCATATGAAAAACGTTTTCAGCTACCCTCGTTTTCATGGCAGATCTCCCAGCTGCAAAATTTGTAGATTCGGATACGTTAATTTTAGTATTAACATTCAAGGGTAATTAATTCCCTCATGCTGCTGGATTTTTCCGTGTGCCTTTCTTGAGAACTTTCTTTCCTTTTACTTTTAGAGCAAAGCCACACACACTAAACAGTTCATATGTGATGACCACTTTTCAGATGTACTAGTTTTCCCTTGTGGCACTGATCTCCATGATCATCCTTTGTATGTCAATGGAGAAATCCTCCTTCAAGACAAGGTACAACTGTCAACATGAAGTTTCATCTCGTTTGTACTGACGGCCCTTAAGAACATAAATGAACACCAGCTTAAAACTCAGAAATAGAAAAACAAAACTCAACCGAATTTATTCTACCACAAACGAGCAATGCCGTGTTACAAGACCATCCGTCCAAAATTTGGACCGATGGAATGAACCCACTCATTATTATAGTCATAAAATGTCTTTTAAATGCAAAACAATGTTCATAAACAAACATGTGTTGTGTAATACATTGTAAATCTTCAATAAGACAATTAGTGTTTTTCCTGAGGCAAATTTAATTAGAAAAAAGTCGGACACCAGCATTGTACATCATTTAACAATTCAATTACCGGTAGGTTGCAGTTTCATTGGTTATGCATCAGACGTTCATGTCCATCTCCTCGTCTGTCTCTCCAATGCCCAGGGATCTATCCAGAAGGGGAATTTTAATAGCCACTATTTGCCGTGGTATATCCTAAACGGATGGTTTAGAAATTTCCATTTTAAGGTCACTACAGCATACAGGTACAGTATGTCTGCCACACACATATAATGTATTATTGTTCAATTCCTTTGTCAAAACTTTTTTGTATGCAGGAAGCCCATTACAGTACATCCTTTAATTTTCAATGACATGATACATGTAACTCTCTCTGCCAGCTACAATTTAAGGTCAGAATACCCTTGTCGCCTGCTTTCAACAAGACATCCAGTGATGTTATTGAGTATTGGAATCTCGCCATTCTTTGACTATCCTCTGTATAGGCCAGCTGTATTCCAGCTCACGTCTTGCTACCTCTCCCTGGGTCTCATGTGATAGATGCCTGCGCAGCCCCAGGGAACAAAAGTAGCCATGTAGCAAGCATAATGAGCAATAAAGGGTATGACCAGTCAATCAATAAGCATTAAGTATTATTTATTAATATTTCTTATTTTTGGGAACCCCATGACTTATCCATTCTCTCTCTCTTTCTCATCCTTTAAAAGTGTCTTCAAAATTTAACAGTTTAATATTTCCTTTTCCCATTGACTATGATTCAAAATTATATTTTCTACTCTAATCACCTTGAAACGGTTATAAAATATTTTGTAACTAATCTTAATAAACACAAACACAGCATCAGGGGCGGGCATCTCGTTTATTGAATGATACAGGATACAGCGAGTGTTTACATCATCACCATAAGGAAAATATAGCAGTGAAAAAACAATAATTAAAAGGAAAGTTGAAAGAGATGCCTTCAAATGGCTCTTACATAGCCTAGTAGCCCCAAGGGATTCAACATCAACAAACATGCCTAAAATACTTCTGCAGTTAACATGAATCATACATTATGAACGCACTCCCGTGTCATTAGCGAAACGTTACAAAATATATATCCTTTTCTCTTTCCATCAACTTGTCCGAAACTTGACAGCTTTTCTTCTTTTAATCTGTTTTACATGTATCAAGGGCACCCAACGAGAAAATTAAGCCAAACGCTTTTGAGAGACATTTTTAGGCTCCTTGTAATGTATGAAGACTGTCCAGAGAGATGTTTTCATCACCTAAAAGAATTTCATCTGTTCGGATATCTTAGCAGAAAATTGAAGTGCCCGAAAATTGTAGGGAATTAAATCTTCATTTCAGAAATTGCTAGCTGAACGTTACCTTCCAGGGAACCATTTGCTCATCCCAACTACTAGGTGATCTTTTTAAGTGCCAAAAATTGCAAAATATTCCTTCCCAAAACGCAAGGGACTACTTTTCCCTGGTTGCCGAATCTTTTAGGTGATGTTTTACTAAAGAAACCTATAGCTGTTTGCAACGTAAAACAGAAATTCTTAGAAGAGTTTGGCTCTCCCCAACACATATTTCACCGAAGATTATCGTTGGGTGCCCCTGATGTATATTGGAGTTAAGATGAAGCTTCTTTTCAGATGCTCGTATTTTGAATGCTCTGTCAACCATCACTTCCTTCCTGCAGAAAAATATTTGGATTTGACACTGACAAGAAAAGGCTATCAGTAATGGAAAAGCTGATGAAAATAGCTGGCGCAGACTGTGTTACAACGACAAACTGTAGTTTTCTGGAGGTTGGTATTAAGTTAGTGTGTCTCTGTCAAGTGAACTCTCTCTAGAAGGGAGTTAAAATCTAAAAACACTTGACAATAGCAACGACAATACCAGGAATAAACTTTATATTAGCCATTTTGAGTAAAAGTAATATCTACAGAAGACCACTTCAAGGTATATAACTTTAGGCTAATTGTGAGGATTTCAAAATTATTGCATCTTAATCACGTTGTACAATAATCCATTTTTATTATATCTCTCAGATAGTGCGTGCCCTGTGATTGGCTATTAAAACTAGTTTCCTTTCCCTCGTGGCTGATTACCACAGATAACCACAGAGATATAATAAACATCTTACTAACCTCGTTTTCGCGGTGGGTACTGTAAAATTACGGATTCTTGCATGTTTTTTCCTGTTGATTTATGGCCCAAGCGGGAAGCAGTCCGTAATTTTACAGTACGGACCTCGAACTTGGTTAGTTAATTCACTGTATGCCCGTGTTCTTGTCAAATCCTTTAATTTGGAATGTGTCAGGTTGATCCCTTTGACGAGAAATACAGGAAAGTTGAGTACATTGTGGTTGATCCATCTTGCAGTGGGTCTGGTATCACGACCAGAATGGATAGACTTGTAGATGAGGAACATGAAACAGCTGAGAAAAAGGTACATACTCAGCTTTATTTGTCAGTAAGGCTTAATGTTCTGCCAAATGCGGTGGCTGAAAAAGAGGTTTTCCATAGAGTGTCAAATGTAATGCAGCGAATGTTAGTTGTGTTTTCCAAAGCTACATTGGGTGATTGGATTAAAAATGGGATGGCGATGCTACTTTCTCTTTCATTTTCTTACATTTTTGGGATTCGTTTCCCAGCACTTTGCACTCAATTTACTGTTCTTGCTTTGCGTTATGATCATGAATCTTTGATTACTGCTATTGTTACGAATGATATCATATATGAAATGAATGATATAATGAACTTGGGATATGCGTTCAAGTGAAGCTATGCAATTGCTAAAATTGCGTTCGTAACTGCGAGGATCATAGCTTCACTTGATTTCATATCTGCAGTTCAATATATAATTCATTTCATACATGTATATCATTTCGTTCGTTGATTTATTCCGACACGGGAACATTTGAACCCCCAAATGACCAGCTCCCAATATCGGTGGCTTCATAGCTCAGTTGGTTAAAGTCCTGCATTTTTCAGGCTTCTCCACGCAATTGCTATATTTTCTGCACAGTATTCTTGAAAATGTATCTTTTGTTATGGTTTCTTTGTATTATTTTGATTTTCTCTTTCGCTTCCTCCGTAGAAGAGACTTGAATCTCTCGCCAAGTTTCAGTTATCAGTCTTGAACCATGCGTTGTCCTTTCCTTTGGTAAAGAGAGTCGTGTATTCAACATGCTCTGTTCATCAAGAGGTATTAGTTTCATTTTTTTGTAGTAAATTGTTAAGTACGAAAACAAACGAAATAAAAGTTGACTGAGGCAAGCAAACCAGGAACACTCTTCTTGTGGTCTTAATTTGGAACCAAGTGAAATCTCACTTAGGGAGATTCGTTCCCAAGGCAACCAGAACTAAATTCTTAGCTGCAACACACTTGACTGTTTAGTTTCCATAGAAACTCTTCCAGGTTCAAATTAATGAGGCTATGGAAATGTTCACCCCTGGACACTTATCTTACGATGGACCAAGAACCTTCAATTTTCGAACGGAATTTGTTGAGAGAAGAAGGGGGGGAGGGGGGAGGGGAGAGAAGATCGGAACCAATGTATTCCCAGTTTGTTTCCCAGGTATAAGAGGTTTGCAAAAACCATAATTTGATGTGAGTTGAGTTGAATTCCCCAATTTGTAATCTGAAGCCATTTTAATGGCCTGGCTCCCATGAGTCTCCTGTAGCCCTGAGTGGTAGAGCACCCGAACTAGTTGTTGGAAGGTTATCGACTCCTGTTCGGGAGCACTCGGATTCTTTCCGAGTATCCCCGAGTCATCATCGAACCGAATTTGTTAAGAGAAGAAGAAGAAGAAGAAGAAGAGGGGAGAGAAGATCGGAGCTCAGTTGTAGGGCATCCGAATTAGTCATCGGACTACATGGCTTCTGACACAGTGCGCAAAAGAAATTAAAATTGTACGGGAAGTAACTTAAATTGTGCGTAATTCCTTAATGTTTCTGTGAACAAAATAGGCTCGACCGATGAGCGGTCGAAAGGTCGTTCGTTCGTTTTTTTTTTTTTTTTTTTTTTTTTGACGTTTTTTTTATTCTTAACTGTCGCAAAAAACCCTTGTTGATAAAAATCGGCTTCTTGAGGAGTACATCGCCTACACGTATAGAACATGTTTTTTGGGATAAGCTGTCTCAGTTTTTGTCAGCTGGCCTATAGCTGAACTTGCTTCTTATGGATTATCATGTAATAGTTGTTCGCTTATAGGGGATTATGTTACTGAGCGTTTTCAGGGAGTTAAATTAGGTGACCAGTTTTCTGACTGGGGCCCACTTTTAAGAGGTATTCCACAAGGGTCTGTATTAGGCACTCTCCTTTTTAATATTTTCCTTAATGGTTTTTTAGTAACTGGGTTTCAGTCCAAGATTAGTTCTTAGCTGATGATACAAAAATAGTTAATATAATAAGTAAATGGTGTCTCCCAATTACATGGGCATCTGCAGACTGAGCATATGGAACACTTTCTTATATAGTTTATTGAAAAATCACTCAACTTAAAACGACGTCGACTCAAAACGTTTCTCGAGTCGTTGTTTTCAAGATCATAATTTACATCCCTGAGTAAGGGCTCTGTGTACGTTTTTAGCTATATCTTTTTGGCCTTCTGATAAAAAAAAAAAAAAATTATTTTTTATTTAAAGGGGATAATTTGTACACCAAAACTATGCAATAAAAAATATAGGTCACCGTGCTCGTTTAAGAGTAAACCACCATCGTACCTGTCTATCTCGATTATCGTAGATCGAAACAATAAAACTCGCCATGTTTTCGGAATGCACGCGCTTATTCGCAAAGAGTTATGGGTCATTCACAAATTCTCTCACGTGTTTTGAGAACTGTTTCAGCGTCTATGATCCACTTACGCCATATTTACAATGTTGCAAATTTGACCTTAACACACCATATGCGCAGTACAGGATGCGCATTGCAATACTGAGGAATCACCTTAAAAAATCAATTGTTCGATACGCCATCAATTGGCGCACAAGACTGGTAAAAGCCAATCAGGTTAAAAGGAAATTGGAAACGCATGTCCGCTTGAGTCCGTTGGGGGTCCATAACAAGGATCCCGGCGCTTCTTCGCAGGCGTTACTAACCTGTGTTAGATTACGTCTGCAACGCAGGCTAAGCGGCGATTGAAGTTCGCAAAAAAGAAGATTTCGTTAGTAGCTAAAGTTGCTTCTACAGAACATACGCTATCATAAAAAATACACCACACTCTACGTTTGCTTGATAAAATGTTTCTTTTATTTTACCGGCGCTAAAAATATACTTCACAATTTGTGTTACAAATTAAACGCTAAAGCGCGGTGTGCAGTTGCAAAAATATAACAGCGACAATTTACACAAAGTTGTTGAAATATAAATAAGTCAAAACTGTCTACTCGCTGTACAAGCTTGCCACTTAGGAATCACTTCGTTTAACATTCGAAAAAAAATCGAAAATCAACAAAGAAAATAAAATACCTGTACAGTTCGTTTGAGGTCGATACGTGACATACACGTAGGCTATTTGTTGGGCGTCTGGAAAAGCAGGAATCTGGAACCGGATCCGGAATCCGAGACCGAAACCACAACCGAAACGGGAATAAGAACAAGGAAGGTCGATGATATCCAGTTGTTTTATTTCACCTGAAAAAGTTAAATGTTTTATTACACACTTTAAACTCCAAAATTGATTTTTACGGATATTGTTGTGACGACAAAGTTTGTACAACTGGCGTCACTCCTGTTTTGAACGGCTTAAGTTCACTTATGTTACGAGAATGATTGACTTGAGACTCCTCCTTGTGCCTTGGTGGCGTGGGAGCAAAGTTCTTACTGAAGCCATGGATGAAAGGAGTCCAGAAGAGGAAAGTAAAAGACAAAAGAAATTTACCTTATTTATCGGAATAAAATGTTGAGGTAAGCAACTACGAACCTCGCCTTCCAGATTCCTTCAGTAGAAATTGACATACATCGTGAATAACATAGCTTGCTTTTTTACTCGTAAAAGTTAAAGTTAAGAAACCTAAACAACGTGCCTAAAATTGAAGAAGGTTTAGTGTTTTAGGGCATTGCAGAAACGCCAGGGGAGATCAGAGCGACTGTTTCGATCCGCCAATGAAGTGGAACCGACCTAAAGCACAGGACCACGCAGAGCTACAAAGAACACCTTGTATATATATTTTTTTATCAATGTTCGACAAGGTGTTTTCGGAAAGAAAATGGCTTGAAAATCGCTTGAAAAGGTTTCAATTTGAAAAAAGTGTAAGAATTCCACAATGGATAATTATGTGGCTAGCCTTACATACGTATGTTTCATCCCTGAAAAGGGACTCATCAGAGACCTTTCGGCTAACAGATTGCCACCATCATTTTCATGCTAGCGGGACTTCAAACGCGATGTTTGACGAGCTAGCCGAAAGGTCTCTGATGAGTCCCTTGGCAGGGATGAAACATACGTATGTAAGGCTAGCCACATAATTATCCATTGTAAGGGTTTCAATCTTGGTTATAAACAGTAAAACGTCTACTTGTAAAAACTCTAAGCATTTCACTCAGTATTGTGCAGGATTTTGCGGATTTTTAGAAATTGTCAGTGCGTTGTTGTGCGTGTTTGATAGAATTGTGCGGTCCCGCACCCGCGCACCCTGTCAGAAGCTGTGTACGACGGAAGGTCGACCCCAACCGAGGAGCACTCGGAGTTTTTCCGAGTATCCCCGAAGCACCATCGAAGAAATCCATCTCTTCGTTTCATTCACTGGGGTTAACATCTAACATCTTAATTATAATAGCAAATGTGCTTCATTTCGACAATTTGTTTCGTGGCGGTATATTCGGAAAATTCGTCGCCAGAATCTTGTTCGAGTGTGCCCAAGTCACAATCGAAAAAGAGCTGCATCTTCGATTATTTATTTTTAAAGTAGTGGGGATTTTCTTCCAACTCTACTTCTTTTTTATTTCCTTGTCCACTGTACAAATTTAAGGAAAACGAGGATGTGGTTCAAGCGGCTTTGAAAGCGAAGAGTCATAGCTTTACTCTTGAGCATTGTCTTCCTTCTTGGACTCACCGTGGAAAAGCTGTGTTTCAAGGAGGTAGGTTTGAACGAGAGCCAGTCATATTTCTCGGTTGACTGATGAAATTAAATCATGAGCGACTTTAAGAAACGACAACGCCACAAAACAATAATGGCCGTGTTTTCACGAACGGTTTTTCAGGTCGCTTAGAAAGTGACAATCAAAAATTCCTTCAAAAAAAAAAATCTTTCCCCAGTCATTTAAAGTTAAGCGAGTCAGCAAATTTCAATAGAATTCTCATTAAATTTAAGCCACCAAACCAGGTAGCTCAAGCGAGTTGGCAATTACTTTCGGCCAGTCAGGAGTCGCTTGCGCTTATTCAAATCGGAGATACAACAGGCGTGCCATTTTTACTATTTCTATTATTGTATTGGCACGTGCTCTCTCATTTAATCTTACCCTTGGAAACACATATCATTTTTAAGTCGCTTAACGAAGTCTTCAAACAAACCATTTTCAGGAATGTCAAGCGAGACAACAGCTGTCTAGTCTCCTTCGCAGCCGCTCGGGCCGGAGTCACGCAACGCTTCCCGTCCCCGCGCGTGGGGACGGGGAGCGTTGCGTGACTCCGGCCCGAGCGGCTGCGAAGGAGACTGACAGCTGTCGTGAAAACACGACCAATATCATTGGTTAAAATGGGAAAAATGATCGTGTTGCACGTGCGCCACGCATTTTTGCACATATTTTTTGCGATACTCTGCTTAACAATGACGTGAAATCACCAAATTTGATGCTGCAACGACAACATCAGCATAGAAATGTGAACCTTCATGCTCTATTTTTACTCTGAAACCACTCATACCTGTTTATTTTTAGGATACGTTTCCCACGATATACGACGTGAACAAGATGGAATAATTGCAAAAGACTTACAAGTTATATTTTGCGGTGACGTTTCGTCGACGCGTCGTCATAGATCGTAAAGTAGGGAGCTTAAGATTTTACGATGGCGACGGCAACAACAACGGCTCAAAACAATGATAGCATTGGTTAAAAGAGCATAAATAATCGTGCTGCACGTGCAGCACGGATTTTAGGACGGATTCTTGCGGTGCTCAGTGCATTAAGGACGACGTGAAATTACTAAATTTGAGGTTTTGACGACAACGCGAGCATGCAACAGAGAATCTTTCATTCTCTATTTTCACTTTGTAACTGCTCGTATCAATTTATTTTTACGATGCTTCGCCCAAATTGTAAGAAGTGAACGAGATAGAATAACCGCGAAAGAATTATGATAAAGCAAAGTGATATTTTCAGGTGACGTTTTTGTTGAAGTCGCCTTTCGGAGATCTTAAGGTCCCTAGTTCCTAATTGAGCGCGCTGGGACTGTGAAACAAGTTGGGGTCGTTTGCAACGTAATGCACCGGTTTACCAGGATGAATTTCAGGGCCTGTTTATATGAGGCGAGACAGCCCGGTTAGGCGGGCTGGGGCCCATTTCTCGAAAGTCCCGAAACTTTACGGACCATTTTCGATTTTCGGGCGTCACAATTCCTTTTGTATCTCAAGAACGGACAGTATTTAAGTCGTCAAACTTCACAGTTATTTTTTTTTTCATCCCGGCAAACCGGGCTGCACCGTTTACCTGAGAATTTTTCAGCCCGGCTTGCCGAGATCTCGGCATCTCAGTCCGGGATCTCGGCAATCGTGCCAGCCCGCCATCTCATATAAACGAACCGAAGTTTGACCAAAGAAAATAGACATTCTGGTGCGTGTTCGACACATGAATCTTCTTTTTAATTCTCACAGCGGAGAACAGCATTCGTGCCTCACCAACTGAAGATTATACCAACGGTTTTTACGTTGCACTGTTTGTCAGAAAGGACATCAAAATGGATGACGAAGCCACATTATGTAGAGACTCCTTCGAAGGTACAAAGAGGAAGCTAAAGAGAGAAGATTTGGAGAATATTACGTCTACAAAATCAACAGGGAAAATCAAAGATATCGGGTCACCACTAAGAAGCAACAAATTTGAGTCAGATATCGCTGATGTCACTTTGAAGAAAAAGCTTCGAAAAGGAAGCAAGAAACAAGAAGTTTCAAAATTGCAGGAACGCCCTGTAACATTGCCTAGAATAGCGAAGGATGGGTCGAATCCCGTTAAAAATAAAAGGAAACAAAAGAAAAATAAGAATAAAAAAGTTCCTGTTTGCCCTTGATAACACTTGTGTATGCATTTTTTTTTGGGCAAACCGTTTCCTTAGAACGGTTGCGCTCTCTGAAAGGGGCACCGCCATAAGGTAAGGGATTGGGGCGAGCAAGGAGTTTCTTTCGAGGATTTGGGTGGAGGGAAATCCATTTTGTCTCTTTAGGATAAGCTCATCGGATAATAGTTAATCCTCCATGGGATCAACAGTGTGTATCTGCGTGTCCACTTAGAAAGATACTTACTGTTTTTCAGGGATGAGCGTTGCTTTCCTCAGCGTATCCGCGTATTCTCTTAGAAGACACTTGATATAATACAAAGCGACTGCGTAGCCATGTACGCATCTATGGGTTACTTTAAAAGTGGCAGGATATTCTGCAGTTACTCCGGTTAATGTTCGTTCTGTATTGGTTTACATGATGAGAATTTCGATCTGGTGCAACTACCGGAATGAACTCAGGGCTGCTACTCCCGAAAGCTAGGCAGGGTGGTAAGGTCCCAACAAAATACACGGATGACCGTAACTCTCCCCATAACTCAAAAAGCTTTATTGCAAACTTTACAACCTTGGAAACCATGTAGGGCGAGGGGTTCGGGCCTGCAACGTGAGGCTTTTGCCCTTTCCAATTGCACCACTGAACAAAATTTGAAGAGACTTCGTCCGGGCAAAAATCATAACGAGGTTTCTTGCACGGGGGCGTCTAAAACAAAAAGGACAACGAAAAAAGCGCCAATGAAACACGATATAGAAGTGGGGAAAAGCCAATCGTGACGCAGCCCCGAAATACCCCGTCCAGGGACAGAGCAATTAAGGAGACCCTTTCGGAGGCATACCAGCGGTTAGCTTAGAAAGAAAAAAGACAAGAGAAGCAAACACAAAGTAATAGACAAAGCAAAGGTTAATGTGGCGCGGACTTCAGTACTGAAGAACACCGAGATGACTAACAAGGCAAACGATCAAAGGCACCGAAACTCCAACATATAGCAAAGAAACGCCACTTTTTAACAACTTCAGAGACTAATGGGCAATACCTAGCAAAATGACCAACTTTTCTGCAATTAAAACAGCGCCTAGTAAAGGTTCCGGGCCGGTAGTACTGTGGCGTGACAGTAGTCCACCGCGACCAAATGAACTTCCGGGATAGGGGCCCTGACGCGGGGCGCCGGAATTGTCTCCCCAAAAATCAGGCCTGTCCTGGAGCTGAACTTTTAGGAAAAGAGTGACCTTAAAATCTTTCGGATCTGGGAAGCCACATCTCTTTCCTCTTTATCCCCAAGGAGTTGCAGCACCACTTCAGCAAGTGAGTTGGAGTTTGCGACACTTTTTAAAAATAGCAACAAACTTCTTGCGTTGAGGTAATCTCGTACCCAGATCTCACTCTGTCACTGGAAATGTGAGATCTGGCAAAGTTCGACAATACACCCTTTTTCATTGGCTACTAAAAGAAAGGTTGCGGCAATGCAATCTACGCTCTGATTTGCTTTTGCTTATTGCGTGGGACACTTCTGTGAAGGTAAAGGGAAGGTTTAGTTTTCGCAAGTGCATGTGCTGTTCAGTAGTGTAGCAGCTCTCGTAAGCTGCTATTCTTTGGTATTGTAAGCAGCTTCTTTTTAAGTCTAGGTCATTGTTTCAATTGTTTAGTCTTTGTTTTTGGCTAGGGTTGCAAACCAATCACGTTATACGTTACGAGAGCTGCTACATGGCTCGTGCTGTTTTGAATAAATGCCAGTTGTGCGGAGGAAAGTTTTTTTTTTTTCCGACGCCGGAAAAGCTTTACAGATGAGGAAAATCATTTTAAAAATTTGCGACGTTTGTGTAAATGGTACCGACCAAAGCCCCACGTACCCTGCAACTCGATTAAAGTTCTGCGAAGCTGGCGACGCGGTACGCAGAAACCAATAAATTCAAGATGAAGTATGTAATTTATTCAAAACAGTATTTCTCGTTCTTAAAGCGTGACGCGCGAATTAAGTAGTGATCAATTGTACATTTTACGGTTTGATTAACTACATTTTTCACGAGATCGTGTCAAGAAAATAGCGCTCGTTGCAGTGATTAGGTCTAAGCATTAACATTTACGCTTTCAATTTACAGTTTGGTTAACTACACTTTTCACGAGATTGTGTGAAGAAAATAGCACTCGTATACTGATTAAGCCAAAGCGTTCGTTTCAGTGATTAGGCCTAAACCGTCTTTCACATTTTAGCTTTCAATTTACGGTTTGGCCAACTACACTTTGCACGAGATCGTGTGAAGAAAATAGCACTGTAGCCCTTCTTTCTGTTTCGGCTTAAGTTTAAGGTTTTCTTGTCCTCTACCCAAGAGAATCTCTTCACGAATACTCTCGAAATCCATGTTTATTCCGCAAAATCACCCAAAATCACAACAGAAAGTACGAAAATGCGCAGTGATAGAGAAGCCCGTGTTTCGGGCCTCGCTGGCATTGAGCATGCTCGAAATCGAACTTTACCAGATCTCCCTTCCGTATGACCGTGGGAGATCTCGGTACGAGATTAGCGTTGAGGGTGGTTCGCCTCCCTAGCGGTCATCACTCCTTTCCATCCCTCAAACTGACATTTCCCTTTTTATTCAACTTATACGACGTACAGTCTACTTTGGACTTCAAATCTACTTCAACGAAACAAAGATTTTAAACAAGCTGAGAAGATTCAGGCGAGGCGAGGCAAAGAGTTGACCTCGGATCGATGGCTTCACCTTGCAGTTCCCGATATCCACTAGACTAACGAGACAACCTTCCAGAAAATCGAATTTTTTAGAGTATTGAAATAGTAGTACCCAGCAAAACAATTGAAAGTTAACCGTTTTCAACGGGGTTTTTAGACCTAAATACTGTAGATCAGCGCGGCATAGCTTAAACGCTATTTCTTGTTGAACTAAAGCTGTAATTCTGCCTGTTTTCATTCTTTCTAGAGCGGTAAGCTTGTCAATATTAACAAAGGATATTGCGTCGTAATTGTTACGAAATGTTCAATGTCAGTTTGAGGGATGGAAATTAGTGTTGACCCTCCCTAGCGTGGTCTGACAGTTGTTCCAAGGCCGCAAGGAGGGCGAAAGATCGAGAAGAGCGGCTGGACGAGAGGCGAGGAGTCTAACTAATTCCAACAACTGAATAACTTTAGAAACATTAAGGGCCGATTGCAAAGACTCTACTGTTTGGCGAAGGTCCTCATAACCCTACGAAGGGATAAGGAAAAAATGAGAAAAAAGTGAAAGCTCCACACGCAGGTGAAAAATCTTGTCACACAGACGCAAAAAACTAAACTCGTAACAGAAACTCAAAGATTAAACTTGAAACAGAGACGCGAAAACTAATCTTGTCACACAGACGGAAAACTAAACTTGGTCACACAGACGCGAAAACTAAATTCGTCACACAGACTTGTCACACAGACGGACAACTAAAGTTGTCACACAGACGCAGAAGCCAAATTTGAACATAGACTCGAGGAGCGCACACTCTGCCATCCGCCAGAAGGAGGTCACGTCAGAACTTCATCGGGTCACGAAAGCCGATGAGACGCGAAAACTACGGAGTTGTCTCACAGACTTGTCACACAGACGGAAAGCTAAATTTGTCACACAAGCGCGAAAAATTAAATGTCACACAGACGGAAAACTAAAGCTGTAACACAGACACAACTGGCGAACGCTTAACGAAAAGAGAATTAACCAGGCCAAAACAGGCCTATTTATGCAAAACCTGTGTGAAACCGAACACCCAGGAGACTATGAGCGCGTGGGAATTTTATCCTTGAATCTCGAAGGGATTTGGGGCGTATGTACGAGATAGCCCCAGTGAGACCCGGCATGTGCAATCGATAAAACCGATAATCGATAACATTCGATAACAATCGATAAAAAATTAGTAAATTGTATCGGAAATCGATTAAAATCGATAAAAGGACACGTTGTGAGTAATCGATAATTATCGATTTTTAAATTAATGTTATCGATTTTATCGAATTTCTAAAATGTATCAAATCTTCCATAAAAACACTCTTACGATTCAATGAATCAAGTAGGACGAATTTAAAGATTTATTTAACAAATCGATAATTGAATGAATACTGATAATCAAATAATATTAACACGATTCTCTGGCATGATTCAACGGGGAAACGCAACATAACATAACCGCTTTTTGTATTTACTCAGACATTGGCCGAGAACTTTGACTTAGAGCAACACCAAGTAAGTGAATTTAAGATAGCTTTTTCCTGGAGATATAAAGTAAAATCATCGAGAGACCTTGCGAGAATATACCGGGAATATAAGAGTCAAAATGATTAACCGGGATACGGTTGCATGCAATAAACATATAAATTTGGTTTCTTTTTTTTTTTCCTTTTAGGTTAAAACATGGTTCCAGAACCAAAGAAACAAAAGAAAAAACAAAGAATGAAGTTAATGTGTTGACTGAATGAAATAAATCCTTGGTTGCTTAATGTTTCTGTTCATTGTTTTATATTAAATTAAAACGCTGTCCACATAGAAGCAGTTTTATTTTGTATGGTTTTTGATACTCCGTTAAAATCGATTAATCGATAAAATCGATATCGTTAAATACGCGGAAGACTGTGAGTATCGATTTCTATCGATTGATCGATAAAATCGATATCGATTAATTAAAAATTATCGATTGATATCGATTTATCGAACGGTTTTCCGATATCGGTTTTTATCGATTGGTCATACCGGGAGTGAGAATAGAGCATGAACACATCCTGTTTTAGGATAGGCAGGGACGAGATTAGTCTTGCTGAGGATATAAAACTTTTAGGTGTAACTCTTGATAAGGATTTAAATTTTGATAAGCATATAGCGGATATTGCACGTAAAGGCATAAGAAATTAATAGACACAGATGCTACGATCGGATTGTATAATGCATCACTGTGGTACGCGTAATTCAAACAAATTGGAAAAACTTAATTGCGCTTTATTTTATAATGATGTCATATTAGTACATATGATGACTTGTTGGAGCGCATAAATCATCCTACTTTTGTATAATAGAAGAATTTATAATATGTGAATTCTTGTATATAAGGCTTTACATGGGCTGGTTCCCGAATATATTTTTAAGTTATTCACATCGCAGAATTGTCGCAATAATTTGCGGGGAGATAACTAGTTTATAGCGCCTGGAGCAAACAACACTAGTTGAGGTCTTCATACCTTGTCGTATTGCGATAGTAAGTTATGGAATTCTCTTGCAAACCATATGAGAATAATCCAGGAATTAAGTAAATTCAAGTCTGCAATTTTTATAGTGAAATTTGATACTGACTACTGCACCTTTGGTGGCCGTTGATTTTTCATCTTTATTAAGCTATCTAGTAATTATTGCAGAATTTCCTTTTATTTTGGGATTTAATTATTTAATTTATAGCTCGGAGATATTAGCATGCATTTGCTTTTAAATTCGAGTGCAAATAAAGTTTATTGTGTGCATGCGTGACTCATTAAAAATGTGTTTTCTTGAATTTTTCAGCTTCCGGGTTAGGGTTTATCAATAGTATTCCGGTAATTTAGCAGTTATAAACGCTGAAGTCAAGAAAACATGAGCGATGTGCTAAAAAAATGAGAATAGACGCAAGCGTGAAGAAATATTTCGATATGTCTGTCAGTTGTGCAAATAAAGGGAACCGCTTGTCAAGCCCTTTTGTCTAGACCTACACCAAATGTTTCACCTCGAGCTTTCTTTTCGTCTTTACCATCGAAAACTCTATTCTCAGTTCTCGACTCTCTAATATCGATCATCGATTCTCGAAACATCGAGGATCGCGGATCGAGTTTCGAGTCGAGACTGTCAACATTTGCTGCTCACGTTTTCGCAACGGGCTGCCAGCATCCTTTTCGGATGAACTAGAGTGTCAGCAAAGGCGCGCCTTACGAATGATTATTCCAGCGTACAGTTATAAACAGGCTCTGTGGAAAGCCAAAATACCCACATTTCGCAGAAGATTTACTGTCATCTCCCCCCAGAAACTATCCCTACCTACAGCCACCCTACACCCCAAGCCCCAGGGAAATAAACACAGACCACTAAAGTATACAAACACATTCACTTGAGACCTTTATTTCCATTTCTTCTACCTTTCAATCACAAGGTTCACAGCACTTGAATATCATTATAAAGAAAATATACTTACTAAAGCTACCATATTGCTTCTGCAGAATGATTCCACAGTGCATTTCTTTTGATACCAAACCTATTATTAAGTAACAAGGGTACATACTTGCTTATATACACTAAAATATACGAAACAGTTTTTTTTTTAACACTGAGAGCTAAAACGTTATATTTACAATTATTTGCTGTTACGCAAGCGGTTATTACGAAAATGTTGAATATAAATGCCAAAAGCGTTCTTAAAAGTGAACTGCATTATTTCCTTAATCAAATGAACGCTTCAAAGAAAACTACTCGCTTAAAGTCAAACACTTTAATCACTCATGGCTCAGTTAATGATAACTACACCGGAACTCACTGGGCAATATAAAAGACCAATTTCGATATATTAAAAATCAATACTAAACAAAAGGCATCATCTCGAGGCTCTGGGGAATAATTATGATAAGGATTTGTATGAGTTTATTCCCCGGGCCACGAGATGATGCGTTTTGTTAAGGGCTGAATTTTAATATATCGAAAGTAAGCTAATCATTCCTGCTAAAAATTCATGTTTTCTTACAAGTAGATTTCCTAGAAGATTAATTTCAATGCAAAAAAAAAAAAAAGTTATATCTTCTGTTTCCTTTTACAGAAATCAATCTCAGGTACAAAGCGGTAGAGTATTTATTATAAGTGAAACGCCTCAAAAATACAGAAACAGTTTAACAAATTACAAGCAAATCAGATAGTAAAAAGGGTTCACGAAAGCTGAAAATCAAACTTCCTTTAGATAATAGATTATTGTTACTTGGCTTTTAGCAAGTGTCTGCTCAAGGTTCATCAAATATCTGAATGCGATGATTCTCATTCTCAGACACAACAATTTGGCCATTACTGAGGAGCCCTACTGATACTGGAAACTTAAACTCTCCTAAGTTGCTGCCCAGTTTTCCAAACTTACCAACAAACTTACCATTGAGTTCAAAGACTTGCACTCTATGATTATTTAGATCACAGACAAGTACATGACCTGATTTAGACACTGACAAACAATAGGGATGCATGAACTCTCCATTCCCCTTCCCTCTTGTGCCAAACTGATACCTCTGGTCCCCTTCCCGGGTGAATACTTTCACACTGTGATCACCATAGTCTGACACAATGAGATAATCACCAGACTGAACGCAATGAACAGGATCACTAAGAGAACTGGGTCCACCTATCTTTGTTAGAAACTTTCCATCAGGGGAAAAGAACTTAATGAATTTGTTTCCCCTATCAACCACAATAATATTGCCATTAGAATCCAATGATAAACCATAAGGATTCTTGAACTGGCTATCAAGGCTTCCTTCCCCACCAAACATACTCAAGTACCTCCCCTCCTCATTAAAAATTTGGATTCGATGGTTCCCGGTGTTTGCAACATAAATATTCCTATCTTTACCGAAAGCTATTCCTGTAGGGTTGAGAAACTGTCCCTTTTCGCTACCCTGACGACCAAAGGATCTCAGAAAATTGCCCTTGCAGTCAAATATCTGCACCTTGTGCTCGGAAGTGACTGCAATTTCATCCCTGGAATTTACTGCTACCCCCCAAGGATACTTAAACATTCCATCATTCGAGCCTTGTTTTCCAAAAGATAAAACAGGTTTTACATTGAAAGGTTTAATTACAACACAGAAAGGGCTACCGCGGATATGTTGCCCGTTTACCTCAACTGACAAATTGAATTTACCTTCAAATGTAGGACAATAGCGGATTTTGTAGGTCCCGTCTTTGTTGTCATTAACAAGAAATGTGGTTATGCATTCCTGCCCTCTCCCGTCTCTCAAGTCTACCATTACATTGTCATTCTTATTATAACATCGTTCGGCAGCCGCATTTCTTGTCGTTAAATTGAATTGAGCTTCACGCCCAACAGTTCCTTCATAAAGTCCTTTACCTTCGGCAACAGGTTCCTTTGCATCAGTTGGAAATTTCAAAAGACCAATGCCTTCGCTGTTGATTGTCTCCAGGATCTTGTTATTTTCCACGAAAACTAATTCAAACAGGCTTTCAGGATCGCGCTGAACTGGCTGCAGTTGTCCTACCCGTTCTAGAATGGTTTGCAATGGTTTCTTTAGCTGAACCACCTCGGCGTCTGTGCTTTGTTTTAAAAGTTTCTCAGCTTTTTCCAACGCTGATTCGATCTCCTTCATTTCCTGCTGAATTGCTGTTTTTTTGGTCATTAGACTCTCCTGTGATTTCTTGGTCTCGTTTTCCACTGCTACCTTGATATTTTGCCTTTCCTCTTGAAGTCTCCTCATTAAATTATCAACAAAAACATCGACGTCTCTTAGCATGTCTTCGCTTCGTTGAAGAAGCTGAGCGTAGTCCTCGTCAATTTGAGTGACCATCTTCATCTTTGCTTTCAAGGTTTTTTTTCGGCGTTTGAGTTAGACCTGTTAACTCGATCTTTTGAGCTTCGGCTTCCTCTTGGATTAATGTTACTTTATGTCCTGCGTGATCTAAGATGACACAAGTTTGACAAACTGAGTTTTCGGGACAAATCTTGCAGAAAAACTTGAGCTCTTCTTTCTCGTGCCCCTTCCTTGAGCAAAACACGGGTCGCTTGACTAAAATTTCAAAGTCTTTTTCTTGAAAATCTTTCACGGCCAGAACGCGGTGATCTTTGTAGCCTCGCCAGATGTTGTGCCCAATCAAACACTCATCACAATAAAACTTGCAACACTCGAAGCAGTACGAGGTTTTAGAGGCTTTCTTGTCGCAGTTTCCGCATGTTACTTGCGTATTGTTAGATTCTTTAATAGCTAGGGCATCGATGAAGCCGCTGAGAAAAAAGCTTGTGGGAAGATCTTTCAAATCACCGCTTGCAGGAACTATACAACGGACTTGGCATTTCGGACACCTCAGATCAACTTGGCCACCACTTGCTCGATGCCAGTTGATCAAACAGTTCAGACAGAAACTGTGCAAACATGGAAGGTATCTTGGATCTCTAAGGATGTCTTGACACACCGGACAAGAGGCTTCTTCGCGAAGATTGAAAAGCAACTTTGGGATATCCATATTCATTTGCTAATCTTCACGCCTTCACGAACTGAGTGCCGTTGACTATGATATTCCAAGTCTCGTGATTTCTATCTTTAGCTTTTCTTGGAATCTGGTGACCATTAGCCAATCATTGCGATGTGTTTTAAAGTCTGTTGATTATTTTGTTTTGGTTCTCTGATTCCCAGAAATTTGGCTTTTATGCAGCCAGCGAGCTCACAATTAAAGCGATAAATGGAGGGCAGATAGGTGACCTTTGTGAAGTGTGGTAGGTTGAGATCACGGAGCTTTGCATAATAGAAATAGCTTTATGAACGAATTAGGACAAAGGAGCTTAACATTTTACAAAACCGAGATTCCATGGTATAACGCTTTCGATAATGCTTCTCTTAACACATTTGAGTACCTTTGCGAATTATAAGCCGCACGATCCCCAACTTTGCGATTTACAAATCGAAAGATTACGAACTTTGCGATTTATAAATCGCAACATTACGCACTTTGCGATTTGTAAATCGCAAGGTTACCAACTTCGCGATTTATAAATCGCAAATGTGATAAACTTTGTCGGGGGTGGAAGCTGAATAATAGGACCTCGGTTATTCATTCTTTGGGTGTTCCTTTCAATTATTCATTAATCTTTTTAAATTGTTGTTGATTATTCATAACTGACACCAATTTGCAGAACATTATCCGAAAACACCACAATATTGTCGGGGCCAAAGACAAAGCTTCGACGCGCTTGTTACATCCACAGATTAATAACTTTAATTTGATTTGCGAACGAACACAAATACGTTACTGCAATGAGCTAAGTGAACAGAAATCGACAAAAGAATCACAAACGACAAAAAAAAAAAACGAAATGACGAGTGGAAATAATACTTACAAAACTTTGTACGGCTTTTAAAAACGGAACAAACTAAAGCAAGGGACGATAAAACTTCAACAAGGCAACGTAGACTCTCCGAAGTCGAAATCAGAATGTATTTTTTAGCAAAGCGGCGAATTTTATACTAATAAACTAAACAAAGGCAAAATTATGCAGGGAAAAACTAACAGGAAAATGATTACGAAAACGACATATAAGCGTGACAGGAGGTAATTCTAAAAATAAAGGCGAACAAAAATATTCATGAAAATGCGGCAGCAACAATGGTTATGTGACCAGACAAAATAAATTCTCACCAAAACAAAATAAATTCTCTGTATACTAAATTCTCAAGAGGACGATGTGTCTCCAAAAGCAGTGCCATTGCCAGTGACTATTTTGAATTCAGAGCCTGGCCTGCACGGCATAGCCTGTTTGGTTGCGGAACTCTCTAAGTTCCTAGAACCGACATCAAGTTGTTGTTGTTGTTGTTGTTTGTTTTTTTTTTTTTAATTGTGCCTATACTTACAGATAACTCAGGCCCGTAGGCAGATTAATTTTTTTGCGGGAGTTCTCCTGGGAAATTTTGAAAATTAGGTTGTTTGAGACTGCATTTCGTCTTTTTTGAAGGCAGTATGATATGAAAATATGCAGCCAAAAGCGAACTTAAAAACGTGGATATTACTCAAACTTTTGATCTTCTAAATTGATTTTTTTGGCGCAGAGACTACTTTAATTACATATATGTATTTTACAGTTTTAGAGAATAAGGTCACTATTTAAAAAGAGCAAAAATAAAAATCAAGTTGAAAGTCCGTATTATTGACTGGGTTTATCCTAAATTCATGTTATTTCATGATAAAAATTGGTATTAAAAAGTGCTTGGTTCGCACTAACTTGATAGCAGTTTACCTGCTGGTCGACCGCTTTGAACGCCACCTCCTTTCGGGTGACCTGGAAACGAGAGCTGTATAAAAATATGATTTAAAAACCATTTAGGTTTCGAAACATAAAATGGAAGATTCCATAAAACAAAACAAGGTAGACTTGATATCGCATTACCGACCTCTGTTTCTCTCATTTCTTGCTTTTCCCCCATTCTACACGATTCAGTATCATTCGTTAATAATAACTTGTAACTGCACAGGTAAAGATGAAGCCAGATAATATCGTATTAACCTGAGAAGGAGCGGTTGGTGGGATAGAGGCATTACGATAAAGATTCTGTAATCTCGAGCTCTGAAAATTGAAAACATGGCAATAAAACGAAGCTTACAATTCAGACAGATTCGCCATAAATCAAAATAAAAGTGATGAAACAAATAAAACCTATCCTTACCTCACTTTTCTGTGATGATTCCTGAGCACTTAATGCCTCAGAAATTGTTTCTGAGACGGCTGATCATGAGGAGAGCAGTCATGTCAAGTCTCGTCTGTGCTCCAAAGAATCAAAACGTTGGACTACGGGGTGACCCGAAAACACTGACCCCCGGCCCATGGACCCCCGCACGGGCCGGGTCCATGGACTGCCTTACGGACCGGTCCACGGACTATCTCTACGGACCCCCTCTACGGACCACCCCAAAAAACACAGAATTAAAAATAAATAACAACTGAAAATTTGTTTATACCGGTTGTCTGGATAGACCACTCTTGCCGGTGAAATCTCAGCCGTTACGCTCCGGAAATCAGACTAAGGCTCAGGTGTTGTCTTTTCCTTCGCTGTTGACCGGAGTGCTTCGAAACTGCGTTCTTCCGCCATTTTGTTCAGGACAGAGAGATCATGAAGCCTGGGGCGAGTTCACAAACCCGCGGAAGAATGATCCGAACAAAATGGCGGAGGGAAAGAAAGAAAATATATACAAATAGAACTTACTTATTATCAATCTTTTTCGGAGGATTCCGGTCCACATCAAAGGAAGGGGCAATATGTGATTAATAGACTTTGTACCCGAGCCTGAGCCTGTTGAATTTGCGGAACGTTACGGTTGGGATTTCGCCGACACGAGTGACACGAGTGGTCTATCCAGACAACTGGTAAGTCAAATCTTTAGTTTTTATTTATTTTCATTTCTATGTTGTTTTAGGAGCAAGGGTGGCACAGTCGATTAGTGCGCGGCCTTGGTGCATAAGGTTCTGAGTTCGATCCCCGGATCTCACATCCTTGTTTCGACTTCTTTCCTTTCAGTGTAGCCTAAGTAGCTTTAAATACCCTTAAAACGGAGCACTGATGGAAAGAGGTGGGTAAAATGAGCGCACCGTCGGCTTCCTGGGAGAGTACTCTCTAGAGAGTAAAGGAACTTCCGACGTTAAATAACGTGTACCTTTACCTTTACCTTAGGGTGGTCCGTATAGGGGGTCCGTGAGGCAGTCCGTGGACCCAATCCGTAGAGGAGTCCATGGACCGGGGTCAGTGTTTTCGGGTCACCCTGGACCACGAGCTCGCAGGCATGAATTTCACGAGTTTGCGGTTATATTAAAATCGCAAAAGTGCGACAAATCGCAAATGTGCGATTTTCAAATTGCAATTTAGGTGCAAATACTGACGTCCTTCATAAAACCTCAAATTTGATCATTTAACGTTGTTAACAGGGAGCTTTAGCAACGACAACAGCGACGTCAACGAGAATGTCACAAATTTGCATATTTAGTGGGCAAAGACAATAGCTTTGCACTCTCTGCACGTCCGTTTTTCACTTTTGTCTATTTCTTCGCCGTCGTCAGCAAAAGAACAACGTGAAATGATCAAATATGAGGTTTTATGAAGGACGTCAGCATTTGAAGATAATTTTTCATTTTCTCCCTTAAATAAAGCGCCGCTCGTAACGTTTTCATTCCTGAGTGACTACCATACCTTTCTCACATTAAAAAACTTGGAATAGTCGTGAAATGATTACAATAATGAGAATTTATGTTTTGTAATGACGTTCTCGTTGCTGTTCCCGTCGTCTTTGCTAAAGCTCCCTAATGACGCTGATAATGACGCTCCCTGATGACGCTGATAATGTGTACACGAAAATTATATAGGTCACCGTGCTCCTTTAAGAGTAAAACACCATCGTACCTGTCTATCTCGATTAACGCAGATAGAAATAATAAAACTCGCCATGTTCTCGCAAAGAATTATGGGTTATTCACAACTTCTCTCATGCGTTTTGAGAACTGTTTCAGCGTGTATGATCGACTTACGCCATATTTTTCAATGTTGCAAATTTGACCTTAACACACCTATGCGCAGTACAGGATGCGCATTGCAATACTGAGGAATCACCTTAAAAAAATCAATTGTTCGATTCGCCATCAATTGGCGCACAAGACTGGTAATAGCCAATCAGGTTAAAATAAAATTTGAAACGCATTTCCGCTTGAGTCCCTTGTGGGTCCATAACAACGATCTGGGCGCTGCTTTGCACACGTTACTAACCTGTGTTAGATTACGTCTGCGACACAGCCTAAGCGGCGATTGAAGTTCGCAAAACAGATACCCTTAGTACAGCTTCTACAGAACATACACTATCATAAAAAATACACGACACTCCACGTTTGTTTGATAAAATTTATCTTTTATTTTACCGGCGCTAAAAATATACTTCACAATTTGTGTTATAAATTAAACGCTAAAGCCCGGTGTGCAGTTGCAAAAATATAACAGCGACAATTTACACAAAGTTTTTGAAATATAAATGAGTCAAAACTGTCTACTCGCTGTACAAGCTTGCGACTTAGGAAGCACTTTGTTTAACATTCGGAAAAAAACGACAATCAAAGAGCAAAATAAAATACCTGCACAGTTTGTTTGAGGTCGATACGTGGCAGAAACATAGGCCCTATGTTGGGCGTCTGGAAAAGCAGGAATCTGAAACCGGATCCGGAATCCGAGACCGGAACCGCAACCTAAACGGAAATAAGAACAAGGAAGGTCGATCATATATATCCAGTTGTTTCATTTCAGCTAAGAAGGTCGAATGTTATATTACACACTTTAAGCTCCAAAATTGATTTTTACGGATATTGTTGTGACGACAAAGTTTGTACCACTGGCGTCACTCCTGTTTTGAACGGCTTAAGTTCACTTATGTTACGAGAATGATTGACATTGAGACTCCTCCTTGTGCCTTGGTGGCGTGGGAGCAAAGTTGTTACTGAAACCACGGATGAAAGGAGTCAAGAAGAGGAAAGTAAGAGACAAAAGAAATTCACCTTATTCATTGGAATAAAATGTTGAGGTAAACAACTACGAACCTCGCCTTCCAGATTCCTTCAGAAGGAGTTGACATACATCGTGAATAACATAGCTTGCTTTTTTACTCGTAAAAGTTGAAGTTAAGAAACCTAAACAACGTGCCTAAAATTGAAGAAGTTTTAGTGTTTTTGGGCATTGCAGAAACGCCAGAGGAGATCAGAGCGACTGTTTCGATCCGCCAATGAAGTGGAACCAAGCTAAAGCACAGGACCACGCAGAACTACAAAGAACGCCTTGTATATAAATTTTTTATCAATGTTCGACAAGGTGTTTTCGGAAGGAAAATGGCCTGAAAATCGCTTGAAAACTAATTCGACTAAATTTGAGGTTTTGACGACAACGCGAGCATGCAACAGAGAATCTTTCATTCTCTATTTTCACTTTGTAACTGCTCGTATCAATTTATTTTTACGATGCTTCGCCCATATTGTAAGAAGTGAACGAGATAGAATAACCGCGAAAGAATTATGATAAAGCAAAGTGATATTTTCAGGTGACGTTTTTGTTGAAGTCGCCTTTCGGAGATCTTAAGGTCCCTAGTTCCTAATTGAGCGCGCTGGGACTGTGAAACAAGTTGGGGTCGTTTGCAACGTGATGCACCGGTTTACCAGGATGAATTTCAGGGCCTGTTTATATAAGGCGATCCAGCCCGGTTAGGCGGGCTGGCCCCGTAAAAGGGTTGAAGTGTTTATTTGGACGATTCCAGCCCGGTTTACCAGGATGAATTTCAGGGCCTGTTTATATGAGGCGAGACAGCCCATTTTCCGGCGTCACAATTCCTTTTGTATCTCAAGAACCGAGAGTATTTAAGTCGTCAAACTTCACAGTCATTTTTTTTTTCATCCGGGCAAACCGGGCTGCACCGTTTACCTGAGAATTTTTCAGCTCGGCTTGCCGAGATCGCGGCATCTCAGACCGGTATCTCGGCAATCGTTCCAGCCCGTCTTCTCATATAAACGAACCGAAGTTTGACTAAAGAAAATTGACATTACCCGAGATCTCGGCAAAGCGGGCTAGCCCGCCTAACCGGGCCTCATATAAACAGGCCCTTAGAAGAACTGGGTCTCCTGTTATGGTTTTCCTTTTTCTTATGTTTTTTTTAACTCCCTATCCTTGTTTTTTTTTAGCTATTCGGGGCTTAAGTTTTCCGAATTTTGCTCCGTGACAGAAGCCATCTTGTCAAAAGGGAAAGCGCGAAAGGCGCGAAATAGTTTGAGATTCCTGCTCAAACAGCGGCATCAGATTGGCTAAAAGGTTTCCATGGTAACCAAAAAAGTTCCAATGACTTTAGAAAACTTGCATCCACTTGCGTTGAGTGGCCAAACGAGACGCAAGTTGGGCGGACTTGCGTCCAAAATTTGAACATGTTCAAATCAAACGCAAGTCGTCGCAAGTCTTCGCAAGTGAATGCAAGTGGGTGGCCAAACGGTATGCAAGTCAGCGCAACTAACAAAACTTGCGTCGACTTGCGATGACTTGCGTTTCCTTTGGCCAGGGCTTAAGCGAGTTGGCAATTACTTTCGGCCAGTCAGGAGTCTCTTGCGCTTATTCAAATCGGAAATACAACAGGCGTGCCATTTTACTATTTCTATTATTGTATTGGCACGTGCTCTCTCATTTAATCTTACCCTTGGAAACACATATCATTTTTAAGTCGCTTAACGAAGTCTTCAAACAAACCATTTTCAGGAATGTCAAGCGAGACAACAGCTGTCTAGTCTCCTTCGCAACCGCTCAGGCCAGAGTCACGCAACGCTCCCCGTCCCCGCGCGTGGGGACGGGGAGCGTTGCGTGACTCCGGCCCGAGCGGCTGCGAAGGAGACTAACAGCTGTCGTGAAAACACGGCCAATATCATCGGTTAAAAAGGGAAAAATGATGGTGTTGCACGTGCGCCACGCATTTTAGCACATATTTTTTGCGATACTCTGCTTAACAATGACGTGAAGTCACCAAATTTGATGCTGCAACGACTACATCAGCATAGAAATGTGAACCTTCATGCTCTATTTTTACTCTGGAACCGCTCATACCAGTTTATTTTTAGGATACGTTGCCCACGATATACGACATGAACAAGATGGAATAATCGCAAAAGACTTACGATAGAAGAGCAAAGTTATATTTTGCGGTGACGTTTCGTCGACGTCGTCGTCATAGATCATAAAGTAGGGAGCTTAAGATTTTACGATGGCGACGGCAACAACAACGGCTCAAAACAATGATAGCATTGGTTAAAAGAGCATAAATAATCGTGCTGCACGTGCAGCACGGATTTTAGGACGGATTCTTGCGGTGCTCAGTGCATTCAGGATGACGTGAAATTACTAAATTTGAGGTTTTGACGACAACGCGAGCATGCAACAGAGAATCTTTCATTCTCTATTTTCACTTTGTAACTGCTCGTATCAATTTATTTTTACGATGCTTCGCCCAAATTGTAAGAAGTGAACGAGATAGAATAACCGCGAAAGAATTATGATAAAGCAAAGTGACATTTTGAGGTGACGTTTTTGTTGAAGTCGCCGTCGGAGATCTTAAGGTCCCTAAGTTAAGTTGGGGTCGTTTGCAACGTGATGCACCGGTTTACCAGGATGAATTTCAGGGCCTGTTTATATGAGGCGAGACAGCCCGGTTAGGCGGGCTGAGGCCCGTTTCTCGAAAGCCCCGAAACTTTACGGGCCATTTTCGGGCGTCACAATTTCTTTTGTATCTCAAGAACCGAGAGTATTTAAGTCGTCAAACTTCACAGTCATTTTTTTTTTCATCCCGGCAAACCGGGCTGAACCGTTTACCTGAGAATTTTTTAGCCCGGCTTGCCGAGATCTCGGCATCTCAGACCGGGATCTCGGCAATCGTGCCAGCCCGCCTTCTCATATAAACGAACCGAAGTTTGACTAAAGAAAATAGACATTACCCGAGATCTCGGCAAAGCGGGCTAGCTCGCCTAACCGGGCCTCATATAAACAGGCCCTTAGAAGCACAATTCTCTCGGCACATATCATCAACTTTTTTTTCTGACTGTGACCGGGATGGTCCGCACAAACCACGAAAAAGCACTGAACACACATGAACCCCGAAGCACTGAACTACATGTAATAAATTATATTTTTTTATCTCGAGACTTGCAGTGTAATTGACAGAAAGTACGATTCTGATGCGTGTTCGACACATGAATCTTCTTTTTAATTCTCACAGCGGAGAACAGCATTCGTGCCTCGCCAAGTGAAGATTATACCAACGGATTTTTCGTTGCACTGTTTGTCAGAAAGGAAATCAAAATGGATGCCGAAGCCACATTATGTAGAGACTCCTTCGAAGGTACAAAGAGGAAGCTAAAGAGAGAGGATTTGGAGAATATTACGTCTACAAAATCAACAGGGAAAATCAAAGATATGGTGTCACCACCAAGAAGCAACAAATTTCAGTCAGATATCGCTGATGTCACTTTGAAGAAAAAGCTTCGAAAAGGAAGCAAGAAACAAGAAGTTTCAAAATTGCAGGAACGCCCTATAACATTGCCTAGAATAGCGAAGGATGAGTCGAATCCCGTTAAAAATAAAAGGAAACAAAAGAAAAATAAGAATAAAAAAGTTCCTGTTTGCCCTTGATAACACTTGTGTATGCATTTTTTTTTTTGGGGGGGGGGGGGGGGGCAAACCGTTTCCTTAGAACGGTTGCGCTCTCTAAAAGGGGCACCGCCATAAGGTAAGGGATTGGGGCGAGCAAGGAGTTTCTTTCGAGGATTTGGGTGGAGGGAAATCTATTTTGTCTCTTTAGGATAAGCTCATCGGATAATAGTTTATCCTCCATGGGATCAACAGTGTGTATCCGCGTGTCCACTTAGAAAGATACTTACTGTTTCTCAGGGATGAGCGTTGCTTTCCTCAGCGTATCCGCGTATTCTCTTAGAAGACACTTGATATAATACAAAGCGACTGCGTAGCCATGCACGCATCTATGGGTAACTTTCAAAGCGGCAGGATATTCTGCAGTTACTCTGGTTAATGTTCGCTCTGTATTGGTTTACATGATGAGAATTTCGATCTAGTGCAACTACCGGAATGAACTCACGGCTGCTACTGCCGAAAGCTAGGCAGGGTGGTAAGGTCCCAACAAAATACACGGATGACCGTAACTCTCCCCATAACTCAAAAAGCTTTATTGCAAACTTTACAACCTTAAAACCCATGTAGGGCGAGGGGTTCGGGCCTGCAACGCGAGGCTTTTCTCCTTTCCAATTGCACTACTGAACAAAATTTGAAGAGACTTCGCGTCCGGGCGAAAATCATAACGAGGTTTCTTGCACGGGGGAGTCTAAAACGAAAAGGACAACGAAAAAAGCGCCAATGAAACACGATATAGAAGAGGGGAAAAGCCAACCGCGAAGCAGGCCCGAAATACCCCGTCTAGGGACAGAGCAATTAAGGGCGTAAGAAGACCCCTTCAAAGGGATACCAGCGGTTAGCTTAGAAAGAAAAAAGACAAGCGAAACAAACACAAAGTAATAGACAAAGCAAATAATGTGGCGTGGACTTCAGTACAGAAGAACACCGAGATAACCAACAAGGCAAACAATCAAAGGCACCGAAACTCCAACATATAGCAAAGAAATGCCACTTTTTAACAGCTTCGGAGACCAATGGGCAATACCTAGCGAAATGACCAACTTTTCTGCAATTAAAACAGCGCCGAGTAAAGGTTCCGGGCCGGTAGTACTGTGGCGTGACAGTCGTCCACCGCGACCAAATGAACTTCCGGGATAGGGGCCCTTATGCGGGGCGCAGGAATTGTCTCCTCAAAAATCAAAGACCTTTCCTGGAGCTGAACTTCTAGGAGAAGAGTGACCTTAAAATCTTTCGGATCTGGGAAGCCACATCTCTTTCCTCCTTATCCCCAAGGAGTTGCAGCACCACTTCAGCAAGTGAGTTGGAGTTTGCAAGGAAGGGGGGGGGGGGGGGGGAACTCTTTAAAAATAGCATCAAACTTTGCGTCGAGGGTGGTTTGCGTCCCTAGCGTGGTCTGACAGTTGTTCCAAGGCCGCAAGGAGGGCGAAAGGATCGAGAAGCGCGGCAGGACGAGAGGCGAGGAGCCTAACTGATTCCAAGGACTGAATAACTTTAGGAACATTAAGGGCCGATTGCAAAGACTCTACTGTTTGGCGAAGGTCCTCATAACCCTACGAAGGGATAAGGAAAAAAATGAGAAAAAAGTGAAAGCTCCACACGCAGGTGAAAAATCTTGTCACACAGACGCGAAGACCAAACTTGTCACACAAGACGCAAAAAAACTAAACTCGTAACAGAAACTCAAAAGATTAAACTTGTAACAGAGACGCGAAAACTAAACTTGGGTCACACAGACACGAAAACTAAATTTGTCACACAGACTTGTCACACGGACGGAAACCTAAATTTGTCACACAAACGCGAAAAATTAAATATGTCACACAGACCTGTCACACAGACGCTAAAACTAAACCGGTAACACAGACGCGAAACCCTAACTTGTCACACAGACGGAAAACTAAAGTTGTATACAGACGTGAAAACTGAATTGATACACAGGCGCCAACTAAAGTGGTAACACAAACGCGAAAGTGGTAACACAGACGCGAGAATTTTAAATCTGTACACAGATGCGAAAACTAAATTGGTAGCACAAACGCGAAAACTAATACAA
>OX421456.1:9529233-9536733 GCA_949126865.1 Montipora capitata | reverse complement strand
TTATATTTCGCAGATATTAGCATGCATTTGCTTTTAAATTCGAGTGCAAATAAAGTTTATTGTGTGCATGCGTGACTCATTATAAATGTGTTTTCTAGAATTTTTCAGCTTTCGAGGATCGCGGATCGAGTTTCGAGTCGAGACTGTCAACATTTGCTGCTTAAGTTTTCGCAACGGGCTGCCAGCATCCATTTCGGATGAACTGGAGTGTCAGCAAAGGCGCACCTTACGAATGATTATTATAAAGAGGCTCTGTAGAAATCCAAAATACTCACATTTCGCAGAAGAAGATTTACTGTCACCTCCCCCCAGAAACTATCCCTACCTACAGCCACCCTACACCCCAAGCCCCACGGAAATAAACACAGACCACTAAAGTATACAAACATATTCACATGAGACATTTATTTCCGCTTCTTCTACCTTTCAATTACAAGGTTCACAGCACTTGAATATCATGATAAAAATAATATGCTTACTAAAGCTACCATATTGCTTCTGCAGAATGATTCCACAGTACATTTCTTTTGATATCAAACCTATTATTAAGTAACAAGGGTACATACTTGCTTATATACACTAAAATATACGAAACAGCTTTTTTTAAAACACTGAGAGCTCAAACGTTATATTTACAATTATTTGCTGTCACGCAAGCGGTTATTACGAAAATGTTGGATATAAATGAATATTAATCAAATCAAAGCTTCAAAGAAAACTACTCCCTTAAAGTCAAACACTTTAATCAGTCGTGGCTCAGTTAATGATAACTACACCGGAACTCACTGGGCAATATGAAAGACCAATACTAAACAAAAGGCATCATCTCGAGGCTCTGGGGAATAATTATAAGGTTTTGTATGAGTTTATTCCCCAGGCCACGAGATGGTCCGTTTTGTTTAGGGCTGAATTTTAACATATCGAAAGTGGGCTATTCATTCCTGCTAAAAATTCATGGTTTCTTTCAAGTAGGTTTCCTAAAAGATGAATTTCAATCGAAAAAAAAAAAACAGTTATACCTTCTGTTCCTTTTCACAGAAATCAATCTCAGGTACAAAGCGGTAGAATATTCATTATAAGTGAAACGCCTCAAAAATACAGAAACAGTTCAACAAATTACAAGCAAATCAGATAATAAAAAGGACTCATGAAAGCCGAAAATCAAACTTCCTTTAGATGATAGATTATTGTTACTTGGCTTTTAGCAAGTGTCTGCTCAAGGTTCATCAAATATTTGAATGCGATGATTGTCACGGTCAGACACAACAACTTGGCCATTACTGAGGAGCGCTACTGATAATGGATACTCAAACTCTCCTAAGTTGCTGCCCTCTTTTCCAAACTTACCAACAAACTTACCATTCAGTTCAAAGACTTGCACTCTATGATTCCACAGATCACAGACAAGTACATGTCCTGATTTAGTCACTGACAAACAATAGGGATACATGAACTCTCCATTCCCCTTCCCTCTTGTGCCAAACTGATACTTATAGTACCCCTCCCGGGTGAATACTTTCACACTGTGATCACCACAGTCTGACACAATGAGATAATCACCAGACTGAACACAATGAACAGGATAACTAAGAGAACTGGGTCCACCTATCTTTGTTAGAAACTTTCCATCAGGGGAAAAGATCTTAATGAATTTGTTCCCTTTATCAGCCACAATAATATTGCCATTGAAATCCAATGATAAACCACAAGGATCCATGAGCTGGCTATCGAGGCTTCCTTTCCCCCCCAAACATACTCATGTACCTCCCCTCCTCGTTAAAAATTTGGATTCGATGATTCCCGTTGTCAGCAACATAAATATTCCTATCTTTACCAAAAGCTATTCCTTTAGAGTATTGAAACTGTCCCTTGTCGCTACCCTGACGACCAAAGGATCTCAGAAAATTGCCCTTGCAGTCAAATATCTGCACCTTGTGTTTGGAAGTGACTGCGATTTCATCCCTGGAATTTACTGCTATCCCCCAAGGAAAACTAAACATTCCACCATTCGAGCCATGTTTTCCAAAAGATAAAACTGGTTTGACATTGAAAGGTTTAATTACAACACAGAAAGGGCTACCGTGGATATGTTGCCCGTTTACCTTAACTGACAAATTGAATTTACCTTCAAATGTAGGACAATAGCTGATTTTGTAGGTCCCGTCTTTGTTATCATTAACAAAAAATGTGGTTTTGCTTTCCTGCCCTCGCTCGTCTCTCAAGTCTACCGTTACATTGTCTTTCTTATAATAACATTGTTCGGCAGCCGCGTTTCTTGTCGTTAAATTGAATTGAGCTTTACGCCCAACAGTTCCTTCACAAAGTCCTTTGCCTTCGACAACAGATTCCCTTGCATCACTTGCGCTGCTAAATAAAAGACCAATGCCTCCGCTGTTGATTGTCTCCAGGATCTTGTTATTTTCCTCGAAAAATAATTCAGACAGGTTTTCAGGGTCGCGCTCAACTGGCTGCACTTGTCCTACCCGTTCTAGAATGGTTTGCAATGGTTTCTTTAGCTGAACCACCTCGACATCTGTGCTTTGTTTTAAAAGTTTCTCAGCTTTCTCCAGCGCTGATTCGATCTCCTTCATTTCCTGCTGAATCGCTGTTTTTTTCGACGTTAGACTCTCCAGCGATTTCTTGGTTTCGTTTTCCACTGCTGCCTTGATATTTTGCCTTTCCTCTTGAAGTCTCCTCATTAAATTATCAACAAAAATATCGACGTTTCTTAGCATGTCTTCGCTTCGTTTAACAAGCTGAGCGTATTCCTCGGTAATTTGAGTGACAATCTTCATCTTTGCTTTCAAGGTTTTTTCCGGCGTTTGAGTTAGACCTGTTAACTCGATCTTTTGAGCTTCGGCTTCCTCTTGGATTAATGTTACTTTGTGTCCTGCGTGATCTAAGATCACACAAGTTTGACAAACTGGGTTTTCGGGACAAATCTTGCAGAAAAACTTGAGCTCTTCTTTCTCGTGCCCCTTCCTTGAGCAAAACACGGGTCGCTTGACTAATATTTCATAGTCTTTTTCTTGAAAATCTTTCACGGCCAGAACGCGGTGATCTTTGTAGCCTCGCCAGATGTTGTGCCCAATCAAACACTCATCACAATAAAACTTGCAACACTCGAAGCAGTACGAGGTTTTAGAGCTTTTCTTATCGCAGTTTTCGCATGTTACTTGCGTATTGTTAGATTCTTTAATAGCTAGGGCATCGATGAAGCCGCTGAGAAAAAAGCTTGTGGGAAGATCTTTCAAATCACCGCTTGCGGGAACTTTACAACGGACTTGGCATTTCGGACACCTTAGATCAACTTGACCACCACTTGCTCGATGCCAGTTGATCAAACAGTTCAGACAGAAACTGTGCAAACATGAAAGGTATCTTGGATCTCTAAGGATGTCTTGACACACCGGACACGAGGCTTCTTCGCGAAGATTGAAAAGCAACTTTGGGATATCCATGTTGCTAATCTCCACGCCTTCACGAACTGAGTGCCGTTGACTATGACATTCCAAGTCTCGTGATTTTTATCTTCAGCTTTTCTTGGAATCAGGTAACCATTAGCCAATCATTGCGATGTGTTTTAAAAGTCTGTTGATTGTTTTGTTTTGGTTCTCTGATTCCCAGAAATTTGGCTTTTATGCAGCCAGCGAGCTTTGAAAATAACACAATTAAAGCGATAAACAAATAAAGGGAGGGCAAATAGGAGACCTTTGTGAAGTTTTGTAGGCTGAGATCACGGAGCTTTGCATAATAGAAATGGCTTTATGAACGAGTTAGGACAAAGGAGCTTAACATTTTACAAAACCGAGAGTCCTCATGGTATAACGCTTTCGATAATGCTTTTCTTAACACATTTGAGTACCTTTGCGAATTATAAATCGCACGATCCCCAACTTTGCGATTTACAAATCGAAAGATTACGAACTTTGCGATTTATAAATCGCAACATTACGCACTTTGCGATTTGTAAATCGCAAGGTTACCAACTTCGCGATTTATAAATCGCGATGTGATCAACTTTGTCGGGGGTGGAAGCTGAATAATAGGACCTCGGTTATTCATTATTCTTTGGGTGTTCCTTCCAATTATTCATTAATCTTTTTAAATTCTTGTTGATTATTCATAACTGACACCAATTTTCAGAACATTATCCGAAAACACCACAATATTGTCGGGGCCAAAGACAAAGCTTCGACGCGCTTGTTACATCCACAGATTAATAAAGCTTAATAACTTTAATTTGATTTGCGAACGAACACAAATGGAAGTGGCTATATGGCCGGTAACCGGTCAAGGTTTTGAAAATACTAAATGGCCGGCATTCCGGTATTTTCAATAAATTTCACCAATCAATCGATTAAGAATAGTCAAGCGATCCTGAAATGCTTTATAGATCTTAAGTCTAGCGTTTGGAGAAGAGGAAACCATGTTTGTGACACTTAAAAATTTTTCAGATCGACTGCCGGCCATTTAGTATTTTCAAAACCTTGACCGGTTACCGGCCATATAGCCACAGCGAACACAAATACGTTACTGCAATGAGCTAAATGAACAGAAATCGACAAAAGAATTAAAAACGACGAAAAAAACGAAACGACGAGTGGAAATAATACTTAAAAACGTTGTATGGCTTTTAAAAACGGAACAGACTAAAGCAAAGGACGATAAAACTTCAACAAGGCAACGTACACTCTCCGAAGTACAAAATCAGAATGTATTTTTTAGCAAAGCGGCGAATTTTATACTAATGAACTAAACAAAGGCAAAATTATGCAGGGAAAAGCTAACAGGATAATGATTACGAAAACGACATATAAGCGTGACAGGAAGTAATTCTAAAAACAAAGGCGAACAAAAATATTCATGAACATACGGCAGCAACAGTGGTTATGTGACGATTTAAGACATTGCACCAGAACAAAATAAATTTTCTGTATACTAAATTCTCAAGAGGCCGATGTGTCTCCAAAAGCAGTGCCATTGCCAGTGACTATTTTGAATTCAGAGCCTGGCCTGCACGGCCTGTTTGGTTGCGGAACTTTCTAAGTTCCTAGAACCGACATCAAGTTGTTGTTGTTGTTGTTTTTTTTTTTTTTAATGTGCCTATTCTTACAGATAACTCAGGCCCGTAGGCAGGTTTATTTTTTTGCGGGAGTGTGCGATCCAACGAGGAGGGGGGCATTGGGATATTCGGTTTTGCGGTTTTGGTTATTTTTTAGGATTGGTTTTTCGGTTGTTGTGCCAAAAGACTTCGGTTTTTCGGTTTTGGTGTTCATTGCGGTTTGCGGATTTTTTTTTTTTTTTAACATTTGGTTTTCGGTTTTCGTAGAAAATATGAGCGGTTTTTCGGGTTTGTTATCCAATGTGCCTTTTGGGTTTTCCTATTTTGTCCTATTTGGGTTCCGGTTTCTCTTAGATTTGAGCGGCAATTGATCTCGAATAGAGTGTTATTTATTTATTTATTAAATCTTTTTTTAACCACGGTACAGTTCATCAGCAATATAAAAACCATATGTACAATTAAAAATTTAAAACCAAGTATAGATAAAACTATGTAAACTACATTAACTATCTTATTCAATATCATGATACAATAAATGCTGCTTTCCATGAATGCCGTTTTTAGAATAATGGCTTAGATAACCTCTTTACGCTGCTTTTCTTAGCTCTAATGGCAAACTGTTCCACAAACCTGCGCCACTTTCGCTAAAGCCGTTTTTGTAGTAGTTTGTGCGCGGTTGCGGAACATTTACCATAGTCACAATTACCAGAATCGCGATGGACAAATCTCGAGCAGAGATACTCGGGTGCTAGTCCCTGTAGGGACTTAAATACCATTGTTGCTCTTTCAATTTTTCTTTGAGAGACAAGGGATTTCCATCTTAAGACTCTTAAGAGTTCAAATAAATTGTTGACATCATTGTCATTCAGTTAAGTCTGTTTAAATATAAGTGCTACACGGCCAACGTTTCTAAAAACGTAACCTGCGATCAGGCTCTATTTTAGTTTCGCGTGCTACGTAATGTGGAGTTGGCGAAACGAAAAATAGAGCCTGACCAAATTCCTCTTCGAAATTCCTTCCGCCCACCTTTTTTGATTGATTGACATGTCCTTCATCGGCCAATCAAATTTACTTCCATTACACCAAAACACGCGTGGACGGCAGATTCACGCTATTTTGTTTTGACCAAAGTTAATTACCGTGGGAGCAATATTATAAACGAATTCGAAAGTTACCGTTGGCTTTAATTTGAGAAAAACACATTTAAAGCATGGGGAATGTTTTCGACGACTATATTGCGGCAAAGGCCGGTGTAATTCTCCCTCCGAACTTATGCAATCTTTTAAGCTTGACATCTTAATTTGTAATTGAGATAACCTAGCATTTTGTCGTTGGACGGTTTGGCAATAGATTTTTAAAGAAAAAAAGAGAAATACATTATTCCTTTAACGTGTTTGCCCATGAAGGTTTCTTTGGTGATTTGTTCGGGTAATATCTTCAGTTGCAGTGTATTTCTAGAATTGCGCGCAGTAAAATCATGATACGTTTGGCTGTTAATTTTTTGATGGAGTACGAACAGTAAGATGGACTCGCAAAGTTTCTTTTATTGTTGTACAATTGATCTCTCTGGAAACATGCCATTTTAGTTTCTGGAGTGTGAGTTTTAAGTTAAATCAACTGGAAATATTATGAAGTGTGCAAACAAACCGTGTCATGTACAGTCAATAAATAAAGCCGTTTGATACACAGATATTCAAAACATGCATTCGTGTAACTTGCGATTTTATCAGCATCTCCTCCTGTTGATATATATGTCCCTTGTCTCATCCAGGAAACCAACATGCATCGGCTTTCATTGCCATTTGAAAGAACCAGCTATTTAGCTTTCAAAACATCAGGGAAGTTTGTGCCAAAGTACTTTCAACCCCATGGCCACAGGGCTCGACAACGGAGTCGCTAATTTCACTCGTTCCAGAGATTTAAACCCGATTCTGGACAAGTTATGAGATATTTCAGATGGCATATCTCCATTTATACAAATAAAATCAAGTTGCACCGTCCACGGCATTGTAAGAACAAAAGGGAGCAAATTTCTTCGTACACTTATGGCGGATTAGTCTCGAGGACTTCGCGAAAGCTCCGCGCAATCACGATGGCATTTTCACTTCCGGCGTTTCAACAGCCAATCAGATCACGATTTTGGTCGGCCAAAATTTGGCCGACCAAACGGTATTCTTGAGAGACTTTTGGTCAGGCCCAATTTTAGCGAGCGACGACATAAGAGAACATATGAGCGAAGCTAAAAATGGGCCTGATCGCAGGTTACTAAAAACGTAACCTTTCCTTGTACTTGTACATGTTCATTGCCGTGACTTTAACATCTTCAGTTCCTACGACCTGCTCCCGTCTGACCTTGTAGCTCAGTCGGTAGAGCGGCGGAGATCTAACCCGAAGTTCGTGGGTTCAATTCCCACCCTGGTCAGAGATTTTCTCCG
>OX421456.1:9516733-9524233 GCA_949126865.1 Montipora capitata | reverse complement strand
GTTCGCTCTGTATTGGTTTACATGATGAGAATTTCGATCTGGTGCAACTACCGGAATGAAGTCAGGGCTGCTACTCCCGAAAGCTAGGCAGGGTAGTAAGGTCCCAACAAAATACACGGATGACCGTAACTCTCCCCATAACTCAAAAAGCTTTATTGCAAACTTTACAACCTTGGAAACCATGTAGGGCGAGGGGCTCGGGCCTGCAACGCGAGGCTTTTCCCCTTTCCAATTGCACCACCGAACAAAATTTGAAGAGACTTTGTCCGGACGAAAATCATAACGAGGTGTCTTGCACGGGGTCGTCTTAAACAAAAAGGACAACGAAAAAAGCGCCAATGAAACACGATATAGAAGAGGGGAAAAGCCAACCGCGAAGCAGCCCCGAAATACCCCGTCCAGGGACAGAGCAATTAAGGGCATAAGAAGACCCCTTCAAAGGGATACCAGCGGTTAGCTTAGAAAGAAAAAAGACAAGCGAAACAAACACAAAGTAATAGACAAAGCAAATAATGTGGCGTGGACTTCAGTACAGAAGAACACCGAGATAACTAACAAGGCAAACGATCAAAGGCACCGAAACTCCAACATATAGCAAAAAAACGTCACTTTTTAACAGCTTCGGAGACTAATGGGCAATACCTAGCAAAATGACCAACTTTTCTGCAATTAAAACAGCGCCTAGTAAAGGTTCCGGGCCGGTAGTACTGTGGCGTGACAGTAGTCCACCGCGACCAAATGAACTTCCGGGATAGGGGCCCTGACGCGGGGCGCCGGAATTGTCTCCCCAAAAATCAAATCCTTCGTTTAAATTATGCGCAACTAATTTGCATACCCGTGCGAAGCGAAAATAAAAGATTGTGCAGGGTCACGGTCAATTCAACATCCATTGCGACAACATCATCATCATCGAATAAAAGTTAATTCTCCATGAAATCAACAATGTGTATCCGCGTGTCCACTTAGAAACATACTTACTGTTTATCAGGGATGGGAGTTCCTTTCCTCTCCGTATCGGCGTATTCTCTTTGAAGACACTTAATATCTATTTATACAAAGCGACTGCGTAGCCATGCATACATCTATGGGTTACTTTCAAAGCGGCAGGATATTCTGCAGTTACTCCGGTTAATGTTCGCTTTGTATTGGTTTACATGATGAGAATTTCGATCTGTTGCAACTACCGGAATGAACTCACACCGATGTGACCTGTACTGGAATAAGTGTTTGGAACTGCATCATGTAAACGAATACAGAGCGACATTTATTTGCTTTCGAAAGAAAAGTCAGCTAAATTCAACTGAGTGTGTGGACCCCTGGACTGGCCAACAGTGGACAGCTTGGTGTTGAATGCCTGTGGTATCACATGGCTCGTTTTTCAAGATGGTGGACAACACTGTCAGTGATTCAAATTCCAGCTGGGAAGAATATGCAGATGAAGGGCCCATTAATCCTATTGCGGAAGCTAAAAGGCTGGGTGCAAATCTCGCTACCTTCGGAAAAGCTAAACTAGCTAAAGAAAAAAAAAAAAAGACAAATCCGGCCGGTAAAAAGCGCTGTACGTGTGGACAAAAATGATCTAAACCGCAAGAAAACTATCTTAAAGTGCAAACACGTAGAAAACATAAGCAACTTTTGGGCAACTTTGGAAAAAAAGAAGAAACGTTTTAACAACTTTTAGACACTTTTATCGCCAACTTTTTGGGAAATATCGGCAATTTTTTGCCATGGCTAATTATCATCAACATCATCGTCATTCTCGTCGTCATTCTCATCATTATCGATTTAGGTGGAGATAAATCTATTTTGTCTCTTTAGGATAAACTCATCGAATAATAGTTAATCCTCCATGACATCAACAGCGTGTATCCGCGTGTCCACTTAGAAAGTTACTTACTGTTTGTTAGGAATGGGCGTTGGTTTTCTCTGCGTATCCGCGTATCCTCTTAGAAGACACTTGATATATATTGATACAAAGCGACTGCGTAGCTATGCACGCATCTATCTGTGGTATTACATGGCACGTTTTTCAAGATGGCGGACAACACTGTCAGTGATTCAGATTCCAGCTGGGAAGAATATGCAGATGAAGGCCCCATTAATCCTATTGCGGAAGCTAAAAGGCTGGGGGCAAATCTCGCTATCTTCGGAAAAGCTAAACTAGCTAAAGAAAGAAAAATTCAGACAAATCCGGCCGCTAAAAAGCGCTGTACGTGTGGACAAAATGATCTAAACCGCAAGAAAAGTGCAAACACGTAGAAAACAAAAGCAACTTTTCGGCAACTTTGGAAATAAAGAAGAAACTTTTTAAAGGGGCTAGGTTACGCTATTTTAGGTCATTTTGTTTAATTTTGTTAATTATGAGCTCTAAACGTGAAATTGGCAGAGCAAGAGTCTTTCATTTGCAAAATCACAGCCTCATAACAACTGAGAATGATTTTCCAGCTGTGTAAATGACATTTGGATATAGACTGATATAAATTTGAAAAAAGGTGGGCCGACGTTTTTCAAATTTACGCAAATTCAATCCATTTCAATTCTCTCCAGTTTTGTCCATGCATGTCCCTTCTTGGCTTCCCTGTGTTTTGTTAGAGTTCTTCTATTGTTTTAAATAGTTATTTTGATATTTTAGTCAATTCTATGACCATTCGATCAGTGCTGAGATTGCCTAAAATTGCGTGACCTAGCCCCTTTAACAACTTTTAGACACTTTTATCGCCAACTTTTTGGGAAATATCGGCAATTTTTTGCTATGGCTAATTATCATCAACATCATCGTCATTCTCATCATTATCTATCACTGCTTTTGCGGCCCGAATCCAATAGCCAGCAAATAGGACTCTTCTCGTTTTAAGCCGCGTTCAGAAAGGTGGTAGGTTCCCGTAGATCTCCTCGTCTGTCCTGGCTAGAGTGCCATAATTGTTTTGTCAAGTTATCCCAAAAGAGAGGAAGGTATCATCACTTTATTCGAATAGGGGATTTTGTTACTGATCGTTTTCAGAGAGTTAAATTAAGTGACAAGTTTTCTGGCTGGGGCCCACTTTTAAGAGGTATTCCACAAGGGTCTGTATTAGGCCCTCTTTTTTAAAATATTTTCCTTAATGATTTGTTACTAATTGGGCTTCAGTCCAAGATTAGATGTCTCCCAATTACATAGGCATTTGCAGACTGATTTTCTTGCTGCAAATTCCTGGTTCTGCTCCCGAGTGGCCTTGTGGTGACTCCATACAAGTGTATCACTATGTAGTTACGAAAGAGCATGAACACATCTTGTTTTATGATAGGCAGGGACGAGATTAATCACTCCTGATAAGGATTTAAATTTCGATAAGCATATAGCGGATATTGCACGTAAGGTTGATAACCAGATGCGGGTCTTGCAAAGGCATAAGAAATTAATTGACACAGATGCTAAAATTAGACTATTGCTTATCTTTTGCTTCACTAAGACTATTCTTCTATTGAATGGCATCACTGTGGTAAGCGTAATTCAAACAAATTGGAAAAACTTAATTGCTCTTTATTTATAATGATGTCATATTAGTACATATGATTACTTGTTGGAGCGCATAAATCATCCCACTTTGTATAATAGAAGAATTTCTTAATATTTGAATTCTTGAATATAAGGCTTTACATGGGCTGGTTCCCGAATATATTTTTAAGTTATTCACATCGCAGAATTGTAGCAATAATTTGCGGGGAGATACCCCGCAAGTACCACTAGTTGTGGTCTTCATTCCTTGTCGTATTGCGATAGTAAGTTATGGAATTCTCTTGCAAACCATATTAGAATAATCCAGGAATTAAGTAAATTCAAGTCTGCAATTTTTAAAATGATATTTGATACTGACTGCTGCACCTATCGTGGCCGTTGATTTTTCATCTTTATTAAGTTATCTAGTAATTATTACAGAATTTCCTTTTATTTTGGGATTTGAGTATTTATTTATAGCTCTTATATATTAGCCTGCATTTGCTTTTAAATTCGAGTGCAAATAAACTTTATTGTGTGCATGCGTGACTCATTATAAATGTGTTTTCTAGAATTTTTCAGCTTCCGGGTTAGGGTTTATCAATAGTATTCCGGTAATTCAGCAGTTATAAACGCTGAAGTCAAGAAAACATGAGCGATGTGCTAAAAAAAATGAGAGTAGACGCAAGCGTGAAGAAATATTTCGATATGTCTGTCAGTTGTGCAAATAAAGGGGACCGCTTGTCAAGCGCTTTTGTCTACACCATTGTTTTGTTTTCAAGAAGTTATGTTTCACCTCGAAATTTCTTTTCGGCTTTACCATGGAAACATCGAGGATCGCGGATCGAGTTTCGAGTCGAGACTGTCAACATTTGCTGCTTAAGTTTTCGCAACGGGCTGCCAGCATCCGTTTGGGATGAACTAGAATCACTGTCAGCATAGTTAATGCATGGAGATGGTTATAAAACTCGACAAGTTCCTTTGTTTCATGTTTTTGTCCGTATTTTTGGCCTTGACCCTGCACAAAACACACCTTTTTTCGAGAAGATAACCAATCAAATCCTTCGTTTAAATTATGCGCAACTAATTTGCATACCCGTGCGAAGCGAAAATAAAAGATTGTGCAGGGTCACGGTCAATTCAACATCCATTGCGACAACATTGTTCTCGCTTTTGAAGGTTCTAAGGTTTCATAACCAGTCCCTCGATTAACTATGGTGTCAGCAAAGGCGCGCCTTAAGAATGATCATTCCAGCGTACAGTTATAAAGAGGCTCTGTAGAAAGCCAAAATACCCACATTTCGCAGAAGAAGATTTACTGTCACCTCCCCCCAGAAACTATCCCTACCTACAGCCACCCTACACCCCAAGCCCCAGGGAAATAAACACAGACCACTAAAGTATACAAACATATTCACACGAGACCTTTATTTCCATTTGTTCTAACTTTCAATTACTTTTTAAGGTTCACAGCACTTGTATATCATTATAAAGATAATATACTTACTAAAGCTACCATACTGCTTCTGCAGAATGATTCTACAATACATTTCTTTTGATATCAAACATATTAAGTAACAAGGGTACATACTTGCTCATATACACTACAATACGTGTATACGAAACAGTTTTTCTTTTTTAACGCTGAGAGCTACAACGTTATATTAAACAATTATTCCATGAGCGCGCGTTGGATATGAGATGATAGATAGCCAAAGAGGCGCGTAGGGCCGAGTTGGCTATAAACATCTCATCCAAAAAGTGCGAGTGGAATAATTGTTTTATTAAAAACGCCCCCAAAATATAGAAAATTAGACTATAATAAAAATAAAAAGGCCCAAAAAAATCACGTATATGCTTGTCGTGTTTGTAGATCATGGTATAATTCCTCATAACCCATGATGACTTAGCCAATCAAAAACTCACGAATTGCATTATCCAATGATCCAGTTCTTAATAATTACAATTATTTGCTGTCGTGCGAGCGGTTATTACGAAAATGTCGAATATAAATACTAAAAACGTTCTTAAAAGGTCAACTGCTATATTTTCGTAATCAAATCAAAGCTTTAAAGAAGACTACTCGCTTAAAAGGTCAAACACTTTAATCAGACATGGCTCAGTTCATGACAACTGCACCAGAACTCACTGGGCAATATAACAGACCAATTTCGATATATTAAAATTCAATCGTAAACAAAAGACAACATCTTGAAGCTCTGGCCCCAGTTGTTGAAACGATGGATAGCGCTATCCACCGGATAAATCACTATCCAGTGGATAAGTCATAGCGAACTGAACCAATTGCGCTAGCTCGTGCATAGTGAGTTATGCGGTGGATAGCGTTATCCACCTTTTGAACAACTGGGGCTTGGGGAATAAATATAAGGATTTGTATGAGTTTATTCCCTGAGGCCACGATATAATGCGTTTTGTTTAGGACTGAATTTTAATATCTGGTAAAGCGTTGATAATGAAAATGACTGAGCAAAATATAAAGTGACAACGACTCGGTTCTCTGTTAATTAATTTCCCTTTTGGTATTTGTTTTTAAAAACACCGATACTGCTGTTTGACATATAGACGGTTTTTTGATTAATGTTAGGAAGACTGAAAACAATATGCAGGTTAAATGTAGATGTATTGAACACTGGCAAAGACCAGACAATACTGTGCATGTGAAAACGTGACTTCAGTCTCCCTTATTTGTTTTTCAACGTATTGAAAGGTTATTCATAAGTAATCCGTGAATTTGCTCTTCATTATTTTTCCCTCTCAATTCAAATTCAATTATGATATCAGTGGCCTCGTTAGCATTGTCTAGCCTTTCTTAAAAGACAAATTTCAATGAAAAAAAAAACTGTCATACCTTCTGTTCCCTCAGTGAAACGCTTCAAATATTTTAATATATCGAAAGTGGGCTATTTATCCTGCTAGAAATTCTTATTCATGCTTTCTTACAAGTAGATTTCTTAGAAGATTAATTTCAATGCAAAAAAAAAAAAAAACAGTTATACCTTCTGTTCCCTTTTACAAAAATCGATCTCAGGTACAAAGCGGTAGAATATTCATTATAAGTGAAACGCTTCAAAAATACAGAAACAGTTCAACAAATTACAAGCAAATCGGATCGATAGTAAAAAGGGTTCATGAAAGCTGAAAATCAAACTTCCTTTAGATGATAGACTATTTTTACTTGGCTTTAGCAAGTGTCTGTTTAAGATTAATCAAATATTTGAATGCGATGATTCAACCAGTCAGACACAACAATTTGGCCATTACCGAGGAGCGCTACTGACAATGGATTCTCAAACTCTCCTAAGTTGCTGCCCAGTTTTCCAAACTTACCAACAAACTTACCATTAAGTTCAAAGACTTGCACTCTATGATTATTTACATCACATACAAATACATGACCTGATTTAGTCACTGACAAACAATAGAGATTTTTAAACTCTCCATTCCCCTTCCCTCTTGTGCCGAACTGATACTTATAGTACCCCTCCTGGGTGAATACTTTCACACTGTCATCACCACAGTCTGACACAATGAGAGAATCACCCGACTGAACGCAATGAATAGGAACACTAAGAGAACTGGGTCCACCTATCTTTGTTAGAAACTTTCCATCAGGGGAAAAGAACTTAATGAATAGGTTTCCCGCATCACTAACAATAATATTGCCATTGGAATCCAATGATAAACCATAAGGATTGTTGAGCTGGCTATCAAGGCTTCCTTCCCCACCAAACATACTCATGTACCTCCCCTCTCCGTTAAAAATTTGGATTCGATGGTTGTTTTCGTCTGCAACATAAATATTCCTATCTTTACCAAAAGCTATTCCTCTAGGGAATTGAAACTGTCCCTTGTCGCTACCCTGGCGACCAAAGGATGTCAGAAAATTGCCCTTGCAGTCAAATATTTGCACCTTGTGATTGGAAGTGACTGCGATTTCATCCCTGGAATTTACTGCTACCCCCCAAGGACTCATAAACATTCCATCATTCGAACCTTGTTTTCCA
>OX421456.1:9509233-9511733 GCA_949126865.1 Montipora capitata | reverse complement strand
GCTCCTAAGGGAATCCCCAAAGGTTTCAATATTACAACATCTTACCCCCCTTTAAGATGATTCTATGAGTCTCTGTGGCCTCCTAACTTGACGCCCAGATCTGGTTGTAATAGGAGTGTGTGCAATTGTTTCTGTCTAACTCTCCGTTGTCACTGGACTTGGTGCTGCCTTCTCAAGTACAGGTGCCTGTCTTGTACTCGCAGGAGAGTCATGAGATTGTGTACTCATGGGAAGAGCCCCTGTCCTTGGTGTCATGGGAGAATCATTTGGAACAGAGATGATCTGTCTTCTGTTTCTCCTGTAAGCACGTCCATATTCATCTTCCAGCATGGCGTTACTTCCGCTTTGCGCCATTCTTTCTCACCATTTGGACGAAACCGCACCCTGTCCCCAACTTCAAGTGGAGGCAAATCTCTACTCTGCTTGTCATAATTAGACTTGGAATTATACTGTCGATGATGAAGCGTTTTCAGAACATGATCACGATCCACTGGCTGAGGTACCAAGAGACGTCGATGAGTTGGTATCATTGTTCGTGTGCGCCGACTCATCAGCAGCTGTGCAGGTGACACACCAATATCTTCGAATGGGGTGTTGCGATACTTTAACAGTCCCTCAAATGGGTCTTTGTTCTCTGCAGCAGCCTTCTTAAGAATGCGTCTTACGGTCTGTACAGCTCTTTCAGCTGCGCCATTTGATTGAGGATATTCTGGTGAGCTGGTTGTATGGGAAAATCCCCACTCATCAGCAAATTTCTTGAACTCATGGTTTCTGCTTAACAAATGTCTGGTGTTGCTGTACTGCGGTCCGTTGTCACTGACAACTTTCTCTGGGATTCCAAACCTGGCAAATATTTTCTTCAAGTTGTTGATAACACAAATGGCAGTGTTTTGGCGAAGCAGTTCTATTTCAAAGTACTTCGAATAGAAGTCAGTAACTAACAGGTACGTTTGGCCACCAAATTCAAACAGGTCAGTCCCAACTACTTGCCAAGGTAATCCTCGAATGTCATGAGGATGTGATTCTCTTTCTGTTGTCGGTTGCGGAACGCATTACACACGGCACAGTAACTGCCTTTGTCTTTGATTTGCGCAGTAATGGAAGGCCAGAAAACGTAATCCCTCGCAAAGGAAAGGCTCTTGCTCTCTCCCATGTGCGCGCCATGAATTTCATCCAACACTTCAGCTCTCAATGGTCTTGGCACTACAATTCTGTCTGATTTAAACAACATGCCATCCTCAACACCCAGCTCTTCTCTGAAATTCCAATATTCCCGGGCAAGTTCATCAACTTGTTCTTTCTCAGAGGGCCATCCTTTCAAAACGTATTCCATAACCACTCTGGATGTCTCATCAGTACTTGAACTGTCCTTGAATCTCTTCAGGGTACTACTTTCTAATCCAAGTTCCTCAACAAGATTAACTCCTATGACATCTTCGGGTTCACTGAATGGTTTAGTTTCACTTAGAGGTGCTCTGCTAAGGCAGTCTGAAATGACCTGCTGTTTTCCGGGAACATAACGCACCACAAGGTCATACTTGGTAAGTTTGAGCAACATCCTCTGTAGCCTGGGAGGGGCCTCATTCAGTGGTTTCCGAAAGATTGACTCCAGCGGTTTGTGGTCTGTCTCAACAAAAACTCTGCGCCCATACACATATGTGTGAAACTTTTGCGCTCCCCATGCAATCGCCAACAGCTCTCTTTCAATATTCGCATACATCTTCTCTGAGGGAGTCAATGTCGTCGAACTGAAGGCAACTGGTTTGCCCTCCTGCATGATCACCGCACCAAGGCCTGTGCTGCTGGCATCAACACTTAGCACCGTCTCTTTGCTGTTATTAAAGTATGCTAACACTGGTGCACTAGTGATGACAGACTTGAGCTTATCAAAAGCCTCTTGCTGTGGTTTCTCCCACACAAATGCTACATCTTTTTGCGTAAGCTGTGAAATTGGCTCTTGTAGATCAGCTTTGTGTTCAATGAACTTGTCTAGGTAATTGACAGTTCCTAGTATTCGAAGTACACCTTCTTTGTCAGAAGGAGCTCGAGGAGGCATCTCACCGATCGCGCGGATTTTATCAGGGTCAGGTTTCAATCCTTCGGCAGAGAACACATGTCCAACATAGCTTACTTCAGGAACACGAAGTTTCACTTTCTTTGGATTGAACTTCAATCCTACTTCTCTGCTTCTAGCCAGTACTCTTCTCAATTTCTGATCAGTGTCGATTTGATCTTTACCATGTATCAAGAAATCATCCACTATGATCTCCACAGGAACCCCTTCAAAGAGTGTGTCCATCTCCCTTTGGTAGATTTCAGGGGCCGAAGAGATGCCAAAAGGGAGCCTTGTAAATCGATATCGTCCCCAGGGGGTATTGAATGTTAAGAGCTTTGAGCTTTCATCATCCACCGGGAGCTGCCAGTATCCACTGCAAGCATCCAAAGTGAGCATCCAGGGACATGAAACTCTTTGCACCCGATAATCGGTTGGCAACCTACT
>OX421456.1:9486733-9499233 GCA_949126865.1 Montipora capitata | reverse complement strand
TTTTGGGAAATATCGGCAATTTGTTGCTAAGGCTAATCATCCTCATCATCATCCTCATCATCATCGTCATTTTTATCATTCTCATCTTTTGGCCTCAGCTGAGATTCCCTCCACATCGCCCTTTTGGCCATCATCATTTTTAGGTCCTGAACTTTCATTTCCATGCCCCTTGATATAACATAGCGGAAAGTGAGATTTCGAGCTCTTACAGGCAGTGTTCCGGGCGCCAGTGGAGAAATCACTCCCCTTTCGGCCCGAATCCAATGGCCATCAAATAGGACTCTTCTCGTTTTGAGCCGCGTTCAGAGAGGTGGTGGGTTCCCGTAGATCTCCTCCAGTCTGTCCTGGCTAGAATGCCATAATTGTTTTGTCAAGTTATCCCAAAAGAGAGGAAGGTATCATCACTATATTCTCTCCACGATTTTCTTGGAAATGTATAATTAATTTTGTTATAGTTCTTTGTATTTGATTTGAATTTCTCTATTCCCCCCCCACCCCCCCCCCCCCCCCTCATAGCAGAGACTTGAATTTCTCAGTTATCAGTCTTGAACCATGCGTTGTCGTGTATTCAACATGCTCTGTTCATCAAGAGGTACGAGTTTCATTTTTGTCGTAAACTGTTACTGTATGAAAAACAAACTAAATAAAAGTTGACTGAAGCAAGCAAAACAGGCACAATCTCTCGCTGCCAAGACAACCAGAACTAAATTCTTAGCTACAACACACTGGACTCTTTAGTTTCCATAGAAATTTTGCCAGGTTAAAATGAATCAGGTTTTTTTAACCCGGATACTCATCTTATGCTGGACCAAGAACCTTTAATTTTCGAACCGAATTTGTTGAGAGAAGATCGCAGCTAATGTATTCCCAGTTTGTTTTCCAGGTATAAGAGGTTTTCAAAAACCAACAATTTGTAATCTTAACCCATTTTGATGGCCTGGCTTCCGTGAGTCTCCTGTAGTTCAGTGTTAGAGATTCCGAACTAGTAATCGGCAGGTCGTAGGTTCGACTCCGGTTCGGGTGTCCCCGAGTCATCATCCAACCGAGTTTGTTGAGAGAAGAAGAAGGGAGGGAAGCTCGGAACTTCGTTGTCGGGCATCCGAAGTAGTCATCGGATTAAAGGGGAAAAAACCAAAAAAAACAAAAAATGAAAGGGAAAATGCCAAGAAAAAAAATTCACGCGAAGAAGAAGGTAAAGAAAAAAAATTCATGCAGAAGGAAGGTCCAATTGTGACTTTTATTTACAGTGCATTTCACAAAACTTTTGACAGGTGATTTGCGAAGTTCGTTGTAAATTTCATATGTTCGCTTCGAACTTGGGAATTTCAATACGTAACTGTCAATCAAAGGGCAAACTTTGAAAGTGTTAAAAAGGGTTGACAGGCCTACACGACTCCCTTGTACGTGGTCTGGTTTCTCGACTGTTGCCTTTGTCATAATTTTGCTCTCTTGAGTACATATTTGAATAGACGCCTCTTTTAGGCGGTTCCTGTAGTATTCATTTAGCAATGGTTTTTGCCCTATGAGGCTTTACATTTGAATCTCTATACTGCTGTGTGATACGTTTTTTGCCAAGAAAATAGTTGGTCTCGAGAGTAATGTTTTTAGTTTCTTGGTGTTGATTTTCTCAGCAGTAATGTGAATGTGACCTTATGGCGTCTCGCTTCGCATCATTATGATGGACTGTGGGAGAGGAATTCCAGAGGGCAGGGACTGCAAAAATGTACAGGGAAGCCGTCCACTCCAAGTGGCTTCCTCCTCTCTCACTGTGTGTACATTTTCGAAAAGATTTTGCATTAAAAAGTGGCCTGTATCCTTTGATCTGTTGTGAGTGTAGAATAATTTATAAATCACAAAAACATAGATAATGAATCAAGATTTCACTGTTACAAAAAAGCCTTTTTTGTCAGCCTACAGCTGCGAGGCTAATTTACTTACTTTGTTTAAGAGGAATTTAGGAATGGTTTGGACAAACGGCATTTTACTTCAATTCCATCATCGATATTGATTTCTCCAAGGCCTTTGACAGCTTGCCAAGTGATTAACTTTTCGCTAAACTTGCTTCTTATGGATTATCATATAATAGTTGTTTGCTTATAGGGAATTTTGTTACTGATCCTTTTCACTGAATTAAATTAGGTGACCAGTTTTCTGACTGGGGCCCACTTTTAAGAGGTATTCCACAAGGGTCTGTATTAGGCCCTCTTTTTTTTAATATTTTCCTTAATGATTTGTTACTAACTGGGCTTCAGTCCAAGATTAGTTCTTGGCTGATGATACACAAATATTTAATATAAGCAAAGATGTCTCCCAATTACATTAGGCATCTGCAGACTGATTTTCTTGCTGCAAATTCCTGGTTCTGCTCCAATGGCCTTGTGGTGAATCCAGACAAGTGTATCACTATGTAGTTAGGAAAGTAATAAATTCCCACTGGGAGCCATCACTCCCAAACGCCCCAGGCAAGGATAAGATAAGGGAAGAAGCAAGCCCGGAGGCAAAAAGGAGCGGGAGCTGGCTGGTATGGCAACAGAGGTCATCGCTGCGGGGAGGAGGGAGGGACGCCAAGCCAAAACAGTAATAAATTCCCACTGGGAGCCATCACTCCCAAACGCCCCAGGCAAGGATAAGATAAGGGAAGAAGCAAGCCCGGAGGCGAAAAGGAGCGGGAGCTGGCTGGGATGGCAACAGAGGTCATCGCTGCGGGGAGGAGGGAAGGACGCCAAGCCAAAACAGGCCTATTTATACAAAACCTGTGTGAAACTGAACACCCAGGAGACAATGAGATCGTGGGAATTTTATCCTTGAATCCCGAAGGGGTTTTAGGATTTGTACGAGATGGCCCCAGCGAGAATAGTAATAAATTCCCACTGGGAGCCATCACTCCCAAACGCCCCAGGCAAGGATAAGATATGGTAAGAAACGAGCACTACGGCTGCTACTCCCGAAAGCTAGGCAGGGCGGTAAGGTCTCAACAAAATACACGGATGACCGTAACTCTCCCCGTAACTCAAAAAGCTTTATTGCAAACTTTACAACCTTGGAAACCATGTAGGGCGAGGGGTTCGGGCCTGCAACGCGAGGCTTTTCCCCTTTCCAATTGCACCACTGAACAAAATTTGAAGAGACTTCGTCCGGGCGGAAATCATAACGAGGTTTCTTGCACGGGGGCGTCTAAAACAAAAAGGACAACGGAAAAAACGCCAATGAAACACGATATAGAAGTGGGGAAAAGCCAATCGTGACGCAGCCCCGAAATACCCCGTCCAGGGACAGAGCAATTAAGGAGACCCTTTCGGAGGCATACCAGCGGTTAGCTTAGAAAGAAAAAAGACAAGAGAAACAAACACAAAGTAATAGACAAAGCAAAGGTTAATGTGGCGCGGACTTCAGTACTGAAGAACACCGAGATGACTAACAAGGCAAACGATCAAAGGCACCGAAACTCCAACATATAGCAAAGAAACGCCACTTTTTAACAACTTCAGAGACTAATGGGCAATACCTAGCAAAATGACCAACTTTTCTGCAATTAAAACAGCGCCTAGTAAAGGTTCCGGGCCGGTAGTACTGTGGCGTGACAGTAGTCCACCGCGACCAAATGAACTTCCGGGATAGGGGCCCGGACGCGGGGCGCCGGAATTGTCTCCCTAAAAATCAAAGGCCTGTCCTGGAGCTGAACTTCTAGGAGAAGAGTGACCTTAAAATCTTTCGGGTCTGGGAAGCCACATCTCTTTCCTTCTTCTTCCCAAGGAGTTGCAGCACCACTTCAGCAAGAGAGTTGGAGTTTGCAAGGGGGCGACACTTTTTAAAAATAGCATCAAACTTTGCGTTGAGGGTGGTTCGCGTCCCTAGCGTGGTCTGACAGTTGTTCCAAGGCCGCAAGGAGGGCGAAAGGATCGAGAAGCGCGGCAGGACGAGAGGCGAGGAGCCTAACTGATTCCAAGGACTGAATACCTTTAGGAACATTAAGGGCCGATTGCAAAGACTCTACTGTTTGGCGAAGGTCCTCATAACCCTACGAAGGGATAAGGAAAAAATGAGAAAAAAGTGAAAGCTCCACACGCAAGTGAAAAATCTTGTCACACAGACGCGAAGACCAAACTTGTCACACAAGACGCAAAAAAACTAAACTCGTAACAGAAACTCAAAAGATTAAACTTGTAACAGAGACGCGAAAACTAAACTTGGGTCACACAGACACGAAAACTAAATTTGTCACACAGACTTGTCACACGGCCGGAAAGCTAAATTTGTCACACAAACGCAAAAAATTAAATATGTCACACAGAACCTGTCACACAAACGCGAAAACTAAACCGGTAACACAGACGCGAAACCCAAACTTGTCACACAGACGGAAAACTAAAGTTGTATACAGACGTGAAAACTGAATTGATACACAGGCGCCAACTAAAGTGGTAACACAGACGCGAAAGTAGTAACACAGACGCGAGAATTGTAAATCTGTACACAGATGCGAAAACTAAATTGGTAGCACAAACGCGAAAACTAATACAAATAACGCAGAAGCGAGAACCAAGCTAAAGAATACAAGGACAAGAGAAACACTAACCTCGAGCTCCAGAGCTGCAGGTTGGGTCGCAGGAACCACGTTGCCGTTAGCGTTCTGTGCGTTGTTCTCAACGGTAGCGACGGCTGGACGGTCAACGGCCGCTGCAACAGCCCCATCCGCGGGAACAACAGGAACTTGGTCCGTCATGGAAAACGAAGAAAATCTTCGAAGATGGCACAGCGATGACCGGGAAAAAGAAAAACGCCAAGCTATCGACTGGCGAACGTTTAACGAAAAGAGAATTAACCAGGCCAAAACAGGCCTCTTTATATAAAAGCTGTGTGAAACCGAACACCCAGGAGACTATGAGCGCGTGGGAATTTTATCCTTGAATCCCGAAGGGATTTTGGGGCGTTTGTACGAGATGGCCCCAGTGAGAATTCTTGGATTTCACATGAAGTCACGGCCGCCATGTTGGTGTCCCCAAACAATGAAATGGCGGCCATGTTGGTGTCCCGATCCAATCCTCCGGGAATTGAAAGCTATTATTATGCTAACGCCTTCTTTTGTTTTCGTTGAAAAACATGGCTGTTGATCACGTGAGTGAAACCCAAGAATAGAGCATGAACACATCCTGTTTTAGGATAAGCAGGGACGATATTAGTCTTGCTGAGGATATAAAACTTTTAGGTGTAACTCTTGATAAGGATTTAAATTTTGATAAGCAAAAAGCTGATATTGCGCGTAACTGGTTGGCAACCAGATGCGGGTCTTGCAAAGGCATAAGAAATTAATTTACGCAGATGCTAAGATCTGATTGTATAATGCTTATCTTTTGCCTCACTTAGACTATTGTTCTATTGAATGGCATTACTGTGGTAGGCGTAATTCAAATAAAATTGGAAAAACTTAATTGCGCTTTATTTTATAATGATGTTATATTAGTACATATGATGACTTGTTGGAGCGCATAAATCATCCCACTTTCTTTAATAGGAGAATTTATAATATTTGAATTCTTGTATATAAGGCTTTACATGGGCTGGTTCCCGAACTATTTTTAAGTTATTCACATTGTAGAATTCTAGCAATAATTTGCGGGGAGATAACTAGTTTATAGCGCCTGGAGCAAACACCACCAGTTGAGGTCGTCATACCTTGTCGTATTGCGATAGTAAGATATGGAATTCTCTTGCAAACCATATGAGCATAATCCAGGAATTAAGTAAATTTAAGTCTGCAATTTTTAAAGTGAATTTTGATACTGACTGCTGCACCTTTCGTGGCCGTTGATTTTTCATCTTTATTAAGCTATCTAGTAATTATTGCAGAATTTCCTTTTATTTTGGGATTTAAGTATTTATTTATAGTTCGGAGATATTTACATCCATTTGCTTTTAAATTCCAGTCCAAATAAAGTTTATTGTGTGCATGCGTGACTCATTATAAATGTGTTTTCTAGAATTTTTCAGCTTCCGGGTTAGGGTTTATCAATAGTATTCCGGTAATTCAGCAGTTATAAACGCTGAAGTCAAGAAAACATGAGCGATGTACTAAAAAAATAATAGACGCAAGCGTAAAGAAATATTTCGATATGTCTGTCAGTTGCTTGTGCAAATAAAGCGGACCGCTTGTCAAGCCCTTTTGTCTACACCATTGTTTTGTTTTCAAGAAGTTATGTTTCACCTCGATTTTCTTTTCGCCTTTACCATCGAAAACTCTATTCTCAGTTCTCGACTCTCTAATCTCGATCACCGATTCTCGAAACATCGAGGATCGCGGATCGAGTTTCCAGTCGAGACTGTCAACATTTGCTGCTTAAGTTTTCGCAACGGGCTGCTAGCATCCATTTCGGATGAACTAGAGTGTCAGCAAAGGCGCACCTTACGAATGATTATCAAAATGAGGCTCTGTAGAAAGCCAAAATACCCACATTTCGCAGAAGAAGATTTACTGTCACCTCCCCCCAGAAACTATCCCTACCTACAGCCACCCTACACCCCAAGCCCCAGGGAAATAAACACAGACCACTAAAGTATACAAACATATTCACATGAGACCTTTATTTCCACTTCTTCTACCTTTCAATCACAAGGTTCACAGCACTTGAATATCATGATAAAGATAATCTACTTACTAAAGCTACCATATTGCTTCTGCAGAATGATTCCCCAGTACATTTCTTTTGATATCAAACCTATTATCAAGTAACAAGGGTACATACTTGCTTATATACACTAAAATGTACGAAACAGCTTTTTTTTAAACACTGAGAGCTCAAACGTTATATTTACAATTATTTGCTGTCACGCAAGCGGTTATTACGAAAATGTTGAATATAAATGAATATTAATCAAATCAAAGCTTCAAAGAAAACTACTCCCTTAAAGTCAAGCACTTTAATCAGTCATGGCTCAGTTAATGATAACTACACCGGAACTCACTGGGCAATATGAAAGACCAATACTAAACAAAAGGCATCATCTCGAGGCTCTGGGGAATAATTATAAGGATTTGTATGAGTTTATTCCCCAGGCCACGAGATGGTCCGTTTTGTTTAGGGCTGAATTTTAATATATCGAAAGTGGGCTATTCATTCCTGCTAAAAATTCATGCTTTCTTACAAATAGGTTTCCTAAAAGATGAATTTCAATCCAAAAAAAAAAAAAAAAACAGTTATACCTTCTGTTCCCTTTCACAGAAATCAATCTCAGGTACAAAGCGGTAGAGTATTCATTATAAGTGAAACGCCTCAAAAATACAGAAACAGTTCAACAAATTACAAGCAAATCATATAGTAAAAAGGACTCATGAAAGCCGAAAATCAAACTTCCTTTAGATGACAGATTATTGTTACTTGGCTTTTAGCAAGTGTCTGCTCAAGGTTCATCAAATATCTGAATGCGATGATTCCCTAAGTCACACACAACAATTTGGCCATTACTGAGGAGCGCTACTGAAAATGGAAACTCAAACTCTCCTAAGTTGCTGCCTTCTTTTCCAAACTTACCAAGAAACTTACCATTCAGTTCAAAGAATTGCACTCTATGATTATCACAATCACAGAGAAGTACATGACCTGATTTAGTCACTGACAAACAATAGGGACAATCGAACTCTCCATTCCAATTCCCTCTTGTGCCAATCTGATACTTATAGTACCCCTCCCGGGTGAATACTTTCACACTGTCATCACCAAGGTCTGACACAATGAGATAATCACCAGACTGAACGCAATGAATAGGATCACTAAGAGAACTGGGTCCACCTATCTTTGTTAGAAACTTTCCATCAGGGGAAAAGAACTTAATGAATTTGTTACTGGAATCAGCCACAATAATATTGCCATTGGAATCCAATGATAAACCATAAGGATTCTTAAGATGGCTATCAAGGCTTCCTTCCCCACCAAACATACTCATGTACCGCCCCTTCTCGTTAAAAATTTGAATTCGATGGTTCCTGCTGTCTGCAACATAAATATTCCTATCTTTACCAAAAGCTATTCCTGTAGGCTCTTGAAACTGTCCCTTGTCGCTACCCTGACGACCAAAGGATCTCAGAAAATTGCCCTTGCAGTCAAATATCTGCACCTTGTGCTCGGAAGTGACTGCGATTTCATCCCTAGAATTTACTGCTAGCCCCCAAGGACAATCAAACATTCCATCATTCGAGCCTTTTTTTCCAAAAGATAAAACAGGTGTCACATTGAAAGATTTAATTACAACAAAGAAAGGGCTACCGCGGATATGTTGCCCGTTTACCTTAACTGACAAATTGAATTTACCTTCAAGTGTAGGAGAATAGCTAATTTTGTAGGTCCCGTCTTTGTTGTCATTAACAAGAAATGTGGTTATGCATTCCTGCCCTCTCCCGTCTCTCAAGTCTACCATTACATTGTCATTCTTATAATAACACTGTTCAGCAGCCACGTTTCTTGTCGTTAAATTGAATTGAGCTTCACGCCCAACAGTTCCTTCATAAAGTCCTTTACCTTCGACAACAGATTCCTTTGCATCAGTTGGAAATTTCAAAAGACCAATGCCTTCGCTTTTGATTGTCTCCAGGATCTTGTTATTTTCCACAAAAACTAATTCAAACAGGCTTTCAGGGTCGCGCTCAACTGGATCCATTTGCCCTACCCGTTCTAGGATGGTTTGCAATGGTTTCTTTAGCTGAACCACCTCGGCGTCCGTGCTTTGTGTTAAAACTTTCGCAGCTTTTTCTAGCGCTGATTCGATCTCCTTCATTTCCTGCTGAATCGCTGTTTTTTTGGTCGTTAGACTCTCTAGTGATTTCTTGGTTTCGTTTTCCACTGCTGCCTTGATATTTTGCCTTTCCTCTTGAAGTCTCCTCATTAAGTTGTCAACAAAAACATCGATGTCTCTTAGCATGTCTTGGCTTCGTTGAACGAGCTGATCGGAGACCTCGTAAATTTGAGTGACCATCTTCATCTTTGCTTTCAACTTGTCTTTTGGCGTTTGAGTTAGACTTGCTAACTCGATCTTTTGAGCTTCGGCTTCCTCTTGTATTAATGTCACTTTGTGTCCTGCGTGATCTAAGATGACACAAGTTTGACAAACTGAGTTTTCGGGACAAATTTTGCAAAAGAACTTTAGCTCTTCTTTCTCATGTCCCTTCCTTGAGCAAAACACGGGTCGTTTCACTACGACCTCATAGTCTTTTTCTTGAAAATCTTTCACGGCCAGAACGCGGTGATCTTTGTAGCCTCGCATGATGTTGTGCGCAATCAAACACTCATCACAATAGAACTTGCAACACTCGAGGCAGTACGAGGTTTTAGAGCTTTTCTTGTCGCAGTTTCCGCATGTTACTTGGGTCTTGTCGGATTCTTTAATAGCTAGGGCATCGATGAAGCCGCTGAGAAAAAAGCTTGTGGGAAGATCTTTCAAATCACCGCTTGCAGGAACTCTACAACGGACTTGGCAGTTCGGACACCTCAGATCAACTTGACCACCATTTGCTGGATGCCAGTTGATCAAACAGTTCAGACAGAAACTGTGCAAACATGGAAGGTATCTTGGATCTCTAAGGATGTCTTGACACACCAGACACGAGGCTTCTTCGCGAAGATTGAAAAGCAACTTTGGGATATCCATATTGCTTATCTCCGCGCCTTTACGAACTGAGTGCCTTTGGGTATGATTTTCCAAGTCTCGTGATTTCTATCTTTAGCTTATCTTAGAATCAGGTGACCATTAGCCAATCATTGCGATGTGTTTTGAAAGTCTGTTGATTATCTTGTTTTGGTTCTCTGATTCCCAGAAATTTGGCTTTTATGCAGCCAGCGACTTTTGAAAATAACACAATTAAAGCGATAAAGGGAGGGCAGATAGGTGACCTTTGTGAAGTGTTGTAGGCTGAGATCACGGAGCTTTGTATAATAGAAATGGCTTTATGAACGAATTAGGACAAAGGAGAAGCTTAAAATTTTACAAAACCGAGATTCCATGGTATAATAATGCTTCTGTTAACACATTGAAGTACCTTTGCGAATCATAAATCGCACGATCTCCAACTTTGCGATTTACAAATCGAAAGATTACGCACTTTGCGATTTCTAAATAGCAAGGTCATCCTTATGTTCTCCTGGGAAATTTTGAAAATCAGGTTGTCTGAGACTGCATTTCGTGCTTTTTGAAGGCATTATGATATAAAAACATGCAACCAAAAGCGAACTTAAAAATGTGGATATTACTTAAACTTTTCATCTTCAAAATTGATCTTTTTGGGGCAGAGACTACTTTACGTATGTATTTTAGAGTTTTAGAGAATAATATCACTTTTTCAAAAAAAATCAAGTTGAAAGTCCGTATTATTCACTGGGTTTATCCTAAATTCATGTTATTTCATGATAAAAATTGGTATTAAAAAGTGCTTCGCTCGCACTAGCTTGATACCAGCTCACCTGCTACTCGACCGCTTTGAAAGCCACCTCCTTTCGGGTGACCTGGAAAGGAGAGCTGTATAAAAATGTGTTTTAAAAACCATTTAGGTTTCGACACATAAAATGGAAGATTCCATAAAACAAAACAAGGTAGACTTGATATCGCATTACTGACCTCTTTTTCTGTGATTTCTTGCTTTTCCCCATTCTAAACGATTCAGTATCATTCGACAATAATAACTTGTAACGACACAGGTAAAGATGAAGCCAGATAATATCGTGCAAACCTGAGAAGGAGCAGTTGGTGGGATAGAGGCATTTCGATAAAGATTCTGTAATCTCGAGCTCTAAAAATTGAAAACATGGCAATAAAACGAAGCTTACAATTCAGACCGATTCGCCATAAATCAAAATAAAAGTGATGAAAAAAATAAAACTTATCCTTACCTCACTTTTCTGTGATGATTCCTGAGCACTTAATGCCTTCTGAGGCGCCTGATCATGAGGAGAGCAGTCTTGTCAAGTCTCATCTGTGCTCCAAAGAATCAAGTCATTGGACCACGAGCCCGCAGGCATGAATTTCACGAGTTTGCGGTTATATAATTAAAAAGTGCGATTTACAAATCACACTTTGTTATTTATAAATCGCAAATGTGCGATTTTCAAATTGCAACTTTGGTGCGATTTATAAATTGCAACGTTACGAACTTTGCGATTTATAAATAGCAAAGTTGATAACCTTGCGATTTATAAATCGCATCGTACTCTTGCGATTTGTAAATCGCAAAGTTGGGCATCGTGCGATTTATAAATCGCAAAGGTACTTCAATGTGTTATTTATAAATTACAGGACAACTTTTGTGACATTTGATAAATAACACAAAATATAGGGAAATAGCAATTAAATATATTTTTACATTTGGGTCCCCATACTGAAACGAGTCACATATTCCGTTCCTTTGTTAAGTAACTGTCATCTGGAAATCACGTGCGGGTTAATTACATAGGAACCAATCGGCGCTGTTTAGATTGTTCACCTGGGAGCGTCAATGCGTCAACTCCTTCTTTGGATGAATCATGAAAGAGACGAAGGGTGCTTACCATTTAGCCAAATAATCCGGATGGAATGATCGTTGCATAAAGCTAAGCGATTTTCCGAATTTATTGACCAACCTGATGAGAATGGCACTTACCATTTACTACACTGCATTCCATACCGCATATTTACTCGATCTTGTGAGAAAGGGCATGGAAACAGAACGATTCTCGCAAATGGTAAGGAAATTTCCCGAATTCCATTCCGAACGGAAAAAGAGGACTACCTCTGGAGGTTATCCACATTTCCGAAAAGTTTTTCCGAAAAATTGCCTCTCCATTCAGTTGACCTCAAACCGAAATTTCAAAAAAATATTCGGCTAAATGGTAAGCACCGAAATCTTTCTAAAATAATCCTCAGAAACTTTAATTTTGTTCCTAGGTGGGGTATGCATTTGCACTCTCACAAGTCAAAATGCGAGTGCTTAGCACGGGTATTGTGTCGTCTCATCAAAAATTGAAACAACCGCGTGGAAATATATAATACGAATATATTAAAGTATTCCGAGTGCATATTTAAACTGCACGAGAACCGTTACCTTCAAGCGCAATGAACGCAACTAGGACAGTAGCGAAAAGAAAGCTTGAAAAATTCCATTAAATTTAAGCGTGAAAATTTCAGGCCGCTTTTGGCGATGATCGACTCTAATATTTGATTTCATATTTTTGTGTTGCGAACCGATCGTTCGTGCTCAGTGTTTTCTTTTGAAAAATAAAGCAAACCTTAAATCTGTTCAACCGAAGGACCACAAGAAATGGGGTTATTCAAACGAAACGACTCCACTGAAGCGGAAAGAAATATAAATATGATATCAATCCCAAGCGAACACCACAAATAGCTTTGGATCACACGGGAGCGAAATGTTTCAACCACACGAATTCTACCGTCCTAATTCTGTGAAGAACCGAAAATATCTAAGCAAAAGCGTGAAATTTATACGCTCCAGTTTTTCTTTGATAAGAATTTAAGTCCGCGATTTT
>OX421456.1:9476733-9481733 GCA_949126865.1 Montipora capitata | reverse complement strand
ATCATACATTAAAGACAGTACACACGCACTACAAATTTTCCGCGATTTCAATTTCTCCGGCCAAAACAAACTTATTTTCACCATGGACATTACGTCTCTATACACAGTCATTCCTAATAGCGAAGGTCTTCAAGCACTTAAACACTTTTTCGATCAACGCACTGTCAAAGAACCTAGCTCGGAAACACTCCTCCGCCTTGCCGAACTAGTTTTAACGCTTAACTGTTTTTCATTCGCCGGCAACTATTACAAACAAATTAATGGTGTAGCGATGGGCACAAGAATGGGACCTAGCTATGCCAATCTTTTTGTAGGATATGTTGAACACCAATTTTTTAATCAGTACAACGGCCCCAAACCTGAACTCTACGGCCGCTACATCGACGACTGCATCGGCGCTATTTCATCCAGTAGAGAAGAACTCGATCAATTTATAACCTCCGTCAACTCTTTTCATCCGGCTCTTAAATATACCTGGGAAATTTCGGAAACTTCATTGGCTTTCCTAGATATCAAAGTTTCTATTAGAGGCAACGTGCTATGTACTAGTGTGCACTACAAACCTACTGATTCACACAGTTATTTGTTGTATTCATCGTCACATCCATCACATGTCAAGAACTCCATTCCTTATTCTCAATTTCTTAGACTTCGACGTCTATGTAGTGATGACTCCGATTTTTCCAGCAAATCAGAGGAGATGTGCCAGTTCTTCGAGAAACGTGGCTATCCTGTCTCTGTGGTCAAAGCGGGCCATCATCGCGCCGAACAATTTGATCGAGAGTCATCACTACTACATAGATTATCAACTCCGTTGATAAAACCAAATTTTTGTATACTAAGAATAATCTGTCTCACAATGAACAAAGAGAACTTAAATGCTTAGAGAAAACACCGAAATAAACCTGAAAAAGGCAGATAAAGGGACTCGAACTGTTGTTCTAAACACTGCGAACAAAATTCTAGAAGGACATTTTCCAGTTAGACAACTTTGAGCACTACAGGCCCCTCTTAAGGCCAATAGTTAAAGACACGTCCTTAAGAGTTCTTATATTAGTAAACGAACTCTACCAACAAAATTACATTGACGACATGATTAAGAAATGGCTTTGTCTAACACCAAATCCGCCTCACGTACCAGTATTCTACACGCTCACTAAAATACACAAACCAACTCCGGCTGGTAGACCTATAATATCTGGATGTGATGAGACTGAGAGACTTTCATCATTTGTAGACAGGCTACTTCAGCTTATAACACAAAAGCAAAAGTCGTATCTAAAAGACACGACGGATTTCATCAACCTCATAGAAACAACAAGAGTGCCGAAAAATGCAATCCTTGTCTCGATGGACGTGACTAGCCTATACACAAATATACCTCAGGAGGAGGGAGTTGAGACAGTGTGCTAGACATACGACTCTTACTATAAAGACAGCCCTCCCATCCCTACACAGCATCTTAATCGAGCGCTTAAACTTATCCTTCAAGAGAACTCATTCGAGTTTAATGGGAAAAAACTACCTGCAAACACATGGAACTGCCATGGGCACCAAGATGGCAGTAGCTTTTGCAAATATCTTTATGGCGGAGGTAGAAACAGAGATTCTTAGAACAACGCTTTCCTGACATTATAATTAACACAAACTTGTAAACTCTTTTGTAGCCTCGTTTTCGTGTTGAGCATTGCGGTTACCACATTAATGATGAATCATATATGAACTGCGGATATGAAATCAAGTGAAGCTATGATCTTCGCAGTTATGAGAGCAATTTTTGCAATTGCGTAGAGAAGCCTGAAAAATTCAGGACTTCAACGGGGTTTGAACCCGGGACCATTAAAACACATTATATCCTCTGGAAATAAAATTTGAACTGAGGTAATTTGGTACTTGACCTGTCATAGATTTAAAGGCCAAGATGGCTTCTCTTAGATACAGATGGGACTTAACTGGTATCCATCTCAGGTGTTCGTGACTCTAAAGTTTAAAAGGCAAAGCAAAGAGTATCATCGTATTTTTCGCTTCGGGCAAGACTCCTGAAGAAAGAGGGATTATTGTGGCTTTTCCCCTTTTTCCTTAGGGGAATAGCGAATGATGGCGTTAGGGATGTTTCAAGTTAACAAGCAATGTCGAATGCACCACATAGTCAAATTTGGGACAGGTGCAAAACCAACACTCAAACAACCCTAACCGTTTACCAGTGCTAACATTGGGCCTAAAAACTCTTGTTTAGGCCTAATCAGTAGACCCAAGGTTAGCTTTAATGAATGTTCGGGATACTTTCTGTATTGGTAAAACGGTGACCTGTGTTTTGTACCTGCTGCAAAATTTGCTAGATGCCGAAACCCAAAAGTGCTAATGCTTATGATGGCTTGCAATGCAAATCGAAGACCAAGGGCTACTTGTGAGGGTTAATGATAATAATAATCATAATAATAATAATAATAATAATAATAATAATAATAATAATAATAATAATAATAATAATAATAATAATAATAATAATAATAGAACTTCATTTTCACACGATGTTTAAAGCTGAATAGCTTGTCGGGTCGAGCACAAATGAAATCAAATCAAATTAATGCATATCAAATTATATTGGTTTTTTTTAAGGAGAGGAAAATCTCAATAAGCAGAGTAGAGAACCAACAAAATCTATCCACATTTGACCTCGGATCTGGGAATCGAAGCACGGGCCACATTCTGGGAAGCGAGTGCTCTGACACCACTGAGCCATCCCTGCAAAATAATCCTGCAATAATGATTGTGATGACCAAATATTTGGATGAAAATGTCCCATTCCCTTGGCGCTCGAGGTTGTGTTTTCCTGTTTTTCTCCATTTTTGGAGTTGGCTGGGTTTTTTGAATGTTGTTTTCCCGTTTGGTTTCAAACAACCTGCGTAGCGGCCCAAGGGGAGGGGAGGGGAGGGAAAGAATGTGAGTTCACAAACTATACTGGTCAGTTGCTTCCCTATTCAAGATGGCGGCACTGTATTCGTGCGCCGCAAATATCATCGACAAAGTGCTGAAGAAACGTGGAACCCCAAAGTCCTTGGCCATTGGTAGCCACTTTCCTAAGAAGAAAAAACTATATGCTCTTGTGTGTGAAACTCTGAAGTGTAAGTAACCATCGTATGCCAGGATCAGCCGGCTTCAAATGTTTGATCATTTGTTCCGTTAGTGAAAAGTACGCGCGCAGCAAATATCTTTACCTGTTCGCTTTAAAGCAGTTACAAAACACAGGTCACAGGTCATCGTTTTACCAGTACAGAAAGTATCCTAACATAACTTCACATTAGTATTAGACATTGACAACACAAAACCATCAAGTGTCAGTCAGGTGGTGCTTAAGTAATACATTTTCTATTTTTGGCTGGGTTGTCCGTTGTTCGTTGTTTCTTCTTCGGGGAACTAACCTTTTCATTTTACCAAAAACTAGTCACCCTGTAAACTTTCTGGTTGTCTAGGACGACCGGAGGACGGCCACTTTGAAGCACTGGTTCTTGATCCAGGACGTGCAAATCTATAAGTGACAATGTACTCTTGGCTTGCACTCACGTGATTAGACGGTCATTTTGGTGTACAAAACAAAAGCAAGATGTCACACGCGTTTTTCATAATAATAGGTTAACAGAGCTATGCACCTTTCAAACGTCCAAGACCTGGCATTTACCAAGGAGAATTGATTCCTTCAAAACTGCAAAATGCCCTTTGGCTGGTACTGACTTGCTTTTGATTGAATGAGGATGACATCTGTTGTATTCTGATGCCATCAAAGAATGCTGCCAAATACTGGAGTACTAGAGTATGATATTAATATTTTAGAGTATGATATTAATATTATAAAATCATTTTGCTATATTACAATAAAATTTGGTTTGCTTACTCATTTCTTTTTCTTAGACAAAGCAATTCTGGAGGAAATCTTTGAACAAACAAAGCTTTTGAAGCTAGAGAAAAAGGTAACTATTTTGACTTCTGAAGGTAGCAAAAAGCTCAATGTAAGTGGTAGTGGTTTGTAGTGGTATTTACAGCATACAATGGTTAGGTGAAAGAAAGCCATAAACGTAACTTGAATTTTACTTGTGCAATAATTGCGTTAGAAAAGGTTTCATAATACCATTGCTAACTAGCCTGCCTTTGATAAGATAACTAGGAAACTTTTACTGCCTAAGAAATAATTAACAAATAAATTATTCCATGATTGCATGTTGGATGTCAGATGGTTGAATTATAGCAAATAAGGTGCCGAGTTGGCTATAACCAGTCTCATATCCAATGAGTGCTAATGGAATAATAATATTCAGGGCTTCTGATAGGATGCGGAAAAAAATTAAAGATTATGCGGAAATTTTTGGCCATATTATGCTTAAACATGCAATGATTATGCGGAAATTACACCGGATTATGCGGAAATTTAAATATTTATAGAACTAATAATTATAGGCCCGTCCAATGCATTTACATGCTTATGGTAAATCAGGACTCGAAATTGCGACCAATACAGTCGCTTTTTCCCTTTGCAATTAAGATATCTGGCCGAGTCGCCAATTTGCGACCAGCATTCACCGTTAAATTAAAAGGGTTGGTAATCAGCATTTTGCCGAAACTTTTGCTAAAAGAAATAAAGCGATAAAAAAATATTTTGTTTCTTGTCATGAATTTTGTTTCAATTTGGAGATATGAAGCAAAATTGTGATGTGGTTGAACCACGATCCATTCCCTCGATCATTCACCATTTTCGGCGGTTTTTTACACATACGTATTGTGGGCTCTTTGTTTTGTACAACTTCATCGCAATGATTGTCCCTACTTTACGAGAGTTACAAATGATGCAATTTTAATTTGCTACTATAACTTGGCGCTAAATTCTCATACCTTGTATCTTTTTTAAAATTTTCGAGCCTAGGGTATGTTATGAAAACGGTTTAACTAGAGTCCAGGCTCATTCCCGAAAAATGAGTGTGGAAATTACTGCTTACAAAATTTCATCT
>OX421456.1:9466733-9471733 GCA_949126865.1 Montipora capitata | reverse complement strand
TGTCAATAATTTTTTCTATGCAGGAAGCCCATTACAGTACATCCTTTAATTTTCAATGACATGATACATGTAACTCTCTCTGCCAGCTACAATTTATGGTCAGAATACCCTTGTCGCCTGCTTTCAACAACACATCCAGTGATGTTAATTAATGAGTATTGGAATCTAGTGGTGGGAATCGGTTGAGATTTCACATTCGATCATCAGAAATAATCAGATTGCTCCAACCGATCGATCATCGATTATAATCAGAAAAATCTACCAATAAGCATTCCACATATTTTTCATCTAAATAGAAGTCAAAGTGGGCCCTTCCTTCACTTGATGAAAACCAAAATATTCCCACACTTTTGACCTAGCGTTTCCAGGATAGCGAAAGATCTCCAACTCGTCCATTTTAGCCGCCATGTTGGACTCGTCAACAACATGTAAGCGAGGCATTTCTGAGAGAGGACACTGGGAATTGGGGAGAGATTGGGGGGAGCGAAACAAACATTTTCAAGCCAAAACGAACAATTGTTCATCTTGGATCAGAGGTGACATTATCTTCCTCTGGTGATTTGTAAATACATTTGAGATCTATTTCAAAACTTATTTTGGACGGTAGTGATACTACAAACGCGAAACAGTGAGCTTGTAATTTATGTTCTGGTTCAGTTGTTTACGAAATACAAAGCGGCTTAGCATGCCACATCTTTCAAATAAGCGTGAGGTATTTGAAGTGACAACAACACAGCGAACAGGGTACCGCCAGGTAAACACAGGCAATCTTAGATTATATCTGCTGTTGTGACTTAGAAGTTAGAGTCCATGAAAAAAGACAACTCACACAAGAGTTGACAATACTTTTATTTGTCCCCAATAAATTTTTAATTTTTCGGCGACAATCGATTATGAAAAAAGCAAAATCGATTGTCGCGTCGCTTGAACGTTTCGATCAACTTTCGATTATAATCGATCATCGGCCTACCACTACTGGAATCTCACCATTCTTTGAATATTTTCTGTATAGGCCAGCTGTATTCCAGCTCACATCTTGCTACCTCCCCCTGGTTCTCATGTGATAGATGTGTGCGCAGCCCCAGGGAACAAAAGTAGCCATGTCAATCTCGTTGCCAGAGTCTTCGTTCCCCTTGACCAGCGGGTCGGGTTACAAGAGACTCTGGGATAATCCGTTTGGATAAAGTTTTTGATTGGTTGAAAGTCTGAGCATGAGCAATCGATTTCGGTCACGAGACGACTGCCGCGAGACTCGACGGGTTTCACAGAGGACCGTATGATTGTTAATGATTGTTAATTTGGATTGGTTCGTTGATTAGTTTGGAGCCAAAGCAAAGAGTGAGAACCTATTATATCTAATGGAATGGAATCGTCTCTCACTGAGTAATTATGTCTTTAAAATGTAGTCATACCGAGTCTTCAAATTGCTGTATATTATTACATGAATCCATAAGATCTTCTCGTATAGTTACGTACATGTGAGTGTCCTGGAAAGGTGCGAGAACCTTTAGCAGATGAGTTTTTGGGTAGAGAAAGAGGTAATTACTGATGCAAAGATAACTCGTTTGGCTTGTGACAGTGCTGTTGAACGCTTTGAAAATATCGTGGAAGGCCCGTCTCTCTAGCATGCAAAGCAATCCTTTCGGTAGGTTGAAAATTTTACTCGCGTTTCATTTGGGTTCATTACACTGCACTGTTCTCAACCTCCATTGGAAGAAGAGGCCAGATCAGATATAGAGAATCAAATCAATGAAATGAGATGTACATCTCACATCCAATGGAACTTGTCTTTTTTATAGGTACTTAGAAAAACTGGAAACTTCAGTTGTTGACTTTGTTATGCAAATACTTAGCTTAACGTGTATGATGAAATTAAAAAAAAAAATGGTGTGATATAAAGCTTGACCATCCTCTAGAGCCTATTACTTGTAGCACTTAAAATTCAGTTACAAAAATGACACCTTTCTCTTGAGTAATTAAGTACCGGTACTTCTTTCTGAAGTACATGTACCTAGACATACCACTACATAAGGAGTTTTTTCCGTAATTGCTCAACCCACAGTATTAATTACAGTGGCGATTATTATTTGCTTATTGAAGCCACAGTGATCAAGTGTTTGAGACTTCAAAGGTTGGTTGACTGTATGAGTTCTCGCCCCAGTTGTTTGAAGGGTGGATAGTGCTATCCACTGGATAAATCACTATCTACTGGATAACTCAATTGGTTTTGGTAGTGTTTATCCGGCTGATAGCACTATCCATCATTTGAGCAACTGGGGCCTGGTGGATAGCACTATCCACTTTTTGAACAACTGAGGCCAGGTCTTTATCCAACCTCTCTTCTCTTCCTCCTTTGTCGTTGAGGACAAAGGAGGCAGAGAAAAGAGACCCTGGGAACAAGGTTGGTCTTGATCATCTCTCAGTTTTCTCTAACTTTAATCCATGTTGCCTCTATAAGTACCCGCATACAACTTAATACTGACAAATGTTTGATAGACTTTGTAACAAATTCTGTGATTGGTTAGCATCCCATTTAATGGAAGGGACAAGTTTTTGACTGCTTAACCCACTGACACCTCAAACGCCCTATGATGACCCTAGTTGACGACTAGAATCTCCCTGGCATTAGACAGAGTAAAATCTGTCAAGTCTCACTCCCAGGGGTCAATGGGTTAATAGGGATCAGTGATACCCCTTGTTACTCTACAGAAAACAGAGCTAAGTGCTGCCATCAATGAACTACCTGGCTCATTTAGTTTCATTATCTAGACACAGACTTTATGGTTTTACAGTGTGTTTGGGAGCAACTCTACAGCAGCCTATATTTCCGATAAATTTTAACTATTTTGTGAAACAAAAGGAGAAGGTATCATTGCAGACTGTGCAGTATTTCTAGTCAATTGAGAACGTATTCCACACATCCTCTCAACTTAAATTTTGTCAGTTGACGGTTAAGTTGTCAGTAAATTATACTGTCTATTTTGAAGTCAGACTGACTTCTTCATGTTGGTATGTATAGTTGTCAACAGTTTCTAATGTAATTTTTTTTATGCCAACAAATGAAATGTTTAGGTTCAAGGTTTGTAGACAAGTATCCGTTCCTGTTTGGAGTGTTAAAATCAACAGCCTTAGGCTTTTGTGTATTGCTAGTCAGAGAGTTGAAGAGAACAGTACCATTTCAAAACTTGTATGGTGCTGGCCACCCTAAAGAAAGCCTTTGACAGTGAGGAAGGGATTACATTATTTGGGGGGTAAGATGGGAAATGAACAATCTCAGGATAATATAAAATGTATATATAATATTGTTACATCCAGTCTGTCAAGTTTGATGGTTCAAAATAAGTACTGACCTCTGCTCATATGGAAAAATGGAATATAAAGTGCATTAAGGATGGCTAGTCTTAACCTTAAGAACTTTTGGATTTTGGAGTTTTTATAATGCTTGATACATAATTTCATTGACCTTTCGGTGTGCATCTCTCTGCTCTCCCAAAGGAATTTGACAACGTTACTTTAACGATTATATGAATTAAACATGTTTAAGTGGGGATGTTCATATGCTGTCCCCAGAGACCGACGATTATGAACAACAGCTTTTCATTATTGTTGACAATGAGGTTCTTCTGGAAGTACGTTCATACAAACAGAGCCTTTCTGCTCTGTTTGGGGTACATTACATGGTTAACCTAGAGTATCCAAGAAAGCCAACATGTCTGCACTGAGTTTCTTGAGAGTATGTATTCAGCATTCATCAAAAAAAAAAATGCCCTGTATAGAAAAGGTGTCTCTACTCTTTTAGCTTAAAGTTAATAGCCTCTTATTACATGTATTATCAGTTGCACCACCACAGGAGCTTGAACTAACCTACATGCAGGGGTTTTATTAGAAGCTGGGACCTGGGTACTAGCACCCGTCAACACTGAGTACAGTACCTGCCATTGCTCAAAGCAGGTCTCAAGATCAAAAGCCAGACTACATATAAGGGGTGCCCACTGACTCTGTCACAAGGTCCCTTCTACTTTAAAACTGAATGGAAACCCTGATACGTTAACACACCTGAGTCCATTTCTTGATTTGTCGCACAACAGGCGAGAAATAGTACAGAACATGACCATGTCAGGCAATGGTCAGGCAATTAACTCATACCATGTTATGTTATGTAGTAATTTTGTACTATTATTAATGTGGTCAATTAAATTGTCACACTGGAAAGTTTTCACAGGGCTGCCATAAAGGACATTCACTTGTACCAGTTGTTAACCCTGAGCTCACATTGTGAAGGAAATGAAAACTAGAATCAGTTTTTGATATATTGCAGGTGAAAATTTAATGACAGCCCTGTTTAATGCTGGTTTTTTGGGTGTATGCTTTGAATTAGTTCCAGATCGGCTAAATTTTTTTGTTGAGATAGAAGTGATATAAGGAAAATGGACAGTGATAGATTTTAATTACAAAAATTGTTTTTGTGTAACACTTTTCATTTATTTAATTTCACTCACTTTAAGATCTACACCATCCCCTCAAGAGAATTTCTTTTGCATGTTAGTTTGTGCTTACAAGCTGTTTTAATTTCCAGGGACTTATCTCATTCGCTAAATAGTTTGGCTGATTTTTTCATGCCGCATAGATTTTTCAAAATCATTACTGTTTTTAGGCGTTAAAGTTTCAGAAATTTATATTTGTTCTGCAACATTAATTATTTTACTGAAATTTAACAGAGTTGTTTTTGTGATTATGGCTTGTATGTATTGCCTTGTGTATGTATGTACACTGTATGTATATTTCCTAAATTTGGAAAGCACATTATATGTTCATGGAAGAATATTATTCTAAAAATCAACATGTTTATCCAACTAGAGGTATACATCTCTATTCAAGAATTCTCATTATTTAGTGGAGAAGAGTCATTTTCTGTTTATACAAAATAATGAAAAGCAGCAAATGATACTTCCCTCAAGACCTCTACTTCTTTAGAACAGCAAGGAAACTGTTACCCAAAA
>OX421456.1:9451733-9461733 GCA_949126865.1 Montipora capitata | reverse complement strand
GGCATCCGAAGTAGTCATCGGATTACAGGGCTTCTGACGGGGTGCGAAAAACAAACTAACATTGTGCGGGAACTAACTTTAATTGTGCGGAATTCCTTAAAGTTTCTGTGAACAAAATAGGCTTGACCGATAATTGGTCGAAACATCGTTTTTTTTTTTTTAACGTATTTTTTTTTCTTAATTGTCTCAAAAACCCTTGTTGATAAAAATAGGCTCCTTGAGGAATACATTACCTACACGTACATAACATGCAATATCTTTGAGCGTTTTATTGGAAGTCAGTTGAAACATGTTTTTGGGGATAAGCGGTCTCAGTTTTTGTCATCTGGCCTATAGCTCAACTTGTGGCTGATTGATTATCATGTAATAGTTGTTCACTTATGGGGAATTTTGTTACTGATCGTTTTCAGAGAGTTAAATTAGGTGACCAGTTTTCCGACTGGAGCCCACTTTTAAGAGGTATTCCACAAGGGTCTGTATTAGGCCCTCTTCTTTTTAATATTTTCCTTAATGGTTTATTTCTAACTGGACTTCAGTTACTAATTGGGCTTCAGTCCAAGATTAGTTCATAGCTGATGATAATGATACACAAATATTTAATATAAGTAATGGTGTCTCCCAATTACATGGGCATCTGCAGACTGATTTTCTCGCTGCAAATTCCTGGTTCTGCTCCAATGGCCTTGTGGTGAATCCAGACAAGTGTATCACTCACTATGTAGTTAGGAATGAGCGTGAACACATCCTGTTTCAGGATAGGCAGGGACGAGATTAGTTTTGCTGAGGATATTAAACTTTTTAGGTGGAACTCTTGATAAGGATTTAAATTTTGATGGCTGATATTGCACGCAAGGTTGGTAACCAGATTCGGGTCTTGCAAAGGCATAAGAAATTAATTGACACAGGTGCTAAAATAAGTGTGTACTATGCTTATCTTTTGCCTCACTTAGACTGTTGTTGTACTGTATGGTACCATTGTGGTAGGCGTAATTCAAACAAATTGGAAAAACCTCAGTAAAAAAAGTTGTCGAACGATTTTCTTGAAACTTTCCCTGAATGTTCCCTACTAATCCCTGTTTTGAGAACTACAATAAAAAGGATTAGACACCGTGCTTGCTTAAGAGATATAATGGGCCAATCTTACCCATTGCGGATGCCTGTACTGATACTAAACACGCGCATTATTTCATCGGCTCATCGGTAGCTAAACGAGAGGGTTTTTAAAGTAACACTTGAAAAAGCACCTGATTAGATAGATAGAAAGTCAAGAGCATATGGAACACTTTCTTATATAGTTTATGGAAAAATCACTCAACTTAATTTACATCCCTGGGTAAGGGGCTCTGTGTACGTTTTTAGCGATATCTTTTTTTCCTTCCGATAATTTTTGAATTTTTTTTATTTATTTTAAGGGGATAATTTGTTGACTAAAACTATGCAATAAAAATATAGGTCACCGTGCTCGTTTAAGAGAAAAACACCATCGTACCTGTCTATCTCGATTATCGTAGATCGAAACAGTAAAGCTCGCCATGTTCTCGGAATGCGCGTGCTTTTTCGCAAAGAATTATGGGTCATTCACATCTTCTCTCATGCGTTTTGAGAACTGTTTCAGTGTGTATGATCGACTTACGCCATATTTACAATGTTGCAAATTTGACCTTAACACACCATATGCGCAGCACAGGATGCGCCTTAAAAAATCAATTGTTCGATTCGCCATTAATTGACGTACAACACTGGTGCTAGCCAATCAGGTTAAAAGGAAATTTGAAGCGATTTCCGCTTGAGTCCCTTGGGGTTCCATAACAAGGATCTGGGCGCTGCTTTGCACACGTTACTAACCTGTGTTGATTACGTCTGCGACGCAGGCTAAGCGGCGATTGAAACGCGCAAAAAAGAAGATTTCGTTAGTAGCTAAAGTTGCTTCTACGGAACATACACTATCATAAAGAATACACCACACTCAACGTTTGCTTGATAAAATGTCTCTTTTTTTTTACGGGCGCTATTAAAATTAAACGCTAAAGCCCGGTGTGCAGTTGCAAAAATATAACAGCGACAATTTACTCGAATTTGTTGAAATATAAATAAGTCATAACTGTCTACTCGCTGTACAAGCTTGCGACTTAGGAATCACTTTGTTTAACATTCCAAAGAAAAACGAAAATCAAAGAATAAAATAAAATACCTGCACAGTTAGTTTGAGGTCGATACGTAACATAAACATAGGCCCTATGTTGTTCGTCTGGAAAAGCAGGAATCTGGAACAGGAATCCGAGAGCGGAACCACAACCGGAACGGGAATAAGAACAAGAAAGGTCGATCATATGCAGTTGTTTTATTTCAGCTAAAAAAGTTGAATGTTTTATAACACACTTTAAACTCCAAAATTGATTTTTACGGATATTGTTGTGACTCCTGTTTTGAACGGCTTAAGTTCACTTTATTATGTTACGAGAATGATTGACATTGAGACTCCTCCTTGTGCCTTGGTGGCGTGGAAACAAAGTTGTTACGGAAGCCATGGATGAAAGGAGTCCAGAAGAGAAAAGTAAAAGACAAAATAAATTCACCTTATTTATTGGCATAAAATGTTGAGGTAAACAACTACGAACCTCGCCTTCCAGATTCCTTCAGAAGGAATTGACGTACATCGTGCATAACATAGCTTCCTTTTTTCCTCGTAAAAGTTGAACTTAAGAGAGCTAAACTACATGCCTAAAATTGAAGAAGTTTTAGTGTTTTGGGGCATTGCAGAAACGCCAGAGGAGATCAGAGCGACTGCTTCGATCCGCCAATGAAGTGGAACCAAGCTAAAGCCCAGGACCACGCAGAGCTACAAAGAACACCTTGTATATCTTTTTTTTATCAATGTTCGACAAGTTGTTTTCGGAAAGAAAATGGCCGGAAAATCGCTTGAAAAAGTTTCAATCTTGGTTATAAAAAGTAAAACGTGTAGTTATAAAAACTCTAAGCATTTCACTCAGTATTGTGCAGGATTTTGCGGACTTTTAGCAATTGTGAGTTGTTGTGCGGATTTGATAGAATTGTGCGGTCCCGCACCCGCGCACCCTGTCAGAAGCTCTGTACGACGGAAGGTCGACCCCAACCGAGGAGCACTCGGATTTTTCCGAGTATCCCCGAGGCACCATCGAAGAATCCATCTCTTCGTTTCCTTCACCGGGGTTAACATCTAACATCTCCTTAATTATAATAGCAAATTTGCTTCATTTCAACAATTTGTTTCGTGGCGATATATTCGGAAAATTCGTCGCCAGAATCTTGTTCCAGTGTCCCCAAGTCACTATCGAAAAAGAGCTACAACTTCGATTTTAAATTAGTGGGGATTTTCTTCTAACTCTACTTTTTTTTTATTTCCTTGTTCACTGTACAAATTTAAGGAAAACGAGGATGTGGTTCAAGCGGCTTTGAAAGCGAACAGTGATCGCTTTACTCTGGAGCATTGTCTTCCTTCTTGGACTCACCGTGGAAAAGCTGTGTTTCAAGGAGGTAGGTTTGAACAAGAGCCAGTCATATTTCTCGGTTTGACTGATGAAATTAAATCATGAGCGACTTTAAGAAACGACAACGCCACAAAACAATAATGGCCGTGTTTTCACGAACGGTTTTTCAGGTCGCTTAGCGAGTGACAATCAAAAATTCCTTGAAAACAGTTTGTTTCCCCACTGATTTAAAGTTAAGCGAGTCGGCAATTTTCAATAGAATTCTCATTAAATGTGAGCCACTAAACCAGGTAGCTTAAGCGAGTTGGCAATTACTTTCGGCCAGTCAGGAGTCGCCTGCTGTTATTCAAATCGGAAATACAACATGCGTGCCATTTTTACTATTTCTATTATATTGTATTGGCTCGTGCTCTCTCATTTAATCTTACCCTTGGAAACACATATCATTTTTAAGTCGCTTAACGAGGTCTGCAAACAAACCACTTTCAGGAATGTTAAGCGAGACAACCGCTGTCTTGAAAACACGGCCAATATCATCGGTTAAAAAGGGAAAAATGATCGTGTTGCACGTGCGGCACGCATTTTAGCCCCTTTTTTTGCGGTACTCTGCATAACAACGATGTGAAATCACCATCAGCATACAACCTTCATTCTTTATTTTTACTCTGAAACCGCTCGTACCAGTTTATTTTTAGGATACGTTGCCCACGATATACGACGTGAACAAGATGGAATAACAATATTTTGCGGTGACGTTTCGTCATAGATCGTACCAGCCTAACTGAGCGCGCTGGGACTGTGAAACAAGTTGGGGTCGTTTGCAACGTGATACACCGAATCCAGATCAAACAAATTAACCAAGTAAAATTAACCAACTTGGCTGTCAACATCATGATTCGCCAGAAATTTTGTTTAGATTATTTATTTCGAGAGTTCGCAATTCCCGTATTATAAGTCCATTTCGACGAGATCGATTAGAGATTCCGGAAAAGGAGTAACAAAGTTTAAAAACACAATTCTCTTGTCACATATCATCAACGTTTTTCTGGCTGTGACCGGGATGGTCCGCCCAAACCACGTAAAGCACTGAACACACGTGAACCTCGAAGCACTGAACTACATGAAATAAATTATATTTTTATCTCGCTAGACTTGCAGTGTAATTAACAGAAAGTATGATTTTAGTGCGTGTTCGACAGTCACATGAATCTCCTTTTAATTCTCACAGCCGAGAAGTGCATTTGTGCCTCACCAACTGAAGATTATACCAACGGATTTTTCGTTGCACTGTTTGTCAGAAAGGACATCAAAATGGATGACAACGCCACATTATGTAGAGACTCCTTCGAAGGTAGAAAGAGGAAGCTAAAGAGAGAAGATTTGGAGAATATTTCGTCTACAAAATCAACAGGAAAAATTAAAGATACCGGGTCACCACCAAGAAGCAACAAATTTGAGTCAGATATCGCTGATGTCACTTTGAAGAAAAAGCTTCGAAAAGGAAGCAAGAAACAAGAAGTCTCAAAATTGCAGGAACGCCCTGTAACATTGCCTAGAATAGCGAAGGATGGGTCGAATCCCGTTAAAAATAAAAGGAAACAAAAAAGAAAAATAAGAATAAAAAAGTTCCTGTTTGCCCTTGATAACACTTGTGTATGTATTTTTTTTTGGGCAAACCGTTTCCTTAGAACGGTTGCGCTCTCTGAAAGGGGCACCGCCATAAGGTAAGGGATTGGGGCGAGCAAGGAGTTTCTTTCGAGGATTTGGGTGGAGGGAAATCTATTTTGTCTCTTTAGAATAAGCTCATCGAGTGAACAAATTGATGTCAGATTTTCATGGGTCTGTCCTGTTATTGATGATGAATTTCGTCATAACATTGTCAAAGTAGCTGTGGTAGTTATGACGATATCCATTGTCAATAACAGGAGAAACGCATGAAAAACTGACATCAATTTGTTTTTTTACCGTATAACAAAAAGGCAGAGGTGCCAAAATTAAGTGAAAACTCGAGAAGAACGCGAGACAAAAATGCGAGAAACTTCAATTTCATTCAATCTGACGCGAGTAATACCGCGTCAATATCGCATAAATAATAAATTTGTGTCTGTCCGCTTATTGGCAATAGAAATTAGCCAATGAGAGTGCGATAATTTTGCAGTCATTGTAAAATAATAGTTAATCCTCCATGAAATAAACAGTGTGTATCCGCGTGTCCACTTAGAAATATACTGACTGTTTATCGGGAATGGGCGTTCCTTTCCTGTGCGTATCCGCGTATTCTCTTAGAAGACACGTGATATATATTGATACAAAGCGTCTGCGTAGCCATGCACGCCTCTATGAGTTACTTTCAAAGCGACAGGATATTCTGCAGTTTCTCCTGTAAAGATTGCGTACCGATGGCCAACGAATCACAGATTGAACTAAACACAACAGTAAACTTTACTTTACTCGCACGCCATGACACACAAAAGAGCATGGTTTCACATTTCCCATGAGTCTAAGTAAGCCCGCGATTTCTATAGACTTCCGGTGTGAAAACTAGAGTTATTTCCGGTTAAAAGGTTATGGATATATTACATCCTTCCTTTCTCTAGAAACAAAGTATAGTGAAAGGAAAATGTCAACAAAATACATAGTATGAAAAATCGTTCCACACAGACTTCGAAACTAGAAGGACACTGTCCAGTTCTACTAAACTATAAACTTAAACAAAGTCTACCAGAGTTCAATAAAGGTTTAACGCGTCAACAGAGTCTACTTGATGAAGTATATAATCCTTGTATTTCTCCGGCATTCTGGTTGTCCGTCTGGGTCGTGATGTTACTGTACTTTCGTCCAATGTGCTTGAGGCAACCGCTGGGCTTACAGTCTCTCCAACTGCTGAGCTAACAGCCTTTTCACTTACATTCCTGTCAACTCCTGTGTATCCTCTGGTGGGTTGTAAAGTTTAACAAAAGGACTGTTCCGCCTGTATTCCACGCCTTCTTTCGACCGAACAGTCACCTCATGGCCTTCCTTAGTTTGCACTGTGTATGGCTCACTCTCAAGATTTGCTTCAAGCTTACCAGACGTTTTCGTGTTCTTCAGTAAAACTTGGTCCCCAGGCATCACAGGATTTTCTACAGTACCTCGTCTGTTGTCAGCATATGTCTTGTGGATCAACTCGTGATTCCAATCATTGTTTCTTACACCCTCATTCAACAGACTATCAGCTCTCTTCAGCTCTGGAAATTTAGTTTTTAGTTCTCTACCGAACATGAGGAAAGCAGGAGTAACTCCTGTGCTTACTTGTGGTGTGCTCCTGTACGCGAGTAGAAACTTATTAAGTTCTCCCCGCCACTCTTTTCCTTCAACGTGAGCCACTTTCAAAGCCTCTCGACGTGCCCATTGGCCTGCGGCTACAGCGGAGGAGATGTCCGGTGTTCTATTCCTTGGTCTGAGAGGAACGGCTTAAACTCCTCGTAGCAAAACTAAGGACCATTTTCGGACTTAAGAGTAAAGGGATATTAGTACATCCACAACTGTCTTGGATGTGGTCAAACGCATGATTTCCACCTCATAGAATCTGCTGAAATAGTCCACGACTACAAACAAGCTTTCTCCCGTCGAAAGAGGGCCCATCAAGTCTATTGCTATATCCGGGTCGGTAAACAACCTTGTAATCATAACCCTGTAACCCTAAAGCCCATCGTTCTATACACGCCGATGATTCAGAGAGCCTGCCAAAAATGCACTCAAGCGGTTTGTGATCGGTTTCTAGTTCAAACCGGCGTCCGTATACATAAATGTTAAACCTTTCACAGGCCTATACAAGGGCTAATGCTTCTTTTTCTGTGTGGCTGTACCTTCGCCCTACTTCAGTGAGGTTCCTGGATGCATACGAGATTGCTCGCCACTCCCCATCTTAAAGTTGAGTCAACACCGCACCCAAACCGTGTGGGTCTGCATCGGCAATGATTCGTGTATTGCAGTCCCCTCGGAAGTATGCAAGTGTGCTGGCCCCTGTAGCAAGCTCTTTTAACTTCTGAAACGATCTTTTCTGAGCTTCACCCCAAACGAAAGGCTCATTCTTCCTCAGGAGATTCCTAAGAGGCTCTGCTTCTTACGCGAAGTTGCGGAGAAATTTTGCATAATACTGTACCAGCTGAACGAATGATCTGACCTCCGAAGCATCTTGCGGAGGACTTGCGTTCATAATAGCAGCTACCTTCTCTTCACTGGGCGTAACACCTTTGCTGCTCAGATCATGACCGTAAAAGGTTAGTTTGGGAAGGCGAAAACTGACATTTCGTTCCATTCGGAGTTAATCCTTTCTCTCCCAACCGCTTTACAACAGTATGCAAATTCCTGTCGTGCTAGCTCTTCAATACTTTTCGGGCGCTGATGTTATTCCAAATATCAAACGTTTGTATCGGTACAAGCCGCAGTGTGTAACAAATGTTGTAATATCGCGCGATTTTTCATCCAGTTCCACTTGGTGAAAACCCCATTTCAGATCAAGTTTTGAGAACACAGTTGAACCATTAAGATCATATATCACTTCCTCAATCGTAGGGGTGGGGTGTCTCTCCCTCTCTATTGCTATATTCGCTCTGCGCATGTCCACACAAATCTGGATATCGCCGTCTGCCTTTGGGACCACAACCAATTGCAACACCAATTCAGAAGGTTTGTGTGACACCTCTTCGATGATGTCCTTGGCTAACAACTCGTCCAAATTGTCGTCAACCTTGCTTCTCAGTCCAAATGGTAGCCTCCGTACCGGTTGTGCGACAGGTGAGACATCATCTCTTACAAGAAGCTTCAGCTGGAAATCCCTCAGCTTCCCAACCCCTGTGACAACTTCTGCGTACTTCTCACGAATATCAACACCATTGCCCTCTGTCATTAATGAACATATTTCTTCTTTCATGGGACCAACCCTCAACACTTCCAATTTCTCCGCAGTGCTCTTTCCCAGTAGAGATTTGCCTGGACCCTTAACAACTGTAAATTCGTCCACACGTCTTGCCATTGGCCCCACACACAATTTCAGACACAAATGTTCCAATCACTTCAATAGGCTCCTTTTGACCATAAGCAACCAACTGTTAGCTTGATTCTTGGAGTCAAACTGTACACTCTCTTTCTTCATTGCTTCCCAGGTCGTCTGATCAATCACATTGCACGAAGTGCCTGAGTCATTAAGTACTGCAGGTAATATAACTCCTCCAACCTTCAAGTCAACTTCACTACCACCTGCAAACTCACCAGCTCCAACTGCAAATGCATAGTAATCTTGAGCACCAGTAGCTGAATTTTCTGACACTTTATATGCTCTGCCTTCGGAAGCTTTCCTTTTCTCAGAATCAGAAGGAGCCTTGCTTTCCTTTGGTTTGCAACAAATAGGAAAATGTCCAACTTCCCGGCCCACACTTATTGCACTTTTGGTTGTGAGCTGGACAATTCCGATCACGTGCGATGTGGTCACTGTAATTACAACGGAAATATCTCATCACCTTTGCACCGTGACAACCACCAGAATGTTTACCAGACTTATTTCCTCTACCTCTGCCTTGAGCGGTCCCTTTACCTTTCCCCGTATTTTGAGGTTTGCCGAACAGGACAGCATTCACCTGGCCTGACAAGCTTAACTGATCCATGGCCTTGAACTGCATATTTACTGCCTCCTGTACACGAACTGTAGGTCGTGCAAATCCTTCAGGGTTGCGTTTGATTTTCCAGGAACCTAGGGCAGAGTCTGGAGTACCTGTACCTCTCAATAAGCTGATCCCTTATCGCTTCATCAACTTTTTCAAACTCACAGGTGATCGCTTTCTGTCTCAACCGACAAACAAACTGATCAACCGACTCTCCAGAAGTTTGCTCCTTTTGCCTAAACTGATGCCTTTCGAACGGAACATTCAACTGGGGCGAAAAAAAGAACCATCCAGCAACACCATACTCGCAGCGAAAGATACGTTATCCGTTCCGGGCACTAACGTATAGTAGAGTTCCTGCAAGTTCAATCCTCCAGTATGTAACAGCAACGCAGTTTTCTGTTCATCCTTCGTTATCCCTTTAGCCACTAAATACAAATTAAAAGAGCGCTTTCACAACCTCCAACGAACGGCGAGAGTGTTCAGGTCTTCCTTCGGGTTGAAGGGAGGAAGACTGGCCACACACGGGGGGATGGCTGGGTTTGTGTTGTCGAAGGTGTACTCGAAGTCGAAAAAATACTCAGATCTTCTATGCAAATGACGCCCAAAATATCCCCTAACTCACAAAACGAATCGAATCCTCGTCGCCAATGTAAAGATTGCATACCTATGGCCAATGAATCACACAGATTGAACTAAACACAACAGTAAACTTTACTTCATTCGCACGCAATGACACACAAAAGAGCATGGTTTCACATTTCCCATGAGTCTAAGTAAGCCCGAGATTTCTATGGACTTCCGGTATGAAAACTAGAGTTATTTCCGGTTAAAAGGTTATCAATACATTACAATTCCGGTTAATGTTCGCTCTGTATTGGTTTACATGAC
>OX421456.1:9446612-9451533 GCA_949126865.1 Montipora capitata | reverse complement strand
GTCACCTCCCCCCAGAAACTATCCCTGCCTACAGCCACCCTACACCCCAAGCCCCAGGGAAATAAACACAGACCACTAAAGTATACAAACATATTCACATGAGACCTTTATTTCCACTTCTTCTACCTTTCAATCACAAGGTTCACAGCACTTGAATATCATGATAAAGATAACATACTTACTAAAGCTACCATATTGCTTCTGCAGAATGATTCCACAGTACATTTCTTTTGATATCAAACCTATTATTAAGTAACAAGGGTACATACTTGCTAATATACACTAAAATATAAGAAACAGTTTTTTTTTTAAACACTGAGAGCTCAAACGTTATATTTACAACTATTTGCTGTCACGCAAGCGGTTATTACGAAAATGTTGAATATAAATGAATATTAATCAAATCAAAGCTTCAAAGAAAACTACTCCCTTAAAGTCAAACACTTTAATCAGTCATGGCTCAGTTAATGATAACTACACCGGAACTCACTGGGCAATATGAAAGACCAATACTAAACAAAAGGCATCATCTCGAGGCTCTGGGGAATAATTATAAGGATTTGTATGAGTTTATTCCCCAGGCCACGAGATGGTCCGTTTTGTTTAGGGCTGAATTTTAATATATCGAAAGTGGGCTATTCATTCCTGCTAAAAATTCATGCTTTCTTACAAGTAGGTTTCCTAAAAGATGAATTTCAATCCAAAAAAAAAAAAAAACAGTTGTACCTTCTGTTCCCTTTCACAGAAAGCAATCTCAGGTACAAAGCGGTAGAGTATTCATTATAAGTGAAACGCCTCAAAAATACAGAAACAGTTCAACAAATTACAAGCAAATCAGATAGTAAAAAGGACTCATGAAAGCCGAAAATCAAACTTCCTTTAGATGATAGATTATTGTTACTTGGCTTTTAGCAAGTGTCTGCTCAAGGTTCATCAAATATTTGAATGCGATGATTCCCATGGTCAGACACAACAATTTGGCCATTACTGAGGAGTGCTACTGATAATGGATTCTTAAACTTTCCTAAGTTGCTGCCGTATTTTCCAAACTTACCAACAAACTTACCATTCAGTTCAAAGACTTGCACTGTATTATTATCACAATCACAGACAAGTACATGACCTGATTTAGTCACTGACAAACAAATGGGACAATCGAACTCTCCATTCCCCTTCCTTCTTGTGCCAAACTGATACTTATAGTACCCCTCCCGGGTGAATACTTTCACACTGTGATCACCACAGTCTGACACAATGAGATAATCACCAGACTGAACACAATAAATAGGACCACTAAGAGAACTGGGTCCACCTATCTTTGTTAGAAAATTTCCATCAGGGGAAAAGATCTTAATGAATTTGTTGACCCCATCAGCCACAATAATATTGCCATTGGAATCCAATGATAAACCACGAGGATACTTGAGCTGGCTATCAAGGCTTCCTTCCCCACCAAACATACTCATGTACCGCCCCTCCTCGTTAAAAATTTGGATTCGACGGTTCCCGCTGTCTGCAACATAAATATTCCTATCTTTACCAAAAGCTATTCCTCTAGGGTCTTGAAACTGTCCCTTGTCGCTACCCTGACGACCAAAGGATCTCATAAAATTGCCCTTGCAGTCAAATATCTGCACCTTGTGATTGGAAGTGACTGCGATTTCATCCCTGGAATTTACTGCTACCCCCCAAGGATAACTAAACATTCCATCATTCGAGCCTTGTTTTCCAAAAGATAAAACAGGTTTGACATTGAAAGGTTTAATTACAATACAGAAAGGGCTACCGCGGATATGTTGCCCGTTTACCTTAACTGACAAATTGAATTTACCTTCAAATGTAGGACAATAGCTGATTTTGTAGGTCCCGTCTTTGTTGTCATTAACAAGAAATGTGGTTATGCATTCCTGCCCTCTCCCGTCTCTCAAGTCTACCATTACATTGTCATTCTTATTATAACATCGTTCGGCAGCCGCATTTCTTGTCGTTAAATTGAATTGAGCTTCACGCCCAACAGTTCTTTCACAAAGTCCTTTGCCTTCGACAACAGATTCGCTTGCATCAGTGGCGCTGCGAAATAAAAGACCAATGCCTCCGCTGTTGATTGTCTCCAGGATCTTGTTATTTTCCACAAAAACTAATTCAAACAGGCTTTCAGGGTCGCGCTCAACTGGCTTCACTTGTCCTACCCGTTCTAGAATGGTTTGCAATGGTTTCTTTAGCTGAACCACCTCGGCATCTGTGCTTTGTTTTAAAAGTTTCTCAGCTTTCTCCAGCGCTGATTCGATCTCCTTCATATCCTGCTGAATCGCTGATTTTTTGGACGTTAGACTCTCCAGCGATTTCTTGATTTCGTTTTCGACTGCTGCCTTGATATTTTGCCTTTCCTCTTGAAGTCTCGTCATTAAATTATCAACAAAAATATCGACGTTTCTTAGCATGTCTTCGCTTCGTTGAACAAGCTGAGCGTATTCCTCGTCAATTTGAGTGACAATCTTCATCTTTGCTTTCAAGGTTTTTTTTGGCGTTTGAGTTAGACCTGCTAACTCGATCTTTTGAGCTTCGGCTTCCTCTTGGATTAATGTTACTTTATGTCCTGCGTGATCTAAGATGACACAAGTTTGACAAACTGAGCTTTCGGGACAAATCTTGCAGAAAAACTTGAGCTCTTCTTTCTCGTGCCCCTTCCTTGAGCAAAACACGGGTCGCTTCACTAATATTTCATAGTCTTTTTCTTGAAAATCTTTCACGGCCAGAACGCGGTGATCTTTGTAGCTTCGAATGATGTTGTGCCCAATCAAACACTCATCACAATAAAACTTGCAACACTCGAAGCAGTACGAGGTTTTAGAGCTTTTCTTATCGCAGTTTCCGCATGTTACTTGCGTATTGTTAGATTCTTTAATAGCTAGGGCATCGATGAAGCCGCTGAGAAAAAAGCTTGTGGGAAGATCTTTTAAATCACCGCTTGCAGGAACTCTAGAACGGACTTGGCATTTCGGACACCTCAGATCAACTTGACCACCATTTGCTGGATGCCAGTTGATCAAACAGTTCAGACAGAAACTGTGCAAACATGGAAGGTATCTTGGATCTCTAAGGATGTCTTGACACACCGGACAAGAGGCTTCTTCGCGAAGATTGAAAAGCAACTTTGGGATATTCATTCTGCTAATTCCACGCCTTCACGAACTGAGTGCCGTTGACTATGATATTCCAAGTCTCGTGATTTCTATCTTTAGCTTTTCTTGGAATGAGGGCCCGGTTGTTCGAAAGCCGATTAACTTAATCCAGGATTAGCGTAAACGTTGGTTTAATTTTTTCAACTTTTCAGTGGAAGTTTCTTTTGGTTAGTTTTGGTTTTCAAGATTGACTTCCCCTAATGTAGAATTTTGCCAAATATCAGCGTTGTACAACATTTTGGATAAGAGAAATAAACTCCTTGGTAATTTTTTAATCTGGGTTAGCGTTAATCGGCTTTTGGTTATTTTTGGATATTTTTGGTTTTCAAGATTGACTTCCCCTAATGTAGAATTTTGCCAAATATCAGCGTTGTACAACATTTTGGATAAGAGAAATAAACTCCTTGGTAATTTTTTAATCTGGGATTAGCGTTAATCGGCTTTCGAACAACTGGGCCCAGGTGACCATTAGCCAATCATTGCGATGTGTTTTAAAAGTCTGTTGATTGTTTTGTTTTGGTTCTCTGATTCCCAGAAATTTGGCTTTTATGCAGCCAGCGAGATTTGAAAATAACACAATTAAAGCGATAAATGGAGAGCAGATAGGTGATCTTTGTGAAGTGTTGTAGGCTGAGATCACGGAGCTTTGCATAATAGAAATGGCTTTATGAACGAATTAGGACAAAGGAGCTTAACATTTTACAAAACCGAGATTCCATGGTATAACACTTTCGATAATGCTTCTCTTAACTCATTTGAGTACCTTTGCGAATTATAAATCGCACGATCCCCAACTTTGCGATTTACAAATCGAAAGATTACGAACTTTGCGATTTATAAATCGCAAGGTTCCCAACTTCTCGATTTATAAATCGCAAATGTGATAAACTTTGTCGTGGGTGGAAGCTGAATAATAGGACCTCGGTTATTCATTATTCTTTGGGTGTTCCTTTCAATTATTCATTAATCTTTTTAAATTCTTGTTGATTATTCATAACTGACACCAATTTTCAGAACATTATCCGAGAACACCACAATATTGTGGGGGCCAAAGACAAATCTCCAACGCGAATGTTACATCCACAGATTAATAACGTTTGAATCCCTTGAAGGGATTTGGGGTGTTTGTACGAGATTGCCCCAGTCATTGGATTTCACATGAAGTCACGGCCGCCATGTTGGTGTCCCCAAACAATGAAATGGCGGCCATGTTGGTGTCTGTTACGAGTTCGAATGTTTTGAGGAAAGGTAGCTTGCAAACTAAACTGAACGCAGGGTTGTCGGAACAACAACAAGAAGATTTATTCCAAAAATGAACGTAGTTTCCACGAAGTAAAACTCTGAACAACACGTATTCGACAAACTTACACGGCCTCCGCCAACTTGAATAAACACAGCTTCTGTCACACTTGACTAAACACGGCTAACGCCAACTCTCTTCGCTTGTGAAAAACTAGTTAGAAAAACACTCCGCTTGGACTCGTCTACTTATATACTCTGAGAATAAACTTCTAGAACTTTCTAAAATAGTAATCAATCTAATTATAGAAAGATTACAAAATACACCGATTTAGAAACGCTTACTCACGAATCTAAAAATAAACAAACTACGAACTCTCGCGAAGCTTCTAGACAGTAACGCTAGTCACGCAATGCTATTTTTCGTAACATAACCCCCTCTTGAGAAGAAATTTCCTAAATTTCTACTAACAGCGAAAAATTAGTTAGATAGTACCAAC
>OX421456.1:9421612-9439112 GCA_949126865.1 Montipora capitata | reverse complement strand
TTTATTGGACCTAAAACTCATCTTCTCACCGTATAATAATAATTATTATTATAAGACACTTTGTCACGTGAACCTTATATCTTAAAATCGTTAGCTCCGAGAATTCTCTACACAGTTCCCCCCGAAAGTATTTACCCGTTTGCCGAGATTTTACCGTGGGAGTTTCGCAGATTGATTCTGTGTTCTCACGTCAGCCAAGACGAGGTGTTCCGAAATTTCACGGAGGTTTTACCTAGGTTTGCCGTGGCAAGCAATACCGCGGTAAACGGCAGGACGCAGTAGAGATGAATAGCCTTGCTTAGCTTTATGTTTCGAGTTCATCAAGTTATCAATTTCATGCTCCGAGGATACTGAAATCACTGTAGCTCAGCTGGTGAAGCTTCTAAACTTGAAATCAGAAAGTTATGGCTTTGCCTTCTTGTGGGAGCATGACGATTTTCTCTGAGTATGCCTGTGTAAAACCAGAAAAATTCATAATTTCATCAAACTCTGTATTGTAACTAAATGTCTCTTGGAAACTAAAGTAGTTTTGTCTTGATTTTGTAACAACAGGAGGGAGTGTAAGCAGTTTACCGGCACCATCAAACAGCTTAAATGGTTGGCCTGGTAGTAGTTCCTTAGGGATGCCGTTTGACTCAACGTCATCTAGTGTAAACTCAGTTAGTATTCCAGTTACACCAAGTGATGTGCGAGCCTCTCTTAATGTGCCACCGACTTCAACAAAACGAACAAAAAAGTGAGTATAGTATCACCCTATGAACCTAGCTTTCCTGTACTGAGAAATATTCTGGCATTTAAATCTCTTCAGATTTCTGCATTGGTCTCAGACTACTGGGTCGTGGAAAAACCCAGGCTTCTACGGGACTCCAGTGCAAGAGAGTCAGGATTATGTTTGTCAGTGGTTTCAATAGATGGTTTACAAACAATCTGTAGAGACACAGATAACAATGATGTAATGTACATTTGCTGGTGGACGAACAAAAGGCAGGGGAACCCAACGAGAATATAGTTCAAAACCACTGAAACATAGCATTTTTAAACGTATTTTGTTATCCAAACGGTAAATATAAGCATATTTTTATCCCCTAAATTTTTTTTATCAGTTCGGATTCCCTAGCTAAAAGTCTAGTGATCAGAAAATTATAGGGATCAAAACTTACCTTTTCGAAAATTCCAGCCAGAAAAAAGGCTCCCGAAAATTCTGGTTGACCCTTTTAGGCTAAAAATCCGTTAAAAGTGGGCAACTATACCATGTTTTAGATGTTCGAAAATCCTAGGACCGGCAGGCAAGCAAGAAATTTTAGAACAAATGTACTGAAAATTCTAGAGCTTGGGTGCCCCTGAAAAGGAGCCAATGAGAGATCTTTTGTTTTCGTCCACCAGCATGGCGGCGATGAAGTCACGTGAAAACCACCTAAAAACACGGACACGGACACGGACACGGACACGGACACGGACACGGACACGGACACGGACAGCATCGGCTGCATTTATTTCACTTTACAAATGTTTTCAACCCTAAGATTAAAATTTATTTTTGCAATGACGGCAGCCGGTTTTTCAACTCAAACCAGCCACCAGCTTCAAATGTTATTCAAGTCCCTTGGATAAGAATGTATGAAAGTCGTGTATCTAATCCCCGTCGAACTTTGACGTCTCCGCACGCGAATTTAGAATCAAACTGACAATCGGTCAGCTCCAAGATGGCGCGGTGATTATTAATAAAGGAATCGGTCAGTATTAAAATGCAGACTGCAGACGAGGTCTAAAATGCAGACCAGGTACAAAATAGGCCTCGGCCCAGGCCTAAGCCTAGGCCTCAGTCTGCACTCTGCAGTCTGCATTTTATACCGAACGATAAAGCAATGTGTAGAACAATTGGACGGTCAGATACTAGTGTGCGGTTTTAACCTGTTTTTTTTTTCTCTGTTTCTTTTTTCATCCCTTTGCCACTGCTTTAGCTGCTCTCATGACCGCGATGGTATTTTGCTTTACTCTGTGTTTTCCTCTCTCTGTGTTTCTGTAGAAATAAAAGTGCAACTCAAGTTACAGCTGTAGCTTCCGCCCAGGTGGCCGAACAGGAAGCTGCAGTGGCAGCCGCTGCTGTTCCCGATTGGGTTTACGATCCCAATGAGCCTCGGTACTGTCTCTGTAATCAGGTCAGTCCAGAACAAACATGTCCGATGTGTCGGCATAAATCGATTTATGAAGGGGGTAGTTACTAAAGAAACTGTGGTGCTGCGTCGGTTAGGAAGTACTGTACAAAAATTGGTTTTATCAACGGAATTGATAATGTAAATTGGCCCCGTATAGAAAAGTTGACGTTTCGAGCGTTAGCCCTTCGCCAGAGCGACGGCCTTTCCCTACATCTAGGTACGACGGAAAGCCGCAAGAATTTGGAGAATCCTCACGGTATTAACGAACGCTTTTCATTTAACGAATGTATTCCTATTGTTCACGTTGCTATGTTACTACCAATATCTACGCTACTCTACTATAAAAACTACACCTAACCCACAATTCCTCGATTCGCTCTGACGAAGGGCTACCGCTCGAAACGTCACCTTTTAGAATCTCTGTACGGTGGCCAATTTACATTATCAACACCGTTGATAAAACCAAATAAATCGATTTATGTTCGTTTGCATAGACGTCACGAGGTCTCCCTTTGACGATTGATCAGATTCAGGGATAGAGCTGTTGGGAGTGGAGGCTGATTTTTACTAGCGAAAGTACAAGTATTATAAGCGGACTTTACAACTTTTGGTAGGTCAGAGGACACTAATCAACTACAATAGAAGTTCATGCAACTGTGTATGTCACTCCTGTATACGCTCTTTGCCGAGAAAAGCCATCCTTAATAGTGACGTCATTGCAATCAAATTGCTTGCAACATTTTTCCGAGTTGATTGGAAGACGAACATTCCCACTAAAAACCTCGACTTCTGGACCCCTAGTACGATGATGCTGAGAGCTGAAGTTCGTGTAATCCTACTGGAATACCATCCTAATGGATGTAGTAGCGTAACTGTTGTTTTGGAGTCAGTGTATATTGGCTTGGTAGTGCTCATTTGGTTTTGTTACATACATACAAACATAAACTTTATTTTTCCTCGAATTTAAGAATAGCTATTATAAAAGCTAATTTTTCCGAGAAAACAGTAACAAAAATAACAAAATATACAACAACTTATTAACTACGATTCTGTACAATATTTACAAGTTATGGCTAAAAGAAATAGGACTATATATAAAAAATTAAAAGCACTAAAGTGAAAATTATCAAGTGACAAAGTTAAGGCTAGCTAATGCTTTTTCAAAAACATTAAAATTGGCAGTTTGAAAAAAGTCCGGTAGTGAGTTCCATTGATTGGCGGCATGATAAGAAAAAGAACGAAGGCCATAAGTAGTAGTTTTAGGTACAGGGAGTGTACAGGGAGTGTCAGAATATTGTTCGTCTCGTTTTTCCTTCGTTACTTGAAGTAAAACCCCAATAACGTTGCGACCTCGTTTTTCCTTCGTTACTTGAAGTAAAACCCCAATAACGTTGCGGAAAGTAGAATCGAGTTCCTCTTTAATATGTGCAACTTATCTCACAATGTGCATGGCACAGTACCCGCTGCAGCACCTGTGTTACTTGTATTTAGGAATCTAATTCAACACTATGGTACATCAGTGCCTTCATAAAGAGATAAATTATAGGGGCACTGCCACATAGAGCAATCCGTTAGTCGTTGAGGCTAAGCAGGCCACTGGTCTAAAGGTTTTGATACTGCCATAATTACTTGGACATATAGGATATGTTATGGATATTTAAACGTTTTTTTAGCATAGTGTTCCGTATTAGGTTATTCTATGCCTTAGTGACAATCCGTGGCTCCTTGTAAAATCCCTTTTTGCTGAAAAAGATTCCGTGATTAAGTTTGATGACGATGAGTTTTGTGTAAGTACTAACAGTGGTTTTTCTGGATTTGCTTTCTAGGTATCTTATGGTGAAATGGTTGAATGCGATAATCCAGAGGTAAATGAATATTTTTTTTGGAAGTAAAAGGTACCATTTTCACGTTTGTCATGATTGAGAGAAGTGGCGAGGGGTGGAAGTGATAGAATATACTCAGAATTTTCAAGATCATCCTTGGTATGAACAATTTGTCGTTCAAACCTAGTTTTTAATTCCATTTCTAAAGAATTCTCTTTAAAAAAGAAACAAGGAACGAACCGTTTCATCTCATGACGGAGAAGCCAAAATCAAGGGAAAATAAAGGTTATGGAAAGGGAGACTCGGATAGTATGTGAAGTCCAGTTATTCTTAGCTTTATTATGAACGTATGAACACGTCCCCGTGCATTGTCGCCCTGTCACATTTACATGTATGTAGTCTAAAGACAAAGGGAGACCAATTTTAAGAAGATTTTGATTCAGTAGCCAACCTTTTTAAGTTCAGGAATTTCAATCAACACCTCCTCTTAATTTTCCTCTCTGTGACATTGTTTGTTTAAATCTTGACAGTAATTTGAACGCTAACTTTGCGTTCTGGTCTTTTTCAGTGTCCTATAGAATGGTTCCATTATGGCTGCGTTGGATTAACAGACGCTCCGAAGGGAAAATGGTTTTGTCCGCAGTGCCAAAATCAAATGACACAACAGAGAAGAGGAGGCCGACACAAATGATTTTCAAAGCGTTTTTCTGCAATTATTTCTGAAGACCATTTTTGGCTCAACGAGACCAAGCTTTTGGATCTCCATCCCCGGTGCATTAAATCACATTAGTTGACAGTTGTCTTCGTAGGGCGTGTCGCCTGACCATCTCCAAAACCTCTAGTCACTATACTTGCGTCTTGCATAAGCGGTCCGTTGAACCGCCCAAACAACTAATAGTTGTTTGACCCTGGCAGTTGTTTTTTGTCGAACATTGCACGTGGATTGACCTTTTCCAAGTGTGTTAGGTACCAATAGGCGTAGCATACGTTCCTTCAGCAGAAGATTACGTGAGCAGTGGGCATGACTTCGTGACCAAGCTTTGTTGTCCTTGTTGGTGCTTGACTGATGGGTGTCACGCAACATAAAAACTGCAACGACCACGAAGAACAGAGCTGAAAAGCAAAATACAGACATTTGTTCTAGTCAAACTTTTGAATGTTTAAGGAATATCAAAAGCCAGCCATATTGTAAAAACAACAATGTTTGTCACAGCGTGTCTTGTGACTAAAGGAATATTTATTTCGATCTGATGTTAAATCTGACACGATTCTTTGTGTGCTGTGTCTTTCTCTGGGCTAAGTTTTATTCATCCTGTTATAAATTCTGCGTTGATGATCCATTGGCTGTAATCTACAGGGTTAAACACAGTATTGGGATTTACTCAACATTGGAGTCGTTATGAGCAATTCTTCGGACTCCGACTCCCAAATGATCGTGCACGATCCAATGACCACGGTGCGAAGTCTCGAGCGGATTAACAAGGAAAAAAAAGTTGGCAGAGTCGGAAAATACCATAATATTCTATGTTTGTTCCCCCAAATTTTGCATAAGCATTGTTACCTGCTTCTCTGAAATGGTCCTAAGAGAAAAGAAAAACAATGCATTGAAAATTGCGGGAGTAGGGGGGGGGGGGGGGGGGACCGAAAAGAAAGAGTATTATGGTATTTTCCGCTTCGGCCAATTGGGAAGCACAAGACTCGTGAAGAGGAGGAAATAGCGAATGATAGCGTTAGGGATGTTTCAAGTTAAGAAGCAATGTCGAATGCACCACATAACCAAATTTGGGGAAGGTACAACACACAGATCATTGTTTTACCAACACTCAAACAACCCTAACCGTTTACCAGTGCTAACATTGGGCCTAAAAACGTTTGTTTAGGCCCAATTAGATCCAAGGTTAGCTTCAATGAATGTTCAGGATACTTTCTGTATCTTTTGGTAAAACGGTGACCTGTGTTTTGTACCTGCCCCAAAATTTGATGATGGGGTGGCTTAGTGGTTATCTATCGGGCCTCCCACCACTGCGAGCCGGGGTTCAATTCTGGCCTCGGCCAGCATGTGGGCTGAGTTTCAGTCGATCTCAACCTGACTCGAGGGTTTTTCTCCGGGTACTCCGGTTTTCCTCCCTCATCAAAATCGACTCACAGCTAATTGACATCTAGCTGTGGTGCTGTGCTCCGACATCAAACATGGACTGTATAGCGGCAGCCAGAGGCGCCTTTGTTTGCTTTCAGCCCGATGTCGTGAGCCGCGCCCTTCGCAATTCAGTCCTCGACTGCAAGTAAGGGTGATTAGCACTAGCAATATATATATATATATTAATGTTTATGAAGGCTACTTGTGAAGGTTAGCAATAATAATAATAATAATAATACTGATGATGATAATGATGATGATAATAATAATAATAATAATAATAATAATAATAATAATAATAATAATAATAATAATAATAATAACAATAATAATAATAATAATGATAATACCAAAACTTCTTAGCAGCACGAAGTAAGATATCGCTTTGATGATCCATACGATGTTTTTGAAATTCATATTTAATCAATACATGTTTCGGATGAAACATCATCCATCGTCAGTTGACAAATGAGAAATAAACTAAAGTTGAGCAATAAATAGTGTAACAAAGTGAGATATAACATGAATAATTAAGGATGAAGGCGAGAACAGAATAAAAACACCCAACCACGAAACAAAACAGAAAAAACCAAACTGTTTAAGCTAAGAAAAGAAACTAATTAGTATGAAAGGGATAAATTAAGATGTTTGACTTGGGAATTTAAAGATGGCTGCTCCCAAAGGATATGCATGGCTTCTTTGATTTTCAATTGAAAATCAAAGAAGCCATGCATATCCTTTGGGAGCAGCCATCTTTAAATTCCCAAGTCAAACATCTTAATTTATCCCTTTCATACTAATTAGTTTCTTTTCTTAGCTTAAACAGTTTGGTTTTTTCTGTTTTGTTTCGTGGTTGGGTGTTTTTATTCTGTTCTCGCCTTCATCCTTAATTATTCATGTTATATCTCACTTTGTTACACTATTTATTGCTCAACTTTAGTTTATTTCTCATTTGTCAACTGACGATGGATGATGTTTCATCCGAAACATGTATTGATTAAATATGAATTTCAAAAACATCGTATGGATCATCAAAGCAATAATGATAATAATAATAGAACTTTACTTTCACACAATGTGTAAAGCTGAATAGCTTGTAGGGTCAAGCACTAATAAATTCAAACCAAATTAATACATATCAAATCATATTGTTTTTTAAGGTGAGGAAAACCTCTCGAAGCAGAGTAGAAAACCAACGAAATCTACCCACATATGACCTCGGATCTGGGAATCGAAGCACGGGACACATTCTGGGAGACGAGTGCTCTGACACCACTGTGCCGTCCCTGCAAAATAGTCCTGCAATAATGATTGTGATGACCAAATATTTAGATGCAAATGTCGCATTCCCTTGGCGCTCGAGGTAGTGTTTTCCTGTTTCTCTCCATTTTTTGGAGTTGACTGGGTTTTTTGAATGTTCATTTCCCGTTTGGTTTCAAACAACCTGCGTAGCGGCCCATTGAAGGGGAGGGGAGGGGAGGGAAAGAATGTGAGTTCACAAACTATACTGGTCAGTTGCTTCCCTATTCAAAATGGCGGCATTGTATTCGAACGCCGCAAATATCATCGACAAAGTGCTGAAGAAACGTGGAACCCCAAAGTCCTTGGCCATTGGTAGCCACTTTCCTAAGAAGAAAAAACTATATGCTCTTGTGTGTGAAACTCTGAAGTGTAAGTAACCATCGTATGCCAGGATCAGCTGGTTTCAAATGTTTGATCATTTGTTCCGTTAGTGAAAAGTATACGCGCGCAGCAAATGTCATTATCTGTTCGCTTTAACGCAGTTACAAAACACAGGTCACAGGTCATTGTTTTACCAATACAGAAAGTATCCTAACATAACTTCACATTAGTATTAGACATTGACAACACAAAACCATCGAGTGAGTCAGGTGCTGCTTGAGTACTACTTTTCTATTTTTGGCTGGGTTGTCCGTTATTTTTTCTTCGGGGCACTAACCTTTTCATTTTACCAAAAACTAGTTACCCTGTAAACTTTCTGGTTGTCTAGGACGACCGGACGACGGCTACTTTCAAATACTGGTTCTTGATCCAGGACGTGCAAATCTTGGCTTGCGCTCACATAATTAGACGGTCATTTTGGTGTACAAAACAAAAGAAAAATGTCACACGCGTTTTGCATAATAATAGAGCTAAATTCCCAAAAGACTTTTTCTTTTCTTTTTTTTTTTTCGCTATTGTTAAGTACACCAACATGGATGCCATGACATCACGTGCAAGCCAAAGACTTAAAGCTTAAAGCTGTCCCTGGGTAGACTGTGCCAATTCACACAGGGTAATTCAATTTTCTAGCCACAGACTTTGTGTTTTTGTGTTATGGAGAGGGAGGGTAGGCTAAAGCGGATATTTCCTTCATGAAAAGGGGACAAACTTTGGCCAGTTTTGATTCTTTCATAAAGGTGTAGACGGAACTTAAGGCTTTGAATGTCATGCTTCGGTTTCCTGGGAGAGTACTCTCTAGAGAGTAAAGGAATTTCGGATGTTAAATAACGTGTACCTTTACCTTTACCTTTAAAGCAGTGCCGCTGAAAGATTAATGGTGTAAATTCTGTCAACCTTACTACGGGTTTAGGAAAACATGTGAATATTTGATAATTTGGTTAACAGAGCTATGCACCTTTCAAACGTCCAAGGCCTGGCATTTACCTAGGAGAATTGATTCCCTCAAAACTGCAAAATGCCCTTTGGCTGGTACTTACTTGCTTTTGATTGAATGAGGATGACATCTGTTGTATTCTGATGCCATCAAAGAATGCTGCCAAATACTGGAGTACTAGAGTATGATATTAATATTATAAAATCATTTTGCTATATTACAATAAAATTTTGTTTGCTTACTTATTTCCTTTTCTTAGACAAAGCAATTCTGGAGGAAATCTTTGAGCAAACAAAGCTTTTGAAGCTAGAGAAAAAGGTAACTATTTTGACTGCTGAAAGTAGCAAAAAGCTCAATGTAAGTGGTAGTGGTTTGTAGTGGTATTTACAGCATACAGTGGTTAGGAGAAAGAAAGCCATAAATGTAACATGAATTTTACTGGTGCAATAATCGCGTTAGAAAAGGTTTCATAATACCATTGCTTACGATCCTGCCTTTGATAAGATAACTAGGAAACTTTTACTGCCTAAGAAATAATTAACAAATAAATTATTCCATGATTGCATGTTGGATATCAGATGGTTAAATTATAGCAAACAAGGCGCATAGCTCCGAGTTGGCTATAACCAGTCTCATATCGAACATGGTTAATAGAGGGGAATGGTTAGGAAACCTGACAAATTTCTTTGTTGTAGGTTTTTGTTCTCCCTTTTGGCCTTGACCGTGCACAAAATACAATAGTTGTTTACTCCGTACTGAGGAACTAACCAATAGAAACGTGCTGGTTACGTAATTCATGCATAGTGTATGAGCGCAAAACAAAAGATTGTACATGGTCGTGGACTTTCCAACCTAAACCTTGGCATCTTTGTTTGCTTCTTTGATGTTTGCCGAGCTTCCAAACCATTCCCCTCTATTAACTATGTATCGAACAAGTGCCAATGGAATAATAATATTGTTTTTTTAAATTTTCATTAAATTCTGAATGCTTGGACACTAAATTAGAAATTAAAGTCAATCAGTTTCGATTTTAGGTCATATAGTATATGTGAAATTATGAGTTTATAATGGAGATTGAGTGAACCAATCAGAAAGCTAGAAATGCAGTATCTGAGGTCGAACATTTAATAACATTTTAATAATAATTCTTATTATTTATGTCATAGCACTAAGGCATGGTGGTTAATTTGCACATTGTATTTACATACATGTATGTACACTGTACAGACGAATTGTTTTATATCAAGATTTTATGAAAAAAAGTACTCAATCCATATATCATGATGTGACTGAAGTACTGTTTTTTCTTTTTGCTGTCATTTATGTGAGTTAATCATTTTATGTTTTTTGTAGCTTAGGCATAATCATGCCCTTGTGTTAGTGTATGACTTCCTGTTTGGTCAAGGGATTCAGTGTGGTGGAGACTTGAAGCACAGCGTCACCAAACACAAGTCTGCACTGCAGTCATGTTTGGCTCGTTTGAAGATCAAAGCCAAGGTTTATAAGAATGAGGACCTCTTACCCAAGCAGATCTTAGACAAAGGCATGCACAAAAATATGATAATTTATGTTTTGCACAGCAAGGAAGTTATTTTGATTGAATTAGTCTTGTGCAGCCACTGTTCACAAAGTGACATTAGATTTCATCTAGTTTACAAAATTAATTGTCTAGATTACATGATTTTAACCCATTGACCCCAAGGAGTGGGACTCAATAGATTTTACTGTGTCTAACACCAGACGATTTTACTCGTCAGTGGGGGATGTCCAGGGTGGTTTAGGAGTGGCTGGGTTAACAACTTTTATTTCCACTCAAAAACTATATCCCCTTGCAAGTGAACCAACTTTGGTCAGTTTTCATTCCATGGCAGTGGGAGTGAACAGCTGAAACATCCCCACAAATTCTTTTCATTACAAATGTTGGTTTTAATCCTTATACATATAGATAGCTTAGTGCCTTTAGAGGGATAAATTAAACCTCAAACTTGGTAAAAATGACTTAATTTGATACTCAAGATAGATCCCAACCATAATTATTAATAAAATACATGATAGCAGATGAACCTTCAAAACTTGTTTCCTTGTGTTCTTCTCTTTAACTCCATAATGGGTATTTCTTTTACTCAGAGAGAAATATTTATTTTTGTGGAGTGTTCATGAACAGATTAAGCTTTACTTTCACATGTATTACATTCACATGTTATAAACAGAGAGTTATGATGACATATGTACTAATTTCTTTTGATGTTTCACGTAGATTTGATCCCACGTTATGTCAGAGTTAACACAATAAAGACCTCCATGGAACATGTAATCCAACATTTCAAAAAAAGTGGTTATGAGCAAGCTAATCAAACCAATGTAGCATCTTTTGTCATGCAGGTAAGTTCTCAATTCCATCGACAACCCTCTCCACCTTTTTCTAAGCAAGGTGTAGCTCCACTCAAAAACCCTTAAACCCTTTTCCTGACTGAAGAGTGGCACTTAAAGATTTTACTCTGTCTAACACCAGACGATTTTACTCGTCAATGAATGTTGCTTCAGGGATGAAAAGGTTAACAACATATAGGTGATGATGATGAAATGTAAAACTCTTTGTGGGCGGAAAACTGCTTTGCATTCATTGAAAACAGCGATGCAAATTAATTTGTGATGTCAACCTGGTATTGAACGCATTCTGCTTCATTGCTCGGTTATTGGTTAAAGAATGACCACTTTTCCCATCTTTGAAAGCCAATAAAAAAGTGAAATTTCAATCAAAAGGTTCCCAAAACAACACAATGTATTTAGGATGATTTCGGAGAATTAATAAAGTTGAATTAATGTGATTTGAGGTGATAGGCACTTTAAATGAAAGTCTACAGTAGGTCATTTTCAAAATCCCAAAATAATATTGTTTTGCAGATTCAGAAGTGCCGGTACTCTCACAAGACGATGCAAAAATCCAGCGATTTCATATGAAAAACGTTTTCAGCTACCCTAGTTTTCATGGCAGATCTCCCACCTGCATTGTAGAGTCGGATACGTTAATTTTAGTATCAACATTCAAGGGCAATTTCATATAAATTCCCTTATGCTGCTGGATTTTTTCATGTGCCTTTCTTGAGAACTTTCTTTCCTTTTACTTTTAGAGCAAAGCCACACACACACACTAAACAGTTGATGTGTGATGAACACTTTTCAGATGTACTGGTTTTCCCTTCTGGCACTGATCTCCATGATCATCCTTTGTATGTCAATGGAGAAAGCCTCCTTCAAGACAAGGTACAACTGTCAACGTGAAGTTTCATCTCGTTTGTACTGATGCCCTTAAGAACATAAAAAACTCAAAAATAGGAAAACAAAATACAACCGAATTTATTCTACCACAAACGAGCAATGCCGTGTTACAAGACCATCAGTCCAAAATTTGGACCGATGGAATTAACCCACTCATTATTATAGTCATAAAATGTCTTTGAAAGGCAAAACAAAGTTCATAAACAAACATGTGTTGTGTAATACATTGTAGACCTTCAATAAGACAATTAGTGTTTTTCCGGATGCAAATTTAATTAGAAAAAGGTCGGACACCAGCATTGTACATCATTTAACACATGGCTTCTGATAGGATGCGGAAAAAAATTAAAGATTATGCGGAAATTTTTGGCCATATCATGCGGAAACATGCGTTGATTATGCGGAAATTACACCGGATTATGCGGAAACTTAAACAAGTTATAAAACTAATAATTAGGCCCGTCCAATGTATTTACATGCTTACGGTAAATCCGTAATCGAAATTGCAACCAATACAATCGCATTTGTGACTGAATTTTTGCCCTTTGTGATTAAATTACATGGAGGAGTCATCAATTTGCGACCAGCTTTCACCGTTGAAATAAAAGGGTTAGCAGTTGGGATTTTCCCGCAACTTTTGGTAAAATAAATAAAGCGATAAAAAATTATTTTGTTTCTCATCATGAATTTTGTTTCAATTTGGAGATAATGGAGCAAAATTGTAATAACTTTGGAGCGCGATCCATTCCCTCGATCATTGACTTAAAGTGCGTTTGATTCACCGTATTCCGGAATAAGAATACGTGAAGTGATGAATTCAAAACGGTATGTCTGGCGTTTTGAAGCAACAAGGATAATAAAGATATGTTTAAAATAGCATTTTAGCGGGTGTTCGACATTTTTAATGTGAATCTCCGTAAAAACGAAGGATTTCTAACTTGTATTCCATGTAATCCTATTCCGGAATACGGTCAATCGAACGCCCCCTTAGTTTCTTATCAGTTACGTCATTTGCTGAAATGTAACTGTTTCTCGTCCAATGGAAAGCATTGTAGGAACAAAAACTAGTGTCCAGGCTCATTGGCGAAAAAATGCGCGGAAACTGCTTACGATCTTTCTTACGAACTTTCATCTTGCGAACGAAATGGTGTGTCTTCTTCAATGTTCAGGAAAATAAGCGTTTCAAAACAGTCAATTTCTTCGGCTTTTATGTTTTTGAGGATGTTAAGGAGCTGCTTTATCACTAATATCAGATATTTCTTCTGTTTTTTGCGGAAAATATCGGAATTATGCGGAAGATGCGGATTTCAGTGAATTATGCGGATCCGCATCGCCGCATCCTGTCAGATGCCATAACAATTCAATTACCGGTAGGTTGCAGTTTCATTGGTTATGCATCAGACGTTCATGCCCATCTCCTCGTCTGTCTCTCCAATGCCCAGGGATCTATCCAGAAGGGGAATTTAGCCACTATTTGCCGTGGTATATCCTAAACGGATGCTTTAGAACTTTCTATTTTAAGGTCACTACAGCATACAGGTACAGCACACCTGTATGTCTGCCACACACATAATAATGTATTATTGTTCAGTTCCTTTGTCAATACTTTTTTCTATGCAGGAAGCCCATTACAGTACAATGTACGTCCTTTAATTTTCAATGACATGATACATGTAACTCTCTCTGCCAGCTACAGTTTAAGGTCAGAATACCCTTGTCGCCTGCTTTCAACAAGATCACATCCAGTGATGGTAATGAGTATTGAAATCTCACCATTCTTTGAATATTTTCTGTATAGGCCAGCTGTATTCCAGCTCACGTCTTGCTACCTCCCCCTGGTTCTCATGTGATAGATGCCTGCGCAGCCCCAGGGAACAAAAGTAGCCATGTAGCAAGCATAATGAGCAATAAAGGGTATGACCAGTCAATCAATAAGCATTAAGTATTATTTATTAATATTTCTTATTTTTGGGAACCCCATGACTTAGTCATTCTCTCTCTCTCTTTCTCAGCCTTTAATAGTGTCTTCAAAATTTAACAGTTTAATATTTCCTTTTCCCATTGACTATGATTCAAAATTATATTTTATACTCTAGTCACCTTGAAACGGTTATAAAATATTTTGTAACTAATCTTAATAAACACAAACACAGCATCAGTGGGGGTGGGGGGGGGGGGGGCATCTCGTTTATTGAATGATACAGGATACAGCGAGCGTTTACATTATCACCATAAGGAAAATATAGCAGTGAAAAAACAATAAAGCAAAGTTGAAAGAGATGCCTTCAAATGGCTCTTACATAGCCTACCGTAGTAGCCCCAAGGGATTCAATATACCAACAAACACGCCTAAAATACTTCTGCAGTTAACATGAATCATACACGCACTCCCGTGTCATTAGCGAAACGTTACAAAATATATATCCTTTCCTCTTTCCATCAACTTGTCCGAAACTTGACAGCTTCTCTTCTTTTAATCTGTTTTACATGTATATTGGAGTTAAGATGAATCTTCTTTTCAGATGCTCGTATTTTGAATGCTATGTCAACCATCATTTCCTTTCTGCAGAAAAATATTTGGATTTGACACTGACAAGAAAAGGCTATCAGTAATGGAAAAGCTGATGAAAACAGCTGGCGTAGACTGTGTTACAACGACAAACTGTAGTTTTCTGGAGGTTGGTATTCAGTTAGTGTCTCTCTGTCAAGTGAACTCTCTCTAGAAGGGAGTTAAAATCTAAAACACTTTACAATGGCAACGTCAATACCAGGAATAAACTTTATATTAGCCATTTTGAGTAAAAGTAATATTATCTACAGAAGAACACTTCAAGGTTTATAACTTTATGCTAATTGTGAGGATTTTAAAATTATTCCATCTTAATCACGTTGTACAATAATCCATTTTTATTGTATCTCTCAGTACGTGCCCTGTGATTGGCTATTAAAACTTGTTTCCTTTCCCTCGCCCGCTGATTACCACAGATAACCACAGATATATAATAAACATCTTACTAACCTCGTTTTCGCGGTCGGTACTGTAAAATTACGGATTAGGGCATGTTTTTTCCTGTTGATTTATGGCCCAAGCGGGAAGCAGTCCGTAATTTTACAGTACGGACCTCGAACTTGGTTAGTTAATTCACTGTATGCCCGTGTCCTTGTCAAATCCTTTAATTTGGAATGTGTCAGGTTGATCCCTTTGACGAGAAATACAGCAAAGTTGAGTACATTCTGGTTGATCCATCTTGCAGTGGGTCTGGTATCACGACCAGAATGGATAGACTTGTAGATGAGGAACAAGAAACAGCTGAGAAAAAGGTACATACTCAGCTTTATTTGTCAGTAAGGCTTAATGTTCTGCCAAATGCGCTGGCTAAAAAAGAGGTTTTCCATAGAGTGTCAAATGTAATGTAGCGAATGTTAGTTGTGTTTTCCAAAGCTACATTGGGTGATTGGATTAAAAATGGGATGGCGATGCTACTTTCTCTTTTATTTTCTTACATTTTTGGGATTCGTTTTCCAGCACTTTGCACTCAATTTAGTGTTCTTGCTTTGCGTTATGATCATGAATCTTTAATTACTGCTATTGTCAACAATCGAAATGATATATGAAATGAATCATATAATGAACTGCGGATATGCATTTAAGTGAAGCTATGCAATTGCTAAAATTGCGTTCGTAACTGCGAGGATCATAGCTTCACTTGACTTCATATCCGCTTTTCAATATATGATTCATTTCATATATCATTTCGTTCGTTAATTTATTCCGACACAGGAACATTTAAACCCCCAAATGACAAGCTCTCAATATCAGTGGCTTCGTAGCTCAGTTGGTTAGAGCGTTGCACCGGCATCGTGAGGTTACAGGCTCAAACCCCGTTGAAGTCCTGAAATTTTCAGGCTTCTCCATTGCTATATTTTCTCCACGGTTTTCTTGAAATGTATCTTTTGTTATAGTTTCTTTGTATTTGATTTTCTCTTTCGCTTCCTCCGTAGAAGAGACTTGAATCTCTGGCCACGTTTCAGTTATCAGTCTTAAACCATGCGTTGTCCTTTCCTTTGGTAAAGAGAGTCGTGTATTCAACATGCTCTGTTCATCAAGAGGTATGAGTTTCATTTTTTTGTCGTAAATTAAGTTCGAAAACAAACGAAATAAAAGTTGACTGAAGCAAGCAAACCAAGAACACTCTTCTTGTGGCCTTATTACTGGGTTGCCTAAGGGCAAACCCAGTCGAGGTCTGCGTTTAGTTTTTTTGTTTTATTTTTTTTCTTTTTTTTCTTTTTTTTTTTTTTTTTTTTTTTTTTTTTCCGTGTCGGTAAAAGTCTTGCCTGTCACTCCCCTGGTAAGTGGTGTCTTTGCGTATAGAGCCTTCTGCGCGTATTTTCTTAGGATCGAGAGGGTAGTGGAACTGCGTAAATTTCTCTGGTGGACACAGTAGAATCATTAACTTAGCCTGCAATGGCGTCGAAAGTCATGCAACGCGAATGGCGTTTTAGTGGATCCTTAAACAAAATATACCCTTATGGAGCTCAATAATGGAAAGTCAGTTGGATAAACTAGGCATGAATCTCAAAAGCGACGAGTACTGGACTTCGACAACAATCTATCGCCCGTCGAGACGAAATCAAAGTGAGCAGTATTTACCTGAAGTATATGGTAATTTGACACAATTGAGTTTCTTGTCTTCACGCACGCAATGAAATAGGAAGAGGTTTTCGCCTCTAAGAGCAAATATGTTGTTTGTTTCAATAAATGTTTCGCTGGAAAAGGATTCTGTGGTATTTTCTGCCTTTGTGAATTATAATATCATGTTGTGTATTGGGTTGAAATGTGATATGGGAGAAGTTTTTTAGTATTGCTCTGTAAGCAGGAAGGGTTCACAGGCCTGTTGGAAGCGTGCTTGAGTTTCAACAAAATGAGCCCCAAAATCAGTGAAAACTTGTGACGCAGATGAATAATAAAGTAGCTGCTATTTCCAAAATGATGGAATTACCTGGTGATAAATAACGTCGTACGCGTCTTGGAGAGTAAATTTTGACTTTGCATAAATAAGAGTTGGGCGATTGTGATCTTTGTTTTGACTTCGCTCATTTCATTGTCAAACTTTATAACACTTGACAGAAAACAAAACTTACAAAAACCCGGTATCTTGCCATCATTTGACACAGATGCTTCACTGTTTGGCGAGTAAACATGCCGCGGTAACTTAATCACGGCGCCCGCTGAATTCCGGCCATGTCACTTTCGATTTTGCAATTTACTTGAACGTAGCAAAAATCTCCCAAAATGTTTGTCGCTGATCGTAACTTTTTATATTCTATATTCACGGTTCAAGATTAATTTTGTTTTGATGTCGTAAATATTTTATTCTCGATCGACCGTCCTGGAAACTTCCATCTGCTCTTTCTGAAAACTGTGTATCAATAGTTATTTGCTTTTTCATCAATATTTGTTTTGCACAAAGCAAGCTAACAAAATCTG
>OX421456.1:9404112-9411612 GCA_949126865.1 Montipora capitata | reverse complement strand
TCCTTAGTGCATTTGCAGTTTTTGATGTTATGATGGCTCCACCTCCTGAAAGTGTGAACTTCAAGGAGTATGGGCTCAAACACATCGAAACACTTGCTAAACATTTTTACAGTAAGTCCAATCTTGTTGGTGAAGTGAAGAAGCAACAGCTCCAGGCAGAATGGGGAAAGTTTAAGTTTGATTTGTTGGAGTGGAAAAAGGTCGTTCCCAAGGATGTTGTTGACGGTAAATGTCCAACTGTGACTACCACAACATGGACACTTCATTATATGCTGAAACAGCCGTCCTACAGGCATTTTTATCCCCTGTTGAGTAACCTTGCTGAGTGTTGCCTTTAAATTCCCATTTCGAATGCATGGCCAGAACGTGGTGCAAGCGCGCTTAAGCGCATCAAGACCAGGCTTCGATCAAGGCTTCAAAATGACATGCTGCACGCACTTATGCAGGTTTCAATCAATGGGCCACCACTGCACTCAGATCACTGCAAGGAAATTGTACGTGACTCTGTACAGCTTTGGTTGAAGCAGAAAAAGAGGCGAACCTTGCCTAAGAAAAGAGCATCAACAGATCACCGTAGTTCTGTGTCAGAGCACGTAGAGATGACAGATGTGGGAGTGCAGGTTGAAACTGTTGAAGCTGATCAAGATGAAGCTAGCCCAAATGAGATGGCGCTTGAAGATGAAGTTGAAGCTGCAGCAGCTGCTTTGAAGCTAACAGACCAGTGTGATGACTCGGACTATGATTCAGAAGACTTTGACAGTGATACTGACTAAATAATTTCTAAATCAAAACGAGAAGTTTCCATTGAGAAAAAGATCTTTACACTAAAATCTAGCGCCAAAGGAACAAGCAGATATCGTGGATCAAACCTTAAAGCAACCTTGTGCTTTAAGTGTAACAGACCTATACCTTTACGAAGGTAACATTGTAAGATGCCGCCAACACGATTTATACGAGTTAACAAGTTATCAAACAGTATGTGGCCAAATGTTTTCATTTTATCAACTTAGGGTTGCATCTAAGTAAACCAAAAAAGTTTTTTGAAACAACGAAACATTAAGTACTTAACCCTTGATCAGCTCAACAATTACCAGAATGTGACAGAAACAGCTGTGTTCAAAGTGTCCTTGAGGTTTAATTAAAAGATAAAGAAGGTTGCTGTGTGCGCGAAAGAAGTCAAGTTTTTCTTGTTGTCTACTTATGTTCTGGGACGACGAAACCGAAGATATTAGACCTTTGGACTGTTAGGCTAGTTCCCGTTACCGAGCGTAGTTAATCCCCTTTTGCTGGTCTAGTCCTTCAAGTATGTGCCATGTTTACAAGTTGTCAAGTGGCAGTATTTGCCAGGCTCGTTAGCTCCAACAAAACCACCAAAAAGATACAAAAAATATCCCTCAACTTTTTGTTTATAGGGTTGTATTATTGAAATGTCGCTTCGTCTTTCTTTAAGTAACATGGTTTTCATAGTATAATTGCAGCTTGATTCATCCCTCTAATGTCTGAGTTTCATGGCCCAAAATGCCAGGAAATGCGTTTTCCGGCATTCAGTTTTCAAAAATTTTCCGGGGGAGCATGCCCCCGGACCCCCCTAGAAGCGATGCGCTAACGCCCATCGTATGGGTCCACCGGACCCATAACCGTCTACTTTGAAAAAAACTCCGGCTACTTAAAACCTTAAAGAAAACCCTGCTGGAATAAGAGTTTGGAACTGCATCATGTAAACGAATACACAGCGACATTTATTTGCTTTCGAAAGAAAAGTCAGCTAAATTCAACTGAGTGTGTGGACCCCAGGACTGGCCAACAGTGGACAGCTTGGTGTTGAATGCCTGTGGTATCACATGGCACGTTTTTCAAGATGGTGGACAACACTGTCAGTGATTCAAATTCCAGCTGGGAAGAATATGCAGATGAAGGGCCCATTAATCCTATTGCGGAAGCTAAAAGGCTGGGGGCAAATCTCGCTACCTTCGGAAAAGCTAAACTAGCTAAAGAAAAAAAAATTAAGACAAATCCGGCCGGTAAAAAGCGCTGTACGTGTGGACAAAAATGATCTAAACCGCAAGAAAACTATCTTAAAGTGCAAACACGTAGAAAACATAAGCAACTGTTCGGCAACTTTGGAAATAAAGAAGGAACTTTTTAACAACTTTTAGACACTTTTATCGCCAACTTTTTGGGAAATATCGGCAATTTTTTGCTATGGCTAATTATCATCAACATCATCGTCATTCTCATCGTCATTCTCATCATTATCGATTTAGGTAAAGGGAAATCTATTTTGTCTCTTTAGGATAAACTCATCGAATAATAGTTAATCCTCCATGACATCAACAGTGTGTATCCGCGTGTCCACTTAGAAAGTTACTTACTGTTTGTTAGGAATGGGCGTTGGTTTTCTCTGCGTATCCGCGTATTCTCTTAGAAGACACTTGATATATATTGATACAAAGCGACTGCGTAGCTATGCACGCATCTATCTGTGGTATTAGGGCCGATTTACACGGTACGACTTTGTCGCATGCAACAACGGCTTACGACAAGTGCAGGACATGATTTACTATTGTTATGTACGTCAGAAAAAATGTCGTAGCATTTTAAAACATGTTTTAAAACGCTGCGACAATCCTAAGTCATGTTGTAGGCCTGTCGTGAGCTTGTCGCATGCGACAAAATCGTATCGTGTAAATCGGCCCTTACATGGCACGTTTTTCAAGATGGCGGACAACACTGTCAGTGATTCAGATTCCAGCTGGGAAGAATATGCAGATGAAGGGCCCATTAATCCTATTGCGGAAGCTAAAAGGCTGGGGGCAAATCTCGCTATCTTCGGAAAAGCTAAACTAGCTAAAGAAAGAAAAATTCACACAAATCCGGCCGCTAAAAAGCGCTGTACGTGTGGACAAAATGATCTAAACCGAAATAAAACTATCTTAAAGGGCAAACACGTAGAAAACAAAAGCAACTTTTCGGCAACTTTGGAAATAAAGAAGAAACTTTTTAAAGGGGCTAGGTTACGCTATTTTAGGTCATTTTGTTTAATTTTGTTAATTATGAGCTCTAAACGTCAAATTGGCAGAGCAAGAGTCTTTCATTTGCAAAATCACGGCCTCATAACAACTGAGAATGATTTTCCAGCTGTGTAAATGACATTTTGATATAGACTGATATAAATTTGAAAAAAGGTGGGCCGACGTTTTTCAAATTTACGCAAATTCAATCCATTTCAATTCTCTCCAGTTTTGTCCATCCATGTCCCTTCTTGGCTTCCCTGTGTTTTGTTAGAGTTCTTCTGTTGTTTTGAACAGTCATTTTGATATTTTAGTCCATTCTATGACCATTCGATCAGTGCTGAGATTGCCTAAAATTGCGTGACCTAGCCCATTTAACAACTTTTAGACACTTTTATCGCCAACTTTTTGGGAAATATCGGCAATTTTTTGCTATGGCTAATTATCATCAACATCATCGTTTTTGTCATCATTATCTATCACTGCTTTTGCGGCCCGAATCCAATGGCCAGCAAATAGGACTCTTCTCGTTTTGAGCCGCGTTCAGAAAGGTGGTAGGTTCCCGTAGATCTCCTCGTCTGTCCTGGCTAGAGTGTCATAATTGTTTTGTCAAGTTATCCCAAAAGAGAGGAAGGTATCATCACTTTATTCGAATAGGGGATTTTGTTACTGATCGTTTTCAGAGAGTTAAATTAAGTGACAAGTTTTCTGGCTGGGGCCCACTTTTAAGAGGTATTCCACAAGGGTCTGTATTAGGCCCTCTTTTTTAAAATATTTTCCTTAATGATTTGTTACTTATTGGGCTTCAGTCCAAGATTAGATGTCTCCCAATTACATAGGCATCTGCAGACTGATTTTCTTGCTGCAAATTCCTGGTTCTGCTCCCGAGTGGCCTTGTGGTGAATCCATACAAGTGTATCACTATGTAGTTAGGAAAGAGCATGAACACATCTTGTTTTATGATAGGCAGGGACGAGATTAATCACTCCTGATAAGGATTTAAATTTCGATAAGCATATAGCGGATGTTGCACGTAAGGTTGATAACCAGATGCGGGTCTTGCAAAGGCATAAGAAATTAATTGACACAGATGCTAAAATTAGACTATTGCTTATCTTTTGCTTCACTAAGACTATTGTTCTATTGAATGGCATCACTGTGGTAAGCGTAATTCAAACAAATTGGAAAAACTTAATTGCTCTTTATTTATAATGATGTCATATTAGTACATATGATTACTTGTTGGAGCGCATAAATCATCCCACTTTGTATAATAGAAGAATTTCTTAATATTTGAATTCTTGAATATAAGGCTTTACGTGGGCTGGTTCCCGAATATATTTTTAAGTTATTCACATCGCAGAATTGTAGCAATAATTTGCGGGGAGATACCCCGCAAATACCACTAGTTGTGGTCTTCATTCCTTGTCGTATAGCAATAGTAAGTTACGGAATTCTCTTGCAAAACATATTAGAAAAATCCAGAAATTAAGTAAATTCAAGTCTGCAATTTTTAAAATGATATTTGATACTGACTGCTGCACCTATCGTGGCCGTTGATTTTTCATCTTTATTAAGTTATCTAGTAATTATTACAGAATTTCCTTTTATTTTGGGATTTGAGTATTTATTTATAGCTCGGATATATTAGCCTGCATTTGCTTTTAAATTCGAGTGCAAATAAACTTTATTGTGTGCATGCGTGACTCATTATAAATGTGTTTTCTAGAATTTTTCAGCTTCTGGGATAGGGTTTATCAATAGTATTCCGGTAATTCAGCAGTTATAAACGCTGAAGTCAAGAAAACATGAGCGATGTGCTAAAAAAAATGAGAGTAGACGCAAGCGTGAAGAAATATTTCGATATGACTGTCAGTTGTGCAAATGAAGGGGACCGCTTGTCAAGCGCTTTTGTCTACACCATTGTTTTGTTTTCAAGAAGTTATGTTTCACCTCGAAATTTCTTTTCGACTTTACCATGGAAACATCGAGGATCGCGGATCGAGTTTCGAGTCGAGACTGTCAACATTTGCTGCTTAAGTTTTCGCAACGGGCTGCCAGCATCCGTTTCGGATGAACTAGAATCACTGTCAGCATAGTTAATGCATGGAGATGGTTATAAAACTCGACAAGTTCCTTTGTTTCATGTTTTTGTCCGTATTTTTGGCCTTGACCCTGCACAAAACACACCTTTTTTCGAGAAGATAACCAATCAAATCCTTCGTTGAAATTATGCGCAACTAATTTGCAAACCCGTGCGAAGCGAAAATAAAAGATTGTGCAGGGTCACGGTCAATTCAACATCCATTGCGACAACATTGTTCTCGCTTTTGAAGGTTCTAAGGTTTCATAACCAGTCCCTCGATTAACTATGGTGTCAGCAAAGGCGCGCCTTACGAATGATTATTCCAGCGTACAGTTATAAAGAGGCTCTGTAGAAAGCCAAAATACCCACATTTCGCAGAAGAAGATTTACTGTCACCTCCTCCCAGAAACTATCCCTACCTACAGCCACCCTACAGCCCAGCCCAAGGAAAATAAACACAGACCACTAAAGTATACAAACATATTCACACGCGACCTTTATTTCCATTTTTTCTAACTTTCAATTACTTTTTAAGGTTCACAGCACTTGTATATCATTATAAAGATAATATACTTACTAAAGCTACCATACTGCTTCTGCAGAATGATTCCACAATACATTTCTTTTGATATCAAACATATTAAGTAACAAGGGTACATACTTGCTCATATACACTACAATACGTGTATACGAAACATTTTTTCTTTTTTAACGCTGAGAGCTACAACGTTATATTTAACAATTATTCCATGAGCGCGATAGATAGCCAATAGGCGCGTAGCGCCGAGTTGGCTATAAACATCTCACTCATCTCATATCCAACAAGTGCGAGTGGAATAATTGTTTTATTAAAAACGCCCCCAAAATATAGAAAATTAGACTATAATAAAAATAAAAAGGCCCAAAAAATCACGTATATGCTTGTCGTGTTTGTAGATCATGGTATAATTCCTCATAACCCATGATGACTTTGCCAATCAAAAACTCACGAATTGCATTATCCAATGATCCAGTTCTTAATAATTACAATTATTTGCTGTCGCGCGAGCGGTTATTACGAAAATGTTGAATATAAATACTAAAAACGTTCTTAAAAGGTCAACTGCTATATTTTCGTAATCAAATCAAAGCTTTAAAGAAGACTACTCGCTTAAAAGATCAAACACTGTAATCAGACATGGCTCAGTTCATGACAACTGCACCAGAACTCACTGGGCAATATAACAGACCAATTTCGATATATTAAAATTCAATCGTAAACAAAAGACAACATCTTGAAGCTCTGGCCCCAGTTGTTCAAACGATGGATAGCGCTATCCACCGGATAAATCACTATCCAGTGGATAAGTCATAGCGAAACCAATTGCGCTATCTCGTGCATAGTGAGTTATGCGGTGGATAACGTTATCCACCTTTTGAACAACTGGGGCCTGGGGAATAAATATAAGGATTTGTATGAGTTTATTCCCTGAGGCCACGATATGATGCGTTTTGTTTAGGACTGAATTTTAATATATCGAAAGTGGGCTATTCATCCTGCTAAAAATTCTTATTCATGTTTTCTTACAAGTAGATTTCTTAAAAGACGAATTTCAATGAAAAAAAAACTGTCATATCTTCTGTTCCCTTTTACAGTGAAACGCTTCAAATATTTTAATATATCGAAAGTGGGCTATTTATCCTGCTAGAAATTCTTATTCATGCTTTCTTACAAGTAGATTTCTTAGAAGATTAATTTCAATCTCAGGTACAAAGCGGTAGAATATTCATTATAAGTGAAACGCTTCAAAATTACAGAAACAGTTCAACAAATTACAAGCAAATCGGATCGATAGTAAAAAGGGTTCACGAAAGCTGAAAATCAAGTATCTGTTTAAGATTAATCAAATATTTGAATGCGATGATTCAACCAGTCAGACACAACAATTTGGCCATTACCGAGGAGCGCTACTGACAATGGATTCTCAAACTCTCCTAAGTTGCTGCCCAGTTTTCCAAACTTACCAACAAACTTACCATTCAGTTCAAAGACTTGCACTCTATGATTATTTACATCACATACAAATACATGACCTGATTTAGTCACTGACAAACAATAGAGATTTTTAAACTCTCCATTCCCCTTCCCTCTTCTGCCGAACTGATACTTATAGTACCCCTCCTGGGTGAATACTTTCACACTGTCATCACCACAGTCTGACACAATGAGAGAATCACCCGACTGAACGCAATGAATAGGAACACTAAGAGAACTGGGTCCACCTATCTTTGTTAGAAACTTTCCATCAGGGGAAAAGAACTTAATGAATAGGTTTCCCGCATCACTAACAATAATATTGCCATTGGAATCCAATGATAAACCATAAGGATTGTTGAGCTGGCTATCAAGGCTTCCTTCCCCAC
>OX421456.1:9386612-9399112 GCA_949126865.1 Montipora capitata | reverse complement strand
TTGAGAGATGAGCAACTTTTTGTGATGTGTGGCTGAATTCTAATGAAAAGGTGTGTCGCTTATGGGCTTCTGTATTTATGCACTTTGTTTCTGTCCGACGAAGAAATCGATTTCATTTCTCGTTTGTTGGGACTCTTCTAAGAGAGTTTGCCTTTTGGTCGAGGGTCGAGGGTAAATGGTCGAGAGTCGAGCGCAAATGGTAAATGGTCGAGGGTCGAAAATTTATTCAAAATTATTTTCAAATTATTTCTTAACTTCGTCAAATCAAAAGTTCACAGGCTCGTGTTTACTCGAGTTTCCGGTGCCTTTTTTTGCGGCATTTGGGTCATATTTTTGTTTGTCAAAAACTTTTACATTCCCACGGACTCTCCGGCGTGCTGAGCATCGGAATCTGGCCCTTTCTATTTTTACGGTTAAATTATTTTTTTTCCCGATCGCGAATTCGAATTATAGCAGAAGATAACGCAAACGCTGCAGATGCTGTCACGTATCGTTGTAACACTCAAGTTTTAAATCAATATTGTTTATTCAGAGCAGAAACCCAGTTGGTTTTTTTTGTCTAACGATTCACTCGCTTATGAAAAGATTAGACAGAAAAACCCCCAATACCAATTGGGGGTGCAAGGATGGCGCAGTGGTGAGAGCACTCGTCTCCCACCAATGTGGGAGAAAAACAAAGAAATATAGTCAATAAGCAAATACGCTGAGCTAAGCAAGTTTATTACCAAAATTGTTTTAATAAGCACACCAGCGACTCCCGAAAGACCTGGCAGACTATAAACGAGCTAACTTCTCGGAAATCTGGGAAAACGTCAGTGGCGTCACTAAAAGTTAACGGATTAATGATAACTAATCCGTTGGAGCTATCAAATGAATTCAATAACCACTTTGCTAACATTGATCCAAAACTTGCTAGTGAGATACATTGTGATAATGGTAGTGTGACGGTTCGCGATCCCCTGGGTCTCGCGAGATAGCGAGGAGAAAATAAGAGAAAACTAAGGGTAAAACAACGTATTTCACACCCCTTCCCACAAACCCGCAACACAGCATAAATTTTTAGTAAACGCGTACGACTTTAATTAAAGATAAAAGTTAACTACAAGTAAAACAGTTACGACAGTTACTATCTCTAAATTAACTAATCTTACTTAGATTTACTTAATGCTAATATATACTTAAACGACAATACAAAATGAACTAAATACTTTACTTTAATATTTACAGACAATAAGTTCAGTTCTTCGTCAGCCCTCGTGCCTTCTCAAGGTTCTTGTTAGTCCAACCGGCTAATACTGCAACCATCCACTACCTCTTCCAGCAAACCAACAAACGTAGTCACGTCTTCTGTCAGTCCACAAGACTCTCACTTTCGTCGCCGAACTTTTCCTCCAAAAACTTCCACTATAAATATATTTGCCACCGCCGACAAAGGAGTTTTGTCTGGGAATTTCGCGGTCGGCTCCCACCAATGACTCTTGGCAGTGTTTCTCTTTTCCACTTTCTTTAAACTTTCACCTTTCCACTTTGGCTTCTCTCCGGCTTTCCTTCTCCTAGCAGTCTTCTTGTCAACTGACCTTTTTCCACCCGCCTTTACAACACGCTACTTACATTTATATCTTTACATAACAATGCACTCCACATTAACACTTATTGACAAACCTATTGTTAAAACACGACCCTAACGAACCCATAGTTACAAAAGCATCTCCACAATGGAGACTTAAAAGAACAAATAGACTAACAAACTATTGTCTAATGTACTAATTGCGGTAGACTACGATACGAAATTAACACTAAGTAATTAACACGAGCGGAATAAACCATGAACTAACGAAACAAAGAACTAAAGAAAAAGGAATTTTGTGACACCTCCCCCACTAACAAGTCTATTTTTGGGGGGAGAGTAACAAAGGGGAAAAAACAATAGAATAGTAACAGCCCGATACAAAATTTGAGCCCTAAACTCTGCTAAGGGCGTCCACGTTGCCGTGGGTCTCGCCACTTTTATGCTCGACCTGCATATCATACTCTTGAAGGGTGAGACTCCAGCGAAGTAATTTTTTTGTTCTTGTTACGCACCTGCCCTAACCAAACTAAAGGATTGTGATCTGTTTGTAGCTTAAATTTTCTACCAAACAAATAATATCTAAACAGCTCAACAGCCCAAATAATCCCTAAGCATTCTTTCTCCGTTGTGGACAGCTTTTCCTCTCTTAGCTGAAGCTTTTTACTGGCAAAAGCCACTGGATGCTCTTCTCCGTCTTTACTTAACTGGCTCAAAATAGCTCCCAAGCCTCTGTTGAACGCGTCTACTTGCAAAGTAAAAGGTTCGTCCCAATGTGGCGGTCGTAAGACTGGGGGTTCTTGCAAAGCTTGCTTTAAATCCTCAAACGCTTGCTCGTGTGTCTGTAGCCACTCAATTCTAGTTGGTCCCTTATCTCGTGTTAGATCTGTTAGAGTAGCGGCCCTCTGAGAGAAATTGGGAATGAACTTGCGGTAGTAGCCGACAAGTCCAAGGCATGATCTAATCTGTCTTTTGGTTTCAGGTCTAGGGAACTCTTTTATCGACTTAACCAAAGCCAAACGTGGTTCAATCTTGTCTCTTCCAACACGATGACCCACAAAATCTACTCTTTCCATAGCAATTTTGCATTTAGAAGGGCGCGCGCATAGGCTGCACTCCCGCAATCGTTGCTGAACCTGGCCAAGTTCCGCTAGATGTTGTGAAAAGGAAGTGTGTGTGTCTACTTCAAGATCATCAATGTAGGCTCCTGCAAAATTAAACCCTTTTAAAACGACATCTGACATCATTCGTTGGAAAGTGGCCCCAGCAGTCTTCATACCAAAAGGCATGACCAGAAATTCATATAATACTTTTGTGGTGATAAAAGCTGATTTTTCGATTGTTGATTTATCTAGAGGAATCTACCAGTATCCCTTGGTGAGGTCAAGGGTGGTGATGTACGTTGCCAAGGCTATTTCCTCAATCGTGCGGTCCGTAGATGGGACCGGATAGGCATCAATTTTAGTAATACTGTTAAGTTTTCTATAATCGACGCAAAGTCGTATGGTACCATCAGGTTTGGGGACGACAACGACGGGGAAGGCCCAGGGGCTGGCTGAGGGGCGAATGATACCCATTTTTAACATGTTTTCTACTTCGTTGTTTACGACTTCTTCAAGTTTCTGAGGTACCTTATAAGGAGAACAACGTATTGGTGCAGAGTCGCCCGTGTCAATCCGATGTGTCGCTACGCTAGTGACACTGGGGTTACCAGAAAAGACATCTGCGTATTTTCGTAAAAGGTCCTTAACCTGATCTTTCTGGTCCTTAGTTAAAGCATCCGAAATGATAACATCCTCCCAAGTTTCATTTCTGCAAAATGGGGATATGCATTTTTCATGTGGTAAAGAGGTTTCGAAAGATTCGGACATTATATAGGAAGCCGTCTCGTCCCTATTCTGCCATTTACTTAATAGATTAATGTGATAGACTCGGTGTTGTTTGTGGGACTTACCGGTGTCGATCTCATAGTGCAAACCATCATTGAAAACCTTCGTCACTTTAAATGGGCCCTGCCAATGCACTTCCAACTTACTCCCTAGAGTAGGAAGAAGAACCAATGCCTTGTCATCGACTTTTAAACTACGTGTGGAACTATGAACGTCATGCAATCGTTTCTGAGTACCTTGCACTCTCTTCATCTTGTACCAGACGCTGCATCATTGCCAGTCTCCTGCGAATTTCAAGAACATGACTCACAAGGTTCCTTTCAGATTTAATTTCCTTCCCAAGCCACGACTCCTTGATTACTGAGAGGGGACCTCTTACTGTACGTCCAAAAAGCAACTCGAAAGGGGAGTACCCTGTGGATTCACATGGAACTTCCCTATATGCAAACAGCAAATAAGGAAGGAACTTATCCCAGCTTTGTACCCGTTCTTGCGCAAATTTCTTTAACATCGCCTTGAGCGTGCCATTAAATCTCTCAATCAAACCGTTTCCTTCAGGGTGATAAACCGATGTTTTGATCTTTGTAATGCCTAATTGCTCATATAGTTGTGTCATAAGTCGGCCCACAAAATTGGATCCCTGGTCAGATACTAACTCTTGGGGAATTCCCATTCTACAGAAATATTGGACAAGTGCATCCGCGACGGTTTTGGAACTAACACTCCTCAAGGGAATGGCCTCAGGATAACGAGTGGCATAGTCTACAATGGTAAGAATATATTTATAGCCAGTGCTGGACCGTGGCAATTCTCCTACAATGTCGATTGCAATCTTTCTGAAAGGTTCGGTCACGAACGCTACGGGGCTCAAGGGGGCCCTATTTGACTTCAACTTCCTGGCCACTAACTGACATTGTGGGCAGGTGGCACAGTACTTACGAATGTCGAAGGCGAGACCAGGCCAATAAAAATGGGTCCCTATGCGACTTAACGTTTTTGAGGTGCCCATGTGTCCTGAAAGAGGTATAGTATGACCAATACGGAGAATTTCGTTTCTGTAAGATTCAGGGATTACAATCCGATCAACAAACCTGACTCCATTGTGTACGCTTTTGTTGAACCTGCGCGGTGCATGACTAACCCTCCCTTGAGAAAGAAACCGTCCGTTTCCATGGGTTCCTTGTAAATAGCTCCATTACGCGCTTTTAAGAGGGTCACATCTGAATTCTGGTCTTTTATTAACTGTTTTTTATTTCTATCGAGAATATTGAGGGGTAAATGATCCGCACGTGTATCCCCATCTGAGTCACTATCCGACAGCTCAACCGAGTTCTCACACGCTTCCTCACCTACGTCTTTGTCCCCGAAAAGTATTCGCAAGTCGCCTTCACTAAGACCATTTTTTTTAGACTCCCTTTCCGACAGATTTTTAAGTGCGAGTGCATTTTCGCGGTCAACCAAACTATCGGCTATCTGCTGGGCCTCTTCAAGCGCCTTTTGTCGCCTCGTTAGCACAAAGGCTTTAACACCTTTGGAGCCGTCCACCGAAACATTTTTCTCCCACTGTCTAAGAACATCGTCTCTAGAAAGTGTCTGCCCGAAAGACGATCTGCCGAGCAGGCAATCAACGGGTAGTTTACTCAAAACTCCCACTAATTCTAGATGTTCACTCTGATCGCTTTCAAACTGAACCCAAGCTAAAGGGACTATGAGGCGTTCTCCCGATGCAGTTAGGACTGTAATCTCGTCTCCTGTAAAGGAATCTTTGTCAACCATAAATCTTTCATGTACTAGGGTCCTCGTACAACCAGAGTCTACGACCATCTCTGCAGGTATCCCACTTATCTTGCCTCTAACGTTACAAGGTGGAAACTGCAGTCGTTTAGGTTCTAGGGGCGTCATACATAACAAGGAACCCTGGGAAGGCTACAGTTGAAAGACATGTGACCAAGCTGACCACACTTAAAACAAGTTATCTCAGGCTTTGGCTTTGCACTTCTACTGAATGGGGAGGGGTGGATCTTGGATTGTGTGAATGACCTCTGAGTCTCTTTCTTTACTGGAACGACTGAGCTCCTTTTTTGTTTAAAACCCTGACTACCGAATGGCGCGTACCTACCATCAACAAGGGGACCCTTACGCGATTGCACGTGTAAATTTGCCATATTACCAAGTTCTTCAGCATTCACAGGTTTGCGTTCCTTTAAGCAGGCTCTAAGTTCGGGACTTACCGCGTCCAAAAGCCTCTCAATCATGATCTGCTCTGAAATCTTCTCCGGGTCACCTGTAGCCCCCGCAACGTCCATCCAACGATTTAAATATCGTCTTGTACGATTGGCCCACTGCACAAAATCTTCGTCCGGTAGCTTCTCTTATGTTCGGAACCTATACCTGTAATGATCAGCAGTTAGTTGGTAGGCTTTTATAATCACTGACTTACACTCATAATAATCTTGGCACTTGGGGTCCGGAATCTCTAAGTAAACTGATTTCTCTTTCTCAGTGAGCTTGGGTACCAGGTTACCAATCCACTCAATTTCTGGTAGAGACTGTGCCTTTGCAGTCATCTCAAAAATTCTAAATAGTCGTCTATATCCTCGTTGTCTCGCATTTCTCTGACCTTTATAAACTTTGGCCTTCTAGCACTTGATTGAATCCTTTCCGATTCCCTGATGGCAAATTGTTCACTCTCATCTCGAAGTAATCCAATTCGTTCCCCCTCTCTAATTATTCTCTCTTATTCCTCGCGCGCTTTTTGCTTCTCATATTCCCATTTTTCCCTTTCATACGCTCGTTTCTCCTTTTCCGCCTCTCTCTCCTCCTGCTGAATCTTTCTTCGCAATTCCAGCATTTGCAGTTCATACTCTTGTAATCGTAACCGCTGCTCAAAACTAATACCGCTCACAGGCTCCTCGCCTGTACCGACGGGCTCAATTCCCTCTATCGAGTCTGTCTCTATCTGCGTCATAAGTTTGTCATGCACCCTAAGTTTACTCGCTAATGTCTTGATACCATCCTTACCAATGAAAGCAATAGATCTTCTGCTAGCTTCAATTCTTAGGTCTTCTAATGTCCAAGAGCCATAGTCAGAATTCGTCGCCATAAAGAGTAGCTGTGCTCCGCGATTGTGTCTGAGGTGTGAGATACAAGCACCTTGGGAATTCTGATCCCACTCCTGACACCAAAAATTATGTGACGGTTCGCGATCCCCTGGGTCTCGCGAGATAGCGAGGAGAAAATAAGAGAAAACTAAGGGTAAAAAAACGTATTTCACACCCCTTCCCACAAACCCGCAACACAGCATAAATTTTTAGTAAACGCGTACGACTTTAATTAAAGATAAAAGTAAAACAGTTACGACAGTTACTATCTCTAAATTAACTAATCTTACTTAGATTTACTTAATGCTAATATATACTTAAACGACAATACAAAATGAACTAAATACTTTACTTTAATATTTACAGACAATAAGTTCAGTTCTTCGTCAGCCCTCGTGCCTTCTCAAGGTTCTTGTTAGTCCAACCGGCTAATACTGCAACCATCCACTACCTCTTCCAGCAAACCAACAAACGTAGTCACGTCTTCTGTCAGTCCACAAGACTCTCACTTTCGTCGCCGAACTTTTCCTCCAAAAACTTCCACTATAAATATATTTGCCACCGCCGACAAAGGAGTTTTGTCTGGGAATTTCGCGGTCGGCTCCCACCAATGACTCTTGGCAGTGTTTCTCTTTTCCACTTTCTTTAAACTTTCACCTTTCCACTTTGGCTTCTCTCCGGCTTTCCTTCTCCTAGCAGTCTTCTTGTCAACTGACCTTTTTCCACCCGCCTTTACAACACGCTACTTACATTTATATCTTTACATAACAATGCACTCCACATCAACACTTATTGAAAAACCTATTGTTAAAACTCGACCCTACCGAACCAATAGTTACAAAAGCATCTCCACAATGGAGGCTTAAAGAACAAATAGACTAACAAACTATTCCCTAATGTACTAATTGCGGTAGACTACGATACGAAATTAACACTAAGTAATTAAAACGAGCGGAATAAACTATGAACTAACGAAACAAAGAACTAAAGAAAAAGGAATTTTGTGACAATTAGTACATATGATGACTTGTTGGAGCGCATAAATCATCCCACTTTCTTTAATAGGAGAATTTACAATATTTGAATTCTTGTATATAAGGCTTTACATGGGCTGGTTCCCGAACTATTTTTAAGTTATTCACATCGCAGAATTCTAGCAATAATTTGCGGGGAGATAACTAGTTTATAGCGCCTGGAGCAAACACCACTTGTTGAGGTCTTCATACCTTGTCGTATTGCGATAGTAAGATATGGAATTCTCTTGCAAACCATATGAGAATAATCCAGGAATGAAGTAAATTTAAGTCTGCAATTTTTAAAGTGAATTTTGATACTGACTGCTGCACCTTTCGTGGCCGTTGATTTTTCATCTTTATTAAGCTATCTAGTAATTATTGCAGAATTTCCTTTTATTTTGGGATTTAAGTATTTATTTATAGTTCGGAGATATTAGCATGCATTTGCTTTTAAATTCGAGTTCAAATAAAGTTTATTGTGTGCAGGCGTGACTCATTATAAATGTGTTTTCTAGAAATTTTCAGCTTCCGGGTGAGGGTTTATCAATAGTATTCCGGTAATTCAGCAGTTATAAACGCTTAAGTCAAGAAAACATGAGCGATGTGCTAAAAAAATAATAGACGCAAGCGTGAAGAAATATTTCGATATGTCTGTCAGTTGTGCAAATAAAGGAGACCGCTTGTCAAGCCCTTTTGTCTACACTATTGTTTTGTTTTCAAGAAGTTATGTTTCACCCCGAAATTTCTTTTCGACTTTACCATCAAAAACTCTATTCTCAGTTCTCGACTCTCTAATCTCGATCCTCGATTCTCGAAACATCGAGGATCGCGGATCGAGTTTCGAGTCGAGACTGTCAACATCTGCTGCTTAAGTTTTCGCAACGGGCTGCCAGCATCCTTTTAGGATGAACTAGATTGTCAGCAAAGGCGCGCCTTACGAATGATTATTCCAGCGTACAGTTATAACGAGGCTCTGTAGAAAGCCAACATACCCACATTTCGCAGAAGAAGATTTACTGTCACCTCCCCCCAGAAAATATCCCTACCTACAGCCACCCTACACCCCAACCCCCAGGGAAATAGACACAGACCAGTACTAAAGTATACAAACATAGTCACATGAGACCTTTATTTCCATTTCTTCTACTTTTCAATCACAAGGTTCACAGCACTTGAATATCATTATAAAGATAATATACTTACTAAAGCTACCATATTGCTTCTGCAGAATGATTCCACAGTACATTTCTTTTGATATCAAACCTATTATTAAGTAACAAGGGTACATACTTGCTTATATACACTAAAATATACGAAACAGCTTTTTTTTAAACACTGGGAGCTCAAACGTTATATTTACAATTATTTGCTGTCACGCAAGCGGTTATTACGAAAATGTTGAATATAAATGAATATTAATTAAATCAAAGCTTCAAAGAAAACGACTCGCTTAAAGTCAAACACTTTAATCAGTCATGGCTCAGTTAATGATAACTACACCGGAACTCACTGGGCAATATGAAAGACCAATTTCGATATATTAAAAATCAATACTAAACAAAAGGCATCATCTCGAGGCTCTGGGCAATAATTATAAGGATTTGTATGAGTTTATTCCCCAGGCCACGAGATGGTCCGTTTTGTTTAGGGCTGAATTTTAATGTGTCGGGCTATTCATTCCTGCTAAAAATTCATGCTTTTTACAGGTAGGTTTCCTAAAAGATGAATTTCAATCCAAAAAAAAAAAAAACAGTTGTACCTTCTGTTCCCTTTTACAGAAGTCAATCTCAGGTACAAAGCGGCAGAGTATTCATCATAAGTGAAACGCTTCAAAAAATTAATTCAGAAACAGTTCAACAAATTACAAGCAAATCAGATAGTAAAAAGGACTCATAAAAGCCAAAAATCTAACTTCCTTTAGATGATAGATTATTTTTACTTGGCTTTAGCAAGTGTCTGCTCACGATTAATCAAATATTTGAATGCGATGATTATAACAGTCAGACACAACAATTTGGCCGTTACTGAGGAGTGCTACTGAGAATGGATTCTTAAACTCTCCTAAGTTGCTGCCCTCTTTTCCAAAGTTACCAACAAACTTACCATTCAGTTCAAAGACTTGCACTCTATTATTATCACGATCACAGACAAGTACATGACCTGATTTACTCACTGACAAACAATAGGGACGATCAAACTCTCCATTCCCCTTCCCTCTTGTGCCAAAGTGATACTCATAGTCCCCCTCCCGGGTGAATACTTTCACACTGTGATCACCATAGTCTGACACAATGAAATAATCACCAGACTGAACACAATGAAGAGGAGAACTAAGAGAACTGGGTCCACCTATCTTTGATAGAAACTTTCCATCAGGGGAAAATATCTTAATTAATTTGTTTCCCCGATCACTAACAATAATATTGCCATTGGAATCCAATGATAAACCATAAGGATTCTTGAGCTGGCTATCAAGGCTTCCTTGCCCACCAAACATACTCATGTACATCCCCTCCTCGTTAAAAATTTGGATTCGATGGTTCCCTTCGTCTGCAACATAAATATTCCTATCTTTACCAAAAGCTATTCCTTTAGTGTATTGAAACTGTCCCTTGTCGCTACCCTGACGACCAAAGGATCTCACAAAATTGCCCTTGCAGTCAAATATCTGCACCTTGTGATCGGAAGTGACTGCGATTTCATCCCTAGAATTTACTGCTACCCCCCAAGGATAAATGAACATTCCATCATTCGAGCCTTGTTTTCCAAAAGATAGAACTGGTTTGACATTGAAAGGTTTAATAAAAACACAGAAAGGGCTACCGTGAATATGTTGCCCGTTTACCTTAACTGATAAATTGTATTTACCTTCAAATGTCGGAAAATAGGTGATTTTGTAGGTCCCGTCTTTGTTATCATTAACAAAAAATGTGGTTTTGCTTTCCTGCCCTCGCACGTCTCTCAAGTCTACCGTTACATTGTCTTTCTTATTATAACATTGTTCGGTAGCCGCGTTTCTTGTCGTTAAATTGAATTGAGCTTCACGCCCAACAGTTCCCTCACAAAGTCCTTTGCCTTCGACAACAGATTTGCTTGCATCAGTTGCGCTGCGAAATAAAAGACCAATGCCTCCCCTGTTGATTGTCTCCAGGATCTTGTTATTTTCCTCGAAAAATAATTCAGACAGGTTTTCAGGGTCGCGCTCAACTGGCTGCACTTGTCCTACCCGTTCTAGAATGGTTTGCATTGGTTTCTTTAGCTGAACCACCTCGACATCAGTGCTTTGTTTTAAAAGTTTCTCACCTTTCTCCAGCGCTGATTCGATCTCCTTCATTTCCTGCTGAATCGCTGTTTTTTTCGACGTTAGACTCTCCAGCGATTTCTTGGTTTCGTTTTCCACTGCTGCCTTGATATTTTGCCTTTCTTCTTGAAGTCTCCTCATTAAATTATCAACAAAAATATCGACGTTCTTTAGCATGTCTTCGCTTCGTCGAACAAGCTGAGCATATTCCTCGTCAATTTGAGTGACAATCTTCATCTTTGCTTTCAAGGTTTTTTTTCGGCGTTTGAGTTTGACCTGTTAACTCGATCTTTTGAGCTTCGGCTTCCTCATGGATTAATGTCACTTTATGTTCTGCGTGATCTAAGATGACACAAGTTTGACAAACTGACTTTTCGGGACAAATCTTGCAGAAAAACTTGAGCTCTTCTTTCTCGTGCCCCTTCCTTGAGCAAAACACGGGTCGCTTGACTAATATTTCATAGTCTTTTTCTTGAAAATCTTTCACGGCCAGAACGCGGTGATCTTTGTAGCCTCGCCAGATGTTGTGCCCAATCAAACACTCATCACAATAAAACTTGCAACACTCGAAGCAGTACGAGGTTTTAGAGGTTTTCTTGTCGCAGTTTCCGCATGTTACTTGCGTATTGTTAGATTCTTTAATAGCTAGGGCATCGATGAAGCCGCTGAGAAAAAAGCTTGTGGGAAGATCTTTCAAATCACCGCTCGCGGGAACTCTACAACGTACTTGGCATTTCGGACACCTCAGATCAACTTGACCACCACTTGCTCGATGCCAGTTGATCAAACAGTTCAGACAGAAACTGTGCAAACATGGAAGGTATCTTGGATCTCTAAGGATGTCTTGACACACCGGACATGAGGCTTCTTCGCGAAGATTGAAAAGCAACTTTGGGATATCCATATTGCTAATCTCCACGCTTTCACGAACTGAGTGCCGTTGACTATGATATTCCAAGTCTCGTGATTTCTATGTTTAGCTTTTCTTGGAATCAGGTGACTATTAGCCAATCATTGCGATGTGTTTTAAAAGTCTGTTGATTGTTTTGTTTTGGTTCTGATTCCCAGAAATTTGGCTTTTATACAGCCAGCGAGCTTTGAAAACGAGATGCTTCCGTGAAACATACACTGGGTTGCCTGTGGTACGTGTTACAGAAAATCAGAAGGCACTGAATTGTGTGGTATTGAAATACAGCATTCCAGTCTCCGAAGAATAAAAAATGAAAGAGAAGCGAGAAACATTGGCTTCTGGGCTGACATGTTGATAATTTTCAAGTTCCCTCACAACTTCTTTTCACCACAAGTGTGCCCTCTGAGCGTCTGACGGCTTTGTAATACTAAAATTCACTGAAGTTAATCGCTTTCGGAAGGGGTTAGTGTCAGGATGGGAGACCAAAACAATAAACCCCTCATAAAACAGAAGCATCTGACCGAAAATACTATTAACGCTAACAAATGCGAACTCAGCCCAACAATTTGATCGACAGTCATCACTACAAACGTCACAAAAAGATAAGAATGACAGAATTCCATTCACCCTCACTTTCCATCCTCATAATCACGCAGTCAAAAGCATCATTCTCAGTAATTTTAAATTACTCCAAAATGATCCCGAGACTGGTAGAA
>OX421456.1:9369112-9381612 GCA_949126865.1 Montipora capitata | reverse complement strand
AAATAGCAGAGGACCAAGACAGCTCCCTTGTGCCAAACCGAACTGTAAGTCAAAAGAACGTGATTCGGCTCCATTAACGACGACTCGTTTAGATCTATTCTCTAGGTAGGATTCAAACCATCGTAAAGGTACATTTGTGAGTCCACATCTAATTTTAAGGCGATCAATCAACACAGGTTAAGAGGTATCAGAACCTATAGGTTTCCATGGTATTAAACGCCGGTTAGCGCTAACCATGCTTCCAACAACCGGCCCCTGATTTCTTGCTTTTTCCCATTCTACACGATTCAGTATCATTCGTTAATAATAACTTGTAACGACACAGGTAAAGATGAAGCCAGATAATATCGTACAAACCTGAGAAGGAGCGGTTGGTGGGATAGAGGCATTACGATAAAGATTCTGTAATCTCGAGCTCTGAAAATTGAAAACATGGCAATAAAACGAAGCTTACAATTCAGACAGATTCATACCCTTACCTCACTTTTCTGTGACGATTCCTGAGCGCTTAATGCCTCAGAAATTGTTTCTGAGACGGCTGATCATGAGGAGAGCAGTCTTGTCAAGTCTCGTCTGTGCTCCAAAGAATCAAAACATTGGACCACGAGCCCGCAGGCATGAATTTCATGAGTTTGCGGTTATATTAAAATCGCAAAAGTGCGATTTACAAATTGCACTTTGTGATTTATAAATCGCAAATGTGCGATTTTCAATTTGCAATTTAGGTGCGATTTATAATTCGCAACATTACGAACTTTGCGATTTATAAATAGCAAAGTTGGTAACCTTGCGATTTATAACTTGCGGTTTGTAAATCGCAAAGTTGGGCATCGTACGATTTATAAATCGCAAAGGTACTTCAATGTGTTATTTATAAATTACAGGACAACTTTTGTGACATTTGATAAATAACACAAAATATAGGGAAATAATAATTAAATATATTTTTACATTTGACTCCCCATCCTAAAAAGAGTCACATATTCGGTTTCCTTTGTTAAGTAACTGTCATCTGGAAATCACGTGCGGGTTACATAGGAGCCAATCGTCGCTGTTTAGATTGCTCACCTGGGAGCGTCAATGCGTCAACTTATTCTTTGGATGAATCATGAAATAGACGAAGGGTGCTTACCATTTAGCTAAATAATCCGAATAACATGATCGTTGCATAAAGCTAAGCGATTTTCCGAATTTATTGACCAACCGGATGAGAATGGTGCTGACCATGTACTACACAGCATTCCATCCCGTATATCTACCCGATCTTGTGAGAAAGGGAATGGAAACGGGACGATTCTCGCAAATGGTAAGGAAATCTCGCGAATTCCATTCCGAACGGAAAATGAGGTTGTCCACATTTCCTAAAAGTTTTTCGGGAAAATTGCCTTTCCATTCAGTTGACCTCAAACCGAAATTTCCGGAATTTTCGGCTAAATGGTAAGCACCGAAATCTTTTTAAAATATTCCTCAGAAACATTGATTTTGTTCCTAGGTGGGGTACGCATTTGCACTCTCACAAGTCAAAATTCGAGTGCTTAGCACGGGTATGGTGTCGTTTCATCAAAAATTGACACCGCCGCGTGGAAATATATAATACGAATTGCAATGATTTCTACATAGGGAAAACGAATACAAATATTAAAGTATTCCGAGTGCATATTTGAACTGCACGAGAACAGTTACCTTCAAGCGCAATGAACACAACTAGGACAGTAGCGAAAAGAAAGCTTAAAAAAATTCCATTAAATTTAAGCGTGAAATTTTCAGGCTGCTTTTGGCGATGATCGACTCTAATATTTGATTTAATGTTTTTGAGTTGTGAACCGATCGCTCGTGCTCAGTGTTTCTTGGATTTGAAGTATAAAGCAAATCTTAAATCTGTTCAACCGAAGGACCACAAGAAAATGGGGTTATTCAAACGAAACGACTCCGCTGAAGCGGGAAGAAATGTAAATATGATATCAATCCACACTACACCACAAATAGGTTTGGATCAAACGGGAGCAAAATGTTTCAACCATACGAATTCTACCGTCCTAATTCTGTGAAGTGCCGCAAACATCTAAGCCAAAGCGTGAAATTTATACGCTCCAGTTTTTCTTTGATAAGAATTTAAGTCCGCGATTTTAAATGCCCAACACTCACGAATCCCATCTTCTTGCAGTGACCGTACACAAAATTTCTCAGGGTCTAAAGTGCACTTCCAGAATCTGGAAGTCCGTAGTGATTGGTCTAGGTAACTTCCGGGTCGTTTCAGCAGACGCTCGCAGGGGAGGAACGCCTGACGAATCCGTAAGAGTGTTTGCGTGTGATGCTATTAGGGAGCTTTAGCAATGACGACGGGAACGGCAACGAGAACGTCATCTAAAAACATAAATTCACGTTATTGTAATCACTTCGCGGCTATTCCAAGCTTTTTAATATGACAAAGGAGTAGCAGTCCCTCAGAAATGAAATCGTTATGAGCGGCGCTTAATTTAGGGGAGAAACTGAAATTTATCTCCCAAGTGCTGACGTTTTCCATAAACCTCAAATTTGGCAATTTTACGTTGTTGTTTTGCAGACGGCCGCAGGCTAAATGGAGCGCTCTGATTGGCTGGTCTTCGGTCGGGATTTTATAGTACGAACCATTACCATGGAAACGGTCCGTTTCGTATTTAATAATAATAATAATAGTAACAGGGTACTTTGTTTGCAGTGTGCCAAAATTATTTGTTTGCGTTATGGAAATTTTTTTTCTTTGCAGGGTGCGTTCACGTTTTGTTTGCGGTGTGGGGATTTATTTTGTTTGCAGTGTGCGGATTCATTTTCCTTGCAGAGTGGGATTGTATTTTACGTCACGGAAAGGAAAGAAAACGAACTTTATTTAAGTTCTAGTCGTTCTAGAACGACTTGTTTTCATACGACGACATTTTTGCAAAACCTCGTACTAAGATGACGACGGTATCACGTTTTCCTCGCCAAAATAGGGAGCTTTAGCAAAGACGACGGGAACGGCAACGAGAACGTCATTACAAAACATAAATTCTCATTATTGTAGCATTTCACGACTATTCCAAGTTTTTTTAATGTGAGAAAGGTATGGCAGTCCCTCAGGAATGAAAACGTTATGAGCGGCGCTTTATTTAGGGGAGAAAATGAAAAATCATCTTCAAATGCTGACGTCCTTCATAAAACCTCAAATTTGATCATTTCACGTTGTTAACAGGGAGATTAGGGAGTTTAAGATCTGCGACGCGACGGTAACGAAAACGTCATTTAAAATTCCCACTTCAGGTTAATTAATCTTTTTCGTCATTATGTTGGCTTATCTAACTTGTTAAAAGTAATGTAACTTTCCAGGAACTGAATTAGGAGGTGCGGTGTCGAAGCTACGACAGAAAATTCAAATTCGCTGCCTTGTGTTCACGTTCTCTGAAAAACTTTAGAATTGGTAATTTCACGTCGTAGATTTGCAGAAAACGTGAAAGAAATGTACAAAAATGAAAAATGCACGCGCAGAGCGTGCAAAGCTATTGTTTTTGCTCATTAAATATGCATAATTTGTGACGTTTTCGCTGCCGTCGCGTCATAGATCTTAAACTCCCCATTTAGCAACGACAACGGCGACGTCAACGAGAACGTCACAAATTTGCATATTTAGTGGGCAAAGACAATAGCTTTGCACGCTCTGCACGTGCGTTTTTCATTTTTGTCTATTTCTTCGCCGTCGTCAGCAAAACGACAACGTGAAATGATCAAATTTGAGGTTTTATGAAGGACGTCAGCATTTGAAGATGATTTTTCATTTTCTCCCCTAAATAAAGCGCCGCTCATAACGTTTTCATTCCTGAGGGACTGCCATACCTTTCTCACATTAAAAAAACTTGGAATAGTCGTGAAATGCTACAATAATGAGAATTTATGTTTTGTAATGACGTTCTCGTTGCCGTTCCCGTCGTCTTTGCTAAAGCTCCCTAATGACGCTGGTTTGCGCGCGCTCACTCTTATTCTATGGGAAAATCTCGTACTCGTAGTCGTTCTCGTCCTAGAATCTAAAGCTCTCTAATGTTTCCTCGTTTGCGGGCGGCCTTAGAAACATCCAGTTCCCGCAAAAATATGTGCTAAAATGCGTGCCGCACGTGCAGCACGATTTTTTTCCTCTTTTAACCAATGATATTATTTTCTTGTGGCGTCATCGTTGTCGTAGCCATCAACGCTTTTTAAACTCCCTATCCTGAAATATGAAAGGCGCATGTTCTCTTTAAGTAGACGCGCGGGCTCTGGTAACGGGATTACGTCAGGAGCTCTCCTTATTGACGTATGAACTCAAGGTAAAAACACATAACAACAACAACCATCCATTTATTTGCCAAATTAGAAAACGTTTTATACAACAGAGTAAATTAATTTGATCAGGCAAAAAAACACTCAGAATAGTTATAAACTAAACGAGCTGAGTAGTTTTAATAAATTATTGCTTACATTTCCGGGTCGTAACACACACACACACACACACAACTAACAGAATAGACAAGAGGATAAACAATGAAATAATGAAATTAATAAATCTAAGTGATCTAATGGATGTACATTTAGAGGAAAAAAACAAACAAACAAAATGAAAAAAAAAAAAAAAACCAAAAAACTGGTACGAGATAGTAGTATAGTATTCATCAATTCTTGAGTTGGAACAGTAATAGGCTAAGACAGGAGCCCATTACCCGGAGCCTCCATCTTCCATATTAACCCTCTGAGTCAACCCTGTCCCGTATCTTTCTATTTTTAGAAGCACCTCGCAGGTGGGCTTTACTGGGTGTTTTTACAACAGCCAATCATAGGAGACCCATGGTCAGCCATTTATTACGTCACACACGTATGTGACGTATGCGAACAACTTCACGTATGTTCTCAGTCACATACGTCACATACGTCAAAATGTAGTAGTTCTAAATATAGAAAGATAGGGGACAGGGTTGACTCAAGGGTACAATACAACAGATGGAAGCCCCAGGTAATGGGCTCCTGGCTAAGAATAAATTGACAATACCAATAATAATAAGTAGACGCACGGGCTCTGGGAACGAGATTACGGCAGGAGCTCTCCTTATTGACGTATGAACTCAAGGTAAAAACACATAACAACAACAACAGCAATCCATTTATTTGCCAAATTAGAAAACGTTTTATACAACAGAGTAAATTAATTTGATCAGACAAAAGACCACTCAGAATAGTTTTAAATTAAACGAGCTGAGTAGTTTCAATAAATTATTGCTTGCATTTCTGGGTCGTAACACACACACACAACTAATAGAATAGACAGGAGGATAAATAATGAAATAATGAAATTAATAAATCTAAGTAATCAAATGGAAATACATTTAGAGGAAAAAAACAAACAAACAAAATGAACAAAAAAGAACCAAAAAAACTGGTACCAGATAGTAGTATAGTATTTATCAATTCTTGAGTTTGAACAGTAGTAGGCTAAGAATAAATTGACAATACCAAGCTAGCGTTAAACATAAGTAGATAAGAATTTTTCCATCATTGCTTGTCTAAATAAATACATTTTATTAAGGATTCTTTACTTCAAAGTACATATCACGTCGAAGTCTTTCGCGTCGTTCGCGATCTCATTGAATATATGAGGGGATCATTTTGATCAAGGACTTAGGTTAGTCTCAAGGTTAATAATGATAAATAATAATAATCAACTTCGTTTTTCGAGGGTAGCACTTGACAGTGAAAAAATACTGATAAACTCGTGGCCCTCAAGGTTAGTGTAGGCAAGTTGATCCAATACATTTGTTTTAGTAATTTAAGTATAAGAATAAAACATATATCATATTAATTATTCAACTGTAATTATATAGTAGGCAAAAATATATTCTTACATATTTGTAGCGTTCAACTGCCGTGGATTCGAAGATCGAAGTGCTTTATCCCTTCGTTTGTGATGCAGTACTGAACTTAGCAAGTTGGCTTGAAAGCAAATACAAGCCGCAAGTAAGAGTATAAGAGTTTACTGGCTCAAAATTAGAGACAATTTTGTTGTTGAATTTCATCAGGATAGAGTTCTTTCAAAGTTATAAGCATAACTTTTTACGGCGCTTAGCCAACTGAGAAACAATCTAGCCAACGACGTCCACAGATGGCTGTAGAGGGTTTTCACCCAACGTGGTCAGTAACCTTGTTTTATAAGGGCAACCCTAAAATCCGGAATCCGGAATCCGGAATCCGGAATCACAGTCATTGTTTTACCAATACAGAGAGCAAAAACTATCCTAAATATCCATAAAAGCTAACCTTAGGCCTAAAAACGTTTTTTTAGGCCTAATTAGGCCTAAGGTTAGCTTTTATGAATGTTTAGGATAGTTTTTACTCTCTGTATTGGTAAAACAATGACAGTGATTCCGGAATCCGGATTCCGGGTTTTAGGGTTGCTCTTTTTCCAACGAAGCAAAAGAAAATGTTTGCATGATAATAGAGCTCAATTCCCAGAGGATTAGTTGGGTACACCAACATGGCTGCCGTTCCAGTGTTTAGGGACACCGACATGGAAAAGACAAATATAGTGTTGTTGGTTACAGAACACGTATCGTATTCGTACAGGAGGTTTTCGAATACTATGACATCAGAGGCTCGTGATACCATAGAGAGTGCATGCCCACGCATGTTTTATACCATGCTCTTTGCTTGTCTCTCCAAAATTCTGCATAAGCATTGTTTTTATTTTCCCTTGGGGCTTATAATGGTCTCAAGAGAAACTGGAAACAATGCTTATGATTTTGGAGGGACAAACAAACCGTATTATGGTATTTTTTATATGGGCTAATAAAACATGTATGCGCATGCTCTCTCTATGGTATCAAACAAAGAGTATTATGGTATTTTTGATACTGGCTAATAGGTAGACGTTAGCGTTATCGAATCCTTTTCGTTAATTCATGTTTAAATGAAAAATGAATAACACAGCAAACCTTAAAGCTTCTTTAAACTTTAGAAATGTGAATTTAAATAACAATTTGATGAGACAAACGTCTCTCAACTTCTTCTTGTTGTCATCTTTTTTCACGCGACATATTCTAAATTTAACCCAAGCCGTACTGGCTCACCTCCCCACCTCATGTAATACCGGGGTGAAACTGAACCCGGCAAACCCGACCAGCCCGGCTGACCGAGCTGGCCCGGTTCATGTAATCGGCCCCTGAGTCAACCCAGTCCCGTATCTCTTTGTTTTTAGAAGCACCTCCCAGGGGGATTTTCGCGGGTGTTTTCACAATAGCCAATCACCAGAGACTTATGGCGGCCACTAATTACATTACTTGCAGCACACTCGAAACACGAAGGTATGAAAGATATAGCAGTTCTAAAAATAAAAAGATATGGGACATGGTTGACTCAATTATATAATACGTACGGAGGCTCCAGTTAATGGCCTGGGCTCCTGTTAAATCTCAATCCCAGAAAAATATTCAATTTGTGGGATGGCTGGCTCTAACTAAAAGCTGCCAGAGTCGGTTAGTTTTTTGCCACATTTAAGACTTAAAAAATTTCTTAGTTTATACAGACCAAAGAGCAGAGCTTGTACGAGAGGTTGACCCACTACAATGAAAGAAACAATGATACCACTGGAGAGACCCGGGATACGATTATAATCGATATATGAGTAGATGTAAGGCTCATCACGTGCATTGGTACCACCCACCGCCCAAAAAATCACGGTCAAGAGCAAGTAGCATAAGCCAAAAACCCACACATAGACAGTGTGAAGAATTCTCACTGGAATCGCACTCAACATGAGATCGGCCAAGATAAACACACTGTTCATGGCGTGGGTGCTGACGTCCAAGCCACTGGTTTTCCCGTTAAAAACCAGGCTCCAATACAACAATGTGATGAGAACGGCAGCATTGGCAGCAATATTGAAGACAAGCCATAATCCCTTGTGGTACCAACACATGTCCATTGTATCTTGGCTGGCGTTATGATCATCTGCAACAGCGCTTTCCACATTGGCGCTGTTGACTTGAGCAGACTTCATTTGAATGACAGTAGAGCTGTCGATCTTGCTGCATGCGCAATGATGGAGAATACAGACCACCGTAGCACAGATGAAGTACAGTGTAAGCAAGAAAAAGCCCCAGTTGGTGAGGTAGATGAACCATTTCTCGTTTCCATTGGCGGGATGGAAGCCACTGGCAATGATCCAACCCAGGCAGTACCCGGCGAATATTCCACGATATATAGTGACTAATAAGTTCGGCATCCACTGCAACAAACACAAATTAACATTATGACTACGAGTGCTTTCGGCATATTACGAAGCATCAGTTAAGATGCCAAGAAAGATAACACCCACCCCACCCTAGCCAATTCCACGATACGAGCGCCAGGCCTGTGAGAATTATAAGGCGTCATGCTACCCGATCTCAGGCGGGGGCCGAGGGGAAGACGGGGTGGGGGGGGGGGGGGGGAGGTGAGGTGCTATCCATTCACCCAAACCTTCCGCAAAGTTAGTTCTCAGTCATGTCACGGGAACAATCCCTTTTCGGTTCAGTCCGACCTACATTTTTGAGAACGCCGTTGAAGGTGCCTCCAGAGACTGGGATTTAGTTCATGTTAGCCCAAATCACCATATACGGAAATACTGCGAACTTAAATTCTCCCGTGGAATACGACTAATGATGCAGCGGGTTTGTTTCTTGGAAAAGCTCTTTCCCTTGGGAAATTAATTAGTTAATTATTTAAAATGTTGTAAAACAAACTTATTATTTTAAAATATTATTCAAATATGAATAAGTTTGGGAAACTGGAGTGAATATTCTGTTAATTCTTGTAGCAAAAAGTTTCATGTTCTCGGCAAAGTCATGTTGTGAATATATAGTATCGGAAAAATGGATCGTAATTTCGTATTCTCGCCAACATGAGGTATACTTTGAGAGGTCCAACCAATCGGACTAAACTAACCGTCAACTTGCTATTCCCATTCGGCCATGCGACAACAAGATCACGTGAGTTCTCCCTAATTGGCGCGAAACATATGCGAAAGTGCGGTGGCTCCAGCTTGCGAACAGAACTTGAAGTTTGACCATATGCAGCTAAATTACGAAGGCAGCACATTCTACTACATTATTTACCGAGATGAAAATTGTGCAATGTAAAAATGCTGGTGGACGGACAAAAGGAGCTAATGAGAGATCCTTTGTTTTCGTCCATCAACTTTGCAGCGATGACTCAATGTGAAAACCACCCATTGAGCGTTTTCACATGACGTCAAGGCGGCCATGTTGGTTTTCCAAAACAAAGAAATGGCGGCCATGATGGTGTGCCAAACTAATCCTCCGGGAATTGAACTTCATTTTTTATGTAAATAAGTTCTTTTGTTTCAGTAATCCAGTATGCATGGCTGCTGGTCACTTGAGTGAAAACTCTCTACAGACGGTTTTTACGTTGGACGAAAACAAAAGATGTATCATTAGCTCCTTTTGTCCGTCCACCAGCAATTGTACATTACGGCATTGTGATTTTTGCCATTAGAGATTGGTTGCAAACCATCTATAATCAGCAAATATTTAAGGCTTTTGCGCAATGAGTAGATCAGTTCATAATGGGGTCCAAGTAAGTCATAAGTGCAACAGAAACTCAAGCAGACTTGAGACTTCGTCGTCTCATCTGTCTTATCGTGTTTTAATCTGCTCAAGGACGCATTCGAAGGGGATAAAAACTAGATTTGTCTTCTCTGAAGATACATCGAGCTTCTAAGGTTACAAAGTAAGGAACTCATGACGGCTTAGCGCGGTTATCAACCGTATCTTCGCCCTCTGCGACCCGGGCTCAACCTTCGGCCCCGAGGTCGTATGTGGGCTGAGTTTCAGTCGGCCTCAATCTGACTCCGAGGGTTTTTCTCCGGGTACCGTCCGCGCGTTGCCTCTCTCTTCGAAAATTGACTGTCAGTCAATAGCGATACTTACCGTTATGTCACCTATTGTCATTAATGTGCAAACCAGAGATTTATTGGCTGTCTAAACAAAGGAACCTTTTGTTTTTTCGGTTGACAAACTTTAAAAAACAAAAGAATTGTTTATGAACAGCGAAGTCTCCTATTACATCCGGATGCGGGCGGATACCCTCAATGCCATAACTTGTGGTTGAGCTGAATGAATACAGTTGAATTAAATGAAATTAAATGAAAATAAACCCCGCTGACATTCATTTAAAGTAGAACTCGGGCATACTTAAAGCACTCTTACATACCTAGTATAAACCCGAACCGAAGCTGGTCAATAGACCGAATGCAAAAATGGCCGCCACTAAATTATTCTTTTGTCTTTGTGGAAAGATCTGCACAAACCCTTGGTGCAACTCGAATCGATAGTTTAATCCGGTCGCAAACACTCAAATGGTTAAATCATGTCGCACGAATGGAGAAACTCATGCCCCAATAAGGTTGAAATGCTCTTCGCCAGCAATCAAAACAAGAATGAACGAGATCGATGGACTAAAGTTGAACAACAATCTGGTTTCGATAAATTGCACTTGAACTGGGGAAAAAGATGATGGACAAGCCAAGTTTTCACCGTTGGATCGACGACTACTTCGAGCCATCAGCTTCAACCGATTTACCGGCCACAAAGTAATACAACTGTACTGTACTGTACTGCACTGCACTGCACTGCACTGCACTGCACTGCACTGCACTGCACTGCACTGTACTGTACTGCACTGCACTGTACTGTACTGTACTGTACAGTACTGTACTGTACTATACTGTACTGTACTGTACTGTACTGTACTGTACTGTACTGTACTGTACTGTACTGTACTGTACTGTACTGTACTGTACTGTACTGTACTGTACTGTACTGTACTGTACTGTACTGTACTGTACTGTACTGCACTGCGCTGCATTGTACTGTACTGTTCTGTTAGGTTCTGAATTCGATCCCCAGGTCTCACGTACTTGTTGCGACTTCTTTCCTTTCAGTGTAGCTTAAGTAGCTTTAACTACCCGTAAAACGGAGCACTGATGGAGAGGGGGGAGTAAAATGAGCGCACCGTCGACCTCGGATTCGACAGTTGAATTACTGTTACGAGTTATCGATGTTAGATATGGTTACTTTACTTTATTTTACTTTATTTTTAAACGCGTCTTTTGCATGCATTATGAACTGCATTTACACGCTAATCGTGAATGACGTTACTTTCCTAGATCCAACCCTCTGAGATCCAGTCGGCTCAGTTTTGAACGTGAGTAATGGCGGGCCCTGAAATCCAAAACTTACATTCAAAGCAAACAGCCCTTGGATAAAAATGAAAGCCAAAAATTTTGCCAGGCAGGTGTTAAGCAAACACGCTTTCAAAATCTGAAGAAAAAAAGGAAGTGATTTTTTGATCATAGTGCCACTTAAAAAATGCATTTAAATTGATCATTGATCTGACTAAAGGCGTTCTGGATTATGCCAAAAGAATACATGCCAAGTACTTAAAAATATATATCAGATTAAGTTGGTGAAACTGAAAGATAAATGTCAGTTCGATTGGTCTTAACCATGTTTCTCAAATCCAGATTACATATAGCACTGCACGACCACAGGCGTAGTAAATAAAAGACATGGGACGCAAGTTTCAAAATATTTTCGATTAAGAGGTCGATAATCGTTCTTCACTGTGTTTTTAGCCTCCTACTCAAAGCGAGGCCTCTCCATAGAGCAATATATTTTGGTCTCGATTTCGATGCTTAATCAAAGCTAAAAAAATGATTTTGCACAGCACATTTATTTTAAATTCGGATTATGTTGCTGTTCGCTTGCTTTCTTCGCTCCGCAGCTGGAGGGAGTGGGGTGGGGGGGGATGAGGCATTTACTTTGTCACACTTTCATGTGACGTCATCGCCGCCATGTTGGTGGACGAAAACAAAAGATCTGTCATTAGCTTTTTTTGTTCGTCCACCAGCATTGTTATCTGTGTCTCGAGAGATTGGTTGCGAACCACCGTTAATGTCCTTTCTTGTTCTTTCAAATATTCCTCTCGCCAAAAACAAAAATAAAATTCATAAACTCCATAAAATCACTTTGACTTGAAGTCGAAAGTTTTAATCAAAGTCATTAGATATCAGTTTGCATACCAGAAATACCATTGCTCGGTTCTATTGTAGCTATTTCTTTGAACTGCGGCTGAAAAGTCGATGAGTTGCCACATAACCGTTCTGAATAGATGAAACATTAAAAATAGAAAATTCGATTCCTCAAAAACGTCTAAAGGAAGCGGCGAAACCCCGAAACCCTCTTGAAGAAAAAATGAAAATTCATTCAGCCTCTGTTCGTAATTTCAATCAACTAGAAACAGGGCCGTAGCCAGAAAAAAAATATGACTGAGGCAATGTCCGTGGTTAAATTATCTTCGGAAGTATTTTAAGTGTTTATGATGAGCACTTATTAAAGACAACACTGGTATCACGCTTTATTTTAAAATTTCACGAAAAAATGACCGAGCCAAGTGCCTCGGTTTGCCTC
>OX421456.1:9359112-9364112 GCA_949126865.1 Montipora capitata | reverse complement strand
AAACAGTGTTCCTCAAAAATCAGTTCTGGTATAATTTGGCTGTTTTGCGTAAGGCGGAAGAACTGAGGAAATGACAAAAAAGTTTCTTAAATATGATACCACATCAACAAAATCCAGATGATATTTAAAATAGTTATTATTATTATTATTATTATTATTATTATTATTATTATTATTATTATTATTATTGATCAAAAGTAGTAGAGTCTCCATAAAATAATTTTTTAAAAAGACTGTACGTTGAGACATTTATGCCCAGAAATGTACATATAGAGGATATTACATGGCCACACGGGGATAGGAATTTTATCTTCGAGTGTTGCAAGTATCTCTCACGAGTGAGCACTATTTATAGGTCACGGTAAGCGTATGTTGTTTATCTTTCCTTGAGGGGTAGTCTCAGGTTGGTGATATTACAGGAAAGTGGGTTTGTCTCTCAATGGCTAACAAAGAGAGGCTTGCAAAGCCCAAACTTGTCTTGTGTTCATGTGCGTTCAAGAGTGTCGAAGAGCTACAACATGATGACCTAACTAATTTTTTGACCGCTGGTGTGCGGACATCAGTCAATGTATTGTATATACCTTCAATAAATTTCAAAACTCTGCAACTCAGTTTATATGTCTATGAATCATATGATAAGGCCTTTCCCTTTGTGGCAGTTCATGTTGTGAAAGCTCGATCTTGTCAAAGTATCTGGTATTGCACTGCACTGAAAAACCCGAAAGCTTTATACATACATACATACATACATACATACATACATACATACATACATACGTACATACGTACATACGTACATACGTACATACGTACATACATACATACATACATACATACATACATACATACATACATAGTTTATTTGAGCAGGTTACAAAATAGGCAAGACTAAACTAAAGTCTAAAGTCCTGATATATAGAAAACGGCCAGTCTGTGCGACGATGAGAATATCTCCTTTTATGTGCCCCACGATGGGGAACAGAACGCCAAATGCGGAAAAAATTGTAAATCGCCGGAAGTATTCCCAGGAAGAATTCACGATCAACAAGCATGATCAAAAGTAACGTTGTACGTTTGACAAAAACTTCGACCGCATGGTATATTTGCTTACCGGTGATACAGCAAAATCCTTGCCATTCTGATATGCAAGTTGAAAATTTCGAAGATGGAATTGTTCCGTACACATTTCAGCATTGAAATGGGTCCTTTAAAAGATCGGAGTGTATCATGAAGGTTTAGATAGAATACTTTCAGGTAGCGAATACAATGATTTAATACCACGAGAAAATGTCACAAGACTTCACTATTTTCATTACCAGGCCACGTGTTCAGGCCCGTCACGCAATGCTAGTAAGAAGCTAAAAATAAACATCACTTACCTCACGTCTTTGAAGACCCGCTAAAAGATGCCCGTCTTTATAAGCGACGAATTAAATGATGAACTAAGAGATACATTAAAAAACATTACCCAAAGTCGTCCAGACGTATTTTACATCTCTAGTGTGGGCGTTTTTAATAACACACACGTCGTTGGCTATCTATCATCTCACATCCAGCGGGCGCTCGTTGTTAATCACGGTTAAATATAGAAAAATGATTCGTAAATCAATTTTGAACATTTGGAGTATCATGATTGCGTTAAACAGAGAGGGCCTTGGGTCCTCTCTTGCGAAGGTCAACATCTACACTGGAAAAAATTGTTCAGTTATAAGCGATCATTAGAGAGTTAGCATCACATTTATACGGCAAATGGCAAACGTGAGGCTAAAATTAGCTTTTTCTTCAAGAATCAAAGAAACTTGTAAGATTTTAGCGCATTTTTCCCGTTATCTACTGGGGTACAGCCCCGAGGGGGGGGGGGGGACTCCCATATGAAACAGACGGGGATGCTCGTTGTCTCGCTTAGGGGTGTAAATTTTGGATTGTGGACTCGCTTAGGGTGTTCCGGGCAAAGCGACAAGATCTTAAGCCGCCAAGGTCTCGTTTAGGGTTCCGCGAAGAGAAACAGAAGTCAAATTCTCTTTTCAACTTGTTTTTAGGAGTCAAAATTTCCTTAAGCCATGCCCAGATTAGTCTCCTTTAGGGGTCACAAAAAGCTTGAGCCACACCCAGATGGTCTCCTTTAGGGGTTAAATTCAAAATTTTCGATGAGCATCCCCGTCTGTTCCATATGGGAGTCCCCCCCCCCCCCCCCCCGGGGGTACAGCGATGCGGCAGTGGTGAGAGCACTCGCCTCCCACCAATGTGGCTCGGCTTCGATCGTCATGCATGTGTGGGTTGAGTTTGTTGGTTCTCTATTCTGCACCGAGAGGTTTTTCTCCGGGTACTCCGGTTTTCCCCTCTCCTCAAAACCAACATGGATTTGAATGGTGATTTTAGTTTACACCCTTCCCTACTAGCAGAGGTCTTAAGAGGCAGTGTGGCCCAGTGGTTAGGGCACTTGCCTTGAGATCCGGGGATCCCGAGTTTCTCTGCCATGGGTCAAAACTGGCTGCGTTGAGCATGCGCGGTGGTTACCCTCACGTGATACTTAATGTTGTGTGGGCTCACCTAACAACAGCGGAATTATTGTAAAGGAATGTGCGAGACCCAGCGGGCTCAAGTTAGTCAGCAAACATATCATGGGGCATGCGGTTTGAAGAGTGCCGTCCAATTATGTTGTGAATGGTGGTTGGATCAAAGCCAACCTCGTTTCCAGAGTCATCGTTCCCTTGAACAGCGGTCGGGAAAGAGACTCTGGTCGAATCCAAAAAAAGGCCATATTTGATTGGCTGTTCAAAACGGTTTAATTTCCAGCCATTTGTCAAATTATAAACTAAAAAGTTGTGATTTCTTGCGGATTTTTATCTATACAAGGTTGAAGATAATCAGTTCCGTAACGTTTTTGTTTTTGAATATACATCCATTTTCACTTGCGTGACACCAGATACTGAAATCTGTTATGATTGAAAAAATGTCTCTCGTTACTGTTTGTGATTCTCCACAGTTTAAACTTTTCGAGTGAGTTAGGAGATGTGTTTATACTCATGTGTACTGTCATGACAAGGTGAACTCCAGTTGTTTTGTTGATTTCTGACCATCTCCCCTCACGCACGCGCAGTTACTCAACCGGAACCAGAGATTTCTGATTATTCCAGAGCCTCTCGTGCCCGTTCCGCTGGACAAGGGTAACGGAGGCTCTGGGAACGAGATTGGATTAAAGCGAGTTTCGACGCATGGAACAGGTCTCTTTTTTCCGTACAACGCAAAAAGAAAAGAAACTTCTGCTGGCGGGAAAATTTACACCTGACGTCACGGCCGCCATGCTGTTGTACAGAACAATGCATTAAATTTGACTTCATTATGCAAAGCTTGTGGGGCGATTTTTTATTGTTTTGTACACCAACATGGCCGTCTCATCACGTAATTAGTACTCCAACGCAAGAAGACTATGTAGATACTTAAATATAGGCCATTTCAATTTCAGCAGGAAAAGAAAACAAAACAGCGGTTATGAACATTTTCATTTTATACTTGACGTTTCGTATACTGAAATGGCCAAAGTGCAAAAATATTTATAGATCATTTCCTTTCCTGTTATTGCGCATGTTCTAAAAACAGAGAGAAAGCTGGAATCAGTTAGGATTTTCACACTTTTTTGACAAGCAGCTCAGCAGCCAGCTGTTTGACGTTTGCCGTTTTTCATGCACCCAATGCTAAATATCTCTAATAATCGGTAAATGCTCCGTCATGTCGAAAGTACGCTGGAAAAAAATTAATTACTCAATCATTTGGCACCGTCATAGTCCATCAGTCAATTTCTGGCAATGACAAGAGTTCATGATGTCATGGCCCCGTCAAGCCTCACTCGGAGAGTCCCAGGACAAAACAGAACTGTAAAAATGCGAGCAAAGCGTCTTCGATAACGAAATACTCTCCACAGCTTGACCTTTGGGAGAAAATTCGACCGACGATGCAACCAGACTGTCGAAGCGCAGGATATGTTCCATTTAAGCGGCTTATATTTTTCGCTACTTAACTTCTTACTATCTTTGCTTCGAAAATTCGTATTTAAGATGTTAATTTATCTAGACAAAAAAAAAAACCCGACAAGTACATCCCTTTGACTGAAACTCTCACAATCCGTGAGAAATACTCAGTGCGTATGCTTCCCGGAAGTTCTTCACTTTGAACTGTCCTCGAATTTATTTGTTTCTTTTGTCATAATGGCCATATGACCCTGCAGGATGTATTTTTAAACTTTACATTCTCGACGCCGCTGAAGCTATCACGAGATGAGGCCATAGAGCTGATGAAAATAGATATCACAGAGCCATCAGAATTTAATCCCTAACCTTTAATATGATCTCTTGTTCGTTTACATTAAAACAACACATTACCACACATCGCATGACGACTTGTTCCTATAAATCGTCTTTCGATATATTAAAATTCAGCTTTATAGTGAAGCAGTGAGTGTAAATATTTTTCACATTCATTCCAACGTGTTGCTATTGTTTTTGTCCTCACTGCCTCACTATCAAGCTGAATATTTGGCATTTAAAAAATGCCTATTCGCGAAAAAAAAAATAAACAACTTCACTCAAGCTTATTTAACTGGGCACAAGTGCTCTATTAATTGGAAAGTCTGTAAATCAAACAACGACAAATTTACCAAAATATCAAACGCACGTGCAGCACGTGCATAGCCACTTTTTTCGCTAATTAATATATGTTATTTGCCAGCTGGGAGGTCCGTATAACGAAAAACTGTGACCGAGGTCACAGTTTTTCGCTATACGGACCGACCCTTAGCTGGTAAATAACTTATTAATTTTTTTCCTCTCTCTCCCTTCCTCTCTGAAAGCACTTTTTTAATAGTTGAAAGCGTTACCGTGACGGTGGGCAGAGATAGGAAAATCCAGACCGCGCCAATAAGATTACAGGTTAGTTACCGTGCCCTCTTAGAAAAAAAACATAAAAGCTATTATTTCCTTCTCTTATCATTCTTGGCGCAGGTG
>OX421456.1:9346612-9351612 GCA_949126865.1 Montipora capitata | reverse complement strand
ACCTTCCTTATTCACTGGTGACAATAGGACATTTGCATGATGACGTCATTTGACTACAAGTACCAGAATCCTTCAGGGTTTGGTTGTCTCATGCTAATTAGAGCTATTGTTATTTTTACCCCACTGGGAATACAAAATTTAAATAAGAAAAGAAAAACAAACTGAATTCTGGTATTTGTAGTCAAAATGACGTCATCGTGAAAATTGCCCATTGTCCCGCTATACTGCTGGGCTGAAATTGTCAACATGAGGAGTTTTCGCATTGTGAACTGTAGAAGATGGAATGTGTTACACCTCACAATTAGCTCTCTCCAGGAGTCCATCAGTATAATTTTAATATTAGTACTGTTTTTTGTGGATAATATTTCGCTGATTATCACGGAAAGAAAAATTAGGAAAAAGGCGAAGCTTAAGTTTAACAGTCTTTGAACGTTTAAAGCCAATATGTTAAAGGCACTATGACCTTCACAAGCAAACTGGTAAAAGAATGACATCAGCAAAGATTTCCCTTTACAAGCTACATGTAGTGCTAGTAATTCTTGCCAACTGTCAGTACATCATGAGATAAGGGATGTTGGAATATGGAGAAATATGTCACCTGGACAAGTCTGCACTTCCTCTAGTGGTTCGTTCCACCATGTTGGTTAAGCCAATACTATACGTAGCTGGGCATCTCACATCATCAAGATATGTTAATTGCTCAGGCACCAACCCTGACTCATACAAACACCGCCCTGAATAAATAACAGAAGCAGAACGAATCACAGAATAATGTGTTATGAAACTAAGTATAAATTCACATCTAATGAAACTAGACAGTGACCCACTTATCTGGACAATTTAAGCAATTGTCGTTTTATAGACACCTGGAAATTTCACGTGCCTTCAACAGATTTGATCCCATGACCTTTGCGATGCTGGTGCAACACTCAACATCTACCAACTCTCAGCTTATGAAGCTACACAGTTGGGAGCAGGTCAATTTGTTAGGCTCATGTGTTCCCGTGAAAGGACTCAATGAATGAAATGCACAAATTGTATGTTTTTGAAGAGCAGGTACTCTATAAAATGTATTAAAGGGAGAATGGAAGTGACCCTTGCAATTTATAGCTGAACATTATTTTAAGCAATTGTTTCACTCACGGGATTTTCACTCGCGGCCAAAACACAAGAAGCAACCATTGATTTATAATACTCCCATGTGTGTTAATAATGCTGTAATAAAATATCAGTGCCAGCTATGCAAACTAGGAGGCTTAAGGGACTATCTTGGGTGAAATAGGGGCAGTATTTAGTACAGTTAATTTTACTTTTTAATTAAAAGATCTCATCAAAATTAGGACATGATTTAATGAGATGTTATCAAAATAGGACAAAAAAAGTTCAAAATAAGGATATATTAAGACCTAGTTTTACCTACAGAAGTGATTATTAGCTCCAGCATAGTGGTGCCCCTTGTAAGCAGCCATTAATCCAGGATTGATTCCTACCTGGAACAAATTCAGGTCAGACATTGGCATTGTCTAAATATTTTATAAGAGTATAAATATATTTATACATAGGTGACTATTGAAAGTTCTCTGTGCTGATTTGTTGCTGCCACTTGAGGTGATTATTTAACAATTAGACCCGCAGCCCACGAGGGCTAATTGGGTCATTATAGCCCATGAGGCGAAGCTGAATGGGCTACTGACCCGTGGCCCTTGAGGGCGAAGGGTCTAATTGTTTTAGAATCACCCAATGCAACTTAGTCAGACAGAACAGGCAATAATAAAGTTAGCAAATGCAAGTTGAAGAAGTATTTATTTGGGAATAAATTGAGAAAAAGCGTCTCGCTTTTCGCTACTTGAGGACTATATTACTAATAGTCCTCTAGTAGCATAGCCAATTAAAATGCAGGATTTGCATTAGTCCACTACATGGGTGATACTAATACACGATAATCACCTACACGTATGTGGTTTTTTGACTTCGTGTTGGTTTTTATTTAGCAATAATTATTCTCCGAAGTTTTTATTCCCTGATATTCACTGATTAATTTCAACAACAATGAATAATTTCTGTTTGTCACCTCAATGAAACAGCTTGCGGTCATTTTGAAAAAAAAAAAAAAAAGCTTCTAGGTGATTATCCCGTAATACCGTAATAAGATGTAATTATACTAATCACTGATATTTACCTGGCCTCCAGCAAATGAAAACTATCATCTTTCTTAAATTCAGGTATTTAGTAATTTATTTGAAGATAGTGGCTGGTTTGAGTGGAGAAACCAACAGTACGTATCAGCAATGTGCTTAATCGCCCCTAATAATAATAATAATAATAATAATAATAATAATAGTAATAACAGTGCATAGACTGGTAGGAGAGAGAGCTAGGCAAGTCCTAGGATGGAAGCAGAAAGCCTTGTTGTCAATGACCCTAAACATAGCCCATATTCAGAAATGGCCGTTAACTAATTATTCTCTTGTCTCTATGCTAATCATCCTCACTAGCCTAATGTTACCGTGAACAAAACTCAAAAGGATTTTTGCTCTAAAGTGAGGCTAGTGAAGGTGATTAGCACCAAGACAAAAGAATAATTTGTTGGCTGCCATTTATGAAAACTGTCTATTGTAGGCACTTTTAAAGAGGTGACTTGGTACTTAGTGAGAAACAGATAGTGAAATGTAGTACTAATTAGGGGTTTACCTATACAAGTCTTAGAGTATTTGGTCTTTTATTTAAGACATATTTTTGGGAGGGATTTATTTGTTTCTTCTGTGTTGTAAGAGGGTCAATAAATCATTAGTCTTTTAACTTCTACATATGTACTGTATAGACTTTCCTTCCACTATTAATAGTGAACAGGTTGTACTGTCATGTACCCTGTGTGCCTGGGTATTTTTCTTATTGTTGCATTCAATAAGTATATAACCTACTGCAGATTAATATAATAATAATAATCATCATCATCATCATCATCATCATCATTATAAGATTACCATGGCAACTTGTTTTTTTTTTTCCAATTCAATATTACCTACCGGTATTTTAATTTGCCTCGACTTGAAAGTTCAAGAAATACTCTTCCCAGTTTTTTCTTGTTAGATAATATAGTGTATTGAGATAAACCCAAGCCCTGCTCAATTTCCTTGAGCTCTTCTTAAAGGCTTTGCAGCTCATTAGACACTGGTGATGGTCTAATAGTAAAGCCAACAATTTACGTCCTACCTCTGTTTTAATGTGACTTACGAAAAGAACTCTGAGCATGCTTTAAAAATTGGTTAATAATAGTTTGGTGTGATTTTATACGCATTTAACAATTCTCATGAACTTAAATTGCATAAAGGACTTACAGCACAAACTGCATTTTATAAAATATTCATTTTAATAACAGTAACTGCATTAGCGACTACTACCAAAAATAAGTCTTGAAAATACCTTGCAGGACTACACTAACACTATTCTAATTACTACTAGTCAAAATGATAATAAAATTGTATACACTAATGTAAATGTAGGAATTGCATTTTAAATTCAATATTTCAATTAACATAGATTACTTTTCTCATTATCTCAAACTTACAAATAATATATCCAGGTTGTATCCTAGATGTTCTGGTAAGGTTCGTTTTAGCACATCTTCTTCAGACATATCTCCAAATCTTTTCACTGGTTTCCTGGGTTTCTTTGGGGATTTCCTGGACTCTTTTTCTTGCTTGATACTTACTGGTACATCCGCGTCATTAACAACACCATCTTGATTTGCATTTTGAATGTCTTTTACACTGTAATGAAAATTTTAAAAAAATGACCTAATTTCTCTGCATTGTCATGTCATCAATGTCATCATGTTATCAATGGATAAACAGTATCAAAATTCTCTTGGTTGTCATGGTATCTAATACTGGTAAGTGCAAACTAATGGAAGGCACGGATTGAACTTCTTGAAAAACATTTCCTCACTGATCTTCCTAAATACGTAATTATTAACTGGTGTTAATTTAGAATTTAAACTTAACAAGAGGCTATGGGTAGCCTACCCTTTTTTTGAAGGAATTTTAGCCAATTTCCTTTAAAATTCACAGTACAGTGTATTTCATGGATTTTTGATGTTACAATATCTTGGTCAATATCCAGTTCAATTCCATGGTCCAAAGTCCACATTCCATGACATGATTAAGTGTGATCGTAGAATACATGTAGTTGTTCACATCTAAAACTGGTGTTAAAAAGCTTTGACTCCAATCAAAACCAGTAAAGAGATGCTTTACAAGTTAGCACAACGGTATTTTAAAATATTTCATCCTTTTTCTTAAGAATACTGGGAGAAATTAGCCCAGTAAGATGTATTACCGAGTCATACGATGACTGGACATTGCATTACATGCAACAAAAACACAAAAATCTTGTTTCTGGTCATGCACACAATTCTTCATTACCAGGGCTTGAAATAATTTCCCGGCTGGCGCCAGTCAAGTTGTTCGGACAAAATCTGTTTTTGCTCAGACAAGACCTGAAATTATATGCATTACATCATATGTAACTTAAAACGACCGGACAAAATGTCGAGTTATCCAAGAAATTGACCAGACAAAACCCATTTTAGAGCGGATGATGTCCGTTGACCGGCCGTTATTTTGATCCCTGAATATGTATTTCTGTGTTGATCTGTTGAGCAGTTGTCTGCGGTTCAGTGGTCAATATTGCGATTGCCTCTGAATGAGGAGATACCTGCCTTCTCTGAAAAGTGTCTACGAAGCAAAAAAATAATTTTACGCATGCGCAGTAAAATCGCGGCCCCCTTCCTCCACCCCCCCCCCCCCCCCCCCCACAAAAAAAAAAAAAGTATAAAGTCCAAAACGGAGCCAGCAGAACATTTGAGAGAGACTGGCAGCTCAATTAACTTAATTTTTGTGCAAGGTTTCTGAATGCATTCATACAAATCCACGCTGATTTCACGTTCAAAGTTACACCTTCAAAAGTGTTGAATCTTATGCTCATGAGGGATTATTTTT
>OX421456.1:9326612-9339112 GCA_949126865.1 Montipora capitata | reverse complement strand
CAGGATGGAGAAAATATATTTCAATAAAGAAAGACTAAAAGAAAAGAAAACTTGAATAAACTACAATTTAATATTGCAGTCATGTGATAAAACCTGCACCAGATTGCCATCAAGGATTGCAAATCCTAGAAAGACTGCATCAACATTGAAACATATGGCAAGTTTGAGAGAACCAGTTGCATCACCTGAATGCTCTGTGAAGTTTCAGAATCTTGGACATCAATAATTATACAATGTATTGATCAACAATATTTTTATGTATGGCCATCTAAACATCTTCAAAAGGTTTTAAACCCTGTGGCCAGTCAATCATCTTGCACTTATTGTCTTTCCTTGAGAAATCCATGTACATGTAGAGGTGATCCATGCGATTTTTGCGTCTTGCAGGGAAGTTGAACTGTGAAAATGCAATTTGGTGAGAGGTGTTTGAGGATGAGATTACACAGAATTATTACAGTGCAGCAGTAAATCTGAGTCTGTTGCTTATTGACAAAAGCCATGTTATTATAGTTGCATTAACGGATGTATTATTATCAACCAGTCAAAATGCAGAATAACATGTGTTCCCAAGGAGAGGGGGGCGGGGGAAAGGTTCATTCCTCCACTTCTGATTGCTTCATGTACATATTGGACTGTGATAGATTCTGAGGTGATATCAAAAAAAAATTGAAGTCCTGATGTTCTTTTATCTCAGTCCAGCTTCAATGGTTGCACTTACAGACTTGCATGCAAACTCTGAATGTCAGTTTCAATTTTCACAGCTATTGATCACATTAAAAACAGACAGCAGGAAAGTGGGTTAAAATCAGCCAATCACCAATGAGCATATTCTGCTGTAGTGATTGACTGCAATGATTGGAATCACTGGAGACTGCACAATTACGTATAGAAGGCCTCAAGTGCCCTGTCGACTCTTCTTACATGTACATCTTCAGCCAGGTTGTGCCCAATAATACGACTGTTTCAGTGCTTGGGCAAATTAAGTAAGTTGTCTGTGAGGGACACAATCTCTGGTGCTGAATTATAATTCTGTGATGTAGAAGGAGTTGACGGCTGGGAACGAGTTGGTGTGTTAGCAACTGATGGTTGATGAGCAGGTGACGGAGTGTAACTTGCTCGCAACGATTTGTCAGTCCCTGCTCTAATTCCTAATCTTTGTGATGCTAATCTCTGTGCTGCTGGTGACATCTGGCCAAGACGGTCAACTGTGTTCATGTGTTTGGGACTCCTTCAACAAAAAGAAAAGTCTGCATCAAGGTGAAGGCCAAGTGCACTTCATTCCACTAAAAAAACTAGTTTTTCCATTTAAATATGTTACACAAGAGAATCGTTATTTAATTTGAACCAAATTGCTAAAAACTTTACCTGGTCTCTAGAGTAGTGAGAGTACTTCTCAGATAGACCACCCACAGCCCCACCCCCACCCCCACCCCCACCCCACCCTAGACCTTCTCCCACAGTTACATAAGGACAGCTGATGTCATTTAGGGTCATTCATCATATGCATTTCAGATACCAAGAAGCTGTTTACACGGAAGGAAGAAGATCACAGGCAATAGAAAGACCCCGCTGGCCATTATCCTTTAAATGGCACAATAATTATTGTTACTATTCTTTCTGTACTGAGCTTGAAGGCAAAGGGTTGCAGTTGAGGATCTCTTTTACCCTTAGATGGCTGTGAAACTGGTACAATATTAATTTTCGTCAAGTCACTGTAAGAGTGAGACACAGTGGAGCAACAAGTCTAAACTTCTCAACAGCATACAACACATTGAAGCAACCATTAATTTTATTTATTGCACATGTTGAAATAATTCCATGATTAAAAATTCAGCAAGTTATGCAACCTATTTTATTTGTCAAATGTCTTGAAATAGGAACATTACTTTTGTTGTTAAGTGGGTTATATAAGAATCCCAGTCTTTTGCTCTCTCAATCATCAGCCCAGATCCGCTTTTTAGTCTCTTACCCACTTATCAAAGCAGTAGCCTTGGCCAGTGCTTGTCGTCTTTTCTCCCTGTGTTGTCTGCTGACTTTCTCTGCTAATGCCAGGCCCAGCTGATCCCTTCTCTTTGGCTCTGGCATTTTGAAGGTGGGACCAGGGGTACCTGGAATGGGTGTATCACCACCATCCAAGCGAAATGGGGTGCCTTCGATACTGCCCCAAGTCATGAGGGGTGATGCATCTACACCTTATCAACAGCAAAACAAAGGCAAAGAAAATTGAATATTATAACATATAACTGTCAAATAATTAGTTTAAATAGAACGTATTCATAAATGGTGGGCAATAAATTATTCATTTGCACCTGTGCTACTAAGGCCAACTAGCCTTGTTTCCATGGACAGAATACAAAAGAAATTGGTGCAAGGCTAGTTGGCCTCCTTAACAAGAAGACAAAAGAACACTTTATTGGCCACCATTTATGAATACAGTCTGTTGGTGATTTGAAAATTTTAGTCCCAAGTTGAACTGGTGGTTACAGCATGCTCCTCTTCCATTCTGAAATATGATTCATGTTTACTGTCTTATAAATTGACTTTGATCAGAAACTATTCTCAACCCACACAATGTTCAAATGGTTTCAATCGAGCTCCAATACAGACTAACAATAGTGTTTCAGGGTAAATAAGTACAGTAATATTACATGTACATCTGTGTATAATCAAAGATAATTTTTCCGTTCACTGATAGCCAGATTTTCAGGAGTCCTTTGCCAGTCTGACTAGCAGATGGTAATAGAACCTCAGTTAAAACTAGGGTTTAATAATAATAATAATAATTATTATTATTACTGTCTGTGATGCAGGCTATCTTGTTCTAGTCTGTCTCAACATACATGGATTGGGAGGTAACAAAACAACAGTTAAACCAATCATGACTTTGACCTGAATCTGTTTACATAAAAAATTTAGTTTCAAAAGAGATTTTTGTTGGACATGAGGCTTGGAATTGCCACCAGGCACAACACAAGTCAACAATTACTAAAGTGATTTCAGAGAGGAAGAGAAAGAGAGAGGTAAAAATAAATAATTTACCAGCTAAGGATCGGTCCATATAGCAAAAAACTGTGACCTTGGTCATGAAAAAGCTTCCCGAGGCTCCAATTTCAAGACCACAGTCACAGTTTTTCGCAAAGTATATGGACCTCCCAACCAGCAAAATAATTAATTACACATACATGTACATTTACCATACTTCTTAAAATATCCAACTGCTTTCCTCAGACCAGTTGGGACTTTTAACCATCTTTTTTGAAATTGCTACTTTCAGATTGAGATTACAGGCTGTGGCGGTAAGACTTGCCACAGCTACCAGTGGTGTGTGAGGAAAGCAGTGTCAGACTCTGTGAACTGGCTTCATAATCAAGACTTCACACTTCCACAACAAACAAACGAAAACAATAGGATTTACATACCTGGAACAGGTGACGGTGTAGCCACAAAACCATACCCTTTAACCTTGGGTGTCTCATTGCTCCCTTGCACCAGTCCATCCACCCCTATCTTTCCTTGTTGTTTAGCCACACGAGTAGCTGCCGCAGCAGCTAACTTGTCCTCACAGGACTCTTCAGGAAATGGATCCTTGCCAAACCTGCTGTTTGCGTGGACAATTTCCTGTCTTTTCGTAAATTTTCCATCAATTTTCTCTTGAACAGATGCATCAACTCCTGCAGGGTAATACATAAGTGCATTTTTGTTTGTATAGTTCCATGTTTCTATCATTGCTGGCCTGTCCTCGTATTTAAATTGATCTCCTTCTTCAGATGCTGGCAAGGCCAGTCTTTGTTCTTTTCTTTCTGTCTGTTCATTTTCTCTATCATAGAGCCATCCATATTTTTCTCTCTGTTTCTGCCTGGATGTTTCCACGATTTGTTCAAACGAGGCATTGTCTTCACTCGTGTTTTTGGCCAAGAACTTATCCAAAGTCGAGTCTGATTCATCTTTGTTTTTGCTTGGTGCATTCTTAGTTGAGCTGTTTGCAACTTCAACAGTTTCTCTGCTTTCGGTGCCTGGAATGGTGTGGGATGGCACTGGTGTTCCTTGGATTGTACTTGGAGTCTCAAATGTCGCAGGAGAAGCTAAAGAAGGCAAAACAGAGAAGTGGCATCAAGACAAAATTTTCTTCATCTTATGTCTCCCTGAGTCTAAGGTACAGTCTTGAAGGAAAGTGTTGAAGGCTTACAACTTCAACAGTTAAAAATCCAAAGTTTAATAAATCTTGCCATTTGGTACCCAAAGGAAAGTGGTAGATCCCCTTTCTAGGATATCCAATGGATACTTGGCCTGTTATCAGCAAATAACCCAATATGATACGTACTTGCAGATGACAGTTGATCATGGTGATGCACTTATGTCCAGAATTGACTCTAATTAGATGCATGCTTAAGTTTGACAAGTGTCCCTTTATTGCAGTAAGTCTAAGAATTTAAGTCTAAGCATTTGCTACATATTTTCAACAACAAGGTAAGGGTAAAGCTTAGCGTTATTTTTAGCTTTGGGTAAATGCAGCAGTTAATCTTTACTTAAAGAGCATCATTTGGGGGTCACACTTTGTGATGTTAATTGTCTGTATTTCGAGACACGAGTGACGTTGAAGTTGGGGAGAAGAGCAAAGGCACACTTCATGACGCTTATTGAAATTGGCGTGCACCTAATTAGGGTCAATCCTGGACACATCTGTGGTGATGCTGATGACAATGACGACAACAATGATGATGATGATAACAGAGATACTGTTGATGATGGCAGTGGTCGCACTGGAAACAATACTTATTAATCTGGGAGAGTAATGTCATGATAATGTAACTTTTTGTAAGCCTCCCTATCACATAAGGTACATGTATTACAGTAAAATTATTTTTTACTGTACACTACGCAACTTACCTAACCCACAGCTCCTTGCAGGAGTCTGAGAAACTTGATATCTGGCTGATATTTCTCTCAGTTTCTCCACGTCATTGTGCTCTACAGCATCCAGATACTCATGTTGTGCTCTTAATTTTGGAAGCTCTGGGAAGAAGTCTCTTTGAATGATTTTATTCAAGGACTACAAAAAAAAAATTAAGGGCCCATTGGCAATTGTCATTATAGCCATCATCGTGGTGCCAAAAACAGCGATGAACATTATCTTCTAAGTTGTTATTATTTTGTCTACTTAAGGAGATCTTTTTCGATTCTCACAAGGTTACAAGTCTTACGGAGTTATCATTGTATACAGTTTTTATTTCAATTTCACGTCTTGTATTAACAACAAATAACCTTAATTTAAACTAACACTTGTTTCCCTGGCTTACCATATTCGGCAAAAAGAAATGAAAGGAAAAAAGGGCTCATAAAGCAGGCATTGTTTTCTAATAATAATTATTATCATCACTGGTACAGACTTTTTTCTCAGCTCCTAACAATTTGGTAATAGAGGTTGCCTTGTTTAGCTAATAATTGGTAAGGAACAAAACAATGACCTCACCTCAGGGCTCAAAATTACGACCAATACAGTCGCATTTGTGACTGAATTTTTTCCCTTTGTGACTAAAATATCTGGAGAAGTCACAAATTTGTGACTTGTTTTCACCTTCGTTCTTTCAAAACAAAAGCGTTATTAGCAGTTGCCACTTGGCTGCTACTTTTGCTAAAATAAATAAAGAAATGACAATTGTTTCTTGCTGTGAATTTCCTTCAATCTGAAGATAGCGTAATTGTAGCATAATTTAGTTGTGATGTTACATGCACAACTCCATTTCTTCGATCATTCACCATTTTCAGTGGTTTCTTTACACACAAGTATTGTCGACTCATACACGTAGTTTGTTTTGCTAAGCCACTGACAACACAATGCATCACGATGATTTTGCTACTAAAATTTGCAGAATTGCGACTGCATTTTTGTTAATTTCGAGCCCTGCGTGACCTTTTTTTTTTACAAAGGACCTTGCCCTAGTGGCTATTAAATTGGGAAAAATCTGTCCCACTGATAAAGCAATGTCTCATTTATGTTAAAAGGAAATCTTCCAGAGCAAAGCCTTATGCAAACCAAATGCGAGGTCATTGTTTCAACAAGGTGGCTGTCATGAACACCCAGGCAATGGCTAGAAAAATATCTGTACCTTTTGACACAAAGTGATAACTGCTATTTAACAGGACATATTCTAAATAAGGCCTTTGTTTCCTGGAGCAACAACAGAATACAGAACCCCATTCAAGACCTGTGGAAGTAATGGCTGGTTTGGCTTGGCATTGGATGGAGAACTACATGTAGTCATATAAATATTGGGATCTGTTATACTGGTGGCTTGTGTGGCTCAGCAGTGGGTGCAAAAATGAGTGCATACATATCATACATACATGACTTTATTTTATCTCGAATTTACAGAGTAGCTAAAAAGCTAATATCTTTGAGAAAAAAAAGAAAGAAAGATTTACTGTAACAAAATAACATTACTAAGTATGAGTTAATTATGTATCTATTAATGCTAAGTGTATTAATGCTGTATCTATTAATGCTTAAGATTAGTATGCCCATGAAAGGAGATGGTTCGTACTAAATGTTTAAAACCAGCCAGAGTGGACTCCATTCATCATTCATGTAAATATTGCAGTATGAATATACTGAATTTGGCTCGTTTGGCTCGGCAGTGGATGGCAAACAAGCCAAATGAGCCAATTCGTCAGTAGAGTCTCTACATGTGGCCCTGAATTCTGTAGTTTAGCCTGTTTCCTTTTGTATCATTTTGCTTTGCTGAATACCATAAGCCTGCTTCCCTTATGTTTTTCATAAACCATGGCTCAGTTGTTCAAAGATCTTTAAGTTAAATTTACAGGGAGAGGACAAAATGCGGGGTAATTGTGAAGAAGAGCTCCCCAAAAAACCTGTTGGCTGACTGTCGGTCAACAGACTACCGACAGGTTACCAACAGGCTACCGACAGCTAACCGACAGCAAACCAACAGCCTACCAACATGACCCATAAATGATAATATTTCCGATAGAAAGCTTATGAAATACGTAGCGGATATATCATTCGCAAATTTTATAACCAACAGGACAATAAATGTATTAAGGTTTTAAGATGATTTAATCCAAACCTCAGAAATCCAAGAAGAAAGCTTATCAATCGTGTAGCTGATTCCGCTGAACTATACAACAGTCGGCCGACAGGTTTTTTGGGGAGGTCTTCTTCACAATTACCAAATGCGGAGCCCTATATATATGGAGTGCCTAAATGGAGTACCCCTAAAATTCATTAATTTCATCCATCAAATTAAATTCTTTATCAACATGGTGAGGCATTTAGATGTAGATATCTTTATTTGTTTTGAGCTTTCCCGCTCTCTAATTGTTACAATTCAATGCAGTTCACGAATTGGCCGCCATCTTGAAGTTTCGTAGGTATTTCATGTATCTCTTATTATAGTGTATTTTTAGACAAATCTTCATACAAAACCATATATTCCTGTATACCCATACAGGCCTGTGTATGCCCATGTATTCCCGTATGGAATGAAATGGAAAACTTGATTTGCACACAGTAATTTCATCAGATTACAATGGGAATATCTGGGCACACAGCAGCATATGTACATGGTCATATATGGGTATACAATGTATACTACAGGTATGTACATGGGTATATTATGGGCATACACGAGCCTATATGGGCATACTGGGGTATACAAGTTTGTTTTAATATTTGTCTAAATATACAAAAGGTTAAATACACTATAATTAGGGATACATGAAATACCTACGAAATTTTAAGATGGCGGCCAATTCGTGAACTGGAGGGGTGGAAGGCTCAAAATAAATAAAGTTATGTACATCTAAATACCTCGCAATGGTGAAAAATAACTTAATTTGACCGATAGATGATTTTTTGGGGTACTTCATAGGGTACTCCATGGAGTAGGCTCCGCGTTTTGTACTCTCCCAAATTTAATTGACATATACCAATCAAAAATATCTTCGTTAAGATTATTAGCCTTCAATTTTGAGTTACAAAATTTGTTTGCCATCAGCATAAAATTAGGTAATGAAAGGCTTTTTTGACGGGCAAAACTCAAAGCTTGGTTGGCTTCGGAAAAACTGAGCCCATGTCTGCTACCAATAAGCACCATGCATATAAACTTAATATGATACCTCAACGTTATGTTAATGTCTGTCGCGATCATATAAGTTTTAAATTGGAACTTTAGTACACTAAGGTTAAAAATCAGGTTCTTGTCGATCAAATTGTGGTGATATGATTTGCGTGCTGACAGTATCAGAAGTGGCAAACGTCATCAGAGAGCTTTCATTAGATTTAGTTACGACTTAATTCTTACGTACCTGAACGTAAGTTTCTTCATCCAGAACTTTCACATTCTTTCTCTTATTTTCATCTGCATTCGAAAGTTGAACGATAGCGACAGATTGTTGACAATCCCGTTTCACTAGTGCCATTAAACAAAAAAAAGGCTATGTAGGTTTTTTCCTACGTTTTCAAGGAAAATACTGCGAACTTGTTATGCTTTTGAACGATGGGCGCCTGGGAACTAACGCAGTTTTCTTCGAGAGTTGGGAGAGTTGGGATCCAGCCATGTGATCCAGCCCAGATATCTTCGGTTTACTTAGAATCGAGGCAGCTGTCCCAGGTAGAGCGGGAATAGACTGCTGACAGTCTGTTTCTATCCTGTCAATCAGTCATTGTCACTACGGAGTCACATGAGATGCGCATGCGCAGAGCCGGTCAGTGCTTCACTTTGCTGGTCTGTTATTCACGTGATATTTTTTCGGAGCAAGAAATCTTACCCATTTTATGCTGTTCCCGACATCCGGGTCTACATCCAACTTCTGAAGCATTTTGGTATGAGGTACGTCCAATATTCTCTTTTCATTCTTTTGTCAAAATCTTTAGCTTTTGCCTGGAATGGCGGTGAAACACGATTCCCGTTCCGCCAGTCCGACCATCGAGGGAATTGAACAGTTCTTCTCTCGGAGTCGGTTTGAGGACCGAGACCAGTGGGTTAGAGGCGACCGTTGGAAACATTAACAATAATACGGCCAAAATGTCTAGCCTTTTGGAAATGATGTGTATTTCTAGACAGCAGAGTACTGCGGATTTTGCAAAGTCGCCACCGGCGAAGTGAAAATCGGTAAACTCCCTTGATGAACTGTCGCGCTCTGACGACGATTATTCTCCACCTCGCAAGAGGTTTGAGAGCTATAATTCAGATGATGATGTAAGTCTTTATGCCGATGATGATTTGGATTTTGCCCCCGGGGAGGGGGGGGGGGGCACTCCCTATAATGGCCTATACGGGGAGGCTCCGCCCGAAAGGGGTACTTTTCACGCTTCAGGTATATGAAAGGGTAAGGATTTCACGGGTCTAAGTATATGAAAGGGTAAGTAAGTCTTTCATTTAGGTATTTAAAAGGGCCTTTCCTTAAAATATTTTGAACACACACGAGAGGTAAAATATCGTTCATTAACCACATTCTAGAGCGTTGAAAGGGGATGCAGTGTTCTTAAGTAGGTTTGTGAAAGGGGTACTATTTCAGTTCCAATGGAAGGTATACGAAAGGGGTACCTTTTCTGCCAAAAATGGTATATAAAAGGGTAAGGGGTCGGACCTCGGGGCGGAGCCTCCCCGTATTAATTTTCTTTTAGTAGTTTGCGACCCGCAAATTGTCCTGAGTTGAAGCCCACATGGGTGAACCCAGAAATATGGGGACAGCTCCATTCCAAGCAGAGGAACGCGGACCTGAAATTGGCCAACTTTCAGCAGCTTGTACGAAAGATAACCACAGTAAATTTGCAAACCACAGATTGGTTGGCAAATAATACTCAGAATAATACTGATTTGATTACAAAATCTGTCGGTAGCTTGGCAATGTTGGGGCATTTGAATACACAATTAGCCCAGTTGAGACGGGATCGGATACAGCCAAGCCTCAGGCCCGAATATAAATCCATTTGCGCCACTGAAGTGCCTGCAAACAGCCAGTATCTATTTGGTGATGATATAGCAAAGCAGCTGAAAGAAGCTAGTGAGTGAGTGAGTGAGTGAGTGAGTGAGTGAGTGAGTGAGTGAAGCTATTAGTCTCTCCCCTCGGGGCTTTTCAGGACTAATTTAAAAGATTAGTCGCTCGGTGACTAACCCACCCAACAAGAAACTTACCAATGGAAACTACCGCCTCAGTGGCCAGGACCGTGGTGGGTTCAGTGACTACCGTAACAAATCTCGGAACAGAAATTTTTTATGGAAAGCCAGTCCAAACCGTTCAGACACCAGAAACCACAGGGCCAAAGGACAGGCAGCAAATAATTGAGCGGTTAAAAGAGATACGAAACTCAGTAAGTGTCTTTGAACAGTTCTTGCCTTTTTTGTTATCCCATTTACAGGACGCCTGTTCCAATTTTAGGGCTGGCTGCATAGCTAACAATTTTGTAGCATGGACTGAAATAACTAATGATAAGGAAGTTTTGTCTGATGTGTCAGGAATACATATAGAGTGTATTGAAGGACCTTTTCAACACTGGCTGCTTCCCCAAAAACTTAATGACCATGAGTCAAATAGAATAGATCAAGAGGTCTCTAAACTTGTTGAAAAGAGGGTAATAGAAAGGGTTGAATATACCCCTCATCATATACTCTCTAGCATAATTCTCACACCTAAAAAGGATGGATCATACAGGCTGATGTTCAACCTTAAGAAATTCAACTCATTGATTGTGAACCACCATTTCAAAATGGATCTTTGCATACTATAAGACCAAGTTGTTAGCTCCCAATTGTTTTATGGCTAGTATTGACCTTAAGGACGCATATTATTCAGTCCTTATCACAGCATCTGATCGTAAGCTGGTATCTTTCAAATGGAAGAGACAGGTTTTTCAATTTACCTGTTTACCAAATGGCTTATCTTGTGCCCCCAGGAAATTTACCAAGTTATTGAAATCAGTCCTTGCACACTTACATGCCAAGGGCCATATATCTGTTGCCCATTTGGATGATCTTTACCTGCAAGGCTGCACTTATGAAGATTGCATCAGGAATTTAATTGAAACTACTTGACTACTTGAGAAATTGGAATTTATAGTACATCCAGTAAAATCAGTCTTGGTGCCTACTCAGAGAATAGTTTTTCTTGGTTTCGTGTTAAACTCGTTGACTATGACTGTAATGTTGACAAAGGAGAAAGCAGTCAATTTGAAGCGGTCTTGTGAGCTCTTATTACAATACCCAAAGGTAACCATTCGCCAAGTGGCACGGGTGATTGCGCAAATAGTGGCCAGCTTTCGTTGGGTTATGCATGGGCCTTTATACCATAGGAATTTGGAAAGTGACAAATCCCAAGCCCTTAAAACCAATAGAGGTAATTTTGATGCATACATGTCCTTATCAAAGGAGGCATCAAAGGAATTGAAATGGTGGATAGCTAATGTAGAGAATGCATTAAATGTGGTATCACATGACAAGCCCCAGTATACAATAACTACCGATGCATCTCTTCTCGGCTGGGGTGCCGTACTAGATGACATTTCCACAGGGGGAAATTGGACGTATGACGAGTCTCTACATCATATAAACTATGTTGAAATGTATGCCATTCTCATGGCTTTGAAAACCTTTGCTAATGACAAATCTAATACTCACATCAGAATTATGACTGACAACTCAACAGCTGTTAGTGCAATCATCCATATGGGAAGCAGCCATTCTCATTCTTGGGAATGGTGCCTTGAAAGAAACATCTGGATAAGCGTAGCTCATATACCCGGTACACAATTTTGTGGCCGACTTTGAATCACGCCGCAATCAAAAAGAAGCAGAGGGGATGTTAACCACATCTTCTCTGATGCACTAACCGAGTTAGACTTTACCCCAGAAATTGACCTGTTTGCGTCACGTATGAATACCCAGTTTCCAAAATATATGTCCTTCAAACCCGATCCATCCGCCTATGCCATAGATGCGTTTACATTGGATTGGTCTAGCCTAATGTTCTATGCCTTTCCTCCTTTTAGTGTGATCCCAGCTGTCCTGAGCAAAATAATAGCATAGAAAGCCACAGGTGTTTGCATCCTCCCAGACTGGCCTACGCAAGGGTGGTACCCCAAAGCAACACAAATGTTGATGAAGGAAAGAGTAATCTTGAAATCCAGAAAGGATCTCCTCAGGCTTCCAAGCCATCCCGAAGAGATTCACCCTCTGTGGCACAAGCTCAATCTTATGGTTTGCCTCTTATCAGGGACAGCTTAGATACCTATGATCTATCACTAAGTGCTAAGGAAGTCTTAATGGCTTCATGGAGACCTGAAACTACTAAGCCAAACCAAACATATTTAACCAAATGGCTAAGCTACTGTCATGAGAATGCTGTTGATGATTTTCGGCCTGGTGTAAACCAGGGTGTTTAGTTTTTGGTGATACTGTTTCGTTCCGGTTTAGGCTATAGTGCCGTTACCCTGAATGATGGCAGCAAATTTGGGGAACATCCTTTAGTTTGTCGCTGCTTAA
>OX421456.1:9314112-9316612 GCA_949126865.1 Montipora capitata | reverse complement strand
CCGCGGCCTAAAAAAAAGTATGAGCCATCTGGTACCGTACAGAATAAAAAAAAAAATTGACACCTTGAAAACAAGGGTTCGTTTTTGATGAGAATAATATGTAAACTTCAGAAAAAATAGTGGGGTTACAAAGAATACAGGAATGGAACAATGGGCACTACAAAGAATGTACAGGTCCCTAGTTCTCGGAAAGTGTAGGTGGATTTAAGTACTCTTCAAAGTGATCTGCAATGGCCTTCCAGGACACAGCTTTCTTGGAACGGTAGTGCAGAAAAGCAGCCTTCCATTGGGTAAATACATGATCGCCATCTAAATTGGGAAGGAGCAGGCTGGCACCCGAGCTTCCGCTGAAAGTAGGCAGGTCGTGTCTGGTGTGAGCTATGGGATAATCATTGCTTGTGGGATCATAAATCCCAATGCTCATACGTTTGGCCAGACCATGAGGGTGAGAAAAAGCTATAATTGGTATGAAGTCGATTCCCAGCAACGCTTGCATAATAGGTGTAATAGCAGCCATTATGCTACCTATCTTTTCAAATCTTAAAGCTCGTTCCAGGAGGTATTTGTCCTGATAATACTGATCTACTTGCAAAGTCAACAGGCTGTAATCCAGTGAGGCGACATCCCCTGGAAATCTTGTGCGATCGGATGTGGACAAAACTCCTGACACCATGAAGGTGCAAGAGCCCTCGTTAGTGAAGTCCTTAAGGTAGTCAAACACAACTTTTGCACCTTCGGCTTCTTTCGCATTCATAATAACGTGGTTGTTGGTTATTACTAACCAGCCATGCTCATGCTTTGGAAAGATCAGGAAGCCAGTGCCACAACCCCCTTTTCCCTTTTCGGCCTTCTCCAGCCGTTCTTTGTGATATTCCCATATCTCATTTTTTTCTTTCTCATACTTGTCTCTCTGCTTCTTATGGAATAACATTCGTTCATCGCTGTTGAAAGAACGGCTAACACGACACGTTGCCCTTCCTGCTAGCTCTATTTTGTCACATATGTGGTTGACGTCGTATTGCGAAAGACCTTTATTAGCTTTTCCCAGCATTTGAACGACAGCCTCTTTCCAGTCATCTTGGTTTCTTACTTTCAGCATCCCTGCCTCTTCAACTTCCTTCTGCAACGCAATGCCCTTTTCGGAAGGGTCACCGTTCTGTTCGGGGAAAAAGTCATCATCTGCTTCATCATCCTCACTCCAATAGCCTTTCTGAAATGCTTTGTTTGACTGTTCTTGTTCTTCTCCAGTTGCCATTGGTATTTCTCACAGCCAGTCTCTGTTTGACTGGAAAGGACGTGTGCAACTAACCTGCGATCACCCTCTATTTTAGTTCCGCGTGGTACGTACTGTGGAGTTGGCGAAACCAAAAATAGAGGCTGACCAAATTTATCTTGGAAATACCTTCCGCCCCCTTTTTTTGATTGATTGACATGTCCTTCATCGGCCAATCAGATTTACTTCCATCACACAATTGACGCGTGGACGAGCGTGGACGGCAAATGCATGCTATTTTGTTTTGACCAGCACAGGCAGACAACCCTGAGGATGCGAGAGCGCGTGACGTCACGTTATTTTGAGACAGTTGTAACAGCCGATTCAACTGATCGAGGAAAATGTTCCATAAAAACTTCAAATCGCGATGTTTCTTTTCAAAAATTCATTTTATGGACAGCCAGATAAATAAAGTTCACTCACGTACTATTTTCTGCGTTGTCCTGAGTGATTTGATGGGTTTTTGGAACGCTTCGATTTCCTTTTCAGAGCCCACGCTTGGCCACATACAATTATTAGGGAGCTTAAAGCACGCGCGTTTTTGAGACGCGGACGGCAACCGGAAAAAAACATTTCGCGTGCCAGGGCAGTGGTGTCTCGTAGATTTTAGACTAATCATCTCTAATGAACAAAAGATACTTAGCAATGTAAATGTGGCTGTGTGAAGACAAATTAAAAGGGAAAACAGCTACTTCCGGTCGCTGTCCGCGTCTCAAAAACGCGTGTGCTTAAGCTCCCTAATATAAATAGACAAGGTGTGCAACTTCCAAGACCGCTCACGGCCGAGTGCCTCCAGAATTTAGGCGAATTTCTCCCACTTCCAAAGATCGCTCGCCTCCCAGCCTTGGGCACCCAGAAAGTTGATAATCTTGCTAGCATCGTGCCAAAAATCATCCCATTTACACGGCTCTGCAACCTTAAAATCCTACTCGATTTTTAAGCTTCGCTAAGGTTTTTGTTATTGCCAAATGATGTGGACAGAAGTCATGCAACATTGAATTTGATCAAATCAAATTAACCAATCAAAAAGCACAGATTTCCCCCAAGAGAGACAAAATTATTAATCTGTGCTTTTTGATTGGTTAATTTTATTTTGATGACGGTTATCAAATTCCAATGATGCATGAGCGGCGTCCGGATCATTGAATGAAAGCAAAAACCCGAGCGAAGCTTGAAAATCGTGTATGATTTTGAGGTTGCAGAGCCGTGTAAATGCGATAATTTTGG
>OX421456.1:9299112-9306612 GCA_949126865.1 Montipora capitata | reverse complement strand
TCGAAAGTATAAAAAACGACCAGTAAAACAAGCTACCGACGACTTCAAGAAAACTTTTCGGAAAGTACATTTTCCCGCCCTTTTGTAATGCATCCCATTTTGGAGTTCTAGAATCAACCTTCTCCACAGTGTCTTTCCTTCGGACCGTGTGGAGGGGTAAGGGTTAGGGGAGCATTCCTTTGCTGAGATCGCAAGAATTTTGGCAGCAGTAGTGCTCATTCGATTTTGGAAAGCGATTTTTCGACAAGAATGTGAATTCAGGCTACGTTTTGCAACTGGTAGGCCTTTTTCAAGCAATAGATTGAATGTGTGCGTGCTCGTTATAGGGGATAAGGGGGAAATGTCACTGAGGGGATAAATGAGGAAAGCGAACTTACAATCTACGACGGTCAGTGTTCCGTATTTGCCGAGTTGTTTTAATCTCCCAAAGCGTTGCCTTTTAATTTGTGTCTTTCTTTTGGCAATGCAAGTATCAACGAAGGAGAAAGCCTGTTAAGATTTGACTTCACATTTGACGCTAGCCAAACGTGAAGTCAAAGATGCTATCGTATTTGTCTTTGCCTTTGGCAAGTAACAAAGGAACGCACAAAGCCTCTTCAGACACCTTTAACGCTAGTCAAATGTGAAATCAAAGTTGTTATGAATTTAACTTGACCTTTACCATGATCAAAGGCATAAGCAAATTGGTAATGGATTTGACCGTACGTTTGACGTGCGTCAAAGGTAAAGTCAAAACCGATGGAAGGACTGGGTCGAGCGGGTGCCAAGAATGGACGCACAATTTAAGCTCGCTCACTTGAGAGGCCAAAGACCTCAAAAAATGTAGTGAATATTGAGTATGTCAAAGATTAGAAGGCGAAAGCGAAAGAAGCTAAGCAGCTCGTCAAGTATTGAAAGCCCTGCAACTGTCCAAGACCAAGAAGGCGAAATTTCAGACTCGCAAAACGTTTGCAACGATCATGGCGTCCGAAGAAAGTAGCAACGAATCGCCCTCACTGGCTGACGTTTGGAAAGTACTTACTGAAATCAAAACGAACACAGAGAAGCCGGTACTTGGGGTAAATTCGTTAAAGGTAAACTACAAAGAGTTACAGGATAACTTTGCCTCTGTGAAGGCTCAAGTAGATATCTTAGTTGGTGAAAACAAAATCAGAACGTCGAAAGTAAAATCCCTTGAGGACATTCCATTTTTTATCCGCACCCCCCCCCCCCCCCCCCCTCTATGGAAGGCATTTTTTGAAATGTCAAGAAGGACCCTGTCGGAATCTGGATTTTCTGCTCCAGTTTAGGGGGTCGGAATCGGGAGTCTTTGTTCTATACAAAAACGGGCCTGTCGGAATCAAGCTTCAGAGTAAAAGGGGCCTGTCGGAATCTAACTTCAGAGGTGAAAGGGACCTGTCGGAAAAATGCCTTCCATAGGGGGGGGGGTGCGGATAAAAAATGGAATGTCCCATTCCAGAACAATGTTGAAAGATATGGAGCGAAGACTCGACGAAGCTGAAGTAAGTCATGACAATTTAGAACAATATACTAGAAAGTTTAATCTGGTAATACACGGGATCTCCGAAAGAGAATATGAAGATAATGCGGAGAACGTTATTGAACTAGGAAAACTTTTGGATGTCAATTTGAAGCGTGGCGACATCGACATAGTTCATAGGATGAACGTAAAATCCAAGAACCATCCACGACCCATCATCGTCCGCTTTACAAGGTACAACGCAAAGAGTCGGTTATACAAAGCCAGACTGCGTCTTAAAAATGTTTCCTCGCAAGATCTAGGACCGGGCAAGATTTACATCAACGAAAATCTAACGGAATGGAGAGCCGAACTGTTTAAAGAGGTGAGAAAAGTAAGGAAAAAATACAACAACGGCAAGACTGGGACTATAGACGGAATTTTTTTTTTCAAACCAGAACTCACTGCTAAACCTTTAAGGATTGAATCTTATGAAGATTTAAAAATTTTACAATTCTAAGATTCTAAGATTTATTCTAGGATTTAAAAGTCTTATTTTTCCTTACAATGACGAATCATAAATCTCTAGCTCTCTTAACTTTGCATACCTTAATTTTAGTTTTAAACGTGTTAAGCTGGTTGATCTCTCTCGTTAGCACTTAGGATTAGAGGTTTATAGCTGGTAGTGTGTTTAATTCCCAGAAGTGAATAGGTATTTTTTTTGTTAGGTAATTTGCTATGCTGGCTGTCTTTGTGCTTTATTAGTTCTGCATTCCTTTTCGTCTCCAATCACACATTGTTTTTAACTATTGAACCTTGCATTAACTTAATTTTTTCACAAAGTAATGGCATGTAATTTAAAAGTTATCTCGCTTAATGTGCGAGGTATAAGAAATCAAAATAAAAGGAGAGCAATCTTCTGCTATTTAAAACAGCAAAAAAGCCACTATTTTTTGTTTACAAGAGACCTATTCACAACCGGATGATGAGAAAATATGGTCTGCGGAATGGGGCGGAAAAACTTTCTTCTGTCATGGAACTGTACACTCCAAGGGAGTATGTATTCTGTTAAACCCGAACTCTAGTTTTAATTTCGACGTCATTCAAGCAGATCATCCAGGCAGAATCTTGATTTCAAACTTAAATTTTGCGAGGAAATATTTTTTATTGTAAATATCTATATGCACCCATTGATTAACGAGACCAAAATGAATTTATTAAGATCTTGAGTGAATTTCTCGTAAATAAGACGGACATCTCCAGGTTAATTATTGCGGGCGACTGGAATTGCACACTTACTAAAGCAGATAAAAGTGGAGGTGCAGCCTGGAAATCCACAAATTATAGAGATGCTGTTGACAATCTTATGAACGAACTGAATCTTATTGATATCTATCGAAAATTGCATCCGAAAACAAGATCTTTCACCTACGAATCTAAAACTATTAATTTAAAATCGAGAATACTTTTAGATTTTATTTTAGTCTCTCGTCCGATCTCCATGGAGGTCCAAAATGCTGAGATCCGTACGTCAGTTGCACCAGATCATGAAGCTACCTTCTTAAAAGATTGTTATAAGAAGCGAGCTCAAGAGAGGCCCGGGCACGTGGAAATTTAATAATTCCCTCCTAGAGGATGACGATTTTATAGAACGTATTTCGCTCTGTTATCCTCAAATACACGAGAAATACACCGACGTCAAAGATAAACAGTTATTGTGGGAATTAATCAAAATGACAATACGTATGGAAACAATTAAATGTTCTAAAGAAAAAAGATACAAACTTAGAAAACGAGAATTAACACTTCAAAAAGAATTACAAGATCTTGACTATAAAATTTGCAATATGGAGTTTGAAACTTTAGATCAAAATGTTCTTGTGGAGTACGAAGCCGCAAAAGAAGAACTGAAAAAGATATATGAAAACAGAGGGAAGGAGGCCAGTTTTTAGATCAAAAGTGAAATGGTTTGAACAGGGAGAAAAACCAACAAAATATTTTTTCAACTTGGTGAAAATGAACTATGAAAAAAAGCTTATACGCGAGGTGAAATTGAAGGATGGAGAAACGATAACAGATCCAAAACAGATCGAGAAAGAACTCGAAAATTTTTATAGCAATATGTATACATCCAAAAAAGATCTTAATAGCGTGCCACAAGGTAAAAATGTTGAATCTTTTGTTGAGGGTATTGAAATCCCTCAATTGAATACTGAGTAACGAGATTCACTAGAACATGATTTTACATAAGAGGGATTAAAAAAAGTGGTGAGCTCTTTCTCGGACAATAAAACTCCAGGTAAAGATGGTTCCACTAAAGAATTTTACGTGTCTTTTTATGACCTCATTTGGAGAGATTTGCTAAATTCTTACGAGGAAGCTTTTCAAAACGGATCTCTATCAATTTCGCAAAGGGGGGGAATTATAACTTTAATACCAAAAGCCGACGGAGACCTTAAGGAACTCGCAAACTGTCGTCCAATATCTCTACTTAATATCGACTATAAAATTTTGACTAAAGCTTTGGACAAAAGAATAGAAAAATACCTACGGAAATTAATTAATTCAGATCAAACCGGATTTGTAAAGGGAAGATACCTAGGACAAAACATAAGACTTTTGAGTGATATAATGGAATATCTAGACGCTAAAAAGACTTCGGGATTTCTCCTTTTTATAGACTTCGAAAAGGCTTTCGATAGCCTTGAATGGGATTTTATGAATAAAGCTTTGAACGCTTTCAATTTTGGCCCAAATGTGAAAAGATGGATCACAATTTTTAAAAAGATGTACAAAGTGCAGTTATGAATGGCAGGTTTTTGACAACTTATTTTAACATATCGAGAGGAGTACGCCAGGGTTGTCCACTAAGTCCTCTTCTATTTATCCTTGCTACGGAGCTGCTAGCAGCTAAAATACGCCAAGATTCAGATTGTAAAGGCATTTCCCTTCCGGATGACCAAAAGGTCAAAATTTCACAGTTCGCTGATGACACCACCATAATAACAGAAAATGTTGAATCACTCAAACCTCATTTACAGATCTTGGATCGCTTTGGGAATATCTCAGGATTAAAATTAAAAAAAGAAACAAAGGCTATGTGGAAAGGTTCCATGAAAGATAGTAAGTTAAAGGTACTTGACTAAGAGAGAACTCAAACTATTTAGTTTAGCGGATAATGATAATATGTACTTATTGACTGAGTGGGAGGGCCGGACGGGAAAATATTTGGCCCGAGGTCATGACTGCGAGGTCCGTGCGCCATGATCGAGGGCCAAATATTTTCCTGTCCGGCCCGACCTAAACTCAGTCAATAAGCATTTTATCATATGGGCTCTTTACACTATTTATTAGCACTCAGAAGATGAAGTTAGGACAAAATAAACAACAAAAATCTGCACAGAAAATTTATCTAATATGCTGTTTGCATTTGCTTTTCTGGCTGTAAATTACTTGGATGTTTAAAAGCGACGAAATCCCCTAAAATTGCATCGCACGGATCAGTACGTGTTCCTAGTAGGGCCGTACGGCTTTTTCCGGCCCTGCTCGCGCTAATACGGCCCTCATACGGGCATTTTCCCAATAGTTTTGCAATGAAGGCGCGCGAGGGGGCGTACGGGCCATATGATAAATGTATATATTGCTCTAATGCTGATTCAAAAGAACACACTTTTATTAATTGCACGGAGTCTGTTAAACTTTATTCACAAATTATATCGTGGTTTAATCTTTGCCAAGATACTGCAATAACACTCTAGAATGAAAAAGTTGCTTTTCATGATCTACATCATGTAACTGATATGCTCTCGGGCCCCATAAGACGCAGGCTAGATTTGCTCATCATCTTGGTCAAACAATATATCTATTCTTCAAAACGTCTTCAAAAAGAACTGTCTCTGGATGAACTTGTAAAGAAATTAACTACTCAGTGGAAATTAGAAAAATGTATTTAGATGTAATACTACTTTTTTCAACATATCTTTATTGGCATATTATTTAATAAAATAAAGAACAATTAAAAAACAAATAGCATTATTATAATATAAGCCGGATTAATATAGGAATTCTGCTCTCGATCAAAATAAATGATGTATTGCATTTTTTACATTTATCTCTCAAAGATAAGGTAATGCAGAGGCTCAATACTGTTTTAAAAGTTTTTTTTGCCCGATTTCTCTTGTCATCTTTGTTTCCGTTTATGTCCTGTTCTGTTATCTTTTTGATTACTTGTTTGTGCGTTTTTTTTTACTTAACAGGGAAGTACTATGTAAAATTCAAATGCTGTACTGTATTAGTGTAAGTAATACACATAAGTGTAAACAACCCAATTGTATTTGTGTGTTTAAATTTTAAAAAAAGTCAAAACCGATTCCAGATTTGCCTTAAGCTTTGCCAAAGATCAAATGTGCAGCAAATCCAATTTTTCGTCCCGTGTGCCAACCCAGCCTCATTTTACTGGTGAGAGGAGAACAGACCACACAACAGACGTCACAACCACCACGTTGAAATGACTGCGCGAATTGGAAATTGATCTCTATTCTTAAACCAAAAATTATCCCGCTTAAAAACCTGGCCGGAAACTACCTGTGCGAAAACAATATCTTAGCTAATTTTATTTCCTATTCCGGTTAGTATTTTCTCAACTTTTTCGGGCCAACTTTTCAAGCTGCTTGGTAATTCTTTCTTTCTCTTGTTCCGCATTCATTGAAAAAGTGGTTGGTTGTTAATCGTAGTTCGCTTATTTCATTCTCAATTCCTCCACGTTTCTTTAGATATTTCAGGTCAACAATGATTCTTTCGCAGTTAACCATAACATGCTAGAGAAACCACTCGTTACAAGCTACATTCACATAAACCCTAGGACTTGGGAAAACGCTATTTGTATGACGCTGGAGGTACTTGGCTGCGATGGTGAGTTGAAGAACTTAAAAAAGAAAAAGGGGTAGTCTCAAACAAGTAACAATTCGTATAGACAAAAAGGGAACCATCCAGTGGTCCAGTGTCAATGCGTAGTGGAATTGTGCGCTCTGTTGAAGAGAAAAGCGAGCTAAAGCACTTGACGTTTATGAGACGCGGACAGAAAGCGGAAGTGAACAATTCGTATACCCGGACAGCAGTACTTCTAATCGTCTCTCATAGAGAAAAGATACTCGCTAATATAGGTGTGGTAGTGCCAAGACAAGTTAACAAGGAAAACACATCACTTCTGGAAACCGGAAATGAACAATTCGCATACCCGGACAGCAGTCTCTCTAATCATCTCTCATAGAGAAAACATACTCGCTAATATAAATGTGGTAGTGCCGAGACAAGTTAACAAGGAAAACACATCACTTCCGGTTTCCGCCCGTAGATCAAAAACGTCCCGTGGTTAAGGTTGCTCCAACCGGTTTCAACAATTTGGAGGGAATGTGTTATTAGGAAGATAAACTCTACAACATTGTTTCACTTATATGAAACACCAATAATTGTTTAACAAGACGCACATATTTATGTGACGTATACATTACCATGGCAACAAAAGAACCATCGTAAAACGCCCTATAATTTGTGTTTAAGCACTTATATCTCCAAAACAAACTCTAAGACGAAACTCACTGCAAAGTTAAGAAAAATTCTCTGGAGCGAATTCAGAGCCACCTTAAAATTTTTCAGTTCTGAAGGTGGCAATGAATCTGCTCCAGCGAATTTTTTAACTTTGCAGAGAGTTTTATCCAAGCGTGCTAATCACTCTCCAGCAATAAAAAATGGGGGTCACCGAGTTTTTAGATGGCTCTTTTGTTGCCATGGTAACCCATTACATCACATTAATGAGTGCATCTTGTTGAGCATCTACTGATGTTTTATATGGAATCATAACATTACCATTAAGTGAAAACGTTTGGTAGATTCAATCCTTCCAAATAGTACAGTTTGTTGAAAATGTTAAAACTGGTTTGAGCCTCCTTAAGCATCCCGACAATGTGGGAATATGATGGAGTAGGTTTCAACTTCGTTCCCAGTGTCTTCATCTCTCAACCCCATCAAGATGAAACATCCTG
>OX421456.1:9281612-9291612 GCA_949126865.1 Montipora capitata | reverse complement strand
ATCAATATCTCGTTTGACAGACTTGAATTCAGTGATTGTAACTTAAAACTAGAATCTGACTAAAATCGATACACTACGGTGACGATCCTCAAAAATATTCCACGCACATGCTTTCGATCGGAGTGTACATCTTTGACAGCGCCTTTCGTATGACGTCAAATCTTCGTTTTTTTGGGAATCCCGGACATTTGAATATCGATCGGCTATCGATAAGTTAACAAACTTTTCTGCGCAGTATGGCTTACTGTCTACAGCGCTTGCGCAGTAGACACAATAACACAGTTAAGGCGATAAAGGGAGAGCAAAGAAGTTGACCTTTGTGAAATGTTGATAGGGGATGAAGTTCCCGGTGTTGTGGCTTATCCTCTGTGGATAGTAGGTCCACATCAACTGAATAGCTGCCAAAACTTCAACCTGCTCCAACAAATAAATAAATAAATAAATAAATAAATAAGTAAATAAATAAATAAATAAATAAATAACAAAAACACAAACAATATAGGCTGAGATCACGGAGCGTTGGAGTACTCCCAGAAAAATTGGAAGGGGCTGTGCGGCCCGCTTCCTTAAACCGTTACCCTACTTTCAGACTAAAATCTGCGATTTTCCCACCCTATTTTAGACCTGACCAAAATTTGATACCCTATTTCAGACCTGACTCTTAAAATCAATACCTTATTTCAGAACTGAGAACGGCTTTTGTTGATGGTGTTATTGCCTAATGATGAAGAAGTAGCTTCTTCTAAAAAACATCATGACCCAATTCAAGACTTGATGAGTGTACCATACCCTATTTCAGACGCAATTAGTTAAAATTGACACCCTATTTCAGACCAAAACGGCTAAAAAACCATATCTTTTGGGGCTGCACAAACCTACATAGCCCATATAAGGGAGTGTCCTTCCCCCCTCCCCACCCCCTCCTCCGGTGTACTAGGAGGAATGTATTTATATTTTGTTATCGCAAATATCATTCACTTGACCTATCACATACCATTTTGATGCTAGTTTAAATTCTACTCAGTTTTCTTCCTCAAAACCCAAATACAGCTACAATAACCTCTGACATTCCCCGGACTGACGCGCCTACGACGGCAAAATGACAAGACAAACTGAAACCAATCCTTTTGTTATCTTGTACAACCCCATGCTACCTAACCTCGCTAGCATCTTTCACAAACACTCCAACATACGGTTTACTCATCAGATCGTTGCTAAAACGTTTTCAAAACACTTCCGTAACATTCCGTGACATTCGTATTAGAGCCCCTGGGCGGTACTTTAGGAATTTCTGGGTGGGGATGTGCCGCTGGGACCCTGGAACCCTTAGCCTATACCAGAGCTGTAGTTCAGCTGAATTTTGCTACCCTATACTAGAGTAAACACACACCGATTTCCGTCTAAATACCGATACTTGACAGTTAATAGTATCCAGAAGTGTTTCATGATAGCCATTTATCGACACTGTTGAGGCTGAGTTGCGTAAATTTAAACTTTGCCGACTCGACTTTTTTATATTTTTGAGCGGGAATTTCTGGTTTCCTTAGTCTTGATGAAATCTTCAAGCGACTGGTCAGTTTCGTGAAAAATGATACCCTATTCTAGAACCAAACGCTCTGATTTATATACCCTATGCTAGAGTAAACTGCTTGAAAACCATACCCTTCCACAGTGGCACATACCTATATAGCCCATATATGGTAGTACCCCCCTCCCCCCCGGGATTAGAGCCCAATTAACTAAAACGCATTTCAATAACAATTCTTCCGGTTCTTTTCGGTGCAACACTAAGCACCACTTGCCCCTAAATAGCGCACTGCCGTAATTAATACATTTTTTATTCTACTGGAGAAAGCCAATCAAATCTCACATTACTTGCAACACTTTCAATGTTATTTACAAGATTTCAGAGTAAATTATATATTCTTCTGGGGAAATATGAAAATGTGAGGATTTGGGGCTAAAATCCTCGGTTTTCAAAATGCGCGGATTTGGCGAGCTTTCAATCAAATCAGTCTACGAAAACATATTCAAAATGGCGGAACTTCCTGTTCCTCTGGCCGAGAAAGAATGGAAACATTTTTGGATTGCTATGGTTGCTGGTTGTTGACAGAGGGACATGGCGGCAAGATCGTCAAAACTCGAATTTATTATGGTTGCTCTTTTTTACATGTGATTCAAGCAATGTCTAAGTCGCCCAAAGGCGAACTTTCTTCGATTGCACTAACAAATGAGGAACAACCTCTGGAAGCAAGCAGTGAAAGGTATTAATGCTAGCGTATACGACAGTACAAGGTTGTTTTCGATTTCTCTTCACAGGCGACCCAAAAAAAAAAATCCTCAGTTGATGCAACAATTTAAATGGTTTATATGGAAAACATAAATTGCAGCCAAAATTTTTTCTAATCCTACATGTAGTTTAATCAGGGGCACCCAACGAGAATATAGTTCAAAACCACTTAAACATAGCATTGTTAAACGTATTTTAGTATTTAAACGGTAGATATAGGCACATTTTTATCCCCTAAAAAGTTTTCATCTGTTCGGATTCCCTAGCTGAAAGTCTACTGATCCGAAAATTATAGGGATCAAAACTTACCTTTTCGAAAATTTCAGCCAGAAAAAAGGCTCCCGGAAATTATAGGTGACCATTTTAGGGTAAAAACCCGTTAAAAAATGGGCAATTATACCATTTTTTAGATGTTCGAAAATCCTAGGACAGGCAGGCAAGCAAGAAATTTTACAACAAATGTTCCGAAAATTCTAGATCTCAAATGGACTCCCGAACAGACATTTTCCGAAAATTTACGTTGGGTGCCCCAGGTTTAATGCAAAGAAAATAAAATCTGTACTTAATTTCACTGCATCTTACTTATGTGCAACATGTTTATTTGAGGCATTTTGTTCTGGTTTTGAGATTTAAATAAATATTAGGGTTAAATCTTAAAATTGTCGCAGAACCTCTTAGATAGTCATATGGATACCACTGGACACAGGATACACTGAAAACTACAAGTCGATTTTATTTGTTTTGATGCTGCAGCACATTCACCATGGCCCGATGTCATGGGGAGAGTTAATTAATTTTGATGAGGGAGAATAACTCAAAGTACCTGGGTAAAAAAACCCTTGAGTCAAGTTGAGGGATCTACTGTTCAAACTCAGCTCATGTGCAGTCACAGAGCTGGGTTTTCCGCTGTAGGCCAGCATGGGCTCAGCGTGGGATTTTCTCATAGCCGAGCCCTTAATTTTACATGTGAAGGAGGTACATAGAGAGCATGCGCTGTTGTGGATTGGAGGGGAATTATCAGATTTGCTCTGCTACAGAACGCGATTCATTAGATGTCATGCTTTGGTATTCATGTTGCAGGAGAGCTGATGCAAAGATGACAAACTTTAATGGTGGCTCAAAGCTGGTCAACAGACTTACAATGCATGACTTGAAGACTGTGCAGGATTCATTTTCGGTCATTATTTGCTTTCACTTTTTTTTCTTTATTGGTGCTTATTATTAATAACAACATTGTGGATGCTTAACAACATATGCATGTTCCAAGGGAGACTCTCATGAAAATTCCTGGAAATAAAAGATTGCAATTGTCTTTCATTGTTTTGTCATGTCATTTTCTTATTATGATTATTTTTTTACTTTTAGATCGACCAATCAGGTCATCTGCGTGAACTGAGTTTAGATATTGACCAGTTCTGTGAGATCCTCTCCATTGTACTTAACAAAGGGTCTCGAGAGGAATATGAAGATTTGTTCAATAAAGTGGATGCTACCAAAGAGGGTTACGTTGACTGGGACAAGTTTTGTTCTCACATGCTTCTTGAATACTACGAGAAAGATGATCGCATGAAAACAACTCAGGTATTTTTTTTGGAAAATCCATTACCTGCTGATAGTTTTAATAGATATAGAATTAAAAGGTGATTCCAAGTAATTGCATCTGTTATTATGTCTATAAGACACTGGCAACAAATGCAAGGAATCGTGGATGTACACTTGTAACCTGAAGATGATATAGAATTATATCGAAATATTACAAGTACCGGTATACATCCGCGATTCCTTGCATTTGTTGACTGTCTTATAGACACGATGCAATTACTCGGTATCACCTTTATTCTATACCTATTTTTTTGAAATATAACTGTTTAAAATACATCACTTTTATTTTGCTTTGCCAGTTAATGAGATTATAAAACATGTAAATGTAAATGTATAATAATTTATATGATATAGCAAAAACAAGCAAAAATAGGAGAAAGGTGGCCAGATGCCACAACAGTATAGGCCAATTATTACTATGGCCGTTTGGACGTCAAATTATACTGGTATCAGATAACAATAAAATTAAAAAGAAGAACTTCATTAATAATTATTACTAGATTCAAGACTCTAGATGCTAGAATTGGCATGTAACAGGAGAACCGTAGAACTCGTGGGCTTGTTGGGTAGATGCTGTGCCATGTATGCACGCCATCTTCATGCTAGTACTGAAACTGAATACAGAGCCCCTGTGGTGCACACGCAACAGTAACCACTAACCCTGTTATAAGAGTTATTAAAATTCATTCTTTCTTTAGGTCCCACAATGGAGAGAGTTAAGAAATGTTACCAGGTACAAATTATTCAATAAGCTATTTTACATCACTGTTAAAAAAAAAACTGCTGGATTGTAATCCAGCCGATGAAATGGCAGTAAGCCTGCTGGTGATCTTGAATTGACAAAGGGTACAATGTACCTCTGAATCATTACTTTTATGGAGACCATGAATTTTTCTTATTGCGACCTACATGTATCCTGCATTTCTGCATCAAAAATGTGGAAGTTTGTATTGAAACAATGTCACCTGTGGCCTTTAGTAACTATCACTGACATTAGCCAGATATTTATTTACTCAGCCACAACTTTGGCATACTCTGTTTTATTATTAATTCTTGGTCAATGCCATTGATATTGGAAGATATATAAATTGCTACATGCCTTTCATACAATTATTAATTACATGGATTTTGAAGCCTGCTTTGAACCTGAAGATCATTCACTTTTTTCTTACATGTACAGTCTTCCATGAATCATGTTTGCCATAATAGTTTCCAAACTGTAATTAAGTGCAGAAGCCAGTACAGTTGATCAAAAATTGATATCTAATGATTCATGACACTGGATTAATGCAGTGATTGACAAGACTGTGAAATGATGCTGTTTCTAGAGTAGACACTGTGTCATTGAATCATTAGGGAGTTTGAGCAAAGACGACGGGTACAGCAATGCCACAAACAAAGAATATTGTTGGCTAAAAAGGAAAAATAATCTTGCTGCACGTGCAGCACGAATTTCCGTTCATTTTTTGCCGTACTCCACAAAACAACAACGTGAAATCACCAAATTTTAGGTTTTGAAGACAACGTGAGCATACATGACTGTATAACAATGAAACAGTCATTTTCTGTTTTGACTTTAAGACTGTTCGCACGCACCCATCCAGTTACAGGAAAGTTAGCCTGTATTGTACAAGGTGAACAAGACGGAATAATTGTGAAATACTTGTGATGGCGATAAGTTATATTTTGGACTGACGCCTTCGTTGCCGTAGCCGTTGTCTTTGCTTAAACTCCCTATTTATTAATGAAAGACAGATTAAAACCCATTGACTCCTGAACACTCACTGCCCCATTTGATGAGCAAAATAATATTGTCTGGTGTAAGACAGAGTAAAATCTCACACCTAGGAGTCCACGGATTAAAAATTCTTGAGAGGATGTATTCAGGTTGTTAACCCATTGACACCTGAACTGCCCTCCCCCCCCTCCCCCTCACCCCCCTCCCCCTCACCCCTCCCCCTTCCCCTCACCCCTCCCCCTCCCCCATGGATGAGGAAAATCATTTAGTGTTAGTAAGAGTAAAATTCAGTCTGTCATGTGGGAGGTCACGGGCTCGAACCCTGGCCGTATCAACACTCAGGATCTTAAAATAACTTAGGAGAATTAGTGCTGCTTTTGTAATTAGGTATTTCATCTGCAAATGGTTAGACTTTCAAGTCTTCTCGGATAAGGACTAGCTATAGACCATAGGCCCTGTCTCACAAATACCTTCTATGTTCATAAGTTCCCTGTGGGACATTAATGAACCCATTCGCTATGCGATAAGAGTAGGGGATGTAGTCTGCGGTTTTGTGGGCTGTCCTGTTCTCTCCAGCAGAAGTGGCTGGCTTGGCATTGAGGTCTCTAAAAGACTTACAGTGTATAGGCCACCTAAGCAGAAACAGCCATAAGTCAAAAAGGGACTTTGCAGAGTGCTGGAACAATTGTAGATGTAGATATAGATGTAGATGTAGATGTAGATGTAGAAAATTATTAAGTCTCACTCCTCGGAGTCAATGGGTTAATGATAAAAATGAAAAATTACAGTGTATATACACTGTAAAAGATCACTGTGATTTTAATAAAATTACATCACACTTCGTATGATTTAATTACAATAATTTTAATATTGTTAAGCGTACACCATTGATAATATAAAATGAGAAACTTCAAGTTACAGCTGTCCCACATAGTGGTGGTAGAATTGTGCAGTGGTTGGTCATTTCAGTGGTTTTAACTAGTTTTTCATAAGAGGCCATTCATTTGCAGCCCTCATAAAGAAGCAATTATAAGAATATGTCCATTGATGAATCCATCAAGATACATAGCTGTTAGCAAGGTAATACAATCTCAAAGTGTTGCTTTAAATTAAAAAATAAATTTTACATGTAAAACTTGAAGAGCTACTCAACTCTAAGCACTGCAGACATGAAATATTTTTAATCGTGAGAATTTATTTTATCCCAAATCCCTTGAAGTCGTCGGAACTGTCAACGCTGATTTAGCAATTTCTTTGGGCTATGTGAAAAGAACCAGTGAATTAATTTAGCAATTTTGCACGTACAAAAAAATTTGTATTTACATTTATTCTTGATGACCTGATGTGTGTAAAAGGTGTTTGCAGTTATTATAAGTACTTCCCTTTTGAATTTTCCAGGAAGGAGTAATTTCAGTTTGGACATTAAATATGAAGCCACTTAGAACAGTACAGGTATGAATGATTGGTGGAGTAAGACAACCCTAATATATTTCTGCATGATCACCTAATGCATATCACATCTCAGATTTTCTTTGGATGAGAACCAAGGGAATTTCTTAAAGTATAATCTTTTAGATTGTAGTTTTGACCTTTTCACCCCATCACAATATACTACTCATTGACAAAGATAAGCCAGTTCAGACTGCTAAGAAACACATACTAGTGTGTTTATTAGAAGAAAGCATAATGTTCTTCTTTTGTGGAAATTAGATGTTATTGACTTGTATGACTATGTTTTTTGCATTTGAAATCTTTTGTTCTTACTTTTGCAGAATCTCACCGTCATTAAGTGCTAAGCGCCAAACTGTGTTTTAGCTTCCATCAATCAAATTTCTGAACGTAGCCGGGGAGATCATTTACTCCACCTCCAGAAAGTGATTTGAATCAGTTAAAAGATTATGTACAGGTTCCATTGCTTTCTATCGGCGTCGAGTGTACTGTGGAAAACAAAGGTGCTCATTGGTCTTGCAAGGAGGCAGTGTGGCCCAGTGGTTAGGGCGCTTGCCTTGAGATCGGGAGATCCTGGGTTCAAGACCCGTTCTGACCACTCGCTGAATTTGTTCAATGGTAGTCCCTGGTTCAACTTCCCAGCCGCACTTGTAAATAGCCAACTGCTTTGCCTCCGACCAGTTGGGATTCTTAACAGTTGTTGTTGTTGTGTTCTGTTGTTTCGTTGATTGTTTCATTGGCCCTGAAAAGCCCCTATGGGGAGCGGTCAATTAAGTATGTATTGTATTGTATTTATGTGTCATGCATCAATTGATTCTGGCATCTGTGGTTTTGGGTGAACTCTTTGCTTGGCATCGGAAGTTTGATTGATGGAAGTTTCCACAGAATTATGAAAGTTGCAGTAATAATGATCCTTATTTTTGTCTCGACATGCGCTGTGTTTTTTGAAACTCTGAACTATCTTACTTTTTTTTTATAGCTCATTGCCTTTCTCAAAGATTCATGTATTTACATTGTTAGCATATCTAAAAAAATAATGCAATGCATACATGTAATAAAAAAATATTATCAACAGGTTCAGACTGATCACGATGAAGTGAAACAAAGAGATTTATGGGTGACTGACTTCGCACCTATGCAGAATATCTACAAGCTGGCACTTGCTCTGACCAGTAAAGAAATAGGTAACAGCTCTGTTGATAAATTTTGTCCAGTATAGCTAGGGATCAAGTAAGTCACGGCCAATGTAATGAAAGGACAAGAAAGAAAGAAAAGATCATCTAATTTCATTTTCGCAAAAGTTTAGCTTGGGATCGGCAGGGTAAAGTTTTGCGATAGGTGCCTTGTTTGGAAAGCATGGGGCACAGTAAACTGAGCACATGTGGTGTTTATAAAATTATAATGCTGTCAGCTGTAGCTAATGGTAGTTAAGACCAAGACAACAAAAGAAAAAAGAAAAGAAAGAAAGGACGATCTCTTTTCACAATAGTTGGCACTGCTGGCTGGGTACATATTAACTACTTGTTGACTCTGGAGTCAGGTACATGATCATTGATGTTGCTGTACACAATGGTTGCTGACCCCTCCATGGAGATATTTCGCTGACAAATAAAGGTTGTTAAGCCTGTAATGTCTGATTACTTTAATTATTGAAGTAATTTGCAAATTTAAACATGAGACGACTAGATCTGGTGTAAACTGCATTAATATGTTACAGGCTGATCACAGGTTATGTGAGGTGACACAAGGCTTTTAATATACGTGTGTATAGCAAGCCAAAACGAGAATATTAAAGTGGTCTTTTTTTTTTAAATTTATTAGTAAAACAGTGAATTTTATTGTGAGCAAGTTGCAGTCTGTAAGAAGTTACTTGTGCAACAACGTATGCCAGAATTTTGAAAGGACTGATTCGCGCTTTCGTGTGAAGCGTTTCTTTATTATCTTTTTGTACATCATAGCACTGAAGTATGGTCAAACGTAACTGTGAAAAAAAGTACATTCAAGTTGAAATAAGTGATATAAAAGAATGTTACAATTCTGTTCGAGAGATTCACGGTGACATGCGACATACTTGACTAATTAAAGTGCCTAGAGCATTTTTTTAGAAGCACCGACTCGCATAACATGCAAATTAGGGACAATTATGTTATTTTAACAACCCTCTTCAACTTGCTTGTCAATATTAAAGAAAAAAAATCTTTTTTTCTTACCTCATAGCAATATATGACTTGAGTTCCAAGTCAGAATTTAATTGTCAATTTAGAATACAAGGCCTTGAGCATACGCCGCTCTGTATGAATTACTGGTGAGTCCGTATACACAGTAAATGTAAATGTGAATTTTTATAATGTGATGTAATCACATGATGCAGATTCAGACCTTATGGAGCAACCCTCTTAGACTATTAGCTATTAAAATAAACAGTGTGGTCCAGTGGTTAGGGCGCTTGCCTTGAGATCCGGAGATCCCGGGTTCAAGACCCGCTCTGACCACTCGTTGAATTTGATCCTGGTAGTCCCTGGTTCAACTTCCCAGCTGCACTTGTAAATAGCCAACTGGTTTGCCTCCAGCCAGTTGGGATTCTTAACAGTTGTTGTTGTTCTGTTCTGTCCTTTCGTTGTGTTTCATTGGCCCTGAAAAGCCCCTATGTGGAGCGGTCAATTAAGTATGTAAATTAAGTATGTATGTAAATTAATCAACGTTTTGGTTCCCCTCTGGTCCTCTTGTCTGTCCACTCCAGTTTTTCCCATCACATGTGTTTTCCGTTGAAGAGTTAAATCATCTGGCATTATAGTAAAATCTGTAAGTACTCTTTTAGGATGGAAAGATTTAAATTGGGCTGTTTCCCAGACAATTGTCACTAGATGCAGTCAGTTTTGCATCTTTGTTCTTGTTGTCACCATCAACCAGATGACTGACTG
>OX421456.1:9259112-9276612 GCA_949126865.1 Montipora capitata | reverse complement strand
AGAGAATAGGGAAGTTATTTGAAAGTTATGTGAAGTTCATTATTTGCTCTGTTTGATACTTCGTGGTTATTTCAAAGACCACACCTTATTGGTCAGTTTATGTAAAAGTGGACCGTGCGGTTTTGGGAAAAACGGATAAAATTGATGTTTGCAACATGGGTGCAATCTAGAAAATAAATTTTCGAAGCATCATGGGGCATAGGGATTTGCTGTCTTAACGGGTATTCTTGGTAAAATAATCCATTGTTCTGCATGGGCATTTTATCTTGTTCTGTTATGGACGCTCTTTCCTGGTGGTGCAACGATGGTGATGATGATGATGATGATGAAGTAGATATTGTGCCGTTTTTATTGCAGGTTCTCAGAGGACATATGCAAAGCATCATTTCAGTGTGCTTCATTGAGTCCAGAGGCCAACTAATCAGCTTATCAAAGGACAAAGTATGAAAAAGCCTTCAGTTAAGAATCAATTTGTATGATGTAGAGTCAGGCTTGTGTTGTTTGATGTAAAAAACGAGTGAACGATTTTGTTATAGTCGAAGAGTAATTTATTAAATTAAAGTAAATTGATTTAAATTAATTTAAATAAATTACCTTAATTAATTTTATTCATTCATTAAGTACTTCAGTTAAAAAAAAACTTTTTCTAGCTTTCAATGCCCACCGGATCTAGAACTCCAACCTTTCCCACTTCCCCATCCCTCTATCCTTTTCAATATTCAATGTTGCATTTTATATTGCTATCAACATTGGTAAGTAATACGAGCAAATTAATTTATGTATTCACTACTTGCACAAATCCCATAATACACCTCTTTTAACCCCCCAAAAATCTGCATAGGCATTGTTTTCGACTTCTCTTGGGACATTTTTATATCCCGGGAGAAATTGCAAACAATGGTTATCCGAAATTTTTTTTTTTGGGGGGGGTGGGGGGGAGGTAATAGATGTGTATTATGGGATTGTGCACGTAATGAATGATAATTTGCCAGCATTAACCTCCATTTGATGCTAGTTCCAGTCCAGCCGTGAGAATTGGAAAATGTCTATTAAAACGAAACATAACGTGGTTAAAAACTCTAACTGACAAGGAAGCAATGAGTTGTCTCTTTACCGCGCGAGGCCGACTTCAAGACTCATTTATCGACGAACTGAGACCTACACTGTATAGCCCGTTTCTCGAAAGTTGCCACAATTCACTCAGTCTCTTAAAAACGAAGAGCTTTTAATCCATCAAACTTCACAACAAGTGTGCTTGAAACGTATAAAAAAGACCAGTTTTTCTAAAAAGCAGATCGAAGTTTGCTCTTTGGGCCTGACAAGATCCACTGATCACTGAATCATAATGCTCATATTGAGCTTAGAACTAAACAGTGATTTATTCTTGTATCTGTTTGTGCAGGTTCTTCGTATCTGGGACACGCATCTTCAAGTTTGTCTTCAACGTCTTTCCGGGATGTTTCCTAAGGGACCGGCTGAAGGTTAATCTTAGTTTTCTCTGCAATCTGCACCCTTTTGGCCTCGATAATCATTGAGATATTAGCTGGAGCATAACTGTGGGCTGATGGGACCATACATCAGCGGCAAAAATTTCAGATTTTTAGAGCAATGTTGCTCAAAGATTGTCCAGTTTATCTTGCTCAAATTTTAATATAGAGGTCATCATTATAGCTCCTGAACAAAGGTTCGCGTGTTCGCAATTCCGACTTACACCTTTATACCCGTTTTACGCCTGCACACACTTTTTCAGCGGGTTCTTTTAATGCAAAAAGTCTCTTTGAGCCTCTTCGGAGGAGAGAGTTTATTATGCAATTCACTTTCAATATTTATCGCTCATTTCTTGGCTGACTGATTAGATTCTAATGCGATATGCTAATATGGCAAACTCGTAAACAATAACTCGCGAATACTTGACTAGTATGTTACGTCGACGCGTTGATGACGTAACAAGGTTACTATCCCGTGTGCCTAGAGAGATATTTGGTCACGTGTTTTCCAGTAAAAGATACTCGCCCTGAAAGATAAATAGTTGGAGATTCGCCATGATTTGTAAGTCAGTTTGTTTACGTTATCAGTGTCAATCACGATGTACTATGATGAAGAACACAGCAAGTTGTTTACAGCGTTTAGCCAACAGGTAATGAAATTTATCTTCTTAAAAATACATAGACCGATCATAATTTTAGAATTTCTGAAAATTTTCCCCATATATTTAAACTGTAGAATACATGAAATAAAAGCTAGGAAGATCATATCGCAGTAAGGTAAACAACTTAAGCCTGGAAAAATCCATTCTTGAACAAAGCCTGTAGTGCAGGCGTATCGTAGTAGGCACACATTAGTATGTCCTTCGCGGAATGTTTAGCCGCCATGTTAAATTTCTGAAGTAGAGGAAGATTGAGGAGAGGAATAAATGGCCACCATGTGGGGAGGTCAGAAGCGGAAGAGATTCCCCCCCCCCCCCCCCCAACATCCATCCAACATGGCGGTTCGAAATAGAGGTAAGTCGCTTTCACTAGTAAGATGCCTGAACTGCAGCGCAGCTTGAAGCTGGATTTTTTTTTATTTTTTCAAGCTTGCTTTCAACTGCTTAAGTTGATGACATAATCGCGATCCTCTAGACTTCCATTGCATAGTCAACTATTGGCCGAATAATTTGTTTTAGCCGCAAATTGAGCAGGATCGTCTTGTCCAGTATTGAGGTACCACGCATTTAAAACTGGTTTTCATTTGCGATAAAAACAGGCAATTCGGCCCCGTGGTTAGGACGCTGAGATCCGACATCGTGGGTTCAAAGCACGTTCTGAGCACTGGTTCAATTTGATTCTATTATTGAAATTCCCTGATTCAACTTCTCGGCTGCACTTGTAAATAGCTAACTGGTTTATCCCTGACCGGTTGGGTTCTTAAAAATTGTTGTTGTTGTTCTGTTGTGTGTCATGTGCTCGGAGATATTAGTCACTCGGCTACTCTGAAATTCGATCTAAAATAAAGGTTGTATGTATATTTATCAATAAGTGCAAGCAACGTACGCAAGCGTACTATCTTGTTTTTAATTATAGTCTCTTTTTTTTTCATAGACATGGTACCGATGATTAATACGCTAATGAGCAAGCGCATATTGCTTGATTTTATGCTTGCGCCACTAATGAATAACAGCCTCAAGGGGTTAAGGGCTGAACTAAGTTGTTTGAGGTCAGCCTCGTTCACAGGCTTTAAAGCGCTTAATCGCAAGAAGAGCGAGACTTGGGGACGAGTGCGATAGCGCAAGGCGTCCTCGGGGAATCATTCCGATCCGCTCGACCTGTGACGTCACGTTTGATTCGCGTGAGGACGACTGGGAACGAGGCTGGTTTGAAGTCCAATCGGACGTGTATGTAAGGCTGTGACGAATGTCTGTTTATTTATAAAAGATGAGAGAGGTTTTGATGTTTGCAGCTGACGTTAATGGTTATGAAACCAGAGGTGAAGGACAGAGTTATGAGTCATGAACATCCTGTGTCAGCGGCTATCTACAATAGCAAGTTTAATCAGGTTTGACTGGATTTATGCAGACAGAATGTCGTGACTGGCTAGCTGACTCACTGACTAATTTATTGACTGGCTGACTGATTAACTCACCTATTGACTGACTCACTAACTGACCGGCTGTCTGTGAGACTGAGGCACAGACTGATTGACGGAATGACTTTCTAACCGACCAACTGACTGAGTCACTGACTGACTGACTGACTGACTTTCTGACCGACCGACTGACTGACTGAGTCACAGACTGACTAACGGAATGACTTTCTGACCAACCGACTGACTGACTGAGTCACAGACTGACTAACGGAATGACTGACTGACTGAGTCAGACTGACTAAGTCACTGGCTAGCTGACAGCGTCATAGACTGATTTACGGAATGACGGACTGAGTCACTGACTTTCTGACTGACAGACAGACTGACTACTGACTGGCTAATTGACTGTCTCTGACTGACTGATTTTTTTTCAATTACTTATTCATCTATCTTTAAACGGTGTTTGAAAATAGCCATATCGTTCCATGAAGACAGCAAATGTTATCTCGTGCTGACGTTCACGTATAATAAGGACCTTTAAGTCAACGTTAGTTCTCTGTATTCTGTAAATATATTTTGGCATGGGACACCAAAGAACAATTTTATTCTTCTGAGTCACATTTTCTCATTGCAAAACTGTATATTATATACCATAATAGAAGTAATAACATAAAGGTCTGTAAAACCGGATGTTAAAGCCGTTATTCAGTGAGTTAACTTGTCAAATACAAACTGAGATTTTGAAATCCAACAATAAATTCATTATTTATGAGGTGAAGTAGAGGAAATATGTAAAAACAGGAAACTGTGTTTATTGTTAAATTGAAGGTTGTCAGTGCTGGTACTGGTTCTGTTATCACCATGTGGATGATTGACACTGGACAGAAAGTTAAACAGGTATAAGGACCGATTCCAGTGTTCCACTTTCTGTGATCCAATACGCGTTGTTACGTGGTTACCATGGCATCGTTCAATCATTCTATCTCTTTACGTGGTTACCATGGCATCGATCAATCATTCTATCTCGTTACGTGGTTACCATGGCATCGATCAATCATTCTGTCTCGTTACGTAGTTACCATGGCATCGATCAATCATTCTATCTCGTTACGTGGTGTCCATGGTATCAAGCAATCGATGCGTCTCGGTACGTTGTTACCATAGCATCGATTAATCGATTTAGACCCAACATTTTCATTTTCATTTTCGTATTTGCTTCAGGTTACCTCTGTAATGTAGATCCATAATCATTGATCGAATTCTCAAGTTGACGCTACTTTGCGTTGTGTGACGCACCAATGGATGCTCTAAAGCAATTTGCTTCGTCACATAAAAAGCCAACACTCACGCTGTGAACGGTGGTCACGTGCGAGGTGTTGCGTGACACTTAGGGTCCAGGTGATATTGATCTCTTTTGTCCTGTTAACAATCACGCAGCAGCACTCACATTTGGGTCTCTACGGTGGATTCAAGAACGAAATCTGAAATAAGTGCACAGTTCACGTCTGGAAAAAAAGGACTTTCCCGGCCTAATGTGCTGTCACTTGTTTTCCCTTGTTTAAATAAGAGGATTTTTTTTTCTCTTAGTTCGCTAATGCCCATGGAAGCTCGGAAATAACAACGTTAACTCAGGATTCCACTGAAACAAGACTCTTGACAGCAAGTGCTGATGGAACAGTCAAGGTACGAATCATGTGTAATCGGCGAAGGTAAATTTGTTCTGTTTGTTCCGCCATTGTTTTTATTGAACGGTTGAGGGGTCCGTTTACTTGGAAGGAGAAATATTTTTCCGACGGGGATAACCTAGTAGAGGGATATCTAAGCGCTATGCGTTTTCTGCAATTAGTTAAAATTCTGACATTCTGTCTAGTCTAGTGATGGTGTCTCCTGAACCGAGGGACACAGGATCATTGCTTCACTTGATTTCATTATCCGCAGATCAATATATGATTTCACTTCATCTCTCATTTCATTCTTTGATTCATTCATGGGAACATAGAACCAAAACGATCAGCTGCCAACATCAGTGGTTTCATAGCTCAGTTGGTTAGAGCGTCGCACCGGTATCCCGAGGTCACGGGCTCAAATCCCGTTGAAGTCCTGAATTTTTCAGGCTTCTCTACGTCCATAACTGCGAGGATCACAGCTTCACTTGATTTTATATCCGAAGTTCAATATATGATTAGTTTCATATATCATTTCATTCGTTAATTCATTCATCACGGGAACATTAGAACCCAGAAATGACCACCTTCCAATGTCAGTGGCTTTCTGCACGATTATTTTTTTCTTTTGACTAAATTAAATGATGTCATTGTTTTAAAGGGAACCTCCACTAAAACAACAAAATAACTTTAAACTACAGAACATATTGTTCACAATTAAAATTGTTCGAACTTTTTGCAAAGAAAGCGTTTGTATCCGAAAAAAGGAATTTCAAAACGCTTGTTTAGGCTTTCAAATTTCCCGGGCGCCGCCATCTTGAATAATTGTGACGTGTCGTGGTTGCTCATTTGTTCCAGAACAATTGCTCTTTGTGTCAGAACAACAGGGCAACCACGACATGTCACAATTATTCAAGATGGCGGCCCCCGTGAATTTGAAACCCAACACAAGCGTTTTTGAAATTCACTTTTTTCGGATACGAACGCTTTCATTGGAAAAAAGTTTTAAAATTTTTAATTGCAAACATTATGTTCTGTGGGTTAAAGTTATTTTCTTGTTTTAGTGGAGGTTCCCCTTAAGCCGTTGTCGTGGCCATAGCTGTCATCGTTCAACGACAACGCCACATGGCAAGAATATTATTGGTTAAAAGAGGAACTATATTTGTGTTGCATATGCGGCACGTAATAATACTAGAAGTGAGCGATTACGTGATTTGATATCTAAATCCTTGCTTCGAGTAGCCCGGGCCTGGGTCCCGTTTCTCGAAAGTCCCGAAACTTTACGGGCCATTTTCAGGTGTCACAATTCCCTTTTTATCTTAAGAACGTAGAGGATTTAGGTCGTCAAACTTTACAGTTATTTTTCTTTCTGTTACCTTGAAAACACTTTAAAAGATCGGCTTTCCAAAACAAGCGGTTGACAGTTTCACAAATGGCTTTTCGAGCCCGAAAGGTTTTCGGGACTTTCGAGAAACGGGTCCCTGGTCGCCAAAGCCAGAAAGCCCGAAAAGTTTTCGGGACTTTCGAGAAACGGGTCCCTGGTCGCCAAAGCCCACTGTTTGCATTCTCGGATCGAACATTTTAGCTAAAAATTATCGAATTCGAAGTTCTTTGCTAATTTATTTTGATTACATCTGTTCATATTTTGTTTCAGATCTGGGATTTTAATGGTCATTGTCATCATATTTTAATGGCTGGTAATGGTGGTCCAGCGGAGATCAGTCAAGTGTTGTGTTTGAAAAGAATTATCATCGTTGTGGGATGGGACAGGTAAGAAAGACCTTTACCTTTACTCACGACCAGTTGGCTCAATCGAAAGTGCCCTTGACCGCCGTGCGGGAGGTCGCGGGTTCGAAACCTCGCCGGACCAACACTCAGGGTCTTTAAATAACTGAGAAGAAAGTGCTGCATTTGTAACTATACCTGCAAAATAGTTAGACTTTCTCGGATATGGAGGAAAAGCCGGAGGTCCCTTCTCACAGCCCTTGTTCATTAACTCTGTGGGACGTTAAAGAACGAACACATGGTTGGCATGTGCATGTGGTCGGCTTGGCAGGATTAGCTTGAAGGGCTTCTGTGTCAATGAGACCACAATTGCCATAAATCAGGCTACTTAGCCCAGTTCTGAAAGCCTCACTCAAACTCAAACTGACGTCACAACGGCCCTGTGAACTCAAGATAGCTTGTGATGTTTTAATACTTTGAAGACTAAAGATTATCGAGATTGAAACGAGCAAACATCTTCTTTGATGGAGAATATCTGACACTCTCGTGTATTGAAACTGCGGGTATAAAACGATTTTCTTTCTTTCGGCAGGGAAAGTCTTCAAAAGAACATAAGTCATTAATATCCTATTAATAATTTATAATAATTTATAATATTGATCTTAATTAATAATAATAATAATAATAATAATAATAATAATAATAATAATAATAATAATAATAATGACAAACATTAATATTCAATTTATTCCAAAGAATATTGTGAAAGAGGCTCTACAGAAAGAGATGAATTGAATTAACTATTGTATACAATTCATGACTGTAGAAATAGTACGGCCGCGTAAAATTTAACTGGATTCCTTTCAATGTCGGCTTTGTTTTTGGAGTAAATAGATTCATAAGCAGTTTTCTCTTTTAATTACAATGCGTGCAATGATTTGCCACGGGGTGTATTTATATAACATTCTCCTTCGACACTCTGATAATTATGTGCTTTGTTTCTAGAACTGTCTCTGTCTTCCGTGATTCTCAGCTCAACTCATTTTACGTCTACCCATCCGAGTGGAAAGGAAGACTGGTAACGAGTCACTTATGTCCTGGATTTTATAGTAGGGACTTTACGATCTACAACGCGGTCGTCAACGAGAACGCCTCGAAACAACAGTATCATTGGTTAAAAGAGGAAAAGTAATCGTGCTGCACGTGCGGCACGCGTTTCAGAATAAATTCGTGCGGTGCTCTGCACAACAACTACGTGAAATCACCAAATTTGAGGTTTTGACGACAACGCGAGCATTCAAATGTGATTCTTTCATTCTCTGTTTTTACTCTCAAATCGCTCGTGCCAATTTATTCTTAGGATACTTCGCCCACATTGTACGACGCGAACGAGGTGGCCTAACCGCGAGAAACTTACGATAGTTCAAAGTTATATTTTGAGGAGACGTTTTCGTCGAAGTCGCCGTCGTAGATCGTAAAGTCCCTAATAGTTAGATGCAGACGCAGACGCTTATTTTCAACAATAGGCTCAGGTTTAAGAGTTACCATACCGTTAGGCTTTCTTTTTTATCGGGTATAGGAACTAAACTTTGTAACGTTTTCTGTGGACATACGTGATATTGAGTTGATAGGAAGTAGCCTGCAAGCAGTCTCTTCCGTTGAAAACGGCGCGCGGTCGAATTATAGGGGGTTGGTTACTAGTTTCGAAATTAGTAACCAAGCCCCTATATTTCGAGGGCACTAAATGTAGCGTGCATGTTATCAGCGTGTGGTGCCAGACATATCTATTATGAGTTCCTTATCTTATTTCTGTGTCATTTGTCGAGGTTTTCGTTATTTATGCCACAGTATTGCTGAGCAGGTCACTTTAATTCTGAAATAATGGTTGATCCTGAGCAAGTGCCTAGTGAGGTTAAACGTTCCCAAACACTGTATACGGTTTACCTGATGTTTATAACATATTAGTGTCAATGTTGACATGTATTTACATTTTCGACGCCAAACCGAGAGTTTCTATATGAGACACCAAGTCGCGAACACTGTAAACTAAATTTGTACTCATTCAACGCACAGCTATTGTTTCTGTAATACGAGGCATCTGTACGAAGAAAATCGGACGAAAAGTTTAAGATCGTTCTTTTTTAATTGTGTGAATCAGTTAGTTGAACAAAATTAAATTTTAATGTCTTCTGGACTCACAGCTTTTCTCCATGTTCATTTACTTCTATAGGAGCACCAAGATGACGTGCTAAGTGAAGCATTCTGCCCTCCTACAACACTCGCCACTGCCAGCTACGATGGAGAAATTGTGTTGTGGAATTTGAATTCCGAACAAGCATTCAGGCATCTGTCGACACACGCTAAAAGAAAATCCACTCGTTCTTCCAGAAAATCAAGAAAAGCGGTATGTCAGTAGAGAAGAACTTTGGAGGAGGTGCCTCATCCCGTAGACCACGTGTCGCATTCCTTGTTCACTCTTCACAGAGAGGAAGGACAGGGTTCCCAAATGTTGTAGTCTGATCTTAATTCGGGATCACAGTAATTGGCAGTTGGTCACCCTGGCTACGAAACGAAGCTAATAAAACAAGTCAAACAAAACTCATTGTTTTGCATGGCTTTGAAGAATCCCAAAACTGGTGACATTAAGCTCACCAAATACTTAAGCAAAGTTGTCCTCTCTTTGAAAATTGTGACAGAGTAATTTGGTTTGAAATACTGTTAGGGGTAACTCTTTCCTCGAGCACCATACAAATATTAACTATGGCTAGTTCGCGCTGAGTCAGTGCCTTTGTAAGCTCTGCTCAAACTAGCCATCTTTAATATTTGTATTCATTTCTTTTTTAAATTACTTATTTTTGTTGTTTGACACACGTACATTTTTATAACGAGTCGTTATAGGCTCACTAATGTCACGTCTATAAGGGTCTTAAGGATAAGAGTCTTACTAGATAAGGGTCTTATCTATCTCAGTGGTAAGGTTTTCAATCGTACAGCACCAGAAAGGATTTGTAATCGCGAGGGTCGAGTCACAATCCCTTGTAACCTTGTAAAAACTCTGCAGGTTTTTTGTTATTTTTTGGCAGTTTGGTAACTTTCTCTCAACTAGAGCATTGCTTGAAGGGTTTTCCTGTTAGTGCCAAACTGAAAGCGAGGTAACTGCTTTTGGCCAATCACAACATTTGCACACAATCGAGAGAGCCAATTAAATATCAAAGCAAATACGTGCAGCCGGCACCAAGCGCGGTAAACGTGTGCGAGCCAATCACAACTGGTTTTGCTTTTTATTTTTATTGGCTGAGAGTGAAGAGAAAAATTTTTCGCGCCATTCCCCAAGAGAAGTAATGCAAAACGCAAAACCGAAGCAAGTGCCTTGTTACTTACTTTTTTTATTTGGATTGGCTTTATTTTAATCAATCTCTTTTATCGCACAGGAAATTTCTACTCCTCCTCAGCGTTCGGTGGAAACAGAATCGTTTTTGAAGCCGCCAGAAGCTAGTCGATCACAGTCTGCGACATCGGTCACATCAGAACAGTCAAGTAACGGACAGGTAATTATTGTGCTAATAGCATGGGTGACAAATTACTCAGTGGCAGAGCATCCGAAGTAGCCATAGGTCTTCATCTTCTTGACATCTTTTTATCCTATAGAATGATGCTGATTAGGAAAAGAACTGTGTAAGGTCTGCGACATTCAATTTTCTATTTTTTTGATATTAATCCTTTTTATAATCAGAACGATTTTGGCTATGCGGTTACCAAGATGATATTCCTCAATGAGAGGCCAATGTCAGCGTCCAGTGTTGGAGCTAATTTGTTGTCGTGTAACGCAAGTGGCTGGGTAAGAATTGGTGTCACGCATCTTAAGTCACGGGAGGCGCGGTGCCCTAATGGCTAGAGTGCTTGACTCCGGATCGAGTGGTCCGGGTTCGGGTCCTGGCCAGGGACATTATGTTGTGATCTTGGGCGACACACTTTACTCCCACGGCAGGGTGCCACGTGCCTGCTCCCACGGTGCCTCTTTCCACCCAGGTGTATAAATGGGTACCGGCGAAAATGCTGGGGGTAACCCTGCGATGGACTAGCATCCCATCCAGGGGGGAGTAGAAATACTCCTATTCGGTTCATGCTACAGAAACCGGGGATAAGCGCCGGCCTGATTTGCCTCTCTAGGCTCGTAACAGAGACTTTTACTTTTAATCTTAAGTCACGCTGTCCCCAACGAACTCACGACTTAGGAAAGTTAGGGATTTAAAGCAACCACGACGACAACGTCAAAACATAACCTCGTTTTTCCTATAACTGGAGTGGTGCGAGGGGTTTCAAAGTAAAGATAGGGAATGAACGATTAACTATTGTATGATCGCGCTGTCGTCAAAACCTTAAATTTGGTGATTTCATGTTCTTCATTAGCAGAACACGACAAAACTGTGTTCTAAACCGTGAGCCGCACGCCTCGCACGTGCAGCACGATTATTTTAAATCGGTGAACTAATAACATTTTCTTTTTGGGGAGTTGCCTTTGCCGTGGCCGCCGGGGTTGCTTAAACCCTCGGCCCCGTAAAACATCTAGGACCTCCCTTTCCCTCCTAAAAGCATGCGCAGTTGCAAAAACAACTACCTTTAAACTTCATGCGCATGCCCAGAACTCAAGCCTGTTTCACTAATCGGGAGCCATGACAACAAGTACCCAGGCATCCCGGACGTCAAGAATGTCAACCGGAAGTTTCTTTGTCTCGCAGGTTCGATTTTGGAATACTCATAAGTCGATGTGTGTCGGCCAGTTCCTTGCGCATGAGCATGGTAAGTTACTTACTTGACCACGTGGTCAACCGCGACGTCTACGTTTTGAGAATCTAGGCTGCATGCAGAATTCGGAGTTTTCTGAAGTAAACGTGTCATAGAAAAACTGAATGTTGAAAATCCATCGGGTTGGTAAGGGAAGAACATGGCCTGAAAGACATCATAAGCGTTTTCATTGTGACATGTGGGATAAAGAAAAGTCAATAAATATTGGGCGTTCAAACAAGGGAATTTGGAACAGCTTTTAGGAACATACTGTTAGCTCTTACAGGAAATAAAATGAATGGCCATTTCGCAGATGCCTTGATAACACATCGGTGGCAAGGTAGTGAGGTACAACCCCAATCGCATTTCCTTTTAAATCTTCTTCAAAAGCTCATTAATAATTCATCAGCCTAGGAACCTATCAAATCATCGATATGATCATGACACTCAAAATCGCGAAGCGTTCCGATTTTTTTAAACCTCCGATCGGTTTGCTCAGTTGGTTGAGCATCAGACTACCGTGTGAGAGGTCGCGGGATCAAAACTCCGGCCGGACCAACACTCAGGGTCTTTAAATAATTGAGGAGAAAGTTTTGCCTTTGTAATTACATCTGCCAGGAACCCATGACCCGGGGCCTAGAACTCTACTGTGTTCGTGTAACGGCGTTTTCACAGAGCGATTTATTTTTAGATTGAATTTCCCGCTAATTAGACTCCCACAGGAGCCCGATGACCAATTACAAGAAATTAAGCTGACGTCATAGGGTCACCGAACCGGAACTGCCTTTGTCTTTTCGGGAAAAGATAGTCTAAAAATAGATCGGTCTGTAAAAATGCCGTTACATAGGCCCAGTATGGGAACTGTAGACTCCGGGTCATGGGTTTCTGCATCTGCAAATGGTTAGACTTTCTAGTCTTCTCGGGTAAGGACGTTAAACCATATAGACCCGTCCCGCAACCCTTCAATGTTCATAACCCTGTGGGATGTAAAAGAACCCACACTATTCTCGGTTTTCACATGACGTCACAGCCGCCATGTTTGTGCCCCTAAACAAAGACACGGCGGCCATGTTTGTGTCCCGACCAAATCCTCCGGGAATTTAACTCTATTATTATGCAAACGCTTCCTTTTGTTTTCGTTGAAAAACATGGCTGTTGATCACGTGAATGTAAACCAACAATTCGCAACGAGTAGGGCATGGGTTCCCGGTGTTGTGGTCTGTCTATTGTATAGTCTATTCCCTGTGACGCTCATTGACCCTCGGAGGTCGACCATTGTAGAACACTTTGTGTCCTATGGTTGACTCTCCATGGTTTTTGTCCATGGAGCCCATTACCCGGAGCTTCCATCTGTATTGTACCCTTGAGTCAACCCTGTCCCGTATCTTTCTATTTTTAGAACTACTACATTTTGACGTATGTGACGTATGTGACTGAGAGCATACGTGAAGTGGTTCACATACGTCACATACGTATGTGACGTAATAAATGGGTGACCATAGGTCTCTTATGATTGGCTATTGTGAAAACACCCAGTAAAGCCCCCCTGCGAGGTGCTTCTAAAAATAGAAAGATACGGGACAGGGTTGACTCAGAAGGTTAATATGGAAGATGGAGGCTCCGGGTAATGGGCTCCTGACGAAAATGATCTGAGACGATCAACGTCTGTCTTCTTTCTCTGTAGCTGGCTTTCTCACAATGACTGTTGATGATACAAATTCTTATCTTGTGACCGGCGATGCTGATGGAGTGATCAAAGTTTGGGACATCACCGAATATTGTGTCGGATCCATTGCCGATGATGATTGTCCACCACGTAAGTACTCAAGCTGTCGCAATTTAGTCCTGATTCCCATCATAAATCACATTGCAGAGGCTAATTTCGTCAAATGTTGTTGAGCGGGTTTTCGGGCTTTGTTAAGGCTGTTGGTTAACTCCTGTGACAACTTGCTGAGCAGAGTGGAGTTCGTCTCTATTTTCGTTCCAATTTTTTCCACAACGCTCAACTTTTTGAATGGCCTAATTTAGCAGACAACGTGACGTGATACGCTGTTCAACATATTTCTAACAAAAATCGCAACAATTGAGTTTTTGATCAACAGATGATGAATCGTTTGCCATCGGCTTTAAGAATGATTATTAAGGACAGAAGAGTCAATATTTGTTCCTTGTGGCATAGTCTTTAGCATTGCAATATTGTGTTAAAACTAAATTGTATTAGTATCACCCAACTAGTGGACTAATGCAAATCCTGCATTTTGATTGGCTACGGTACTAGACGACTATTAGTAATAGTCCTCGAGTAGCAAAAAAGCGTGACGCTTTTTTTCGTTTTATTCCCAAATAAATATTTTTTCATCTTGCATTTGCTAACTTTATTATTGCCTTTTCTGTCCGACTAGTTGGGTGATACTAAATCAATTAGACCCTTCGCCCTCAAGGGCCACGGGTCAATAGCCCATTCGGCTTCGCCTTGCGGGCTACGGGTCTAATTGTTAAGCAGCAAGGACCAAAGTAACAAAAAAGAAGCGCGGATCCTGGTGAAGGATCTAATCAGCGTAACTATTTTAACAAACGAGAAATCAAAGGCTGATCAAACAGTGAAGGAATTCATGTATTTTGTATTTACAAATATTTCGAAAGGCACTTTCAAGTAACACCCTTATGAAGAGAGGCAATGCCTTTCACTTCTCGTTTGTTAATATTGAGAAACATCGCAGTTCACTGATGATATATTTAACAATTAGACCCGTAGCCCGCAAGGGCTACGGGTCAATAGCTATTGACCCGTGTCCCTTGAGGGCGAAGGGTCTAATTGTTTTAGTATCACCCAACTAGTCGGACAGAAAAGGCAATAATAAAGTTAGCAAATGCAAGTTGAAGAAATAAAAATTTGGGAATAAAACGAAAGAAAGCGCCACGCTTTTCGCTACTCGAGGACTATTACTAATAGTCATCTAGTAGCGTAGCCAATTGAAATGCAGGATTTGCATTAAACCACTAGTTGGGTGATACTGTGCATTGTTTTTTTGGGTCGATACGGCTGAACGTTGGCTAGAATTGAGAAAAGTGTTATTCCAAGATGGGATTTGAACTCATGATTGTTTTTTGTTTGTTTGTTTTTTTTTCCATTCCAGCTCTTGTCAAGCAATTCCAACCTCATACAGACACTATCAATAGCATTCAGCTGTTTACTCGCTCAGAGAGGCTGCTGGTACTTACAGCTTCAAGTGACTGTTCCGTGGCATTATGGGATATAGAAGGACGCCATATTGGAATATTTGGACAAGTAAAATACTGCAACTTTGGTGTCATCATCTAATTTCTAAGAAACCTTAGTTTCGCGATTGTTGTTTCGCGAAACTTTAGGCCAAATTTGCTTATTAGCTATTAAGCAAGTACTGAAGAATGGATATAAGCAGGTGACAGGAGCCCATCCTGGAGCGTGCAACTTCCATACAGCGTCTGTGAAACGGCGTTTTCACAAGTAGGTTTATTTTTAGACTAGCCCTTCCCGCGAATTAGGTCAAAAAACAAAGGCAGTTACGGTTCGGTGACCCTATGACGTCTGCTTAATTTCTTGTAATTGGTCATCGGGCTCCTGTGGGAGTCTAATTAGCGGGAAATTCAATCTAAAAATAACCTTACTTGTGAAAACGCCGTTGCACGAAAATAGTTAAGTTGCACGCTCCGGGTGATGGGCTCCTGCAGGTGACCGATTCCGCGAACACCTTCGCGATGTTGAGAAGAATGACAAGGTTGCATCCAAGCCAGTCGCTCGCCATTTTAATCTGCCTAACCACTCCAAAAAACACATGGCTATCTGCGGCCTTTCCCTACATCTAGAATCTGGAACAAAAATTCATCTTTCAAATCGGCACCCTTAATCCTCACGGTATTAACGAACGCTTTTCATTTAACTAATATATTCCTATTTTTCACGTTGCCATGTTACCACCAATAGCGTAGCTCCTACTCTACTATAAAAACTACACGTAACCCACAATTCCTCGATTCGCTCTGACGAAGGGCTAACGCTCAAAACGTCAGCTTTTAGAATCTCTGTACGGTGGCCAATTTACATTGTCAACTCCGTTGATAAAACCAAATTTTTTTTACAACGGTAGGCTTGCTGAATCTCCCAAGGGAGGCGTGCTACATTTTCCTCGAAGCTGACAGCTCTATTTTGATTGGTTTTTACAAGAGTGGGCGTGCTGAATCTCCCAAGGGAGGCGTTCTATAAATAAATCTACTCGGTAAAGAGTTGACTTCAAGGCCAAGTATGGGAGATGAAGCTCCCCTTGCTGAGCTCCTGATACAAGCTACAAGTAGAGCGGTTTTCAATTGAGTGTCGAAAGTAATTAGCGAATTGCTTTGGTTTATGATTACTTCACTCAGTGATTGGTTCAAAGTTCTCGCGCATTTACTTTCAACCAATCAGAAGTAAAACCAAACCAATCGTGGCTCGCGTGTGCACATTTTCCCGGGCTTTGTGTTGGCTACCTGTAATTACTTCGAGTTTTGATTGGCTTACCGGATTGTCTCCGTTCTTTTTGATTGGCCAAAGTAATTACTTTGGTTTTGGTTTTACGACACTCAATTGAAACTCACTCTATTATAAGAGAATTTTTACTGATATATGACAGGAACTCATGAGAGCTCCATTCTCGTCACCAGGGCCTCGGGTCTTATGCCTGCGCGTGACCCCAGAGCTCTTCTCTGACTCAGTCATGCGCAAAAGAGAAGAGCTCTGGTGACGAGATTGAAGAGAGCTCCTGCTTAGTAGCAGAGCAGTGTGTTGCACAATCGCACGGCCATGGGTCCCGTCCCATCCCTTAAAACTGCTTAAAGGCCCATGTTCGCCCAAAAGAGATTGCGCGCTTGTGTTTTTGTCTTGAAATAGTTCCAGCGTTTTGATCGGGTGATTTTCGGATTTGCCGTCTGTGTGAAATTCAACTCTTGGGGGAATATGGGCCTTTAAGTTGTTCCATTACCAATGACGATCTTTTGTTGAGAGCACGGTTAATTGCTAAAGTTACGCTGTCTGCTTTCGCCGTAGGAAGAGCATTGGAAGATTGAACCCATTTCGGAGGAAGAAAGAGAAGCCGAGCGGACGAAACAGGCCGAACAGGTTCGTCGAAATTCGACTTTTTTCGTGATCGCGTTTTTTAACCTGTTTTGATTTCACGTTCACGTTAAAACGAGTTGTGTAGCTCCTAGGTGACATGTGGTTAAAGTCATTGTCACCCATCTTTCTCAAAACTTGCCGTGATGTCGTTAACAGATTTTGATGGTAACGACATCAAAGTGTGTTAAGTCATCGTTTTCGTTTTCCCCACTCCTCTCAGTTCTTGGTTGGCTAAGGGTTGGGGTGGGGATCAAGAACACCCCAGCCAGCCATAAAAAGTGCCCCAAGAAGACCAAAGTAATCTTCACCCTCAAATTGGAGGCTAGGGGAGGGGTGACTGGTTGCACGAGGGGGGAGGAGGAGGCACAACAAACTGGCGGACGTTGTGCGCTTGGACCTGACGCCATCGGCGCACTCGAGATCTACTCAAACGTTTTTTTTTTGTCTTTTCTTTTTGCACGATGTTCCCTATCTTCTGTTAAATGGTTCTTTTTTTAATTTTTATAAAAGACGGAGAGCGGGAGCAATGATGAAGAAGAAGTCGTCGAAGACGATACTGGTGCAGACGAGCAACAGCTTTTTGCAGATGAAAAATTTGACCCCGAGTTTCGGGTGTCAACGTGGCAACAAACCA
>OX421456.1:9234112-9249112 GCA_949126865.1 Montipora capitata | reverse complement strand
ATTGAATCCCGAGCTAGACTGACCAAAAATAATCATTGAAAAGAAAAATGTTACCTTTGCATCATCCAACATGGGTTGTTTAGATCTAGCACTACATTGAAGCAATTATCAAGGCTTACTGTAATAAAACTGAAATGGGAAAGCCTTAATCAAATTTCAGTGTCTGTAATTAATCACACAAAGACCACCTCGTCATATCTGCTAAAAAAGCTTGAAATTGCATTTAAATGCTTGGAACTTTCATCAACTTACATCTCTGAGGTAAACATTTGCCATCATGCATGTTTTTTCCCTTGTGCTACTTTCACAGAAGGGATTGAGAAAACAACCACACTATGCACTGACCTTGAACATAAAACCTTTCAAATGAATGAAACACTTTTGGCTTTTGTCATTTGGACAGTAAAAAAAATGGAATTTTTTTATTCTGGCCTGCCTTTCTTGAAAATAAGTGAGGTTTATTCCTAGAGAGATTTAGATGCAATTCAACAAAAGATAAAAATGCAAAGAAATCAATTTTTTGGTGATGACTGTGTATATACCAAAATTCTGGCATTCTCATAATGTACATTAATTGTGCAATGATGACCAGGCTGTCATCTTCTTGCCCCTACTAGGGACTTTAAGATCTACGACGCGGTGGTCAACAAGAGCACCACGAAACAACGTCATTGGTTAAAAGAGGAAAAATAATTGTGTTTCACGCATTTTAGCACATAAACGTGCGGTTCTCTGTACAACAACAACGTGAAATCACCAAATCTGACGTTTTGACGACAACGTGAGTGTTCAAATGTGAATATTTGGTTCTCTATTTTTGCTCTGAAACCGCTCATACCAAATTATTTATTTTTAGGATACTTCGCCAACATTGTAGGAAGCGAACAAGATGGCCAAACCGCGAGAAACTTACGCTGGTGCAACGTTATATTTTGAGGTGACGTTTTCGTCGACGTCGGCGTCGTAGATCTTAAACTCCCTACTTTGTAGTTGACGACCACTGCTGATTGGTTTTTTTTTTTTTTGTATTTTACTTGTGTCAAATCACTGTGGTTCTTCTTCAAGGGATAAAAAAATATTTTTATTATCCCTTGAAAAACTCACATTGATTCAACAAAGGGAAAATTTAAAAAAATACACTTACAATGTACATTTTGCAGGCAGTCATTCAACATCAAGATTACATATCACTATACATGTACATTTATGGTGAATGTGTGAGGGTCAGTTCATCATCCTTAAGCCCTTTAACAGAGTTGAAAACAGAATCTTCAAATCCTCTCTTTGGAGTTCTAAGAAATTACCAAACAATAATTTGAAGGTCCCTATGTTCTGAAATTGCATTGAATTTCACTTCCTGCACAATAAAATGGTGCCCATAGAATGTAACCATACTGTTACCCACAATGACAGAAACTGTGGAAAAAGATAGATGTGAAGCGAAAAGAGCTTTAGGGGACCCATGCCTTCATTACCATTATTTTATGTACAATTCTTGGGACAATAAATTTACTCCAATTCATCATGGTGCCATTTTATTTTGCAGGAATTTGCATTTTGCTAGTTGGCACAGATCTGTTGCTTTCACGCTATCTGTCCAGGAATTCAAGAAACAGTAATATTATTATTGTTAGTAACAATGTAACAACCTTGTCCAGTGACATCATTAATTTTGAATTTTGTTCAGAATGAAATACATCTACAATCATAAAAAAGAGTTTTCCTAAGATTACTTCAACTCAAGATGCTAATTTCATCATGGCATGACACATTTGTTCGCACCGAAACATACTAATTGTTGCAATTTTTACAAGACTGAAGAATCATCCACCCATGGATGTTATAATTTCTGACCGCATTTTGCATACAGTCTTGTTCAACAAGACCCAACCTGCTCTTCCACTTGATTACCTTAATGCTTGGACAACAGTCTTCTAAAAACCCACACATAAAATAATACTGTAAGTGATTCTTTGGAATCAAACCAAGAATGTCCACGTGCAGCAAAGGGTTCCTCCTCACTCGTCATTGTCGGGACAATCTCTCGCAAAGTGTCCCGTCTCATTACACCTGTAACAAGTCACATCATTTTCTGAGCAGTCTCGCTTTAAGTGGCCAGTCTTTCCACAGTTGTAACACGTCTGATCAGAGCTTGGACACTCGCGGGCAAAGTGACCCCTTTTGTTACAGCGGTAGCATAGGGTATCCAAAGGGCTGTCATCTTGGCAGTCTCTGGCAAAGTGACCTGATTTGTTACAGCGATAGCATCTTCCAGGAGAATTCCCTGTGCCATTTTCTGAACAGTCCCGTTGGAAGTGGCCTTCCTTGCCGCACTTGTAGCAAGTGACTTCAGATCTACCACTGCCTCTACTGTCGCCCTCTGGGCAATCTCTCTGCATGTGACCCGTCTGGCCACAGTTGTAGCACTCGTCTGAGGAAAAAGAAGTCAGAAGCCAGTTGATTGTTAGTTTAGGGGATGTTTACACATTTACACAAGTCTCTCTTAAGATCACTGGCTGGGGCTTTTCTGCCTCTAGCCACATGTAGTCACTCTTAGGGAAGTCACATTTCACCTTCCTGGAAGGAGGTGAAAGGTGAAAGGTGAAATGAGACTCTCCTAAAAATGGCCGCATGAGGGGCAAGCCTGCCTCTTGCCAGTTAAGATTCTTCATTGCCATGTACATGTACTGTACATCCATCTGTCCATGATTATTTTTTTGTCAAAACAGGCCAAGTGCACTCTTTCTGATTTTATCAAAGCCTTGAATACTAATTTTGATTGAAACAGTTAATCATATTAATTTTACCTTGAAGTTCGTAAACAAAGTGGTACCCTGTATTTCATTATTGAAACTGACCAATGAGTGCAAGTATAATGACGATAATTTCTGATTCAAATGGTCAACCGAGAAACTCCACGCCGTTTGCAACACCATTCCTGTACCAGACTTTGTAAAATCAGTGGAAAGGAAATATCTTGGTCACCTAATTTGCTGCCCGAACAATCAAGCCTGAAAACAGTTACTATTCACACTAGATAAGCATGGTTTCTACTAGAAAGTTCCACTAATTCACCAGGTTTCGGTAACTGAAAACATTGAGAAGGCCAGACTATTTACAGATGCTGTGAACCCGGCGATATTGAGTGATTCCCGTCCCGATGGATCTGGAAAGATTCGATGCGCTAAAACAATGAATGGATGAATGAATGAATAAAATTAATAACCTTTGCAAGACTTAACTCATCGATGGGGAACCCATAATAGGGAGTGAAACCATTTTGTCTTAAAATAATAATAATTGTCACGCTAATTGCCATCGTAAGTACAGCAACAATGCAGCTCAACAAGGTCGAACCAAAAGCATACTATAGTGCCTTTGGCTGCCACTATACGGTCCATGTGTGACCTTGGAGCGCAGCTTACAGCCAGCTGGAATCAGCTGTATGCTGGTTTTTGCTGAGGGGTGAAAACCGGAGGAGCAGAGTGGAGAACCAACAAGAACTCAACCCACTTATGGCGTTGGTCCAGGAACCGAACCTGGGTCACATTGGTGGGAGGTGAGTGCTCTCACAACTCCAACTTTAATGAGGAAGGCTACTAACATGCAGCTAACGTGTTGAGTCACTCTCCTTTTGTTTCAACGTGCTAACATGCCGTGCGTGTGCGTTCACCTTATTCACTGTTTTCACGTCTAGGATCACATTTTGTTTTCATGGCCTTTTTCATTGAACAGTTTCGAATTTATTTCTTTGCTGTGTGACAGTAATAACGATCTATCATCAGATGAAACGTGGCATAAAATTAATAAAGTTTTAACGTACCTGAACTGAACTAAGAATTTTTTTTATACAGGGGGCAACTGGCGACTAGATAAAAAATTTTAGTCGCCAAATTGCAAATTGTGGTTGCCAAAAGTTTTCCCCTGAAAATGCACGTTTTGAACTTTTTTATGGATACCAGAAAGCAACGACCGTACGGTCTTGTGTATGTGTAGAGCAATATTTTTTGCTTTCGAAAGCGGACATTTTGGACAGAAAATATGTCCGACCTCGAATGTAATAAAGAAATCCATCTGCCCCTTCACTTGTTAAAAATTTCAGCCATGGAAATACCAGTCACGTTCTGTTGCACACAAGCCGCCATGTTGTTACCGTGCTACATTCCTCGCAACAGTCCCTTGAATCTCTTTCAATACATATTTTATGAGAAAAACGTTGCGGCTTGCAACGTTATGGAGGTAGTGAACAGAAAAACTTGTTTCATTTTCATAAAAAGTAAGACACCTGTTGGCAAACAGCTCTGAACTTGATAGCAGGTCACCCACTGGCGACCAGTTGTGAAATTCTGGTCGCCAGTACTCAATTTTTTAGTCGCATTGGCGACCAGAAAGGTGCAATTTCAGATCCCAAAAAATATTATTACCTTTTTTTTTAGGGCAGTTCCTTGATATGTGCCCCGTTTCTCCACACCCATAACAAGACTTGTCTGCAACCAAAAGAAATCTTAGTTAATTAATTTGCATGCAAAAATTTGATGTTTAAAAATTGACCTTCACCCAAAAGAGCAAGCCAAAACAAGTTTTTTCCCAAAAACACGTATACTGGTTCAGTACTAAACTGTCATAAGGTTTGCGTGATATTACCACATTAAGTCCCTTGCTATTAACCACTGACTCCCGGGAGTGAGACTTCATAGATTTTACTCGTCAATGGCGCGCGGTTCAAGAGTCAATGAGTAAATTTAACATTCATTTGTGTTTTGCTTATTTTTCTAGGTACAAAAGGGTACAGCACACACAAGACTGACATTACTTCATTCAATGCCATACTAGAATAATTGCAGCTCCGCAACAAATGAAGTTGAACACTCAGTCAAACTCTTGCATTAAGAACACATTTATACCTTAATTCTTTTGCAATGAAGTTGTGACCCATTTCACTACAGTGATTGACAGCAGTGCAAAGGGAAAGCGTTGATTTAAATTTGAAGATATGGAGACAGTGTCACTATCAAACCTAGTGCTCGAAATTAAAAAAGATTCCAGGTTGTCCCTGTTTCAAAAGCCGGCCAACTAAACCCATATACTGTATGGTTGGGCTGATAAATGCTTGGTTGCCCATTAGGAAACCACCTATGATTACATGTACACAATGTAAATGCAAGCAATGTCAAGTGTTGGAGCCCCATATTTCTCAGTGGGCACCTGTGGTTTAATTTTTGTGGAAATCTGTGTTTAAGTTTTAGCATTATTTTTCAAATTGGAGTCTTCAATCTCTATCGCCAACACGTTGTCTCAAAATTACCACAGATAATCAACACAAGAAAATGCTCAGCGTCAGCAAAATAATCAATTATTGTTAACTTCACACTATCAGACATTGGCAATAGAAAACTGACAAGTGAGTCGGGTGCTGCGTACAGTGTACATGTATGTAACTCATTTCTATTTTTGGCTGGGTTGCCTGTTGTTCAAAATCAAGGACTCCAGGCTTTTCACTTTACCAAAAACTGGTCGCCTGGTAAACTTTCTGGTCATCTGGGACGACTGGACGACCACTAATTTGGAGCACTGTGAACCATTATCAAACATTAGTAACAGGAGGAAGACCATACCTTTGAAAAATTCTTACTAATTACTGCCGGGTTGCCATAGGCAATCCAGTCAGAAAATCAGTTGAATTTCTCAGTTTTTTCCGTTGTCAGGAAAATGGAAAAGTTGCGCAATAGGTCTTTCCTGTCACTCCCCTGCTAAGTCATCTAGTTTGATTGGCCACAACACCTCACCTAAAGTCAAAATAGACATGTTTCGTTCCCAAGAAAACGAAACAAAACTACTGCAGTGTTTCGTTTCCGGACTGAGCAGCTCTGGGGATGATAGGAAATATGCCACATTCGAGCTCGATCCCCTGGCCTGCTTCTTCCATTGTAGGAGTTACCAGGAGTAGTAATATGGGCCCATATGAGGCAGTTTGCCTCTTTTTGAAGTTGGGCTGTGATTGGTGGATTAAAAAAATGGCCAATATTGGGCCCATATTACTACTACCAGGAGTACCTACTGGATTACTAGCCTTTTTTCTTTGTTATTTTTGGATTGGCCCAGCCAGCATTACTCCTGGGAAAATCCCGTTTCCTCACCTTCAATACCACCCAACTCAGTGCCCCCTGTTTTTGTGTAACATGTACCACATGGAAACCCAGTTTACACCCACGGAGCACCTAGTGTACCAATAAATATGGTTGGCACAATGACTTACCCTGACCCCAAACCCTAAAATGAGTTTGTTTGTTTGTTTCCTCATTCTTTTAATACAGTTCTTCCTTTATCAGAGTACCTTATAATTGTATTAATAATGCTCTTTTTCCACTTCTCCCTCTTGTGAGAAACTGGGCCAAATATGTTATCGTGTATTGTCTTAGCTTTCATTAAGTGAACTGTGATTGAATTTGAGCTGATCTCTAAAACTATTCTAATTGAACATTGCAATGGGGGTGGCAAGGGGGAAATGGGATGGAAATGTATCAAAAGTGCATCTATGCTCTGTGTTATAGCCAATTGTGCACCTACTCCCAACTGGAACTGGCCCGCTTTGACGGCCTGCTCCCGTACCGCCTTGTAGGTCAGTTGGTAGAGCAACAGTGATCTAATCTGGAAGTCATGGCTTCGATCCTCACCCAGATCAGATATTTTTCTCTGTGCTTGGGTGATGCACAAAAAAAGAAGTTTCTGTTCCTGTTGATCAGTGAAGGTTCCTCCACCATCTTTCACATCTGCAGTGGCGTAAGGCCTCACTTGATTTCTGACATATGTATAATTATGTATAACTATATAGTTTGTGTGAAGAGAGCAAACAACGAAGTTCTTCAGTGGTCAAACACTTTTAATAGACGTTTCGCCCTTCAGGCTTCTCCGGGAAAAAGTGTACCATGTACAGGGTTAAAAATACTTGGAATAAAAATCTATCATCACTACATCTCAAATAGGCTAATAATTTTTTACAATGCAATAAAAATAACAAAAAAAATTAACCGTATAAAAAGAAAGGTCAAAGCACCCTAGGGCATAATGTGGCAATGTGGAGAAAAATTGGTGTAATAACAAAATCCCAAATCAAAGCACTCGAATTCAGGTGTTTTCTGGCACAAAATAGAACTTATGACAACTAAAAAATGATAACACTAGGGTGATAAAAATAAAGTGCTAATTGTATCTAATTCTATTTCTAGAGTTGAACCCACTGATCTTTTATTCAAACCGTTAAGTTGAAGGGTGCAAACTTGAGCACTCCAGAAAGCTTCTCTTGTAAGGCGACGATCAGTGAGGCAATTGTGATCACTCAAATTGCAAATTTGTTCAACACAATAGCCTCAACGATCGCCTGCTTACAAGAGAAGCTTTGTGGAGTGCACAACTTTGCACCCTTCAATAACGTCTGAAATAGCCGTCCATGATAGCCCATTGAAGGCGGCAGTTTGACAAGTTTATGATAGCATTTTTAGTGAAAATCAAGGCAAACTAGCCGGCGGTGTGAGGCAAAGCAGGTGGCGGTATACCGCCGGTAACCGGCTTCTATTGAAACCCCTGCCCTTCAACCTCACGGTTTGAATAAAAGATCAGAGTTCAACTCTAGGGATAGAAATAGATACAATTAACACCTTATTTTTATCACCCTTGTCTTTTATTACCCTTGTCTCATCATTTTTTAGTTATCATACACCTGTAAGTTCTATTTTGAGCCAGAAAACGCCTATATTCAACGGTTTTGATTTGGGAATTTGTTACTACACCAATTTTTCTCCGCAATCATTATCACATTACACCCTAGGGGTCTAGGACCTTTCTTTTTACTAACCTTAAGCTGGTCCAAGACTTCAGACTTCTGAAGTCTTGAACAAGTTTATTATTATTGTCAATGCTCCTCTAAGAGTTAAGCGCTCTCTGAAATACATCCAAATCAAGTTCAAGAATATATATATATATATATATAATACACATGCTATCAAGGTCACAACACTCATTTACAGTTAGCAAAAACAACTGATGCTGTTAGCAAGCTGGGTGTTGGGAATTGGGGAAATGACTTCTCAGTAAAAAAACTGGTTACCAAACAAACACAGACTTGGAATACACACTAGAACAAAAAGAGCTACAAGTTGTTTGAATAATGCCGTGTGAACAGGTGACGTTGTAAAAAGATTGTTAGGTGTCTACCAAGAAAGCCATCATTTTGGATGAACGTAAAATAGAATCGTCCACTTTTGGTATATTAAAATTCAGTCCTAAACAAAAGGCATCATCTCGAGGCTCTAGGGAATAAACTCATACAAATCCTTATATTTATTCCCCAGAGCCTTGAGATAATGCATTTTGTTTACAACTGAATTTTAATATATTGAACTTGGTCTATAAAGCTCTGGTCCATCAATAAGAAATTATAATACTTTTTAAAAAATAAATGCTTGGGACACGTCAATCCAATTCCACGAAATGAAGCCTACTAATGATTGCTCATAAAAGTTACACTGTTATGCGAATTTGATACCATAGTAACTGTTACATTCTTAATTATGAAAGTACACACCTCCTATACAAAGTTTATTTTGGAGTAAATTGTCTCAGAGATAAGAGACTTCAATAGCTGGCGAGATCGTGGAGTGAAACAATAATATTGAAAAATGGAAATAAAATAGGAGGTATCCTGAGATCAGAGCCAATGATCAACAATGCTTTAAGCGCGCTTACCTCCAAAGGACGCACCACCTGAATTCTCCAATGTACATTCCTTCGCAAAATGTCCTATTTTCCCACATCTGTAGCACTTTGTCCTTGATGACATCGCAAGCACAACGTATAGACCAAAACACGCTAACGGATAAATTAGATCACGACGGTTTAAATTTGAAAAAATACCCTTGGTTTACAAACTGTATATTCAACGAGCAATTAAACGCGTGAAGAATCGCGTGCAAGAACTCGAGTGCAAAACGGCACGTCCGTGTGTATCGTAAACGAGATAAACCCCTCAAATCGACGGCCTATGTTTTGACTTAAACAGAACAAATTTCCACAGAAGTTTCGAACGAGTTTAAGTCAGCCATACCTGTAGGAAGCTGGGAGAAATTGTCCGCTTTAGATCTTACTATAGTAAGAAAAATATCCACGTGTTTGAAATGAACGACTGGGAGCGAAAGATTTGCTGGGAAAAAAGAACTCCAGTGGAGAACTCTGGGGCGCGATCCATTTGGACAAGAAGTCCGAAATATCCAGCCGTCAAATCGAAAAAAAATGTCAACTTCGAGAGGTTTCCCACAGTTTTTGAAACGAATGATCCGAAAATTACTATTCCATTTGATTCTGAACCGAAAATTCCGATTTTTTCCTCAAAAGGATCGCGCCCCAGGAACTTTCCATAATTTCGGATATTTGGAAAAATGGAAAACCTCGAGAGATTGACTAAAATTTTCGAAATGAACGTTCTGAAAACGACTGTTCCATTTGATTCTGGACCGAAAATTGCGGAATTTTGTCCCCAATCGATCGCGCCAGTGATACTGGTGACATGACGTACCTATTAAGTCTGAGATCAACCGCTGACCATACAAAAGCATAATTTCAAACAAGTGAAACCACGTGGTTCTTCAAGTAAATTCGTTTTCTTCACAACATATTTGCAGAGCAGGATACTAAATTCAAGCACAATCCTTCATCATGGCGGTAAGTAAGCTGTTTTTATGTTTTCGTGATCTTGTATGTAAAAATTGTTGACGAAAGACCGAGATTATCTGGCAGCATGATGGTAATACACTACAAAGTTCCACTCCTTGAAACGTCAAAGGGACAATTACACTTTGTACGTAGTTTGTCTAGTTATCATTTAATAAATCAACCATACCGGTTAAAACTTTCTAAGCCAGGTAATGCCGAGATTGAAAGGTTTAGTTTCTGAAGAAACAGTGGTTCGACGTCGGTGATACGTTCCATTTATGATTCGACCACAGGGTATGAATCAAGGTGATGAATCAGAATGAGTAAGTTTCCCAATTTTCCGTAAAAGAGCATCATTTATTTTAACAACACTTGAGGTGTAATTTAGGAACAAAAGAGTAAACAAATGTAAGCAATCCATACACATTTCATCGTCGGCCCGTGTGGCCGTGACTTCGCGATGGCCAATGTTAATAATCAAGTGATTGAATACATTCAAGTTTCATGTTCAACGCGTTAATTTTAACACTAACTCCGAAGAAAAGTTGCATAATTTGCAAAACAGACAAGTTACGTGCAAGACAAGAACACGTGTGCGCCCGGAATTAATGTCAACAGGGTCACACAAAACAAAAATTTAACATACTTTGCTGTTGGATTCTCTGTCATTTCGCTCACGATAAGCGAACTAATGCTTGAAATTCACTTGGAAAGCATGCAACAAACTGAACTTCGACTGAAATGTTTTATTATCACTGGCAGCAGGTGGAAAGTGTCGCCGATTGTCTCACCTAACAAACAGCTCAGATCATGTCACGCAACACGTGCGAATTCAAAACTGAACTCCTGAAGCTGGACATAATGGTTGACAAAATGAAATTATTGGACTACAAAAATCTGAAAATAACACTGAGCTTACCTTGAAATTTAAGGAACTCGATCATTTCTCTGTTGTGAGAAATGGGAACCCACTCAAAAAACTGTAACCTTTAACCCATTGACTTCTAGGAATGATTTACTCTGTGTAATGTGTCTAATGCCAAAGGATCTTACTCTGTATAACGCCATATGATTTGACTTGTCAATTAATTGGGGGAAGGGGGGGGGGGTGGGGAGGTTATTTAAGAGTCAATGAGTTAAGAAAGGTTTCCAGGCTGATGCTTGAAGCATTAGTGAAACATCAGCTTGCTAAACTTTGTTACGGTGATTGGTTACCCTTACCTTTGTCAATGTTGGGATTGTACTGAAGACTGTGCCACTTGTTTGCATCTTACAGTTGTGTATTGAATTCACAGCTTTACAACGTACTGCTTTATTTCTCAGACAATGCCCTTAAACCCCAAACCCTTTCTCAATGGCCTTACTGGCAAACCGGTGATGGTGAAGCTGAAATGGGGAATGGAGTACAAAGGATACTTAGTGTCAGTTGACGGATACATGAACCTCCAGGTCAGAGACTGAATAACGTAACAAGCAGTAGTTAAGTGCGTTAGAAGTAGGTTCGTCTGGGTGAGTGTAGTCCTGAGAAGGACTGTTTGTGGTGACATGGACTGACATTTTCACAACCTGAGCGGAAGTCATCACCAGAGTCAAGTGATTTGTTTGACGGCCGCAGATGGTATAAAGTACACTCTGGTGGTTGATGTTTACAGTCAAGCTATGTCACATGCGACATGTACAGTGTTGTGGTTTTGAAATTTGAACTGAATATTTGAATTTGCGTGCTAGTTTTGAACTCTTGGTATAAATTATCAAAAAAATTATAGTTAGCTGTGAACTTTTGTTTTATTATTGGTGTTTGAAAAGTGAAAACTATTACAAGTGTTTGATGGATTGTACATTGTAATTCAGTTACCGGTATTGTGCATTTTCTGTAGCGACTTTCAGAAAAATCTTCAACCTTCCATTCAAATCTTGGAAGCTCCAAAAAAGAATTCGAATGACAATTTCAATCTTGTGGATACTGGTCACACGTGACATAGCTTGACTTTAATATGTTCACTTGCTGATGTTGGTGTTGCCCTGCAAACTTGCTTTTTGGCGTGAATCTGTTATTCCAGATAATCCCATCTTCCCAACCCATGCATTCAAATGCTTGCTCGTTGTCCCAAGTGCTCCAACCATGACCGGGATAACAGATACATCCTTAAAGTTCCAGGTCTTTTATTATTATAATTGTACTTCAATTTGTCTTCATTTGCCTACTATGGTCCAAACCAAACCATGGTTCCAAGGCACTAGAGTAGTGTTTATTCAGTTTACTTAATGGACAGGACATTTCTCAGAATGTGTCTGCTCCCAAAAGTGCTGTTTTCTGGACTTCATGCAGTTTATTATTGCCTGAGAGATCGCATACGATAGCTGTTTTTTAGTGCCTTTGGGGAATTACCATTGTTCTCGTCTGCCACATACAGGCTAAATATTTCTATCTCCAAATCCTTGTATTTGGACAGTTATTATTATTATTATTATTATTATTATTATTATTATTATTATTATTACTATTTAATAATATCATTGTTGTTGTTGTTGTTAAGGTCTTGGTAAACAAAAATGAGATTTCCGCAGAACAATGAAATTGTCACGCCGCTATTTTTTTGTATAGGGTCAAACTATATATCATATTAAAGCTTATAGATTGAATTATTTGAGTCAAAACTCTCATGTCATACTTAATCTGGGCAGAAAAAGTGCCATAAAATCAGTCCCTGAAGGCAAGCGAAAAATGCCTGACACGGTATTTGGGGTAGTACAATCATCTATTAGAACTGAAAATTTGGAAGCAATATCTTAAAAACCCATCTTGATAGGAGGTCTGAGAAGTTGTAATTCTGGCATGAAAGTAAACCCCCAGAAAATCTAGCTTGAAGATGCCGTGTGCAGTTCACAGTCTGCTGAATAACTCTGCCCCTATTTGAAACACAATTATGCTGAGTCAATAAACGTTCAGGCACGTGCTAAAATAGCAGATTGCGTGTGAAGGCAGTCAATTGACACCCAATCCTTTCACGTGTGATTGACATAATACGTCAATCATTTTTTGCGTGCAGATTATGACAGGAAACAAGGAAAAGCAATTTTAGTGGTTTTAAAATTAATTATTCAGAATAAATTTTTTGGGAAAATATACTTCACATCCCACCGATTCAAGATTTGCAAAAACAAAAAATTGAACGAGTCACCCAAATTTACAGGTCTTTACTGAGACCTTTAGGATACCATGGATACAAAATTCAAAATGGAGAATCATAATATTATTATGGATCATGGCACAATATAGGGGCAAAGGTCAAGCTTTTTCTAACATCATGTCTCTTTGTGATTTTTTTGAAAATTAATACGCAATTTACAGCAGCTGCTGCTGTATTAATGCACATGTGACATAACATACTGGGCGTACATGTACTGAGGAATTTTTGGAAAGATACAGTACATGTAAGAGTACAATCATGTATCTTATCATATCTATTTTACATTTTTGATCCGGACAGCTTGCTAATACAGAAGAGTACCAGGATGGTTCAATGACTGGTAACTTAGGTGAAGTTCTTATCAGGTAAGGATTTCTTTGTATAATAAAATTAATGTACATGTTACTAGTAAGCTGTTGTCATTCTTTCATCCCTGGAAAAGGAAGCCAGAGCTTTCTCAAATGACAAGTGTGGAAGTCAACAAGTGAAGGAATCAGTGAATCAGTCAATCAATTAACCAATTAAGGAGTCATTTACTTACACTCGCTGTTACTTTAAGTGTAAGTTTTGTTCCCTGGCCTAAAAAGCAGCACCGAACACAACACCTCCCACAAATTTGAACTATTTACAAGCGAAAGTAGGCGGGGCAGTGACTCAATAATTGGGGGCCCATTCCACAGATCGGTGGTTTTCGTACTAGTAGATTTCACTCTGTCTAACATCGGACGATTTTTACTCATGAGTTGTCAGTTGGGATTGGGTGGGGGGGAGGGGGGTTCAAAGGTCAAGGGGTTAACTGAGGAGAAAATTCATAACGGCACTTATTAGTGATAAACTCCAGGGTTACCGGGTGATAATAATTTATTCTGTAACAATTCAAGCTTGGCTTCAAAATGTTTTTACAGGTGTAACAATGTGCTATATGTACGTGGAATCGATGAAGAAGAAGAAGATGGTGAGATGAGAGAATGAGCAGTTAAAAGCAGAACTCCTTGTAAAATATTTATTTGATATACCAGTAATGTACATTTCAATTTTTTTTCTCATGTGTACCTCAAATCATTTCGTTGTTTCTGCCAATCAACAAATCTGTTTATGATTTCGAAGTGATATATGTTATCCAGGAAAATAACTGATTAATTAAACTCTCTTTTATTGTAAACATTTTGGGAAGCCTTTACTAAAACACTCTTCACGAGATCACATTTTATTTGCAATTTTTGTTAGATTCAAACCGTACATGTAGTTTGCTTTTTCAATAAAAATGCTATTTTTAACATACAGTACTTATGTACATTTATTTAACAATTATTCTATGAGCGGGCGTTGGGTATGAGATGGTAAATAGCCATGAGGAGCGTAGCGCGTAGTTGGCTATAACCAGCCTCATATCCAACAAGCGCGAATGGAATAATTGTTTTATTAAATTCCTTAAACTCCAAAAGTTTAGAAAGTACGAAATATTAGCGAAAAAAGCGAGCAAATGCGAGCGAAATCGGAAAAACTTGATGAGAACTCAGATGCGATGTTGTGTAAGTCATTGTGGTCAGACAGACGCAGGCACATCACAAAGACATTTCTTACCTTTTTCCGGCTTCGCTGTGATTGGACGATGCCACTGAGACAATGCAGTCATATCGGAAGACCCAGGGGAATAAAGAAATTTGCGGCTGACAAACTACGGTGTGCCACCCCGGTAAGTCTCAGTTTGTTATCAACGGTCGAAGCCGTGGCCACTTTGGTGTTAAAGCCTGACGTTGCTCGCAGGACTGCTATTGCGTTGATGATGAGTTTAGATGAAAGTTCAATCTTTGTCAATTTATTCTGATGTGGAATTGTGACCGTGGGGACATTTTATCCAGGAAAATTTGACTCAAATTGGTGGCACCTGAGAATTTAGTCTCTTGCCTTATAAGATTTTATTATAACCGTTGACAACCCAGAAATTGAAAAATGGCTCAAATCCCGTCGGATCGGGAAGTAAGCTATCCACAGTGGCAACAAGGTTAGGCTTTTTAATTGAGATTTCTTTCATATAATTATCTTCTTAAGCTTTTTATCGGTATTCCCATACAAGCCCTTACATTTTGTCAGCCATGCTCAC
>OX421456.1:9226612-9231612 GCA_949126865.1 Montipora capitata | reverse complement strand
AAAATAGTCTGTACAAGGGCAGGAGCCTCCCAATGCATTATATCCTTGAGTCAATCTTTGCGCGTATCTTTCTATTTTTAGAACTAATCCTTCAGCAGGAGACTCACATTTACAACAAGTTACATCAATTTGCACAATTTGCATACATTGTTTTTGCTATTTTTGTCTTTGTTCCACAATAACTTTATTCTATTGGCCATTCTAAACAGTGTGTGCAGAGCCGAAGAACTCGTGGCGTTGTAAAAATACAAAGATACGAGCAAAGGTTGACTCATAGGGCTTGTATAGGAGAGGCAAGCTCCTACTCATGCGCTCCTGACGAGGGAGAATAAACGCTTAAGGGCCTCTTTACACGAGCCCGGGTTGCTTTTTATCCCGGGTTGAATCACCGCGGCGGGTAACCCTTTTGCAGTTAAATGTTTATAAGCGTTTACATGAAAACAGTAGTCAAACCGGGTCAGCCTTCTCAAGACTCGGGTTGACCCGGCTAGAAGGGTTGAAATTTCTTCAATTTCTTCTTGTAAACACTGGCGTATCTGACCCGGGATTGTTTGAACATCACTTTTTTCGCGGTTCAGCGTTCTCGCCCATGCGCAGCCTGTACCAAAATGACTGATAACGTTAACACAAATTGATGATTGTTATGATTGCATGGTTCGTCCGCCATTTTCCTCACTGACAAGTAGTCACCAGCCCTTTCAACCCAGCGAAAGGGAACTGATCCGGGTCAGCCGAGAATGACCCAACCCTCACCCAGCCCGGGCTCATGTAAACGTAGTATTCGACGCTGAACTGACCCGGGTCGGTGTCCAACCCGGGCTCGTGTAAAGAGGCCCTAAGTGCCACAAAATTCTGTACGTAGGAAAAGGAATTTAAAATTCATCTTTACTACAATAGATATTTCATATCCACAATGTGCTTATGTAACATTTTAAAAAAACTTTTCATGGGGGAGGGGGGTCATGTCACGGCTGATTTTGCTATCTTGCTATTGAAGGCAAAAAATGAAGCTGATTCATGTAAAAAAGTATTTGAGTTCTTCCTCTTCTTTGTCTTGCTTTTTGTCCGCATCTTGATGTTTACGTCGAGTTTGGGGTGGTTCCGAACGGAACATGAGCGGTTTTCCAGTCTGTAACAAAGACAAACGCACATTAACTGAATTCATTTTTTCAATGTTTGACACGACGGGTAAAAATGTTTCAAATATGTAAGCTCATGTTACAAGTAAGGTGGAGGACTGGACTCGCTTTCGGCTAATTAGCCTGTGTAAGCGGATATCATCTCTGGCGGTGTCCCAGGTTCGTTAAACACAGCGTTGCTGCGTTCGACAAAGGAGAACCTTTACTAATCATACCGTTTGTGAAAATCAGTCACGGGGGTATTGGTCAATGTTATTCGAGTTCATATTTTGGCCGCCATGTTGGGACATCTATCTATATATCTGGAGAACTTCACCTCGATCTCATGAGAATCCAAATCAAGAAAAGACGTTCTAGGAATGACTACCAGTACCTAACTTTAACCAAACATCAAGAGGCCATAATTTCTCTGTGATGCTTTACAATCCCTCAGTTTAGTTAACCAGTCTCAGCACTTGGACTCCTTCAATTTGAGGACTGTTTTGTTGTTATGTGGTCTCATCGATCAGTAGGCCATTCCGAAGATTATGCCAAGTCAGAGACAGCGTCTACGGTTTATGGGCCTTATCCGAAAAGACTTGAAAGTCTAGCCATTCAGACCCTGAGTGTTGGTCCGGCCGGAGTCGAACTCACGACCTCCCGCATGGCAGCCCGGTGCTCAACCAACTGAGCCACCGGTGCGCAGTGAGACATAAAAAAAAACAAACAAACAAAGAATTGACAAACATGGCTGTTTCTGTAGAATTCCTAATTGGTGGTCTATCATCGAACGCAGTTATTGATGTGTGATAAGTTTTAGTATAACTATGGTGGTTCAAACTTTGTGTTTGCATTTACATGACTGATTTTGCAAGCAGCAGCCCAAAACTTTCGGGTTTTTGGAATCTCAACTTTGTTGTTTTGTATTCTAGCTAAGCTCCTTCCGCGCATGCAATGCTGAGCGAGTTAAAGTTGTCTTTTTCTCCATGATCTAATTTTGTGATTTGAACATGGGAAATGACAGCCAGGCTTAAAGGGAGAGTTTCACGTCTCTGCGCATGGGCAAACTGTCACGTCAGCCCATTTAATTCCATTGTTATTGAAACAATCGAAAGCACTGATGCAGGAAACGGAAACAATCCCATAGTAATTGATTACTCATTGGAATTACTTTTGTAATCATTTCCTTTGTGTTATGAACCTACTGCATGCGAATAGATTACTCGTGCGTTATGACAACTCGTGCGTACAATAAATTTTCGACCCGTACAATAAATTCGAGATCAAAACTACATTCGATATTTTCTGTGTAAACCCGCAGTGTCTTCCACCAAATCTGGGCCTTAGTTATTCAGTGTATTTGCTTTAATACTCTCTCTGTTTAATTAACATCATCTGGTTCAGTAAGAAACCGTAAAATTTACAACTGCTAGCGATAAAGCTTGGACATGCGCAAAACCGTGAAACTGTCCCTTCAAAAAGTAATACATTCTCGTCCCCAGAGTCTGCTTTTCTTTTGGTCAGCGCCAAGAATACGGACTCTGGCCACAGCCAAAGCAGAAGTCCGAACAACGGACTTGCGACTATTCTCCGCAAGCTCTGGGCGCGTTCTTTTGGTACTATTCCGGAATAGGAATACACGGAGTTGACGGTATTCGTGTTCTTTTGGGACCTATTCAGTTTTCGGAATGAACGGAATACTATTCCGGAATACTATTCCGTTCATTCTGCTCCCGATAGCAGAATGAACGGAATGACCGGAATATGGCTCACTCCAAATAGGCCCCCAGGAGGGGGGGGTGGGGGTGTACTCCCTTATATGGGCTATATAGGTATGTGCGGCCCCAAAGGGTAGGGTTTTTCAGCCGTTTTGGTCATAAATAGGGTATCGATTTTGGCCAATTTTCCGCCATTTTGGTCATAAATAGGGTATCCATTTTTGCACTCTAGTCTTGAATTCGTTTTTTATTTAGAAGCTACTTCTTTCTCATGCAACCTACCTAATAAAAGCAGATAAACATTGCCTTTAACATTGGTCTGAACTCGGGAAATAATTATAAGGCAGGTCTGCACCAGGGTATTGATTTAAGGATCAGGTCATAAACTGGGTATCAAATTTTTGGTCAGGTCATAAATAGGGTAGGGAAAATCGCAGATTTTGGTCATAAATAGGGTAAGGGTTTTGGGAAGCGGGCCGCACACCCCTACCCAATAGGCTAGTTTCGAATTGTGCAGCAACAAAAGAACAGAGTCGAGGTTGAGGGGAATAATTAGCATTTTGTATTGTTCAGAACAAAGGAAAATGCAAATTATTCCCCTGAACCTCGACTCTGTTCTTTTGCTGCTGCACAATTCGAAACTGGCCTATTTTTCTGGGAGTACCCGCCCCCCCCCCCCCTTTCCCCCCGGGGAATAGGCAGAATATGCGTTCTTTTGGGAAAGTTTTGGCGGGAAATGATACGCGGCCGGCTGGTCGCCCGCAGGTGGCTTGAAAGTTGTAAAAAATTGAATGGAATAGCGATAGCTGGCCTCTCTTCTGTTTCTTTACCGGTTCTACAACAAGGAGAGCTGTCAGTTTGTTTGTGTTAATAAAAAAAGTGCCCTTGCCTGGTCAAAAGAAATGACGTTGGTTTGTGCAAAAACCACGAGCCTTTTTTTTCAGTTAAGTCGACATCAAGAAGAGCACACGGGAACACATTTGCACTACGCAAAGCACTCACAAGTACAAGAAGTTCTTCATCAACTTCCCCCTTAAGGTATTTAGCAAATGAAGCCAACTGAAAAATCGAAAAAACCGACGCAAAACTGGTACTTACGGCCATATTTCAACATGTCGTGTTCCAAACTTTCGGGAAACCTTTTTCACTCGCCATGCCAACGGGATTGGTGCATGCGCAGATACAATAGTTCCCAGGTCACCTTCGCTAATAGTTTTCTGTTTTTAGAATATGCCTTCTTTTGCGAATTGATATTCCGTGTATTCTGTTATTCCTAATCCGAAATGAGAATAGCCAGGACACTCGCAAAAGAATGCACCCTCAGAGATTAGAAACGATAACGGTAGTCAACGGTTACAACATCGTACCACTACCGCGTCTGCGCGCATTTTTGGCTGTGGCCAGAGTCCGTGTTCTTCGCACTGACCACAAGAAAAGCGGACTCTGGGGACGAGAACAAAAGTAATACTGCAGTATTTCCTCGAAAAGAGCGTTACAAAACAACAACGAAAACCTAATTCCAACCTTTTTCTTGGGTTCAGCTTGAGCTCGTTCCAGGGCCCTCCTGACTCGGTCCTCTTGGTGAAGCCTCTGCTGTTCCATTTTCTCCTCTCGAAGGCGCAGGCGTCGTTCTTTTTCCTTTGCCTGAAAATGAGCGTGTAGGGATGTTACAAGGGACCTTAGGGTTTGCTTGACCTATTCGCACCCGCGGGATTACCGCGCCCGAGAAACTGAGACGAAAGGGGCCTATGGTTGTTTTCTATCGCCTTCCACGATTGCGCTGGGCTCCTTTTTTTGTTCTCAAAGAATTGGCCTTCCGTTGATTAAAATGACCATAGGAAAAAATATATATACCAATGTTCTTCGATCAAAAAAATAATTTAGTGATACAAATTTTGAAGATTGCTTTACATCAAACGCAACGTTGAATCGGGCGCCACGTTGTAACCGTGTAGTTTTATGCGCGAGCAATGGCGATATTCACTGTTTATAAACAATTCTCTTGATATTTAAATGTTGCCAACCACAGAACAAAAGAACCTTTGTTCCGACAGCCAACAAATCTCTGGTTAGCACATTAATGACAATAGACCATATTCGTATTCTCGGTATTGGACTGGAACTAGCTTGCAATGGAGGCTAATGCGGGGGAATCTTTTCAAAT
>OX421456.1:9206612-9224112 GCA_949126865.1 Montipora capitata | reverse complement strand
TGTCGCTCTGGCTACGAACAAAATCTGTTTGCCTTATTGTGGAGCAGGGCCCGGTTGTTCGAAAGCTGATTAACTTAATCCAGGATTAGCGTAAACCTTTGTTTCATGTTTTCAAATTTTTGGTGAAAGTTTCTTTTGCTTATTTTGGTTTTTCAAGATTGATTTATTCCAATGTAAAGTTTTGTCCAATATCAGCGTTGAACAGCATTTGGGAGTAAAGAAATAAAGTCCTTGGTTAATTTTTAATCTGTGATTAGCGTTAATCGGCTTTTGAACATCCGGGCCCAGGTGTAGAGAAGTTTTCACTGTATTTTTAACAACCAAATTATTACTCGTGGTGTTTTGAAAGTTCCCAAATGGCAACCGCCTAGGTCTCTTTTGAGAACTTTCAGAAAATCACTCGTCCCCAGAAATCACGAAATCAACGAGCAAGTTCATACGATTTCCCACACTTACTAAAGTACTTTAAAAATGTGTCCCGCAACAGGTCTCGACAGAGTTCGAGTTAACGATGAAATGATATATGAAATGGATCATAACTATATGAAATGCGGATATGAAATCAAGTGAAGCTGTGATCCTCGCAGTTATGAACGCAATTTTTGCAATTGCGTAGAGAAGCCTGAAAATTTCAGGACTTCAACGGGGTTTGAACCCGTGACCTCGCGATACCGGTGCGACGCTCTAACCAACTGAGCTATAAAGCCACTGACGTTGGGAGCTGGTCATTTGTGGGTTCTAATGGTCACTTGACTTGATTTCAAATCCGCAGTTCACATATGATCCATTTCATATATCATTTCATCGTTGATTCATTTCTCGCGGGACCATTAGAACCCACAAATGACCAGCTCCCAACGTCAGTGGCTTTATAGGTCAGTTGGTTAGAGCGTCGCACCGGTATCGCGAGGTCATGGGTTCAAACCCCGTTGAAGTGCTGAATTTTTCAGGCTTCTCTACGCAATTGTAAAAATTGCGTTCACAACTGCGAGGATCATAGCTTCACTTGAGAGTCCGAGTTGCTATTAATGATATTTTCTGTGACGCTAGCGATCCGGGAACAATACAGATTGGTACCTCCTTTTACAATTCTTTAATCATCTTTTAATTGTCATGGCGGTGCAGTTCATAATGTGTAGTCTTACCAATTTCCTGTCCCTACACACTATGAAATTTAATTTCAATTCAGCGACTGGGAACTGGCAACCAAATCAATCGAAACGTAAGGAATAACTACTTCAGTAAAACAATGAAGGAAGGTCTGAACAACACAGCAAATACAAAGGAGGTATGGATGGGCAAAACTGAAGAAGATTAAAAAGGATTGAAAATCGTGTTTTTGAAAAAAGAACTGTTCAACCTAACAGTTTTTTAAACTTTCTCTTTTGTTTGTAACTAAATTCTGCATGCTTGGCAAACATTTTATCGTTGCGAAGCTTTGATTTGTGCTCTTTAAATGTAATTTCTGTGATAAAGTTATGGTGCAAGCATGATACAGGCCCTTTAAAGATAGAGGCTCCTTTATCTAAGTGAAGTGAAGACGATGCAATATTCTGTATTACACCGCAAGCTAAAGCCAAGTTTGGGGTGAATACGAACACGTCAGAGTTATGAACATCTTATTTTTGATTTGTAACTTCCGATATGCTTATAAGACTGATAGTTTCCCTTATGTTTACCTTATATTTGCTTCATTGTCTCCGATGCAATTTCGATAAACTTCCTCGACTTTCTTATTCAACATCTGTAGCATTTTTTCCTGGAATGAAACGCGAATGACACATCAGAAAATTCTGGACGTGACTGCGATGTAGGCAATTAGTTATCTTTTTAAACTAACCAAGACTTCTGGGATGATGAAAGGAAGTTGTTAAGCTAGTAAGGATACACGAATCGGTTCCCGAGTCTTCACTCAAAAGCCAATCAAACTAAATGGGGAGTTTAAGTTCTACGTCGGCGAAAACGTCACTTTGAACTATAGTAAGTTTTTCGCGATTATTGCATCTCGTTTACGTCGTATGATGAGGGCGAAGAATCCTAAATATAAATTGATACGAGCAGTTGCTGAGTAAAAAATAGAAAATGAGAGATTCACATTGGATGGCTCGCGTTGGCTTCAAAGCCTCAAATTAGGTGATTTGAGGTTCATGTTAGGCAGAGTGCCGCAAAAATGCGTTCTGGAATACGTGCCACCAGATTATTTTTCCTCTTTTAACCAATGACATTCTTGTTTTGTAGCGTTGTCGTTGACGACGGCGTCGTAGATCTTAAACTCCCTATTGAGCCAATCAAGACGTAAAGGAAACGCAGCCGAGAGTAAAAGCGCGGGAAAACACAAGCGAGCAAGCGACAACTCATCTGCTTTAGCCGCTTATTGGCTGAGACTGAAATTGAGGCGAGATTTTTAAGCCAATCCTGAAGCGCAGTAATTCAAGACGTAAGCAATCGTTGAAACCTTTGAATCAATCTTGAAACGATGAAACATCATTATCAAGAACGGTAATTCGTTGAGTGTCAAAGTTGTTAAAAGAGTTGACAACAACTTTGACACTCAACGAATTTTCATTCTTGATAATGCTCTTGGATAAGTCGAATAACTTTACTCTTAATTTAATATTTCTCGTTAAATGCTTTAAATTAACAAGGAACTGACCATCATTGATTTATTTACCTGATCTTCCGCTTTGAACTCCCCATAGGAGAACATTCTAAAAACGAGACATGAAAAAGATAACAATTATGTTTTTCATCCAATGGAAATCCTTGGCGACTTTGAAAACTGAATTCAGTTTATCCAATAGAGCTAACGGCAATTAAAACAAGAGTCATCCCTAAGTTATCTACTTTCTTCCGTTGCTGGTAACCTCCATTCTTCATTCTAATTGGACACAGAATTATAAAAGAGCAGTAATAATACATCATGATATGCAGAAGGCCATCGTCCTTAGAGTTGAAACGCAAGATAGGGAAAGAGCTTTACCTTTTCCAAGTTCTTTACTTAAGCATTAGGGTACAAGTTTTCTTTAATACACCTCATTTTCGCCTAGAGGCCACAGTGTTAGCAGATATTCTTCTCAGTCATGCACTGTATTGTTCGATTAGGAAATCTCGCTCGCGCTTTACAAAGATTAAGATTTTTGAAAAAGCGTAGTTTATGCAGTTTTCTGATGACATTGAACTCCGACGAATTATATTTCAAAGTATACACATGCCCACACAAGAAAGGAAATAAGAAAAATTCACATTTCAGGGTTACACAAGAAAGAGGAAAAATGAACATATCTCACTTTTGACAAAGCCCTAACAGCCAACATACCGTCGATGACGTCACAATGATAATTTGTGTTTTGGGTCACGTGGTTGCAAACCCGACATTGAAAATATACTGTAGCAACTTACTTTGATTTCATCTCTAGTTCTTTGGCTCTTTCTTCCTCTCTGCTAATTGCATCATTTAAAAAGTCAATCTGGCCTTTGAGAATTTCAGTTTCACGGTTCCTGTGACAAACAAGAAATAAAAGGCTGATAGATATCGATACTTCGGTACACGACGAGAATTTTCGTGTTTGACTCCCCGACGACGAAGCATCGATTACAAGCTACTGTTTCCGAAAACGAGTCCGGAAGTACGTCTGCTTGCGTTCGCAGGCTACGTCCTAGCAGTGTAGTGGGACAATTGCCACCTAACCCCTATGGCTCAGTTAAAGAAAATCCGAACTGGTAATCGGAAGGTCGAAGGTTCGACTCCTGGAAATGAGCACTTAGATTTTCCCAGAGTGGATCTCCGAGCCATTATCGCCGGATAAATTCCTCTCTTCAAATTCATATTGCCTTACGTTTGTTTGTATCTTTGTCTAAAAGATAAAATAGGGACTTTTACGACCTCAGACGATGGCGCCGACGAAAACAGGCGTCACCTCAACTGAAACATTACTTTCCACTACACATATCGTAAGTCTTCGCGATTATTTCCTCTCGTTCACGTCGGTCGTAAAAGTGGGCGAAGTATAAAAATAAATTTGCACGAGCGGTTTCAGAGAGCGAGAAACAGAGTGAAAGGTTCTCATTTGTAAATTGTTGCCGTCAAAGATCGTGACTAAAACACCACACGAGTACATACGAGTACATACGAGTAACATACGAGTAGTTAACTGAACCGTTAAATGAAAGCTAAAATGATAAAAGAGAGTTTAGGCCTAATCACTGAAACGAGCGCTTACGCTTAATACTCGTATGTTACTCGTATGTACTCGTATGTTACTCGCATGTTACTCGTATGTACTCGTGTGTACTCGTATGTTACTCGTATGTACTCATATGTTACTCGTATGTACTCGTATGTTACTCGTATGTACTCGTGTGATGTTTTAGTCACAATGGTCGTCAAAACGTCAAATTTGATATCACATCGTTGTTTCTGCAGAGTACCGCAGAAATATGCGCTGAAATGCGTGCTGCACGTGCAGCACGCGGTCATTTTTCCTCTTTTAACCAATCATATTCTTGCTTTGTGGGGTTGTCGTTGCCGTCATCGTTTCATACTCACATTCTCTCTTGTGTTTGTTTGATGGATTGACGCAGTTCCTCCAGCGCTTCTTCGGTTTCCTGGCTGTTCTGTATCAGAGACAAATTTTGTTCTTCAAGTTCGGCGAAGATGTCAAGGAGTTGTTGAGGATCGGAGAAATACAACTCAGGTTCCTGTTAAAATGATAAGAAATATTTAACAAACAGATTCCAAGTTCCACGTTTTCTACTTGAAATAAGCTTTCAAAATAGCGTCATATTAGGAATGGTGAAAGTAACGTCTCTAAAGTTTGGCTTTCTTGTATTTCTCACAAATACTGATATTACAGTCAGAAGACAGGCTATTTTTCGGTTGCCAAGACCTTTACTAAGAAACTAAGAAGAAACTCCGGCATTACTCTTTGTTTCATGATTGTTTGGCCCCGCCGCGAGAATACGTAAGAAAAGCCACATCGAAACAAACCACACGCTTACGTTGTCACTTTCCTCTTCATCTGTTTCATACACAGAAGATTGACTGTCATCGGCATCATTCCTGTGACTGAAAATAAAGAGAATTCAACATCACAGTCGATCCCACTAGAATTTGAACAACCTTTATGACACGCACTTGAAGTTTAGGTGAATCCAGCGAAAATGGAGGAGGACATCTTGGTATGAAAGAAATCACCCTGCCAGAAGAGCCTTTCTTAACTCGACGAGAAAGAAAGGACTCTGCAGAAATCGTGTTCAGTCTTAACTGAGTGTGCGCAAGCCGTTGCTTGGTGACAGTCTCAAACCCAGGCCAAGTCTCGATCGCACTCTTCGACGCCATATTGATTTTCGTACTGAAGGCTCGCTTTTGACCTTCGCCTTGTCAAAAATATGATGCCCGCGCTGCCTAAACCGGTTTGACCGAAGTGACAAGCCAAGTTAAAAGGCTTGACACGATTTCTGCAGACAGAGCCTCTCTTTCTCGTTGTCTGCCGAGTTTCAGAGAGGCTTTGCTCGCAAGGTAGAAAGAAATGTGTATTTGAAGTAAAACTCGCACTTACCTGGACAATTTAAGCAAGTATCGCGATCTTCTTATAGTTTTGCCTATGCGCGAGCCGTCAATATTTCGTGGTATTGCCGTCTCAATTTTGCGGCCTGTGATTGGTTCTAATGCTGAAATTGACGTCGTTGCACTGAATTGGGTTGCTGACGTACGTAAACAAATACGTTTCGCAGGTAGAAAGAATTGAAATTTCGATCAGGCGCGGGTTGATTAGTTTACAGTTTTATTTATCCTTATAAATGATGGATCGCGATACAAAACTAATTGCTAATTTTCTCCCAACTAGCCGTCAATATAATGTGGTATTGCCGTCTCACAATCGCAATTTGTTTTTATTGTCTCTTATAAAAACTGAAAAACTTCATGCGGCTTCAACAGGATTAAAACCCATGACCTCTGCGATGCCGGTGCAATGCTGGTGCAATGCTGGTGCAATGCTGGTGCAATGCTGGTGCAATGTTGGTGCAATGCTGGTGCAATGCTGGTGCAACGCTCTACCAACTGAGCTATGAAGCCACTCAGTTGGGAGCAGGTGAATTTATTGGGCTCGTGTGTTCCCGTGAAAGAAATAGTGAATGAAAGAAATGTTCGAATCTCGTTGAAGCCGCCTGAATTTTCCAGGTGTCCATAAGAAACAATTGCTTAAATTGTCCAGATATTAAAGTGCGAGTATCACTTTAATCTTATATCATGGATTGTCACTGCTCAAAATGCCCATTTCCCAGTTGCTGTTCACCTCATTTTGAAAGCGAGTCTTCGTGAAAAACAATAGGCCACTTCGGAAAATACCATAATACTCTTTGTTTGTCCTCTCCCCACCCCCCTCCCCCCAAAAAAAAATTGCATACGCGTTGTTTCCAGTTTCTCTTGGGACTTACAATGGTCCCAAGAGAAAACAAAATGCTTATTCAAAATTTGGGGTGGGGGGGGGGGGGGGGTGCAAACAAAGAGTATTATGGTATTTTCTGAAGTGGCCTATTGAAAATGAACTCTGAATTCTCATGCAAATCAAGATAAGTTCCATTTTCACGTTTTCGCTGAAAACAAAAACAGCTTTTGAGATGGAGGCAAGGATCAACTCGGATATGGACAATCATCACATTGACGTGATCTTGATTTCTAGTTAGTATTTTGTTACCGACAATTCTGATTGATCACTAACAGTAATCCATTTGATTCTGAACGAAAAAGTCGTGAAAGATATTTGAAAAATAAATCATCACTTGCTTTTTGCCTTGGGGACTTCCTGATCCTTGTTTCTGCAAAAAAGCACAAAAAAATTACACTTACTGACCCTCACAAGCATAGCTGGGTATAGAACACGACATTCTGTGTTCTGACACCATTTAGTGTGTATTTCTCATTGAGTTCCCGTTATAAGGGACAGTCTATACAATCTTTCTTGCTACATCAGAAATTTATTTTAGTCGCGATGAACTGGGGCGAGAAGCACTGCTAGTTCCCTCAGTGTGTCTTTCCTGTCCTCGTAACGCCAAAATGCGAAAAAATCTCTCCAGACCTATCAAATTCTCACGGAACACTTATGACACATAATTCTGATAATCATGGAAAAAAGTGTCAGTAGTTGGCTTAAAACCTGGAAGCAAATGGTAATCTAGAATAGGCTACGCAAAAGTTCCAGTATCGTGCGCGTCATCTCTTAGAAACGCTCAGGCGTTAGTTAATTCCATTTGATTGAGTTACAAGGAACCCTTTCAAGGGTCTGAACAGCATCGGCCTATAAAAAAAAACGACCTCGTTTGATCAAATAAGGAAGAAATGGCACATATCGGCATCGGAAACGTTTGTAAGTATAGGATTTACTGCTCAAGCTGTGTTCTCACCCTTTTCTTTAATAACAATCCACTATTAACGGAGACTCGAATTGTTTATTTCATTGAAAAAGGTCTCGTAAAGAGAATTGTTTAATAGGCCAGTTTCGTATTCTAACGGTTGGACTGGACTGGATCTAGCATGAAATGGAGGCTAATGCGGGCAAATTAATTAACATTCGAAAAGATTTGCCCGCATTAACCTCCATATCATGCTAGACCCAATGCAGCCTTGAGAATTCGAAAATGGTCTATTTGATAAGAAGTGTATACTTACAGATCCAGATTTGCCATCTTTGCGGCTGCCTCGACTTGATGTTCTGTCAGAGCCAACTGTGGATACTGCAATGCACCGAGAGATTCGAGAGATAAGTTAATCTGGTCGTTTATATTCCGTCTCAACATACCCCATTCATCCCTGAAGCGCCCTTCCCCCCCCTTCCCCCCCCCCCCCCCCCTACCGTGACGAGTAAAGTCATCTGACGTAAAAGGTACAAGTATAATTCCCAGGACCCAAAGGATTGAAGGAGACATAGCTTTTCCGTGGACCTACAGCCTCGGACAAAATTGTTGAAACACTTTGCAATACCTTGCCCTCCCACAATGTTGTTGTGGCAAATGGGACCAGAAACTCGCGTTTAAACAACATTGTGAGGGGAGAGTAAGCCACGAAACCTTAAGATCTGTATAGTCGTCTACTGTTTCAAGGAATTTTATCATAGATTTGTAGATGTCAGAGCGTTTTTTTCAATTGAGTGTCGAAAGTAATTAGTGAAATGCTTTGGTTTTGCATTACTTCACTCAGTGATTGGTTCAAAGTTCTCGCGCCTTTTTTTTAACCAATCACAAGAGAAAACAAAACCAACCGTGGCTCGCGCGTGCACATTTTCCCGCACTTTGTGTCGGCTACGTGTAATTGCTTCAAGTTTTGATTGGTTTACTCGATTATCTCCATCCTTTTTTGATTGGCCAAAGTAATTACTTTGGTTTTGGTTTTACGGCATTCGATTGAAACTCGCTCTATTAACCCATTCATCAATAAGGCAGCCTCATTGACAAGCTACAAGACTCACAATCAGAACTGCAAGTTGTTTTCCGCATGTAAATTTGGTTCAATTCACAGGAAAGTATATTACAAACTAAGGATGGGGGGGGGGGGGGGGGGGGCAAAAAGAGTACGAATTTTCCTTTCGGAAATTTCGGTTGGAAAGACTTTCAGATTTTTCAACAGTAACTTTTTAGAATTTCTCGTTTTGGCATTTCAAATCGTAAGCAATCAACGAGTGCCACGTTTGGTAAGTTTTCATACGAACTACCTGCATAATGAAAAGATTTGGAGGGTGAAATATGCAAAGAACATAAAAGCACGAAAATGGTCCTTCCACTAATTATCGTAAAATATCTAGATCTGCGAATCAATACATCTGCGTTGCAACGTAACAATATTACCGTTAAAACAAGATATTTTACATGCGAGAACATTGGTCAAGGAACATGCGAAATGCCATTTCCGTAGAGAACACATTTTCTCGTTCAACGGATTTTACTTCGGCTTTTTGAATCATAAAAATGCTGAAAACATTAGTAGGACGGTAAAAATGTTACGTAGAGTGTATAGATCAAGGTTTTAGAAAATTGACGATGTTTTGTTAATTTTCAAGCTGGGTTTCGATGTTACAAACATGGTTGGTTACAAAGCGTTTCAGAAAACCGTTATCAGTCTATAACAACCACGTGGAACATGCATAACTATGGTCACTGACTGAAATTGACAACATACAGCCTAACACGTGAGTATCAGGTTAACGTGGTAAACTTGCATGTTGATTGAATTAAATTAGGCTTTTCCCAGTTCATATACATTGCTACCTTAAGTCTGAGTTGAAATTTAGTGGGGGTAGAATCAAGGATGGAGAACACGTCCCGACAAGATGTCGAGATTTATTTGCAGCTATCGCGACCATAGGTTAATTTTTGATGAGGGTTTTAGAGTCTGATTTTAAGAAGTCGTTTTCCAGAGGCATGTATTATAGAGTATTTCAGTTAGGAGAAGGCTGTTAATCCGTTTTTAATTGTTTTCCGGTTATATAAAAACTCCTCCTGAAATGAAGTTTTACTCCAAGAAAACCTGAGCGGTCAATCAATGTCTTAGAAAGAATGGATTTTGACTGGTGTGATCGAAAATACGATGGAACAGTCTAAAGTGGGGTGAGGGGTTTGCAAAAAATTAAAGTTATTTTTTTACACTCTTCCACCTTAAAAACAATGCACCTTTTTTTGAAAATCAACACAAGAGAAAATAGAAAATCATTCCCAAAGTTTTGCCTAACCATTCAGTCGAATCGCGCAAAAGTGTTTTATCAGTAATATTGCCCAGTCGTAAATATGCTAGAGAGCCCGAGAGGGAAGCCGCGAAAAAAAAGCCAAGCGTTCGGGAAGTGGAGGGCAACTTGTTGTTCTCCTCTGTCTTAATTGCAGAGTTTTAGGGGAATTGTCAATGCCCCTTTTAACAGAGGAATAAGTTGCCGGTTTTTGCTATGAAACCTCAAAAATGACATACTTTTCTTTCTTATGACAGGACTCCTTTCCCTTTGCTTCAATCTCTGTAAAGATATCAAACAACAAAAGCATAAAATACATCATCATCATCATCATCATCATCACCGTCGTCCTCATCATCATCACCATCATTGTCCCCATCGTCATCACCATTGTTAGGGAACTGTAGATTGGAGTACGACTATGAGGCAATCGCATCCCTCGAGTCTGCTTTTCTTTTGGTCAGCACCAAGAACACGGACTTCCAATATTTATGCCCAGTCGTATTGAAGGTCCATATTTGTAACCGTTGACAACCACTGTTGTTCCAAATTTCAGAGCGTGCGTAGACGAACCCGAAGTCCGTGATTTGCGGAATTTCTGCCTTGGAAGTGGTCACTGAGTCCGTTTTCTTGGTGCTGACAAGAAGAAAAGCGGACTCTGGGGACGAAATGGGACTACATGTATGAGTTTTCCGTTCTGAGCATGGCCAGTTGGAAAAATTTAGACCTACAAACCTAATGCACATGCTCAGAAGGGAACACTCGTGCTCGTGCTCGTGCTCGTGCTCGTGCTCGTGCTCGTGCGCATACTCGAACTCCAATCTTAAGGCTGCTATTGCCACCATCATCTTCATCATCATCATCATCGCCATCTTCATCATCATTCTTATTTGCAGTAGTAGCTTCTCAGGCTTAAAAGGTGCTCCTTGCCTGGTCATTGTCATTGGGAGCGAGCAACAAAATGTTCCTTTGAAGTCCCAAAAGCATCATCTCCTAAATCCCTTAATTAAAGGACACAACTTTCTGGTGCACACGGTCTTTAGCCATTCCCATACCTTCTTCTCATCTTTAATTTTTCTCTTGTCATCTTTCCATTCCTGTTAAGAAAAAAAAATCACTCACCAATTGGGCCAATGATACACAATCAACGAAACGACAGAACAGAACAGAACAACAACAACAACTGTTGAGAATCCCAACTGGCTGGAGGCATACCAGTTGGGTATTCACAAGTCATATCATCATATCATATCATATATATCTTTATTTACCCTCGGATTTTTTTTAGAGTAGCTTGGTGTAGCTAATATCTCCGAGCATTTACCCTCCCAACCATGATACATCACAGAAGACAGACCGCAACACCGGGAACTACATGCCCTACTCTTTGCGACAAGTGTGCGGGTTCTTTTACGTCCCACAGGATTATGAACATTGAAGGGTTGTGAGATGGGACCTCTGGCTTATCGTCCTTATCCCAGAAGACTAGAGAGTGTAACCATTTGCAGATGTAATTACAAAGGCAGCACTCTCTCCTCAGTTATTTAAAGACCCTGAGTGTTAGTCCGGCCGGAATTGAACTCACGACCTCCCGCGTGACAGCCCGGTGCTCAACCAACTGAGCCACCGGTGCAGACGAGAGAATGATGAACCAGGGACGATCAGGATCAGTGCTCAGAATTGGTCTTAAACCCAGGATGCTCAGGTCTCAATTAGTACCCAACCACAGTGGCTGGCACTGTCTCCTCCGCAGTTCTTTAAAGAAAATTTACACTTACAGAGAATAAATGATTTTACGCAACTAAGTACGCTGGTTAATGTTTGACCTGTAAGGGTCAAATTACAAAAGGGACTCTTAGTTACATGTATTAGTACTTAAATCAATGCAGGCCAGGTTTCAGCCTCTTTTTCAATCTCGACCCCAGAGCTCTTCTCTTGACTGAGGGAGAGAAGAGCTCTGGGGAACTCTGAAACAAAGTGTCTTCTCATTGGTTTTCATGAAGAACAATCAAAAGCGTCTCTAATTGGTGCATTCATGTCAGCACGAGGAGTGAGCAGGCACCGTAAGGTTCACATAGCCAATTCTTGGCAATAAAAACCATACGGTGCATGTTCTCCTACCTAGAGTTCCCCAGAGCCTTGGGTCGATCCAAGGCTCTGGTGACGAGAACACCTCTTTTTCTCCAGCTTCGAGACGAAAACGCTTTTCCCACCCTATTCCCTCCCAGCTAGGGTGTTTAGTTAAAGGGAACCTCCACTAAAACAGGAATATATCTTTAAAATATTCAACATAATGTTTACAGTCAAAATTGTTCAAACGTTTTCTAATGGAATCGTTTGTATCCGAAATAAATGAATTTCAAAAACGCTTGTTTTGGTTTTCAAATTTCCTGGGTGCCGCCATCTTGAATAATTGTGACGTGTCATGGTTGCCCTATTGTTTTAAAACAAAAGCTCTTTGTGCAAACACAAAAGAGCAACCATTACACGTCACAATTATTCAAGATGGCGGCGCCCAGGAAATTTGAAAACCAAAACAAGCGTTTTTGAAATTCATTTATTTTGGATACAAACGATTCCATTAGAAAACGTTTGAACAATTTTGATTGTAAACATTATGTTATTAAATATTTTGAAGTTGTATTCTTGTTTTAGTGGAGGTTTCCTTTAAGGGGTGGTATCAAAGGGTTAACACGGCGGGTTTGCCCTCACCTGTGCTGGAAATAAATCACGATTCTAGATCAAATAATTCATTTGTTTTGTTAGCAAATAAAGTAAACGGCCACGACTGTAGCCAAAATATGGCAACATCTTGATCTCATTTTCTTGACGTGTTCCCAGCAAACAGAGCTGCACCTTGACAATGCGCTCTTTGAGTTTAAGTAACCAAGCGAGAAGCATAAAAGAAACTGAAGACCTTTCAAAACTTTTCTCCATGATCTAAGACAAATCATGGTGAAGATCCAGAGGCTGTAAAATGGCATTAAGGAAAGTTTCAAATGATATATTTTGAAACAAATGCTGAGATTTCCTTGCCTGTGGCGTAAGGGAGTCCAGGAACTGTTTGTAAAGCATGTATTCCTTCAGTGTATCTTCATTTTTTGAAATTTCACTGAAACAATAACAGCATTGAATTAGTGAAAGTGGTGATAATGATGATGATGATGATGATAATGGTGATGAAGATGATGTGGTTATTTGTGGATTTACAGAAGCCATAATTTATACTGGTGACTAAATAAATGAAATAAAAGATAAGATGATGATGATGATGACGACGATGATCATGGTCATGATAATGATGATGATGATGAGAATGGCGATAATAATGAAGATTAACGACGATGATAATGAGGATTAACAACGATGACGATGATGGTGATGATAAAGATGATTACGATGATGGCGACGACGCGGAGGATGATGATGACCATGGTGGTGATGCGTGATGATGAAGATGAGGATAATGACAAGGGCAATGATGATGGCGATGATGGTGGTGGTGATGTATGGTGATGATGATGATGATGATAATGGTGGTGAATTTGCATGGTGATGATGACGATGAGCATGACGGTGATGATGAAGATGAAGATGATGACAAGGGCGACGATGACGATGATGATGATGATGATGATGATGGCGATGATGATGAAGATAATAATACTAATCGACGATGGTGATGATGATGAAGACAATCCCTAATGCATACAATGTCTCCAAAATTTTCATCCTCTGCACTTTTGTTAACATTATTTTGCAGGGTTAGCATTACAAACAATATTAATTTATTAAATTGACAAAGTGTTTTTAACTTCTTTTTTCTTTATTACAAACTGCATCACAATATTGCTAATGTGCAGTTGTGGCATCCACAGTCAGACACTACCTATTGATGTGTTAATACATACTGTATGCAAGAACTACCAGGTATTATCTTACCTTTTTATTGCCATCATTTGAGCGTTGATTTTCTTAATTTCGGCCACTTTTTCAAGCTTTAGTTTAGTTTCAGCCTCAGCTCTGAAGAGATAAAAATTAATATCATGTGTTCTCTATATTTCAAGACACACTGCTTGTCTTCTAAGAAATGTCAAAAAACATTAATAGTAAAATGAAGACTTTATTGTTTAAGGTCTGGATAAGTTTATTACAGTTGGTCAAAATTAGGTGTGCTATTTTCTGAACTGGAGCTTACATCTTGATAGCTTCTACTGAGTTCTTGTCATTTTCTTTTAAGAATTCATCAAACATTGCAGCATCTTCTTCAAGATACTGTTCGGCAAGTTCCAGCTTTTTTTCTTCTGCCTAGAAACAAGGGAATCAATCACTTAGTCATTGTGCTAAAGAGTGAACTGAATTAGAAAGTGAAGTTTACAAAAAACCAACAAACAGTGCGGATATGTTTGTGGTCTGCTGAGCTGACTTATTATTATTTTCTGCATGCAGTCACTTAAAAATGCTAAGATTTGTTAGACACTTGATTAAAACACATTAATTACTGGTTTTCTTTGGACCACAGAAAAGATTTTGATGCAGAAGATACCAAATTGTGCTGATTTTGACTTAATCCTCAGCTGCTTATTTTCTGTGGTATTAAATTTATGGTGCCTTGAAACAGAGAAGAGAAAAATCTGGTGCAAGGTTCAGAATTTAAGCTAATGACATTAAATGATCAAGTCAAGAGGTTACTACCGGTAAGCCATTTCAAGGAAACAGTGAAATCTTACTCATGAGGTCAGTCCCAAATCACATACAGCTCTAATATGAAAGTTTCTAAATCCAGGAAAGCCATGTCATGCTCTTAAAGTCTCATTTTTCATGTGATCTGTGCAGTTCACATTACATTCCACTACAAAACCGACATCTCAAGATGCTGGCAGCAGCCTCCTCGTCAATAATTATTGTGTCCTTGGGCAACTGTGTATGTGTATGTCAGAGCACAGACCAAAACTTGTTCTGTTCTGAAGATCATGAAAAACAAACCTGGGCAATTTCTTCTAATTTCCTCATCTCATCACGCTTGACACCTAGTGAATACTGAACACACGTTTCCAGTCAATTAATGCAATAGTCCAATTCTAGCTTTCACCATTTTGACAGCTATTAAATACAAAATTTCTGAAAGACAAACTTGTCCATTCTTGAGCAAAGTACACTACTTAAACTTTGTATGTTGAAGAGTAAAGTGACTAAAATAAATAATAATTATTTCAGCTCTTCAAATGAGCAAAATCAGGAGGCCCTCTCAAAGATAGCCACTGCCACATACAAACAATTATTAGCAACTATTCACTGAAGTGAAAGTGGCTAGTGGTGGATATTTAGTGAGCCACGAAGCGGCGAGTTAAATATCCACCACTCCCCACCGATACTGAGGTGAATAGTCAAGTTTTCCTGTAATTATACTGAAACAGTGAGATAATATAGCACAAAAAGATGATTTTAACTCATTTATTAGAAGCGAGGATGGCACAGTCGGTTTAAGTGCACGGCCTTGGTGCAAGAGGTCCCGAGTTCGATTCACGGATTTCACATCCTTGTTTCGACTTCTGTGTAGCTTAAAGTAGCTTTAAATACCCGTAAAATGGAGCATTGATGACGAGGGAGGAGTAAAATGAGCGCACCGTCGACCTCAGGTTTGTTAGTTGAATTACTGTTACGAGTTATCAACGTTAAATATGGTTGCTTTACTTTACTTTACTTTATTTATTCCTACAAAGATTACAACATTTTTGGGTGCCAATTCCGCGCGAGTTGTTTGGAGGTGAATAGCAAAGGACATCCGGAGTTTGAGTAGCCAATTAGCGTGCACATTCAACACTATCCACTGTTTCAGTATATACTAATATTTATTACATTCTTCTTAAAGATGACAAAGGGATTAAATGAACTGGCAGACAGACTGTGATTAAGAAAAAAGTTTATATAATTATTGTTTCCTTCTTTTAAGTGCATTTCCAAAGATTGACCTGATAGTAATAATATTGGAATTTGTGTTACCTTACTTTGATGCTACATGTTACCACCTGTGGCCCCCATAACATAATTTATTCACAAAGGAATTACGTACAATGTAAGAACATTTTCTACAACCAGTGACATTTCCCACCCTTGAATCCATAATAATCTTAATTTATGTGTGTATTGTAAGAACATTGCTTTCCTTGTTTAAGTACACTGTCAGGTAAGGCTATTGAGAAATGTACTGTATTTGCAATTTACGTAGCTTTGCATTGCATATCTTTGCTAGGTGGCATAATTGTATATCATGTATTCTACCAAATTTTACCCTCTACAAATGAAAGCTTCATCATCAGTATTATTATACTCATTATTAGTACTATTATTATTATTATTATTATTATTATTATTATTATTATTATCATCATCTTTGCGAACTGGATGATCTTTTTTCCGGTTTGCTTGACCTATTATAAAGGGAGCGTGATGTGTATGCTTGACCTAAGGGTCATAGCCCATGACCAAAGGTCCCTTAGATCTTTCTCCTAATACTCTAGAGCTCCAACACCATTCTCAAAATGCTCACCGTTCCCAGTAACGTAGTTTTCTGTAGTAATGAAATACTAATTTTAACATTCAACTTTCCCAGCCACTTGTCCAAGTTTTTTGTTACCCTTCCCAATGACCCTACAACAATAATTATTGGTACCACCTGCACAGTTCTCATGTTCCACATTCTTGCAATTTCTCTTTTAAGGTCCTGATACTTTCTCATTCTCCTTTTCACCAAATGAATTCTTTTATCCGCTGGTACGGCAATATCAATTATTATTATTATTATTATTATTATTATTATTATTATTATTATTATTATTATTATTATTATTATTATTCACTGTCTCGGCACAAATTAGCTGTTTGGTCTGTTTGCTGCATGTTGCTCATGAGGTCCTAGTGGCTAATCAGATAGAAAGCCTAGTAGCTAAGATATCACATACAATGTTTGCTGCACCTACAGTCCCGGACAAAATTGTTGAAACACTTTACAATACCTTGCCCTCCTACAATGTTGTTTTGACAATTGGGCTCAGAAACTGGCGTTAAAACAACATTGTGAGGGGAGAGTGAGCTGCGAAAGCTTCAGATCTGTATAGTCGTGGACTGTTCCAACGAATTTTGTCACAGACTGTATTTGTGAGGAATTTAAACTATTTATAGGACGTGCTGACAGGGTCATAAGTGACACAACTTTGCAGTCGCCTTCATAACCGGTACGATAGCGCTGCGTAACGTTTTTATTCGTAACTGAGTTTGATGTGCAGTGTTCGAATTTCTTTTGTTATATATGGACAATGATAAAATAAGCGAAATTGTTTAGATTTAGCTAAGAAGAGAGTCATGATCTGAAATATGGTTTTTCTTGCTGCCACTGATAGCGTGACAAGGGCACGAGCGTATTTGTTTTATCTCGCATTCAAAGGTTTTCTCTTCGTAAAGTAGCTAAAATGCGCTACATTTCTCCTAAAAGCGCTTGGAGATTAATCAATGACGATTTTCCTGGAACGGAAAGCACATACAAAGGTTTAACAGTTAAGAGAAAACCTATCCAGCCATTGTTTAATTCAGGACACCCATGGAAGTTATGTTATAGAAGGCAAGGGAGGCCCACAAGAGTGAAGAAGGCGGGGTTTCTACAATTGCTGTATCTGTGAGAAAAGTTTGTCGCTTTCTAACTTCTAAAGGATATTACTACCTACAATCAACAAAAAAGGACTTTCGACCTCTTGGATGTGCTAAAAAGATTAAGATTTGCTCTAAAAATG
>OX421456.1:9174112-9196612 GCA_949126865.1 Montipora capitata | reverse complement strand
AGATGCCTCAAAACCAGTTGCACGCCATTTAAATCTTCCTAATTATTCCCACCACAACATGACTATTTGCGTCCTATCCTTACACCACGGAAACACAGAAAGCCGTAAAAATCTTGAACAAAAATTTATTTTTCAACCGGGCACACTCTATCCACACGGAATCAATGAACGCCTCTCATTCCATTAATCTATTCACAAATTCACGTTATCCTATTTCTACCAACAGCAAAGCTCCTCCGCACACATGTAAATACAACAACCACAATTCCTCTATTCGCTCTGACGAAGGGCTAACGCTCGAAACGTCAGCTTTCCAAATATTTCACGATGGTTAGGGACGGACCATTAGAAAACTGATGGGGGGTGTGGGGGATTTTCAGCTGGTACGATTTTTTTTTTTCGCGCACTGCTTGTGCAGGAATTCTTTTTCCAAGTGAAACCCCCTGCACGAATTTTTTTTTTTAGATAAATATTGTTTTTTTTTTAACAGTGAAATCTTGATTCATTATCTATGTTTTTGTGATTTATAAATTATTCTACACTCACAACAGATCAAAGGATACAGGCCACTTTTTAATGCAAAATCTTTTCGAAAATGTACACACAGTGAGAGAGGAGGAAGCCACTTGGAGTGGACGGCTTCCCTGTACATTTTTGCAGTCCCTGCCCTCTGGTATTCCTCTCCCACAGCCCATCTTAATGATGCCATACTCCATTCACCAACACAGCCCCTCTGTAAATTTTTAACACTACTATTACATGTAAATGCTCTTTTTCATTTTATTATAGAATCATTATTCAAGGCGATAAGACCCATCCTCTAATTTTTATTTTGGGCACAAATAATTTTATAGAATATTTACAAAGATACCAAATTCTAATATTCATTTATTGCAAATCTTATTTTGAGCGAATGTGAAAATGATATATACACATGAGAAACAAAGAGAGACAAAGCCCTTCACTTTAAATCAAGCTACCGGCAACTGATGAGATCCACATGATAGGATCAAAACTGCGGTCTTGCCTGACCAAATAATATGTCCGAGAACTTCCATCTAGAGTCGGGTTATCTTAATGCCTCGACAAAGAAGCGACCTAAAGACATCGACATCAAATATCAAAAGAGCATCGACGAGAACGAATTAACTCCAGAGGTTCAAGGAGGATAGCTACTGACCATGGCCACAAACCAAAACACCCTGAAGAAGACAGAAGAACGAGTGAAAGAATTAAAAAAAAAAAAAACAACGCCTCCAAAGAGCATAACGATCTGCTAAGAAACGCGGAAAAAAAGGCATGCAAAGCCTATAAGAAGCCAGCTACCTCACTGATACAGGGCACAATGTAACAGTTGTTCAAAAACAAAATGAACCCGGGCCCGGGTTAAAACCAGAAGATCACTCGCTTCTACCGCCGATGAATATATCGGTCGAGCCAAGAATTAAATTGGCGCAAAAGCGAGACGCCATAAGGTCACATTCACATTACTGCTGAGAAAATCAACACCAAGAAACTAAAAACATTACTCTCGAAACCAACTATTGTCTTGGAAGAAAACGTATCACACAGCAGTATAGAGATTCAAATGTAAAGCCTCATAGGGCAAAAACCATTGCTAAATGAATACTACAGGAACCGCCTAAAAGAGGCGTCCATTCAAATATGTACTGATTATGACAAAGGCAACAGAAACCAGACCACGTACAAGGGAGTCGTGTAGGCCTGTCAACCCTTTTTAACACTTTCAAAGTTTGCCCTTTGATTGACAGTTACGTATTGAAATTCCCCAGTTCGAAGCGAACTTATGAAATTTACAACGAACTTCGCAAATCGCCTGTCAAAAGTTTTGTGAAATGCACTGTAAATAAAAGTCACAATTGGACCTTCCTTCTGCATGAGTTTTTTTTTTCTTTATCTTTTTCTTTGCGTGAATGTTTTTTCCTTGGCATTTTCCCTTGCATGAATTTTTTTTTTGGTTTTTTCCCCATCCCCCCAATCACTTTTCTAATGGTCCGTCCCTTATTCGACCTTTATCAACTCGTTTGATAAAACTGATCAATTTCTGTTCCAATCTCCCACCGATGCAGCACCACAGTTTCTTTAGAAACTAAATTTTTTTTATTAATTTTTTTTTATAAACTTTAACTGTGCGCCGGAATAGTCTGACAAACCCATTTTCCCTGGAGAGGCAATTTTCATTTGGTCTCCATTTACACCCAGTCACGCATTGTAACGTTCCGACCCGCAGTGCGTTCGTTACATACCGGTAACATTGGTCGGTCAGATGCCATCATTGTTACGATCGAATCTCAGTTTTGTGAACCTTAAGGCTCTCCTTCGTCCTAACTCGTTCACAAAGGCATTCCTCCTGTGTAAAGCTCCCCGATCTCAAACACAAAGGTCATTTCTTTGCCCTCCGTTTATCGCTTTAAGTGTGTTATTTTCTAAGCTCGCTGGCTGCATAAAAGGTAAATTTCTGGGAATGAGAAAACCATAACAAAACAATCCCAATGATTGACTAAGGGTCACATGATTCCTAGAAAAGCTAAAGATAGAAATCACGAGACTCCAAAAAGGGAGGCACTCAGTTCGCGACGTGGTAAAGTTTAGCAACATGGAGATCCCAAAGTTGCTTTTCAATCTTCGCGAAGAAGCCTCGTGTCCCGTGTGTCAAGACATCCTTAAAGATCCAAGATACCTTCCCTGTTTGCACAGTTTCTGTCTGCACTGTTTGATAAACTGGCATCGAGCGAGTGGCGGTGAAGTTGATTTGAGGTGTCCGAAATGTCAAGGCCGTAGTAGAATTCCTGCAAGTGGTGATTTGAAAGATCTTCCCAGAAGCTTTTTTCTCAGCGGGTTCATCGATGCCCTAGCTATTAAAGAATCTGGCAAGACACAAGTAACATGCGGAAACTGCGAGAAGAAAACCTCTAAAACCTCGTACTGCTTCGATTGTTGCAAGTTTTATTGTGATGAGTGTTTGATTGGGCACAACATCATGCGAGGCTACAAAGATCACCGCGTTCTGGCCGTGAAAGATTTTCAAGAAAAAGACTATGAGGCAGTACTGAAACGACCCATATTTTGCGCAAGGAAGGGGCACGAGAAAGAAGAGCTCAAGTACTTTTGCAAGATTTGTCCCGAACACTCAGTTTGTCAAATTTGTGTCACCTTGGATCACGCAGGACATAGAGTGACATTAATCCAAGAGGAAGCCGAAGCTCAAAAGATTGAGATAGCAGATCTAATTCAAACGCCAAAAAAAACCTTGAAAGCAAAGATGAAGATGGTCACACAAATTGACGAGGACTGCGCTCAGCTTGTTCAACGAAGCGAAGACATGCTAAGAGACGTCGATGTTTTTGTTGATAAGTTAATGAGGACACTTCAAGAGGAAAGGCAAAATATCAAGGAAGCAGTGGGAAACGAAACCAAGAAATCGCTGGAGAGTCTAACGACCAAAAAAACAGCGATTCAGCAGGAAATGAAGGAGATCGAATCAGCGCTGGAAAAAGCTGAGAAACTTTTAACACAAAGCACAGACGCCAAGATTGTTCAGCTAAAGAAGCCATTGCAAACCATTCTAGAACGGGTAGGGCAAATGGATCCAGTTGAGTGCGACCCTAAAAGCCTGTTTGAAATAGTTTTCATGGAAAATAACAAGATCCTTGAGACAATCAACGGCGGAGGGATTGGACTTCTGAAATTTCGCAGCAAAACTGATGCAAGCGAATCTGTTGCTGAAGGCAAAGGACTTTGTGAAGGAACTGCTGGGCGTGAAGCTCAGTTCAATTTAACGACAAGAAACGCGGCTACAGGATCTTGTTACAATGACAATGATAATATAACTGTAGACTTGAGAGACAAGCGAGGACAGGAATGCATAACCACATTTAGTGTTAATGATAACAAAGACGGGACCTACAAAATCAGCTATTCTCCTACATTTGGAGGTAAATGCAATTTGTTAGTTAAGGTAAACGGGCAACATATTCGCGGTAGCCCTTTTTCTCTTTTAATTAAATCTTTTAATGTCAAACCTGTTTTATCTTTTGGAAAAGAAGGCTCGAATGATGGAATGTTTATGCGTCCTCGGGGGCTAGCCGTAAATTCCCGGGATGAAATCGCAGTCACTTCGAATCACAAGGTGCAGATATTTGACTGCAAGGGAAATTTTCTGAGATCCTTTGGTCGTCAGGGTAGCGACAAGGGACAGTTTGAAACCCCTACGGGAATAGTTTTTGGTAAAGATAGAAATATTTATATCGTAGACTACGGGAACCATCGAATCCAAATTTTTAACGAGGAGGGGAGGTACATGAGTATGTTTGGTGGGGAAGGAAGCCTTGATAGCCAGCTCAAGAATCCTTGGGGTTTATCATTGGATTCCAACGGAAATATTATTGTGGTTGATGCTGGTAACAAATTCATTAAGCTCTTTTCCCATGATGGAAAGTTTCTAACAAAGATAGGTGGACCCAGTTGTTTTAGTTCTCATGTTCATTGTGTTCAGTCTGGTGATGATCTCGTTGTGTCAGACTATGGTGCTCACAGCGTGAGAGTGTTTACCCGGGAGGGGGACTGTAAGTATCAGTTTGGCACAATAGGGACGGGGAATGGAGAGTTGAAAAACCCGTTTTGTTTGTCAGTGACTAAATCAGGTCATGTACTTGTATGTGATCGGAATAATCATAGAGTGCAAGTCTTTGAATTGAATGGTAAGTTTGTTGGTAAGTTTGGAAAACTGGGCAGCAACTTAGGAGAGTTTAAGAATCCATTATCAGTGGCGCTCCTCAGTAATGGCCAAATTGTTGTGTCTGACAATGATAATCATCGCATTCAAATATTTGATTAATCTTGAGCAGACTCTTGCTAAAAGTGAAGTAACAATTTTTTTAAAGGAAGTTTGATTTTCAGCTTTCATGAGCCCTTTTTTTCTTTCTGATTTGCTTGTAATTTGTTGAACTGTTTCTGCATTTTATCTTTATAACAACTTTAGTCTAATAAATATTGTGATTCTTTGTTTCCGGGATTGATTTCTGTGAAAGGGAAGAGAATGCATAGCTGCTTGTTTTTTCTTTTGCATTGAAATTCATCTTGTTCTAAGTAGACATGAATATTTAGCAGGAAGAACCATGGGTAAGAAAATATGTCAACCCATCTGTGCTGTACGACCGTCCTCCAATCCATGTATGCCAAGGTGACCAATATTACCTGACCATATCGCAGCCATAGTTTACAGCGTACATCTTTGATATTGGACATCCATGTTAAGGTCAATTGACACCTGTCAAAACAAGGTATCTACTGATCAGTATCACGTGACCATATCGCGGGCTCAAGTTTAGAGTTCAGCAAGGAGAGCTTTTTTTAAAGTTGACCGCTGACCAGCTTGTGGTTTTCGATTGGATTGCAGGGCAAGCCTGGTTAATTAACTGCTTAACATTTTTCGCGCGCTTTCTGTGGCTCGATGCGGCTACACTGCTATACTGTGTCAACTAAAGCTCTTACGGAGGCTCGAACCAGTTTCAATGCTTCCAAGTGAAGCTCTTATTAGAAGGATCGGCACCACAACGTATCATGTACTGGTAATTATTGCTGAACAAGATAAAGTCATTATTGGGACGTAATATGTCACCGTGGCAACGGACCGGCCCTGTATTAAACACCCTTTATTTTGTCTTTAGTTGCTTATATCTCAAAAACGAATTCGGTGACCCCCATTTTGTATTTCTGAAAAGTAATCAGAAGGGCATGGTGCAACTTTCTGCAAAGTTTTAAACATTTCTGTCTGGTGGATTCAGAGCCATCTTAATTTTGTGATTTTTTAAAGATAGCTCTCAATACTCTGGCCAGATTTTTTCAAAACTTTGCCAAAGGTTTCATCGTGGCCTTTTAATCACTTTTCAGCAATAAAAAAGGGGGATCACGGAGTTCGTTTTTGAGATATGAGCAACTAAATCCAAAATATTGTGTGTTTCTGCTGGCCTTTCCCGTTGCCAAGGTAACTTATTACATCACAATAACAATCACATCTTGTTTGGAAACAGTCTTTGTTTCATATGGTTCCTTAACATTGCTGTTACGTGATACAGTGTTGTAGCGTTATTTGATCTAAACAGAGAGTCTCCTAAGTGTTGAAACCCTTTCGAGCCTCCTTAACAGCCGACGCTTTTCTTGCTCAGGTGGAAAACGGTTTGGAAAATATTTTTTTCGTGCATTTTTCGCCGGTTTCAATCCTTGGTTGTGGTCAGGACCACACTGATGGCTACGCAGTTCTTCAAGTCAAGAGACAGAGGGATATCTACTTAAAACTGAGTAATTATTTTTAATCTGCTTAGAGCTGCTTTTTGGCATATCTTTAGAAGATTTTAAATTTTGAATCTGATAAGGTTGGACGACCTATGACAGAAGAACAGAAACGAAAGAAGAGAAAGAGAACGAGAATGGCAAAACAGTATACGTACCTAGTAATTGCTCAAACTTGGTGAAAGAAGTTACTCCGCAAATTCTTTTCTTGGACTATTAAACCGTTATTTTTACAGATGCGTTATTTCATGTGGATGCGTATTTTTAAAAAGTGGTTTAATCGCTTTTTCCTTTGTTCAGAAATGAAGCTGGAATTTTTATTCTCAACTGAAATTATAACAATCATTTGTACTATTTTTGAACATAAAGAAATAGCTGACTGTTTCTTTGTTTGTTCGTTTTGCTCTAAAATGCGAACGAACAAGCGTTTTTCACTCCGTTTGCCTTATTGTTTTTCGATGTGTCTCGACATTGACAAGAAAATTTTGCCCTTATGTTATAAACACGTAATCGCAATGGGTTTTAGTAAAATTAAGGAGAAATATCACTAGCTTGTGTTTTACTTTCTTGGTTGGGTGCCGTATTTTGCCGGTTCTTGTTAGATGCATGCAGAATCCGGACCTTTTTGAATACGCTCTGCAGAGTGGATATTTTTTAATCCGCTTTAAATCCGGAAGCGTAGTGGGGGCTAAATCCGGATTTTTTTTCAATCCGGATGACGTAACACGATCGAACCCAGTTCCTTACCGTGAAATCAATTCTCAAGATGGCTGCCGAGGACAATATTATTTCTTTATGGCGCATGCTCTGTTACCTCTGTTTCCTTGAGTGGTCCTTAGTACTAGAGTGAATCCAGATACCTTTCGGATACGTGTGGACGAATAAATTCGATTTGAATACGCTACGTGTGGATGGGAATATATTTGAATCCGGGGAGAAATAGTTGCGGATTAAAAATTATCCAGTTACGTGTGGACGGGGCCTCAGAGATGAAGTGGAATAAAGTACATCTATAAAACTCTTTTCTCACCTTGAACTGACAAAGTTCCCTAACGATCTGTCACATCACGAGCTAGTACGTCGCGTCTGTGATTTCTAATTTTACCGTGATTCCTATTCGTTGGCTTTTGCAGCCTTCGACAGTTGACTCTGAAATGGCTTTTTTATCCTTTTTCGTTTGCTCGCTGAGGATTTGCTTGTTTTCTTTTAAAACTCATGCGATTCAAGAAAAAATCATTGCCTAACGGGTGAACTCTACAGTAAGTTTCACTTAAAAAACTTCAAAATCCACCCCCCCCTCCCCCCCCCTCCGGGCAAACCCCGGGCATTTGACTATCTTCTGTGTGCCCGGGGACGGGGGAAAATTTGACCTTTGCCTGCGTGGGCTGGGGAAAATTGAACCGGAAGTGTCAAGCTTCAAATTCGGGCGTCGAAGTCGCCAACAGCTATAAAACACATGTTTGCACGAGATTGAAGAGTTTAAAGGAAGAGTTGTAGCATTTGTGAGCGATTGGCTTACAAAAAAGGTCTTCAAAGGAATTTTGGCTGCGTAATTCGTCTTTGTCATACTGTAGAGTGAATACAATATGGTACGTTTTTACACCTCCCATTTCATTGTTAAAGTTCTGAAATCTGTACGTTTCCGTTAGAGATAATCAATCGACACTGAAGAATACATACAAATACATGCAGTCTTAAACGCTCAAGGCTCTGTTGTTGATAAGTATACAGTACCCTCCTTACACAATCTTTGTCGTGTTTCGGAGTTAGAGCAGCTTATACTTGCCTATTGACATTGTCCGACTTAATTAATTCAATTTTCAAGTCACTTTTAATAGTTTCAATGTTAAAGTTGTGTTTTTGTAGTGGCTCAAGCCTGGTAAAAACGGCATCATCATATAAAGGGTCACGAAACATGCTAACGCATGTTTATACGCAAGTCTTAATATTAAAGACGACAGGAGCCGACGACCATTGTTCTTTAGTAGGGTATGACGGACAAATCCGACAATAGCGTAGGGTATTTGAACACCATTTTGGCCCGAGGGGGAGAGAATTTGAACGATCCAAATCTTCAAAAGTTCAAATGCCCGAGGTTTTCCCCGGGAGCCGGGAAGGCAGTGGGATGTTGAAGTTTCGAGTTGATCGGCGCATAGCTGGAAACATCAAAACGCGGACAATTCCAAAACTTTTTATTTTCACTAACCTTACAGCCAGTAAGAATGAATAACCCGGGAGCTCGCTTTTATTCTTGGCTAAATCTGTATATGATTGCTACGATCAGTGAGTTCTAATAATGTTAACATGAACTGATCCATGACTGATTGTAGTGTGCTACTTAAGGAAGTAGTTCAGTCTTGAAAGCTTGGATTTGATTAAGACAATAATGCAGCTCACTTTTAAGAACAACTTTTTTATCATTTATAGTCAAAATTTCCGTAATAATCGCTTGCGCAATTGCGTAATTATAAATACAACGTTGTAGCTTTATAGTGCACATAAGAAAGTATTTGCCCTTGGTACCTAACAATTTGTTTCATATCAAATGAAATGTATTGTGGAATCTCTACAGAAGGAATATGGTAGCTTTAGTAATTATATTGTCTTTATAATGATATGCAAGTGCTGTGAACCTTAAAAACGAATTGAAAGTTTGAAGAAATAGAAATATAGGTCCCATGTGAATATGTTTACCTACCTTAGTGGTCTCTGTTGTTTCCTTGCCTAGGGTTTAAGGTGTAGGGTGGCTTAAAGTAGGGTTGGGTTGTGTGTGTGTGTGTTTTTTTTTGGGGTGGGGGAGGGGGGGAGATGGGGACTGACGTGACAATAATGTGTCTCTGAATGATTGGAAAGAGGATGTTCAATTAAAAGTTTCACATTTTTGAAATTGAAAACTTATCATAGAGTTCTTTTAGAGCTTGAGCTACCACCCTTTCTGTCAAAGCCTTTCTAGATTAATAACTAATTGAGGTTAAGTGGGGATCGGCTCTGGAAAACTTGATTGTAGGGTAGGTACAAGGAGCTGTTCCAGAAAACGTTTTCACTTCAGAGCACCAACTACACAAGCCTAGCTCTCCAAGAACCGTATGTATTTTCGCTCTAAAGTTATCTACGTCAACTTTTCTTATATAGCAAGGAAGATAAGGAGAGTTTAGACACTACTCAAAAGTGAATCAATTTCTGATTATTTTGATTGGGGAGTTAGTACAAGGAGCTGTTGCACAAAACGTTTTCACTTTAGAACGCTAAGTACACAAGCCTATCCCTCCAAGATACATACTGTCTCATGACAATAAAAATCGCGCTCCAAAGTTATTTACGTCGATTAACTATTCACATATAAAAAGAAAGATATGCATGGAGAGTTTCAACACTACTCTGAAGTGAATCACTTTATTAAGTGCTTGCTTTCTTCACCAAGTACTGATCGTTCATAGACTTTTCACAGTTCTTTTTTTTGGTTTCCCCTATGTTGTTTGAACCTGTCGACGTGCTAGTACCTGTAGAGAAGGTATTCTGCCTGACCAGTTTACACTGAAATTTAAGAATATGCCATATGGTAACAATTTCATTGTGACTGCGCCACTTTTTGATTAGTGTCCTTGACCTGATAATGTCTCATTACGCAAAGGGTAGATTTCAACATCCTTATTGAAAAGGGTCTTTCATCTTGGTGGGGTTGGGAGATAGAGAAACTATGTACGAAGTCCCTTTCTCGATTGGGAGCTTAAACACGCGACTTTTTTGAGCCACGGACGGAAACCGGAAGAGATTCGTTTTCCTTCTTAACTTGTCTTGGCACTACCACATTTATATTAGCGAGTATTTTTTCTCCATGAGAGACGATTACAGGGACTACTGTCTGGGTATGCGAAATGTTCACTTCCTGTTTCCGTCCTTGGCTCAAACCAGAAGTGATGTGTTTTCCTTCTTAACTTGCCTTGGGACTACCACATTTATATTAGCGAGTATCTTTTCTCTATGAGAGACAATTAGCGGGGCTGCTGTCCGGGTATGCGAAATGATCACTTCTGTTATTGATTGTGTACAAAGTGATTGGCTTAAGCAAAGACGAAGCTCCATCCAAAAGAATGAATCATTTTACTGCTGCACTACACCCTGGATCAGAAGCCAATATATGCTCAAAGACTTTTTCAAAACCGTTTGAATTTGCTAATGTGTAACGTGTTGTAAGCTAAATTATAATGAACAGCTATTCGGGACATTTCATAAAGGGTCATCTCCTTCCTGTTGAGGAACTGAAAGACGTCATTGTTTTTTGGCATTACATGCATGTACTCGGTTTCGTTCAGTCGCAATGAATTATGGTTGAAAGGTTGAAAAATAGCCGTAAAAAAGTTGATTCATAACTGAATTAAAGGTAATTAAGTGCAGTACATGTTTAAAGCGTGTTGTGTCATAATGCGACCCTACATCATTAATACGATCACCCCGTTAATGTGACCAATTTTCCATGAAACAAAGGTGGTCTTATGAAAGTTAGAAATTCCAGGCAAATCAAAGGTATAGACTATACATGGGAGAAAGGAAGACATACCGTGCATTTTTACCTTTCGACACACTCATCCGAAAAATCGGTTTTTGCCCTGAGCGGGACTCGAACCCACGCCTCCCTGATTACTAGTCGGGCATGCTAAGCCACTACACCATCAAGGCTACCACGCTGGCAACGCAGCAGATTAATGAGGGATCCCCACGCTGCTAAGTCACCTCATCAATCTGCTGCGTTGCCAGCGTGGTAGCCTTGATGGTGTAGTGGCTTAGCATGCCCGACTAGTAATCACGGAGGTGTGGATTCGAGTCCCGCTCAGGGCAAAATCCAATTTTTCGGATGGGTGTGTCGAAAGGTTAAAATGCACGGTATGTGTTCCTTTCTCCTATGTAAAGGTGGTCTTGTTTTTGGGGTTCCACTGTATGTACAGAAATGGACGTTATGGGATGCACACGGATTTCAATAAGCGTCACGCAGTTTCCCTTTGCTTAACCTGCGATCAGGCGTTCTTTTTTAGGGAGGGCGCGAAGAGTAGTGTTAAGAGTGGATGAAAAACCATGCCTGCAATAGTAAAGAAAAGATTGTTTATTAACTCAATTATTTTCTGTTTTCTGTTTTTTGACGTATGACATATAAGCTTTGCTAAGCGCGCAGATATCGAATTCCACTGTTGGATACATCATCATCATCATCATGAGCTTCGAACAAATGCCGACTTTGAAAAAAGATGACGTAAAAACCACAGGTATGTACAGAAATGCAAGTAATGAGAAGCATGCGGATTTCAATAAGCGTCACTCAGTTTCCCTTTGCTTAACCTGCGATCAGGCGTTCTTTTTTAGAGAGGGCGCGAAAATTAATTAGGCCTACTTTCAATAAGCGTCAAGCAGTTTCCCTTTCTTACCCTGCGATGAGGCGTTCTTTTTTAGAGAGGGTGACAAAATTAGGCCTACTTTTCCCGCGTTTATCAAGAAAACTATGCCTAAATTGCTCTTCTCCGGCAAGTATTTCACGATTATTCCGTGTTGTTCACCTTGTACAATACAGGCGAAGTATCTTGTAACTGGATGGGTACGAACGGTTTTTAAGTCTAAACAGAAAATGACCGTTTCATTAGGCGCGGTTACACGGGACACTTTTACCGCGGTAAATGACCCTTTTACCACGGAAAACTGCACTTAGTCCGTGTGACCGACATTTCCCAAGGTAAACTTCCCATGTTAAATTTCCATGGATACGTCAAAAAGATCAGTGGAAGCGCCCATGACATTTAACGTGGGAAGTTGGAAGGGTGTTTTGATGCCCGAGGTACAAGAGCCAATCGCGATGCTGATAAAGTTGTGATTAAATTTCCCGCCAATGAATTGCGTGAGATTTCGTTTTACCTCGGTAATCTTCGTAACGTGTGACCCCTAGTTAACACGGTATACTAAAACCCAAGTGTGAGGCACCGCGGGATAATTTACCATGGGAAATGGCATTTACCATGGGGTATGTAACCCCATCTATTGTTGTATGCTCACGTTGTCGTCAAAACCTAAAATTTGGTGATCTCACGTTGTTGTTTTGTGGAGTACGGCAAAAAATGCAGGGAAGTTCGTGCTGCACGTTCAGCACGAGTATTTTTCCTTTTTAAACCAATCATATTTTTGCTTTGTGGCGTCGTCGTTGTCGTAGCCGTCGTCTTTGCTTAAACTCCATAGTAGTCTCGGAATACGGAGTATTAACGTCACGAAGTGTCATCAAGTAAGGATAAACTGGTGCATTTACTCTAAGCTAAAAATAACGCTAATCTTTACTCAGTACCTTATAATTAGAAATAGATAGGAAATGCTTAGACTTAAAGGGACAGTGCGTTTTGGAAATCAAAATTTAATTACTCGTATTTCTGGGCACAAGTGGAAAAGCCTGATAGAATTTTGTAATAAGCTCTTTTCATCGTTGTTAAGGACGGTGCCTACTATTGTTATTGCGCATACGTTCCGCGCATCTCTAGATACTCGGGTTTCCTATCAGTGAAGCTTACTAATACACGGATATTTTTGCGCAGTTTAAAACTATCCGGAGAAAGTAGATCTTAGTAAGTACTCTTGGTATCCAAAAAGAAAATTGGGGGTAACCATGCATTTTTGAGAGATAAATAAGCTTACATTTGAGAAAGAACGCCATACATTGCTTTGTATTTTAAAGCTTTTTACAAATATTATGCATGAATTATCTTAGAAAAATGCGTGGTTACCCCCAATTTTCTTGTTTCATTTCAATAACACTTGTCAAGATCTACATTTCCTGCATAATCATAAACTGGGGCAAAAATATCTTTGAATTAGTAAGCACCGTCCTTAAGCACTTTAGTGTGGCGTCACGAGGTAAAAACTTTTACCCTTACCTTATTGTTAGAAATAGGTAGGAAATGCTTAGAATTAAAGGAACAGTTCGTCTTGGATATCAAAACTAATTACTCGCATTTCTGGGCATAAGTGAAAAAGCCTGACAGAATTTTGTAATGAGTTTTTTTCATCGTCGTTGAGCGCTTTCAATAGCATGCCTCAGTTTCAAAGCGAGTCCTGGTGCACAACCATTCAAATGGAAATTAGTTGCATATTCGTAAGCCAATCAAATTCATTTCCCCTTCAATAGTTGAGTTCCAAGATTCACTTCGAAACCGAGACAAACAGCAACTCGGAAATGGCCCATTCGGTTAAAGCTCAATTCAATATATCGTTGCTATCAACGGAAATAGCTCTTCAAATATATTTTAGATTTGGACAAAAAGTAATTTAATCAAAGTCAGAATCTGGAAGAAGATTCTCCTGTAACTTCGCTTGCTCTGTATAAGTAACTGTTAACCAATCAGGATCAAGTAATCAAGCTTTCTTGATTAGCCAAAGTGCTCTCCTGATTAGAAAAAAAATGTCCCGTCCGTCTCAGCCAATCAGCATTCAGTAATTTTACCTTGTATGTGATAAGATATACGAGCATTTGGTTTTATCGAAGGAGTTGATCATGCAGGGTAACGTAAACACAATAAGAAAAAATTATCAGCTTAAGGGATCCGAGGATAAGCCCGGCTTCGTCCGAGTGAATCGAGGAATTGAAAAATACGATCATTTGGTTTTATCGAAAGAATTGATAAAGGTAACTTAACCACAATAAAATAAAAAAAAAAGATTTTTCAGGTGCAGGGTTCTGAGCGTAAGTCCGGCTTCATCCGAGCGAATATTAAATGAGAAATTGTGGGTTGTAAATAGTCTTTGTCAGAGATAAAGGAGCCTTGCTATTGGTTGGAACCATGGGGACATGAAGAGACAATGAAAGAGAGGAATGATCCTCGCAGTTTTCTGGACAATTTAAGCAATTGTCTGCTCTAGAGACCTGAAAAAATATAAACGTTTCTTTCATGAAGACACGATAAAGTAATTAAATGAGAAGCATGCACTGATTCCGTAAGGATTGAGAGTGCCGAATTGAAAAATAAATAAGACGCACTAATGTGGGAATAGGATTTCAACCAGGTGAAAAAGCTCTCTAGGCCTCTTTCAAAAATGCTATAATACTTGACCCTCCTCCCTCTCTCCCCAAATTCTGCAGAAGCATTGTTCTTGCAATTGTTTTCTCCACAAGTCTCAAGAGAAACTGGAAGAAATGCTTAATATGCAAAATGTCGGACGGCAAACAAAGAGTGTTATGGTATATTTTTGAAAAAGTGGCCTACATATTATCAAAAGCTCTATTGCTGTATTTCGCTTCGTTGCTTCATCAAGAAGCTGCCGTGTAGCAACATCGATTGAAGAAGAAGAAAGATTATCTGGTCTTCTTTTGCAAACGGTAGAGAGAATAGTTTCCTGCAGAGCCTCTTCATAACCATGGCCAGAAAATTTATACGCAAAACGCCTTAGCACACTCTCTAGCTATAGTTCATGATCCGAAGAAGATGCTGGCGAACCGTTGCGACAAATTTGAGCATCGTATTTTCAGACGGATATAAGTGACGTCAGAAATACACTGTTTCACATGAAGAATGGAGTAAGTCAGAACCTATAGCAAGCGAAACCCAAGTGATTCTGTTTAAGGTCCTTCTGGAAGCAATCCTGCATATGCATCAACATGGTGTAAATAGTTCCTCTGAACTTCAAATAGACTTGTTAAAACAATTTCAGATTTGACTGTCACGCTTTGTGGCAGACTCAGATAATCCGCGCATGCGCCTTGTTACATCACGGTCCTAGAAGAGGCATTAGGGAGTTTAAGCAAAGACGACATCTGTCGCAACGACAAGGTCACAAAGCAAGAATATCATTGGTTAAAAAAAATGAAAGAAAAATAATCGTGCTGCACATGCAGTGTAATTTCTGTTCATTTTTCGCTGTACTCCATAAAAAAGCAAAGTGCAATACAAGCAAAGCACAATCAAATCGCGGCCTCTGATCTTTAGACCTCAACGTGAAAGTTCAAAGTTAATGGAAAGAAGAGTGCCAAATGTTATAAAAACCACTTTTTAAGTTTTTCTCCATAATATCAAAGGAAGTTCCCTCATCATTAACTTCACTGTCGATACGAAGTTTTTGCTCGAAAGTGGTCCCACTCAAGATGGTACCGTGGGTATCAGTTTTGGCAGGGTGAAAACAATAGATTGTACGATCCAGTCGTTTTTTGTTTAAATGTATCAGTGATAGATACGACATGAATAGAAAAACTCCGCAGATTTGTTTAAATTTAGCACCATTTAATTTGTCGGTTTACTCATAGTTAATCAAGGGACAGGTTATGAAACCTTAAAACTTTCAAAAGCGAGAACAATGTTGTCGCAATCGATGTTGAATTGACCGAGACAGTGCACAATCTTTTGTTTACGCTTCGCACGGGATCGCAAATTAGTTGCGCACAATTTAATTGAAAGATTCTCGAAAAAAGGCGTGTTTTGTGCACCGTCAAGGCCAAAAATACAGACGAAAACATGAAATAAAAAGACTTGCTGAGTTTCATAACCATCTCTATGCATACTTATGGTTTACTGTAAACTTAAGCATTTATAAAAAAGGAAATACCTTGTACATTCTTCGGATTTGATGAAAGAAGCTACTATTTGCCATGTAGCAGAAATTAAGAACACTTGTTGTAGGTTCACCTTAAAATTTTCAGTCGGGGAAGGCATTTAAGCTAAAATCTTGCCGATTGACTCTCATACTTTGACTATATTAAAAAGTTCAAAGGCAATTTTAACATCTATGAGTACTGCCCAAGAAGCGCAAAGTTACGTGACTGGAACCAAACGGCGTGGATTAGTTTGGCAACTAAAAAGAGTTTCAATTCGTACTGCACTTTTATGTTATAACACAGTTTATTGTCAGTTGAGAGTACAGAGGAACAAAAAACAGACAAATGTAAATGCAGTGCTAACGCAAAAAATGGAAAGGATATTCTGGCCAAGAACTATCTCTAACGAAGACCTTTACCGCAGAACCAACACAGCATCAATAACAGTTAAGATCAAAAAGAGGACATCGCGGTGGTTGGGACACATTAACAGAATGGCCCCTAATGCCATCCCCATCCTCCTCAGGAAGATATTGAACCAAGTATTGAACTGTGGAAATTCTAGAGCTTACTACATTTCAATTTCACACCGAAAAAAAAGGAGAATTCAATTGCGTTCCCTATGCAATTTTGAAGGAAATAAAAACTATGGACTGTTTCACGACTGCCATCGCGAAGTCCCAGACAGTATAAAGCTTGTTCTCAAGATACGCTTGAATTTTCATTAAGTATTTGTCCGAAGTGTTATGCCTCTTAATTAACTGATGAAAGCGTGTTAAAATAAAACAACCTGTTTTGTTTTGTTGCATTTTCCCTGCTTCAATGTTTCCTGGCGGCGATTATTCCTGTAATATCGATCTCTTTTCTTTTTGTTTATTGAAAACCAGTACTCAGTCTCACTCGGTCAAATTTCTCAAAGGGAACCTCCACTTCAACTTCAAACCAGGGGGTGCAGTGATGGCGCAGTGATGGCGCAGAGGTCAGAGCGCTCGTCTCCCACCAATGTGACCCCTGGTTCGATTCCCAGACTCAGCGTCATATGTGGATTGAGTTTGTTCGTTCTCTACTCTGCACCGAGAGGTTTTCTCCGGGAACTCCGGTTTCCCCTCTCCTCAAAAACCAACATTTGACTCAATTTGCGGTATTTGTTAATTTCAGTTTACAGTGTCCCCAATTAGAGCTCCAGCGCTAAAGTGACTAAACACTTAAATAAAGTGCCTTTCCTTTGCTTTCCTTTCCTTTGCTTTCCTTTGCTTTCCCTTTACAGTCAAGTCAATCCAAAATATTTTCAAAGAAAGCGTTTGTATCCGAAAGAAACAAGTTTAAAATCGCCTATTTTTATTTTCAAATTTCGCGGGTGCCGCCATCTTGAATAATTTTGACGTGTTACGGTTGCCCTGTTGTTATTAGCCAAAATCTCTTTGTGTCAGAACAATAGGGCAACGGTAACACGTCTCAATTATTGAAGATGGTGCCGATAAACTCGGTTCCAGGCTTTACCGCTACGCCCGTAAGGGCACCGAGTTATAAAACAAGTTAGATTTCAGTTTCTTTTTTTTTTCGGTGCAGCAAAATGCACAATAGAAAGCACTTGGCGGTGTTTGATTGGGCAATGCACAATAGCAAGCACGTGGCGCTGTTTATATTGGTTATTAGAAGCGAACCACGTAGTCCAAAATCATGGAGAGCACTGTAATGCGTTGTTTGGATTACTGAAGATTGACGTTGCGTTGGCTTCATCGATTTCTGCTTGGGGCGCTCAAAACACATACAAAGAAAGGTACACACTTTTCGCGTTAGACCCACACTAAAAGATGTCGAGCGCCAGCTTCGAAACGCCTACGGGTCGTTCCGCGAACTGAATGAGACTGAAATGTACTCAAATGTAACTAGCCATATTAGCGATCGTGTTCATTGCCATCTCGTGTATATAGCTCTCTTCTAGTTATCATCAGTGGAGACTGTGATCAACTCTTTAGAAAATAATTGTGATGTAGTTTGAAAGGCTGTACAGTTATTTGATTCTCAATGACAATAAAGACTTGATTCCAAAGGCGAAATACAGAAATACAAAAAGTTTCTTTACTTTAGTTGTGATTTGCGTGTGCATCGACATAGACGTGACCGAGAAACGAGCAGAATTACAGAGAAAAGTCTGAGACGTCTATTTCATAAAAGCAGAAAAAGGAGGAAATTTGCTGGAACATATTTGGTTAACAATGTACCGAGGTCATCCAAATTTCATCGTATTACTAGGAGATCACTTGCTCGTAAAAATAAGTATAGGAGGTACCTCAGGTATGCGTTTAAATCTCAGCACGTGGTATGTGACACTTTTCCAAAAGCGTGGATTAACAGGTAAATGCAAAATGAAAGTTAAATTTAACACAGAAATCAGGAATACCCGGTACGATTTATAAAAGATTGTTGTTGTTTCTTTTTCTCAGAAATGATACGTATTTATTTTAAATTCAGGGTGAACTATTTACACACTGAGTTAGAGTGGTCAATCAATTCGAAATCTAAACATCTACGAGATACACTTGAAAACAAACTTGTGAACACGTGAACCTGAAGTATCGCAAATCATAATGCTGAGAAACACAAAAGCGAGGGAAATGGATCATGCATAGGATGTTTGAATATCTGAATGATTTTGGGTTAGATTAAAGCGATATATTGTTAAAATTTTTAAAAGTTATCCCTTTTCGTCTTAATTAGTAATTTAAACAACTCTTAGTGATAAATAGGCCATTTCCGAGTTCATGTCTGCCTCATCTTCAAAGCGAGTCTAAGTGCGAAGTTTTTGTGATGGTAATTGGTTCTACTTTACATATGAAAGAAAACTAATTATCATAAGAAAAACTTCGCACTTAGACTCGCTTTGAAGAGGAGGCAGACATGAACTCGGAAATGGCCTAGGCTTAACGAGGAACCAGTTATTGTAAAGTTAGTAATTGCCATGGTTCATATGTAACACATGTTATAGACCATTCACGGAAAACGGAATTTAAAATGTTATGCAGGGTTATGTATTTGTAGGTAAAATTAGTGTTTGTAGACTTTATGCTTCGATTTAGTGTGCACATAAACAAGTAGCTTTTCTTCTCTTTAATGGTTGATATTCCTTGACAGGCTTCTCACCGTTCAGAGAGTTTGCGTTCACATTTCTATGTTTATTTCTCGAGAGTTTCAATAGAAGAAACGAAATAAATATGACAGACCGAGTGACCCACTTGCATTACAGTATTTTATCTTTTCTCTTGCCCTCACAATTCCGTTAACAAAACACTATTTTTGTTTTGTGAAATAGTTTCTTATTAAAGTCTGGTCCAACGTGACCGCATGGTATACTGCTGGTAAGTTCATCCTTTGCAGGGACATAACCTAGAAAAACCCTGGTTCACATCCCATTGATCCTAGTAAAACAACTGTCAACCTGATTGGTAGTGAATTTGCAGCTATGTCTCTATCTGCTATTACATATAATTATGACAGGAAATAAATTACTTCTCTAACAGACTTGGTAATTATTATTAATGTAGGAAATGAATTCCACACTGCTTTATCAAGCTTATCGAGACGAACATATTTAATGTTAACAGAATTACCTGTAGAAGTCATAGCATCCAGCACAACTTTTCAGATTCAATACAGCCCAAGTCATATTGGTAATGTACATGGAAGTTGCACAATATATTTTGCTTACTGTGTGTCTTTGATAGGTGCTTTCCAAAATTTGATCACATAGAGTTATATTCTTTTATTTTGACAATTGGATGCATATTACTGTGAGTATGATTTAAATTACAAGAAATTCGATTCTCGTGCTATGGGATTAATTTGGCACTGGCCATCCTGAAGGAAGTTGTGTACTTCTAAAAGTATTTCTAAAAAGTACTTCTAAAAGTGTCGAGATATAGTGCAAATCTTCACGTGTCGTGCACGTGAACAGGTGACCTTTATCTGGAGCACTGCACGAAAAGTTGGTCATCTTGTAAAGATGTTTTCACACGTCGTTTCTCTTTCATTTTTTTCTGCAAAAGATGTTTCGATTAGTCATTTCGTTTCATCTTAAACCGTTCAATTAGCGTTTCCTTTCTCAAACACTGACCACAAATACCCATCGATCAGCAAAAAAAAAAAAAAAACTATGTGCTTAGCCATTTTGAACTTAATACACTATTTAACCTCGTTTCCATGGTCCAGTACTAGTGACGTGGTCATTGTCACCACCTATAATGAAGATAATCTGGGTCCGGGTATTCACTACATACACATTCGAACATCATGAAAAGCGCAATGTAAGGCTGATGTAAGAAGGACAAGACTTCTCTCTTTTTTTTCTTTAGTCCTGAATTAACCATACACCACTGTAATTTTGCAGGCCCGAGTTTAGGCTAACTGTAGCCTCTTGTTTTCGTAGAAACGAGAGAGGATGTTTAAGTCCTCCATCGTCAATTACCAAACGTGAACAACAACGCACTGGGTTTCTACCATTATTTTCAAGATATCCTTTTTGCATGGGTAGTTCATATTCAAGTTTATCAACTTTAAGTGTGCGGTATAGACTGACAAAACCATTCCCTGGGGCGGAAATTTTTATTTGGTCTCGATTTACACGCGGGGACGCACTGTCTCGTTTGGACCAGCAGTGCGTTCGTTAATTACCGGTAATATTGGTCTGTCAGATCCCTTTTTTCTGCTGGTTCATGTTTCTAGGGCTAATTGTTACGATGGAATCTTGGTTTTGTGAAATCTTAAAGCTCTCCTTCGTCTTAACTTGTTCATAAAGGCATTCCTGTTGTGCAAAGCTCCGTGATCTCAGCATACATCAACACTTCACAAAGGCCACTTCTTTGCCCTCCCTTTAATTGCGTTCTTTTCAAAGCTCGCTGGTTGCATAACAGACAAATTTCTGGGAATCAGAAAACCATAAAAAAAAAAAAGAAAAAAAAAAACAATCCCAATGATTGGCTAATGGTCAAATGTCTCCAAGATATCACGAAGGCAATACGTTCGCGACGGGGTGAAGTTTAGCAACATGGATATCCCAAAATTGCTTTTCAATCTTCGCGAAGAAGCCTCTTGTCCGGTGTGTCAAGACATCCTTAAAGATCCAAGATACCTTTCCTGTTTGCACAGTTTCTGTTTGCACTGTTTGATAAACTGGCATCGAGCGAGTGGCGGTCAAGTTGATTTAAGTTGTCCGAAATGCCAAGGCCGTAGTAGAGTTCCTGCAAGTGGTGATTTGAAAGATCTTCCCACAAGCTTTTTTCTCAGCGGCTTCATCGATGCCCTGGCTATTAAAGAATCTGACAAAACACAAGTAACATGCGGAAACTGCGACAAGAAAAGCTCTAAAACGTCGTACTGCTTCGAGTGTTGCAAATTTTATTGCGAAGAGTGTTTAATTGGCCACAACATAATGCGAGGCTACAAAGATCACCGCGTTCTTGCCTTAAAAGAATTTAAAGATAAAGACTATGAGGTAGTGGTGAAACGACCCGTGTTTTGCCCAAGAAAGGGGCACGAGAAAGAAGAGCTTAAGTTCTTTTGCAAAATATGTCCCGAAAATTCAATTTGTCAAACTTGTGTTATCTTGCATCACGCGGGACATGCTAAGAGACGTCGATGAGATTCCGCTACATCACTTCTCCTCGAATGCCTAAGATCACGAGGAAGCTTGTGGAACACCAGAGTAAAGTCCTATAGGGACCGCAACAAGAAAAAGGCTGAACACGAAGAGATTCTTCAGCTATTAAGAGATGAAATACCTGGTTTAGATGTTGTCATGCCGAAAGGTTTGCTTGAAGACTGCGTATCTTTATGAGAAAGCTTGAAATCATTAAAAATGTACTTTATTGAAAGAGAATAGATATTTCACGTTAAATGATAAAACTACTGTGACGTTCATGTATCGCAATTGCCTTTCATTTCAAGGAATCATCAATGAATGAATGATGTGTTTGCAACACATATAATTTTAATTTTGCTCTAAGGTAAAATCCAGAGTCTGCGAACTACCTAAAGAGAAGAATTAAGAAAAGTAACGAAGTCCGAGGGCACTGGAAGTGGTGCAAGTGATATATATGTCCCTAAGTGGAAGCAGTTTGAGGAATGTTCTTTCCTGGAAGATGTCAGTGTGTCATATCATACAACCCTTTCCAATGTCCCATCATGTGAATCTCCTAGTACACCAAGTAGCAGTTCTACTGGTGATCTTGATGAAGCAGAACATGAGACGAGCCCACACGCTGCAACAATCAGGCAGCAACCAAGTAAAAAGGAAAGAAATGCACAGTTGTTGGACACTGCGGCATCAGCTTTAAGTGAGCTAGCCAAAGGAGCCACCAGCTCATCCAAGGAAGATGATGAATGGGATATATTTGGAAGAGATGTTGCCAATTCTATACGTGCAATAAAAAGTGAGGACTTACAACGTCGTGCAAAATTTGCTGTTCAAACAGCTATATCAAACAACAGGACATGCAATGCAACAACAAGCCTTCCAGCTTGCAGCAGCTTCAAATTTATATACCTGCTTTAATACACATGAAGGTCATGGCACTAATTACCATAACTTTTAGTCTGCTGCTTGTTTTATAATTAAAAGGTTCCCTATGAACCTAACTGCA
>OX421456.1:9156612-9161612 GCA_949126865.1 Montipora capitata | reverse complement strand
GACCTGAGAAAGAGTTTGGTTGTGTGGTCGACCTGAGAAAGAGTTTGTTCGTGTGTTCGACCTTAGGAAGAGTTTGGTCGTGTGTTCGACCTTAGAAAGAGTTTGGTCTCAAGCGACCGCTACCCCAACAACTGTCTAGAGGTAAAAGGCCACGATTTTATCCGTATCCACATCGCCAGCCCCCTGTGTGCTTCTCCTGTCGCAAGCGAAGCCACTTTGCAAGGTCTTGTAATTAAGTCTCGACTAGGGGCAGTTCCAGCCACCGTAAACAAAATTAGGAGTGTTACACCCAGATTTTGTTAATATGTGGCGTTATTTAAATGTGTTTCATGCTACTCATATCGTCCCGTTTTTTGTTCGTTTCTTTTTATCTTCCTTATTGTTATCATTTTTTTATTTGTAGTCGGACTTACTTCTTTCCCCTCCCGCTCCTTGCCGTACCAGAAGGGATTCTAAACCACTCCCTATAACCTGTCTCAGGACGGGTTCCTGGTCCGGCCAGGCTGGTGGGTGTTGCCTTCCTTTTCTTTTCCTATGTTCTTTTTGTTTGGGGTCTACCTTCGCATAGATCGTCATTTCCTTTTTTTTTCTATCCTTTTTTATCGTAGATCAAGCCCCTCTATTCCTTTGCGGACAAACTTACAAGTCTTAAGCACTGCCATTGCGAAGTTGTGTGCTGCGATTTGGAGGGTCATCCCACCAGCTGGGCCGGAGACTGCTATCTCTTCCGTTCCACCAACAAGAAAGGCGCCGTGTCTAACAAACCATTCATCGGCTCTGCGATTGCTAATCGTCTATCTCTCCACATGGCTACACTCAGAATGCCTAATGGCGAAACTATGCACCGCTTCCGTAGCGGGTGTTCGATAATTGTCTCTCATAGATGTTTCCCCAGAAAATGGAGCTAGGCATGTGGGGTGGAAATCCCTCCAGACGACCGAATACTACATGCAAAAAGGAACGGTCTTGAAGATGTCCCACGCTGCTTCGGTCTTGGTTGACAGCGCTTCAACGGTTGCAGGGGACCCTTCTGCGGCAATTTCAGTAACAAATCTGTTTCGCGTCAAAAACGAATTGCGAGGTTTTTCTCTCGCCTTTCCTTACAACTTCATATGATCTTGTCTTGGAAAGGGGGGTTATTTATTTTCTGAGTTTTGGGGAGAGTATTATTAAATTCCTTGTTGCGGTGCCTCTTTTGTTTTCCGTTTCCATTGCTTTAGAGCGGAAGGTGGTGACAAAATCTCGCTCCCCATAACTTAGTATCGCGAAGGCAGTCAGTGGTTTTATTGACAGTGTAAATGGTATACTATTTTCACTGTCAAAATAGCCACGGATTTAGCCTGCGCGCAACGCCGGTATCCTTGTAACACCTCAGGGTTTAGGAGACAATGCTATTCAAGTCCCCAGGGAACTCATTTGCCTTTTTATGCAAACCTTCTCTGGTTTTCGGTCTCTTTCGCCAAGTTACGCCGTTCTGGTCCAGTGTGGAATTTTTTGCCTCTCCCACCTCCCCTTCGGCGACGCGTGCATCTTTCCCCTATCTCTGTCTTACGACCCTCTGCCTCCGCAAAATCTCGCTTCCCATAACTTAGTATCGCGAAGGCAGTCAGTGGTTGTATTGACAGTGGAAATGGTATACTATAAACACTACCACGAACAGCACGGCGAAGTCCCGAAAGACCTACTGAGGCGTTTTAGCATTCTGAAAAAGTGTAGAAATAAGTTCGATTGTTTGGTGAATGAAATGCTTTTCATCAGAGACCTAAAACCCACTCGGAACGTGCAAAGCGATTCAATTCGCGCAAAAGGATTTATATTAATTAGCTTCAAACACTGTCTGCTAATTTCTTGTTTCACCTTTCCGCAAACTTTGTAATTTTTATTTCTCTTTGACAATGGCGTCATGAAGACACCGAAACGTCGGTTTTTATCGTTAATAGATTAAATCAATAAGTAATTTAAAAAATCGATAATCACATAGATGCAGCATTCGATTTCTATCGATTTCCAAAATTAGTCGATTAATTAGTATTGATTACGATCGATTATGTTCGATTTCTATCGAGTATCGAAACTATCGATTAGTTACGTTCTAAAAATGGCAGCTACCGCACGGAAGGAAAACACTTGATAAAACAACACGAAACTTGCTTGCAACGATAAAGAATACTCCCTTCAAAACCATCCGTTGTAAATCTTTACGTTTCTTTGTCTTTGACTTCTGACACATTGTTTATGCTTAACAAATAACTGGATCTCAGCCAGTAAACAATCTCACACCTTCAAGCCATGTGCTCGTTTAATTTTAATTTAATTTAATTTAGAATTTATATAGCGCTTATAAGAACAATTCTAAGCGCTTTACATAAGTTTGAAATAGCAAATAACCTAATTTACAATAGAATATAGAAAAAAAAAAAAACTAATTACAAGAAGGAATAACATTAAATAAATAACATTAAATAAATAAATAAATAAATAGCCAAAACTCAAATGCCAGCTTAAAAAGGTGCGTCTTTAGCCTAGACTTAAAAAGCAATAAACTATCAGACAAACGTACATTTTGTGGTAACTCGTTCCACATTAGAGGCGCGTGCACTGGAAAAGACCTGAGACCATAACTCATCTTATTATATACTCAACAAAATATCTTGTTTCTGATTGGCCAATGGCGAATGCATGAATAGGTTATAGAGTGCAATCCGGAAGTTGCTATAGAAACACCCGGGAAGCGCCAAATTTGAACACCAAAGTGAAAAAAAATGGCTGACAGTCAGTTTGCTTTGTCAAACCAAAACATCTTTGAGCAACTTAAAGAAAATGCGAAAAACAAAAACAGATTGAAAGCTACACAGACCTGATTGAATGTTGGCAAACATGGGCAACTGAAAGAAAACTAAACCCAAACCTGGAAGAATACCAGCACGAACAAAGTGGTGCGTTTGAGTAATTTTGTTGAGAATATAATAAATAAAAAATCGTACGAACCTGCTCGTGCATTTCGTGATTTATGGTCACTCGTGATGTTTTGAAAGTTCTCAAATTGCACTCGCCTATGGATCGTGCAATTTTGAGACCATCACTCGTGCCCATAAATCACGAAATGCACTCGCGTTCATACAATTTCCTATACATATTGTACTTAACAGGCTTGAGCTTTAACGGAGCAGAAGAAGAGCGCAACGATCTGGTTTGCTTATAAGTCTCTAAACGTTCTTGCAAATAACATGGCGCAGAATCATGTAAACATTTAAATGTTAGTAAATTGATCTTAAATAATATTCTATATTCTATAGGCAGCCAATGAAGCTCCTGAAGAACGGGTGTAATGTGCTCGTATAATACTCTCTATGCATCATTGGAAATACTAAAGTAGTACTTCATGTAACAATAGTGTTTTATCAAGAAAACCCTTTTCACATAGTATACAAAAATTTGGTTTTATCAACGGAGTTGATAATGTAAATTGGCCACCGTACAGAGATTCTAAAAGCTGACGTTTCGAGCGTTAGCCCTTCGTAAGAGCGAATCGAGGGATTATGGGTTACGTGTAGTTTTTATAGTAGAGTAGGAGCTACGCTATTGGTGGTAACATGGCAACGTGAAAAATAGGAATATATTAGTTAAATGAAAAGCGTTCGTTAATACCGTGAGGATTAAGGGTGCCGATTTGAAAGATGAATTTTTGTTCCAGATTCTTGCGGCTTTCCGTCGTACCTAGATGTAGGGAAAGGCCGCAGATAGCCATGTGTTTTTTGGAGTGGTTAGGCAGATTAAAATGGCGAGCGACTGGCTTAGATGCATCCTTGTGATTCTTCTCAACATCGCGAAGGTGTTCGCGGAATCGGTCGCCTAGTCGTCTACCTGTCTCACCAATGTATAATTTATTGCATAACGTACAGGTTATGCAATAAATGACATTTGCGGAGGTACATGTGAAACGATCGGTGATCTTAACAGATCGCTTAGGTCCCGATATCTTGCTAGTGTTAACAATGAAAGGACAAGTTTTGCATCGTGAGCGCGCGCATTTGAAAGTGCCGGGTTGCTCGTTAGTTATTGCATAACCTGTACGTTATGCAATAAATTATACATTGGTGAGACAGGTAGACGACTAGGTGACCGATTCCGCGAACACCTTCGCGATGTTGAGAAGAATCACAAGGATGCATCTAAGCTAGTCGCTCGCCATTTTAATCTGCCTAACCACTCCAAAAAACACATGGCTATCTGCGGCCTTTCCCTACATCTAGGTACAACGGAAAGCCGCAAGAATCTGGAACAAAAATTCATCTTTCAAATCGGCACCCTTAATCCTCACGGTATTAACGAACGCTTTTCATTTAACTAATATATTCCTATTTTTCACGTTGCCATGTTACCACCAATAGCGTAGCTCCTACTCTACTATAAAAACTACACGTAACCCATAATCCCTCGATTCGCTCTGACGAAGGGCTAACGCTCGAAACGTCAGCTTTTAGAATCTCTGTACGGTGGCCAATTTACATTATCAACTCCGTTGATAAAACCAAATTTTTGTATACTACTTCCCCACCGACGCAGCCCCACAGTTTCTTTAGAAACTACCCCTTCATCCTTTTCACATAGAATAGACACTAATGATGCCCGAGTTGGCAGGTTTTACTTATTAGTTTGAATGAATTACATGTACAAATACATAAAGACTGCTATGTATTTCTGACCTTACCTGTATCCATCTGAGAATACGCTGCTCAAATTTTTTGAAATGGTTTTCCAGAATCTTTCTTTTGCAACGGTTTGCCGGCATCTTTCTTCGGATGAAATAAAGAGTGCCATTCTCTAGTTCATCCGAAGAAGATGCTGGCGAAGACAAAGGCGCTGTGTGTATAAATTTTTTAGCCATAGCTACGAAGTCTACGAGAAGGCTCCGCAGAAAGCTATTCCCTCTACCTTTTGCTAAAGAAGCATACATGTCCAATACACACAAACTGAGTAGGGTCGTCTCTTGCTAATGA
>OX421456.1:9134112-9146612 GCA_949126865.1 Montipora capitata | reverse complement strand
TTGTTGATGTCGATGAGGCTTTGGCTAACTTGTAATGTGAATTTGAAGTTGAAAGGACTTAACTTTTCTTATGTTATGAAAAAGCTGCATGTTATCGATTGGCTCCCGGTCACCTCGAAAAAGGGAAGAAAAGCGAAGCGAATAAACTGAGATAAAAATGGCACTGAAAAAAATGGAAATGAAAAAAATAGGAAGAAAAATAGAGGTAAATGACAAATAACAGTGCATAATAATGAACTGTAAAATGAAATCTTACGTAAGCTCAGGAAAAGCGCCACACGGCAAAAAAAATTCAAAAAAGGGGGTCAGAGTGAGATCCTTAGCCCCTTGGCCTTCGGCCAGGGCAATAGGGTGCTTGTTGCAATGCACGTGGATTGTTGAAGTAGTTAGCTGACACTAACAGCCTGTTTACATGGAGGGAGGGTGCCCCAGCTGACCGAGTTACCCGGGAAACCGAGCTACCCTTGAAGAGCCAACGTTTCAAATGTTTCTTTGGAACTCACATCTAAGCGTTTACATGCTAGACAGGGTAACCCACCTTTCCGGGCAGCCCGTCTCCTTGCCTGAGGCACGCTTCCCTTGTTCCTTCCATGTAAACGGTTCATGGCAGGTTACCCCAGATAGCGGACATGAAAAGACCGCCAAAAAACAGCTAAAGCAGTGTCAAATTCCAAGGCAGCTTTTAACCTTCGCTTCCTATGATAGCTACACTTAATTGGTAGAGGGCAAATAATAATCCAAGATACTGAAAAGCGGCTGCTAGCGGAACAAATGATGAAATAATTAAACTTGTGACTGCCAAAACATTTCGTTTTGTCCACCATCTTATTTGTTGTTCTTAACTATCGCTCAAAATAAAGTCTACCATCCATCCCTCTTAGGTAAGCTGCATTTAAAGGCAGGCCATGTATTAACTCTCCTAAACGGGTAACTCGGTTTGCCAGGGCACCCCTCCTCCATGTAAACAGGCCCTACGTAGAACTAAAATAAGGAGAGAATGTTTGTTGCATATTTAAAATGTCACAAGATGAGTGACTTACCTGTAGGTTTTGTTGATGTCATTTTGCTTTTTGTTGGTCGTGGATCGACTACTGCAGGCACAATAGGGTTGTAACTACATACAAGTGGGTCCACAGTTGTCCCATGCAAAATCAGCGTCCAGTTAAAAAGCATTCCTTATCAAGAAAAATGACAAAGAAAAGGAAAGATGAATAACTAAACAAACAAACAGACAAATAAATCATGAAATTGACGTGGGAAGTTTGATTGCCTTGTTTACGAGATGTTGTTCATCAAAGACCTCAAGCCTAATTTAAATACGCAGATGGGCTCCATCATTGCTAAGTTCTCGGTTTAACCTGCAATACATTTAAATATTACTGTTACTTTTAATGACGCATCGTTTCTAAATTGTATAAATTTATATTTAATCATATCGTATTATTTCTTGACTTGAAAATGACGTCTGAGAACGTCAAAACAATTTTTCAAACTTTGTTTTTAATTGTTAAAATGGTTATAAGTTATATTTTATTGCAATTATTTATAGTGAAATACATAAATAAATGAACAAACAAATAATGAACACATAGATAAAAATTGCCAAGAACCAAAAAAAAAAAAAACAACAATAACAGCAATAGCAGAAACAACAACCGCGAGGGTATACACTTTAGAACGGTCTATCGGAAATGATGCGTCTCTGGAAATATTGACAGAGACTAGAATTCTAGGCAGTTAAAATTGAAGTCTCCGAATCTCGGACTCTCCAATTTCAATATCTCGAAGTCTCGACTTCTGACTTTGGATCTCAGATTCTCGGAATTTGTACTTGGTGATAGCCTGAAGTTCAAAATTCCACGAGCTAAAAAAGCAACTGATCTAGTTTGTTTGTTGTCAGCAACTGCGCAATCCATAATATATGGTGCCATGTCTTTGCCTTGAAATTGAGCTTTGTCAGCCAAAATCTTCCCTTTATCATAGTGTTGGAAAGAAACGAGAACGTTCCCCCCCCCCCCCCCCCCCCAATTATTCATGTTTATTGATGTAATTTACTTGTAACAGGCACACGAAAAACATTTTAAGGAGGAAAAAGTTTAATAGTAGAGGTTGGATTATTTAGTTACAATTGCCATGAAACTGGAGCCTGGGACGCAAATGAGATTATGACGTAGTGGTCCAATTACCTTAAATTATGTGCAAGGTCGGGCAATCTGAAATCACTATGCTGAACAATTATAGCCCAGACAAACAAATAGGCTCAAATAGGTTTAGGTTTCAGTAATATTCATTGTTTTGCTACGTAGTAACAATTCTTTTGGTTGTCCAAGTTTCGAATATTCCTTGCGCAACGCCGTAATAAATATCTGGAATAACCAGAGACCAGGGAACCATAACGAGATAACGATGACGTATGACCACAACACAATTTCGCGCAGACAAAAATTGGTTTGAGGCCTTGTCAGACGTTAAATGGAAATTAAACCTCGATTTAATGAACATTTATATGTTCTCTGTATAAAGAACGATATTCTTGAGCCATTTATAGTAAAATGTATGGAAAAGAGCCTAGATACAATGAAACCCTGCCAAATATTCCAGTCTTTAGCCTTTTGGCATCTCCTTAAGTTGTGATTCTACTGCCTAAACTCCGTTTTCATTGGACACAGTGGAAATCTTATTTCGCAAAGGCAAACTTCCTGTTTGCATATATACAGTTTCATTTCTGCTTTCTGGTTTCTTCCCGAGAAAGACAAAAAGCATGTGTTAATTTGGTTGGAATATATTTCAGTAAGATCCCACGCCCACCTCATTGGGAGGGGGAGGTCAAATTTATCCAGAAAAGTTGGGGGGGGGGGGGGGGGGCGCAGGTTCTTTGGAATCCTTTTCATGCCATTGGAACAAATAGGTAAATTTCTCATTCACTGTCATTTGCTTCAGGAAGATTATTTTTAGAGGCATAGTTTTTTCACCGACGTTATACCAATAAGGATTCCAAGACTTTCTCACACCAAAAAAAAAATTTCCTGCCCATGATATTCATAAAATTGTCATTTGCTTTCCTTTCCTAAATCGAGACCAAAAATGATCACTAAACCTTCAGAGTTTAAAAGGAAGCAACAATATTGAACCAAAGCTTGAGTTTTGTTCCAGGAATACTAATTATAATAATGTTTAAATCAAGATGCTCTTTCAGAGAATAAACTTATCAGTCAACACACGAATCATCATTTCCTTACAGTTTTTACAGGAAACACAAGTCTTCTTTCATTGTTTTCAAACCATTTCTTTACATCGAAGGCCAGTTTTCTTTGCATGTACTTAAGGTGTATATGTCGGGTCTTCAACACCTATAGCATGATGAAATGATTTCGAACAACGTTGAGGGATTTGTATTTGTGGAATTTGTTTCGAGCATTTGCGAGGACTAAAGGTGCTCTACATTGCAACATGACTTTATTAATATCAGTAATGACTTATGTGTCAGGGAATATCATAGATATAGACAAGAACTAGCCTTACAATTATAGTAAGGTCTGAGTGCTTGAACACTCATTACAAAAAGGAATTAATGAATCTAAAGTTGGGCAAAAATCGACTAAAAATGTCATTTCCTTACCTCTGAAAGTAGAAAAAAAAAAGTTTTAAAAATCGGTAAAACCACAAAAATGTCTAATTTTCTAACAGTACTTTTCTTTGCATTTATCTGTTGTTTAAAACTTGCTGAAATTGTTTATCATCGAATTTGTGATAAATTCTGAAGTTAAAAACGCCTTTTTGGAATTTGTCATTTCCTCACTTATTGAACATTTTCTATTGCAAAGGTGATAACGTGGGGAAAGAAAACAAGCCTGTTGGGAGTGATCTTGTCATCCATCAAGCAAATTTGCAAAGTTCTTGTAATTTTTTTCCTACATTCCCCAACTTTTGTCATTACCTTACCTTCTGCAACATTCAGTATGTCATCCTTCGGTGCTAATCAGGGCCCAGTTGCTGTTCTTTTAACACGGACAACATTGACACTACAAGTGCACTTTGTGAAAAAACCAGAGATTTGTTGCGTGAAGTAAACGTTTTATAAACGATTTAACATCTATCATGAGCAAAGTAAGGAACTGACATCGCCAGGAACATTATATTGATAATGATAGTAACATAATATAATACAGTTCAAGAGGGAGAGTGAAGGATTCCTAATGGCAGCACAGGATCAGGCATTGCAGACAAACAGTGTAAACAAGGTCATCAACGAGCAGAACATAATCCTCAACATGCAAAATGTGACACTGAACCATATTGCAGTAGAGTGCGACGCTCTTGCTCAGAAGCCATATACGTTGTGGAGACATGACAGGGTCGTAAAGGTTGTCCATTTTCAGTGTTAAGTGTGGTTTTGAAAGGGAAGCAACCTGGTATACGAGAAAATCGACAATTATCATGATTCGGTGCCCTGGTGAAGTGAAGTCGCTTGACTCTGGTTCAAAGCATATTTAACTGACCATACTCACTTGGTTTCATTCAAGGGACAGGCTTCACCTGTTGGGACTATTACAGCGTGTGTTCCACCGGGTTCCATACTGGGCCTGTTACTTTTCCTTATGCTCATCAATGATGTATACTTACATGTCCACCCGCGGATTGACATGTTTGCTGAGGACACCACTCTCCTGGCGTCCAATTATGATAACGTAGAAATATTTTGAGAGCATGCTAGTTGTTGGTGTTTACCATCCTCCCAAGGCATATTTTTGGAAAGTGCATTGATTGATTCCATAACATCAATTACGGATGATTTCCTCGACTCTGTTCCGGATGGTGCTGTTATGTGCGGTGGTGACTTAAACATATTTAATCTCAAACTTTTATCGACCGTTTCTGGCCTTACTGCCCTAGTAGAGTTTCCTCCTAGAGGCGATGCTACTCTCGATAACTGTTAAACCAACAAGCCTGAGCTGTTGCAATCACCCTATCCCTATAAGAACTTGATCAAGACTGATCACAATAGTGTAATACTTCCTCCTGGGAGCAAGTTGAGACTCCTGCGCACTAAGTATCAATTCAGGGATTATCCTGAACATTGTAAGACGGAGTTCATCAATAAGATCCAGACTTATGATTGGTCGTGTTGAATACTCAAGATGTCGACTGTGCGACTGATCGATTAAATAATACTCTTCATAACATCATGGATTTGTGTTTTCCTGTGACAATGATCACCATGTCTACAAGAGACCCCCCTGAATTTCCCCTCTGTTGAGGTACCTGTTGAAGAAACGAAGTAAAGATGTGGCCTCTGGTAATGCAATTAAGATCAAGGAACTAACAGAGAGAGTGTCTGCTGTTATAGCCGAAAATGGTAAAACGTTCGGATACTTACAGGGGATCACAGCAATGGTGGCACAAAGTGGATAACATTTCCTTGCGAAACGTAAACCTCAACTTATTCTCGATGTCAACTTTCTAGAGGGTCTAAATGACTTTTTTAGAAATCTTTGTTATGATAGTGAGTATATTGAGCCCGATTACGTTGATATAGACCCTGGCACTGTGATGACGCCGGTACTAGATGAGTATCAAGTCATGCTTGCCTTGTCTAAGATAAAGAAATCAGCACCTGGTCCTGATGGGATACCTCACTGGGTATGAGACAGAAAATGCTGACATACTTGCTCCCATGATAACTGCAATATGGAACCTATCACTGAAGAAACACACCTGGCCATCTGCTTGGAAACAAGCAAATATCAATCCTCTACCTAAGTGCACATACCTCTTGAGTATCAGGATCACCATGTACGGCTTTCTCCTTCCAGTTTTTAAATTTCTTGTCTTTCCTCCTCCTCTCATAGTCCTGCAGACTCTCTTGTTCAACAATCAATTTCTCCTTCAACACAGCTTAAAGCATCCACTCTGTGTTCTCTCTTAGGTAGCCATGAAGGGATTTTCTCTCCCTTCTTACACACTCCTCGATGCCTCCTTTCTCGGTAGGTACAGCCTCGCAACATTACTCCTGGTGTGCAGACAGCCATTCATTGCCGAGATCTTCCTAGTTCTTCTATCCATGTTAGCTACCTCCTCCATTGTCAAGTCCACTATCCCCGCACTGTAGCGTACTACACCTACAGCCCAGGTATTGATGCCATCCATAAATTTTCCTCCATTGAGTTGTGATCTACACAACTTCTTGACTCTTCTGATATACTCCGATGTTATTTTGCTTTTCATCTTGGTGTTGAGAGTCTGGTCCAACTGTAAGATGCCAAGGTATTTGTAGCCTTCCTTCTCAATTTCCCGATATGCTGGTCATCGGGTAGTTCTATTCCACTCCTGCCAACTTGTCTTCCCCTTCTCATTTCCAGGGCAGCACACTTGTCTAGCCCAAATGACATCTTAATGTCTTGCGAGAAGATCTTTACTACTTGAACAAGTGAGTCTAGTTGATCTTTGCTAGCTCCATACAGCTTCAGATCATTCATGAATAGTAGGTGGTTAATGGGTTCATTTTTCGTAGTACTAGGGTCAAGGGTAACATGATCACTGTAAACAGTAGTGGTGACAAGGAGTCACCTTGAAAAATTCCTCTCCTAATGTCCACCTGCCCGAGAGCCATTCCTCCTGATGTCAATACTGTCACCCAGTTCACCATGCTGTTGCTGATTATAGAGATCATATTATTGGCAGCCCCAACCATCTCCATGCATTTCAGGATCCATGAATGGGGCACCATATCATATGCTTTCTTGTAGTCTATCCAAGCCATTGACAAGTTTATCAACCTTCTCCGGCAGTTCTTCAAGATTGCCTTGTCTACAAGCAATTGATCTTTAGTTCCTCAGGATCCCTTCTTCACCCCTTCTGTTCATCTGTTAGCAGTCCATTCCTTTCCCAGTGGTAGTATAACAACTTCTCTCCCATATCTCCTATCAAGAGCTTCCACATCATGGGTAAGCAGGCAATAGGGCGGTAGTTGCTGGCCTAGGCACCCTTCGCCATGTCCTTTTGTATCAAAACTGTTCTTCCCCTGACCGTCCACTCTGGTACATTCCCTTGACATATACAGTCTTGCAAGCATTCTTGCAATCTAGAGTGCAATCCTGTCAGTTTCTTAAACCAGAACCCCTGAACAAGGTCGGGGCCGGCTGCCTTCCAGTTTGCCATCTCGCTCACTCCATTTCTTATATCCTCCACAGTGATGCTGATATCTTCTTGCATCTTTGATCTTAAATCCACCTGCCTTGATCTGTTTCAACATGCATGAGACATACAAAGTGCCCCTTTCTTGAAGATGATATTTTCTATTCAACCTTTCCCTCTCTGTTTGTTTCAGTCTCATGTTTCCTCTTCAGGCTTCCTAGCCTGCATAGCAAGCGTTTCCAGTGAGCGAGGAGCGAACTCTTTTTTTGGCCGCACAAGAATAGGGCGAGCGCAAAAAAAAAAACAAATGCTGGTGGCAGGGGAGGAGGAGAAGGAAACGCTTGCGGACAAACCCCTCGATTTTGAAAACTCCCGTTCCCCCACGAACCGAGTCTCAGATTAGCGCGGCTCGGATTTTTTGATGGACACCTCTAAGTCCCTCATGTCAAAATAATGTATTGCTCGTTGCAAGCGAATGAACTGAGAGAAAGTAATTCGCTTTCGGACCTTTCGGTGGCTCACTGAAATCGCTCACTACGCAGGCTAAATGGCGGAGAGATCTTCTTTTCAAGGAATAATACATCAAGAAGCTACAATCTTGGACAAAAAGGGTTGAGAATATTAAAAACAGGGGTTATTTTGCGCACTACGTCCTCAATATCGCACATTATTAGCGATCCCCCTCCCCCCTACAACCAATGTTGATAAGCCCAGGTTCGACATGCTTTGTTTCGTCTAGCAACATTGATCAGGGGGGGGGGGGGGGTAGGGTGGGGGCAAAAAGAGAGCTTATTTTTCATACTTCTGATCGGAGTTTAGTCCAAAAGCAGAGTTTTCTCAACAATTTTGTCCAAGATTGTATTTGGTATAAACTATCAAATATCTGTCTATATGCGAGTGTGAACACTCTCATATGTTTATAGTATGTAAAACTCGTCTTCTCATAGCTGATACACAGTAAGTTGTCGAGGATCACTTGTCATACAATAATATTCCGTGAAACAAACATTGTTACAGCAGTGCATTATTAGCCATGTACGTGAATTGTTTACATAAGATAGCGTTCTGTTTACTTAGTTTACTGCACTGCGAATTGCTGTTCTTTTACATCGTGGAATTCATACATTAGTACGATTAAGAAGTAAGAGACCTACTGAGTCCTATAACGAGGACAATATGAAGGAGTTATATCAAAAGCAGTCGGCCTTGCCCTAGCTGTTTTTGCCCACTTTGGTTTACACTGATCAATATGTATTATACAGATATGAACTTATCGCAGATATATTTCTGTAAGATTACACGCAATAAGGAAATTGCACGGTTAACAACGGTTACTTTTGTGTGTTCTTTAACTGACATAGATTTACGGCGAAGGAATGAGAAATTTTGGTCGGTTAACGTGATTTGGACAGATTTGAAATATTTTTAATGACCAGTCTGTTTTTAGCCAGCCGGTGTGTTAACCGTTGAAATGCGTCACTTTTTGTAAGAAATGTAGAAATCTCACTGATTTTGTGCATAGTTTACATTCATTAGCAACGCCTTGAGAAAACAGTAGGGGAAATAAATATAATGCCTTGCAGTTATACTTAAAATTCGTGACAATTCGTATTCGAAGACGCACGGTTTACAAACAGGAAGTGGGTTTCTTGCAACCGGAAGTAATTTGCTCTATTACTATTTTGCTCCTGTTATACCACATTCTTGTTTGCTTTCCCAAAACGTTTAGGGAACTGTTCTCTGACATATTTTTCAAAGAAGGGTCCATATAGTTTATCGTATGGGTCACATCTGATCACACCTTTGTTGTGGCTTTTACCAACGAACAGCGTGACAACTTCCCTTTTAAGGCCTTGGACACCTTTCTTGATCCTAAAAATTGTTACTAATGAAACTCCTACTTCCTCAGCAACATCTTTAGCTTTGTCGTTATGATCTTGCACCTGTAATAAAATATACGCTCCTAAAGCGTCGTCAACATGACTATTATGTACCATTTCCAGTTGTTTTGATAATGAACCTCAATGATGACGTAACATTGTTTTTCTTTATTAGGGTTAATTAATTCTAATTGTCAATCGAATACCATGACGACATGCCTACGACTGATATATTTTCTTTTTTGTACTTACAGAACTCATACATACACGCGTTTTGTGTTCTTGGGCAAAATGATCCCCAGACAGTATTTGGTATAAACTATCAAATATCTGTCTATATGCGAGTGTGAACACTCTCATATGTTTATAGTATGTAAAACTCGTCTTCTCATAGCTGATACACAGTAAGTTGTCGAGGATCACTTGTCATACAATAATATTCCGTGAAACAAACATTGTTACAGCAGTGCATTATTAGCCATGTACGTGAATTGTTTACATAAGATAGCGTTCTGTTTACTTAGTTTACTGCACTGCGAATTGCTGTTCTTTTACATCGTGGAATTCATACATTAGTACGATTAAGAAGTAAGAGACCTACTGAGTCCTATAACGAGGACAATATGAAGGAGTTATATCAAAAGCAGTCGGCCTTGCCCTAGCTGTTTTTGCCCACTTTGGTTTACACTGATCAATATGTATTATACAGATATGAACTTATCGCAGATATATTTCTGTAAGATTACACGCAATAAGGAAATTGCACGGTTAACAACGGTTACTTTTGTGTGTTCTTTAACTGACATAGATTTACGGCGAAGGAATGAGAAATTTTGGTCGGTTAACGTGATTTGGACAGATTTGAAATATTTTTAATGACCAGTCTGTTTTTAGCCAGCCGGTGTGTTAACCGTTGAAATGCGTCACTTTTTGTAAGAAATGTAGAAATCTCACTGATTTTGTGCATAGTTTACATTCATTAGCAACGCCTTGAGAAAACAGTAGGGGAAATAAATATAATGCCTTGCAGTTATACTTAAAATTCGTGACAATTCGTATTCGAAGACGCACGGTTTACAAACAGGAAGTGGGTTTCTTGCAACCGGAAGTAATTTGCTCTATTACTATTTTGCTCCTGTTATACCACATTCTTGTTTGCTTTCCCAAAACGTTTAGGGAACTGTTCTCTGACATATTTTTCAAAGAAGGGTCCATATAGTTTATCGTATGGGTCACATCTGATCACACCTTTGTTGTGGCTTTTACCAACGAACAGCGTGACAACTTCCCTTTTAAGGCCTTGGACACCTTTCTTGATCCTAAAAATTGTTACTAATGAAACTCCTACTTCCTCAGCAACATCTTTAGCTTTGTCGTTATGATCTTGCACCTGTAATAAAATATACGCTCCTAAAGCGTCGTCAACATGACTATTATGTACCATTTCCAGTTGTTTTGATAATGAACCTCAATGATGACGTAACATTGTTTTTCTTTATTAGGGTTAATTAATTCTAATTGTCAATCGAATACCATGACGACATGCCTACGACTGATATATTTTCTTTTTTGTACTTACAGAACTCATACATACACGCGTTTTGTGTTCTTGGGCAAAATGATCCCCAGACAATCTTGGACAAAAAGGGTTGAGAATATTAAAAACAGGGGTTATTTTGCGCACTACGTCCTCAATATCGCACATTATTAGCGATCCCCCTCCCCCCTACAACCAATGTTGATAAGCCCAGGTTCGACATGCTTTGTTTCGTCTAGCAACATTGATCAGGGGGGGGGGGGGGTAGGGTGGGGGCAAAAAGAGAGCTTATTTTTCATACTTCTGATCGGAGTTTAGTCCAAAAGCAGAGTTTTCTCAACAATTTTGTCCAAGATTGTAGCTCCGTTGTCGATGAAGGATTTAGTGGTGGCTTGAGAGAAAAAGAACAAATTTCGATGTATTAAACAGTTCGTCCAAGGGGGAGATTTTCTCGCTGTTCTTCCCACTGGTTTCGGGAAAGGCAGTGGCTATTCGTACGGAACCCGTACACCGACCTATATTCGTCATTCATACGAGAGTCTTAGAATGATTATTACAGGGTTAATAACACTTGGAAAGTTTTACCTCGTCTTTAATTCTGTCATTACATTTCAGGTATCAAACAACAGCATTGATGCCGGTTTATTTCACGAACTACCTCCTTCGTTCGATGTTACTGGCAATCTGACCTGCCTTGTAATTTCTCGCAATTAAGTCTAAGCACCCATTTTATAACGGTTAGCTTTCAATAACTGTGTGGCTATGTCATTCATAATCATTCTAAGAAGACTCTCGTATGAATAGCAAATATAGGTCGGTGTACGGGTCCCATACGAATAGCCACTACCTTCGGGAAAAGCCTCATTTTTTACGAAAAACAATGCTTATGTATAAATTATTAGTCCTCTCAAAAGCATTGCAAATGATCAAATCAAGGAAGACTTCAATGGGGATTTCGGCTAGCTAGTAAACAGACTCCTAAATGATTTAATCTTGCGAGATCATTGTGTTTAATTTTGCACCGCTGTGGAGTAATACTGTTGAAATCCTGTAGTGTCATGCCGACGCTGTGGGATTTAAAGCCTTGACGTTATTGTAGAAGCAAGTGCGACACTATTTATAGCTGTTCTTTAACATCACTTTCTTAAATACACAAGAACAAGGTGTTAATTACACCACCGAACAGAAAATTGTGTACGAAAACCAACATACTTCTCTGATATTTGAAGACTCTCCTGCCCAAATTTTAAAGTTTTTTGTGGAGACTTCTCATTGTTTGTTTTTGTCACTGGAGAAAACACCCGAACTGATTTGCGTATCGGACTTATTCCCTCTGGCATGTCTAGCAAATGCTTATTTGCTGGAGTTGACATACTAATTTCACCTTCTATCGATTTCTTGACGAATGATCTAAGATTTTGAATCTTGCGAGCAGAAGAATTACAAACTCGACTTGAATATTTCTCACATTTAACCACCTCAAGTCCAACTTTCTGGCAGATTTTTGCTAAAACTTGTCCCTTGCAGTCCTTCCTTTCATTTGCGACGGATTGAATAGATTTTCTGTTGAAATATAGCTTGTTTGGCGTAAATTACCAAATTTAACTTTGAAATTGCAACTACAAAGCCGAAATATCTTGTCAAGGATCTTGGTCAGCACGTGTCTGCAAAAAGGTCACTTACGTTACAGAAGTCACTTATGACAGCTTCAAACCTCTATGAGCGCGCTCAGGCGTGACAGAACAAGTGGGCGTTTTCAGATTCCAGGGATTTGTCTGCAAGCGTTTCCTTTTCTCCTCTCCCCCTCTCCACTCTTTCTTTTTTTGCTCTTGCCCCAATTTTCGCGGCCAAAACATCGAAATTTGCACAGAAACCCCACGGAAACGCTAGCTACGCAGGCTACAGGCTGCCTCAATCTTGCTCAGGTCTTTTCTCCAAGTTTCGATATT
>OX421456.1:9119112-9126612 GCA_949126865.1 Montipora capitata | reverse complement strand
TGTAGCTGGACCAACATACAGTTGTAATTTCCAGAAATGGAAAGGGAATGTTTCGTTCAGCAAGTACATCAATTACACCGTACAAGGGTGAAAGTGTAAAACGAAATTCCTTCGAGAACGCTTAAACTATGCATCTTAAACAAATGAAAGAAAAGCTAATAAAAGAAGAACACAGCCCTCTAGAAGCAGCCAACTTGAAATAAAAAATGCATACATGTAAAAAGCCAGAACAACCTCATTTTATGGTCTCTTTTATCAGGTGAACAGAACAAAACAAAACAAAACAGGAAAAAAGGAAGTCAGATAATCACTGGAATTATGAAACACTACACTCTATGAACTTCCACAAAATTGTTCAAAGGCAATCTTTACTGGAAGTATACTGTTCTCAATAAGGGGAAAAAAAAAGCTTTTGTTTTCCGACTACCAGGGTAGATAACAAATCAAAATTCCAGTCCAATGCGAGGATCTGAGATGGTTAGAAAAATTCACGTTTGCGTTTTACTTTAGATCTTTTTTATTCCTTTCCACCTACAATCTTGGACAACTACAATGAAAACTTAAGACCACCCCTTCCCAATTTCAGTGATTAAAAAAATGGTGCGTTTTGTTTTGGGTGAGAATTTGTGAGAATCTGATTCAGGGGAAAAGAGAGATTTCATTTTTCTTTTTATTGTATCCAAGATTGTGGCTTGTTGTTTACATCCTGTTAGAAACACAAAAAAAATGCTTACATTTTAAGCCAGCCTGATTTGTCCTCCAGCCATGACCAACACCGCAAACAGGGTCTGGTCTAGCAGTTCGTACAATGATGTGCTGAACATCTCGCCAACTCAGATCTTTACTGAAAAAAAAATGGTCAGTGTTGCACAAAAAGAAAGCTTTCATTTCAGTTTGTCTTGCAATCAAACTACCCCTCAAATGTTACTACTTAGTAACTGTAAGGACAAAAGAAAAAAAAGGGAGAAATTATTACTTCAAAGTAGTATGAATGTGGGAACCACAATTGCTCATTCCATCCTTGCGGATGGGAAATTTAGAGTTACAAATTCAGATCTTCTGACTGATAACTGCAGTAAGCAGTTTGAGAGAGTCAATCTCAAACATGTCATGCAACTCCTAGGGAGCAAAGATTAGAGACTAGAGACTAAATCGTTGTTATTTGACAGACAGACAGCATGAAAACAAAACACAGTTCAATGCATGTGCGCGAGCCTAAATGAGTGTGGTTTAAAGGGACTATCCTTGTAACATTTTGTTGTACAAGCCATCATTTATACTTCCGGTTGTTTTCGCATCGCAGAGCTGCACTTTCCACATTTCTTTGTTGTTGTTGTTTTTTTTTTTGTTTTTTTTTGGTTTGATATTTTGTTTCTACAAAGATAATAAGAAATATATGTCGTCTTTCGGGCAGACAATTTACATGCAAAGTTTCAGAAAAAGGGGCTCTTTGAGTGCCTCTCCAAACCCCTCCTTAAATTAACCTAGTTCGAGGTCAGTACGGTAAATTACTGACAGAGATTTTCCTGTTGATTTACGGCCCAAGCGCAAACTGGCCAGGCCATAAATCAATGGGAAAAACAGGGATCTCTAACTTGCATAACAGACCAAGAAAACGTGGTGAGCAAGGTATATTTTTAAAACAATATTTCTGATTGATCAGGCGACCACTTTCAAATTAAGTGGGCTGTACAATGGAAAGGAAAACGAAACTAGTTGATCAGGCAACCACTTTCAAATTAAGTGGGCCGTACAGTGGAATGGCTATACAGACTGTTTACGAGTATTTCCTTTGGTATTCAAATTTGCCAACCTCCGAACAAAAGACCAATAAACTTTTGCTTGGCACATTAATAACAATGGGAGAAAAAATTACCAATCATGGCACGCTTTTGAACTGAGAGAAAAACATAAAGGTTCATATTTCCAAAAATTATATAGAGAACTTACTATGGTTTCCTCTGTATTTTTAAGGCTAGACTATAGCTTCCTTGTGCGCCCGTGGGCCTTGCACCCCAACATAGTTTGGTCTTTGCAATAGCTATCAGTCAGTAGTTTCCAACTCCTTGTCTTGAAATCGAGTAGATTTCCAAAACCCCTTCCCGGCACTGTTTGAAATATTACTCTATGGGCTAGCTTCCTTGAAAACAGATAAATTGGCCTTAATCAGTACTAATTCGTTTTCATTTTGATGGGTAGTGGGTCATTCTTCCATTGTTTCCTCGTGGGGAGTAGGCTGTTCCAGGGATGGGGCATTGGAATGCCATTTGTGCAGTTCAAATTTCCCTGCTCTGAAGATGGACTGTGATGTTTGTTTCAGGTGCTGCGCGCCAGCCACGGTTTTATCGCCGCTGATCAAGTCGTCCACGTAGAGGCTTTGTTGGATCTTCTGGTATGTTCTGAAGATTTTTTAGGCGCTGATCGATCACTCCCCCAAGTAAGAATGGCGACATGGACAAACCGAACAGTGCTTGTGTGAAGCGTAAAGTTTCCACGTGTTTGGTGTCTAGGTCCTTGAGCCAGTGAAATCGCATCACGTCCCTGTCTTCCTCCCGGATTCTCACTTGTAGAAAAGCTTGCTTCGGGTCCCCTGCTAGGGCCACAGGTTGGAACCGGTTTCTTACGAGTACGCTCCAAAGTTTGTTTTGCAATGGCGGCCCAGTCTCCAGGCAGTCATTGAGAGATGGTGCCTTCAGATTTGCTCGGGCGGACGCATCGTAGACAATTCGAATCTTTGTGCTCTCCGCGGTCTCTCGAACTCTCCTTCCCTTGTTGTTCACTGTGCATTCGTTCGACTATTCCTTGAGATAACTGATCTTAAATGATCCCGTCATACTTCTGTAACATGCCTGGCTGTTTCTCCAATTTCCTTACAAGGTTCTCTAGTCGTTTCAGGCTTCCATGTTTGTTGTTAGGCAGGGGTGGGTGATGTCCCTTCCAAAGGAGGCCAGTTTCCTACCACCCTTCCGGGTTTCTTGTTAGTTGCTCCTTGAATTCTTCAAAGACGCCAACTGATTGTTCCTGTAGACCAAGCACATCGAGTCTACACAGGGCTTCGTAGTCAGCCGCAGAGGTTTGGGTCAGGAACATGTTTGTGAGGTCGGATTCACTTCCGGGTGACATGATGGTCCATCCTAATCTTGTTAATTCAGCAATGGGTTCTCCTGGTTTCCCGATCTTGGGCGTGGTCTCGGTCTTTATCTGCGCATATTCGTTCATTCCGAGGATAAGGTGTACAGGAAGCTCCTCTTTATCGTCAACGTCATCCATTGTGACTCCTGTCAGGTGATCGTACCGTTCCATCAGATCCTTGTACCGAGGGTTTTCCAGACTGAGTAGCGCGGTCTACTTTAGTCACTTCGGTTCGAAGCTGGAATTCTCCTGTCAAACTGCTGATGACAACATCGTAAATCTCAATTTCTCTGTTGCTTGCCTGCATCATCATTTCGATGCGTTTAAACTCTCTTCGAACTGGCTCTTTCCCCATGCGATGGAGCAAGGCCGCAGATGCGTAGGAGCTCCCAGCACCAGTGTCTAAGGGGCTGTTTACATGATACCGGAATGACTTTCATTCCAGAACGAGTTCATTCCACCCCTATATATTCCTCTGTATCTGTTCACATCATACGGAGACGAAATTTGGTCCCCGTACAAGTAATTCCGGAATGAGTTCAGCCCAGTTCTCAATCCGAATGAAATTCTCGTTCCGGTACGACAGTTCATTCTAGTAGCATGTAAACTGAAAACGAACTCCGTTCCGAGATGAACCGTGTAGTCTGGGGTGAGTGGCGCATGCGTATCGTTTTCAAGATGGCAGATGGTGAGGAAAATACTTCATGCAAGCAATGCTCCTCGATCATGTTTCTCCACCACAAATCTGTCCTGCCTGGCTTTATGCAATGTGATCTTCTCGTTCTTCTTTGGACTCTTCTTTTAGCAAATATATTTACATTAGCGAGGCTACAATTTGAACGCAGAGTGAAAAGACCTGTTCCTCTTTTCTGTTTAGCCCAAAGAAGCAGCCCAATGGTCAAGTTGTTAGTTAAACTTGCAGATATGGCCATTAATAGGCACAATAACATGTAAAAAAACATGCATGAGAGAAATTGCCATGTGAATGCAGTACGAACTGCATTCTGGAACAAAACTCATTCTGGAATGAAAGTCATTCCGGTATCATGTAAACAACCCTTATCAGTGCGCGGCAATGGATTTCACACACGCTCACAACGACCACCAGATAAGTAACGGATCCTTTCCCAGTAGCTACCAACATAGGCTCCGGTGATTGCTGGGGTACCTTCTCAGGGCAAATTGAAGAGTGGTGTCTTCGGTTGCAAAACTTGCAGCATACGGAACAGTGACACTCTGGGGCCTTATGATTTGTGCCGGTGCAGTTGAAACACAACTGTTTACGGTTCAATTCTCTTCTGCATTCTTGTAGTGTGATCACCTTATCGCAGTTGACGGACTGATGGTTTACACTTTTGCAGTAAATGCACGGTCTTCTTTTTGGTTCTTCTTGGCGTGTTTGGTAACTTCTGTTCTTCGGTAGAAAGGGTTTCATTGGCTTGTGAGGTGGCAACTTGCCTTGGCTTTGTCTCTCTTCGCGGTGTTTGGATGGGTTTCTGATGGTCCACTTCCGCAGTGCTTCTAACAGGTGTAGAAAGTCCCAGTCTTGCCAATTATCATCAGTTTGCACTAAGTCCCCTCGTATACTCTCCAGTTTGTCTAGCGTCATCCTGACATATCCATTTACCTCCCTTATCTTGCCCATGGTTTCAAAAGCTTGCAAATTTGGTAGCAATGTTTCGTAGAACTCCAAAATTTTGTTAGGGTTAGCTCCCTGGATCACTGGTAGCGACATTATGTTAGTGACATAAGAGTTGATAATTTCGCTTTTCTTTCCGTACTTGGTTGTTAAAATATTCTTCGCTCGTTAATAGCCTTCTGAGTTGAACGGCAGGGCGTCGATTAGAAGTTTCGGTAACTTGGCGCTGATTGACTTATCATTTTTGTTTTGATCTTTCCGGCTATCTTCTATTTGCTTTTCGTACTTCAGCCTTTGCTCTAATTTTTCCTTTTCAAATTGCATTTCCTCTTCATATTTTCGTACTCTGATCTCAGCTGCGTGATCTTCTTCTTCTGTCTTTGCGGCTTTAAGCGACGCGCTCTTAGATTGCTTAACCCTTGTCAAGATCAACAATGGTTGTTTCAAATACGCCCACGTCTTCATCTAATTTCGTGCTTCAAAGTTGGATTTCATCTTCCTTTTCCCCCGCTTCAAATCTTAATTCTAGTACGCTAACCTTAATGTCGTGGACTTCTTCCATCTTCTTTGCTAGGGTGTTGCGTAGCGTTTCCATTGCTGTGAAGTTTCCATTCTTGAAGTTTCGCGTCAATTGTCTTGTAGAGTTGCTCGATTTTTGCTGTCATCTCGATCTGATTGCTGTGTGTCCCGTCGGAGGTGCCACTTTTGTCAGGAACGGGTATCCAACAAATAAGTCACAGGTTTATGTCTCAAATTGGCTTACTGTTGCTTTCCCTGATTACAGATTCCTTCGGTTTTCTATTTTTCTCCTCTCTCTTCTCACACAACAAAAAAACGATCTTATTACACTGTTTCGCAATCAAAGGTTCAATGTTGATTGGACATTGTCTTTCACTTAATAACGATAGTGGTAATGCTCTCTTGTCACGTTATGTCATGTTATGTCATGCTATGTCACGCTTCCCACAACTTGCCACTGTAGGACGTCTTGCTGCTGGCGCTAATTAAGGGCTGGACCAAAAGATCTAATGCTGATTAATGCAAAGCTAAATTTTAATATCAAATTCACTGACAATCAACAACAACTCACTTGGCGCTAAGCATCAAAGCGATGAGTCCAGATGCCATTGCTGTTGCAGCAGAGCTGGATGAAAAGCTATTTGTGCATCTCTTGTTGGTATCTGCAGTTATCTGTAAAGTAATATATTAACAGCGAGGGGTAGTTATATCACACTAAGAAGCTACAGCCTCCGATAAAATGGTTGAAGCACTTTACAATACCTTGCCCTCCCACCGCGTTGTTTTGACAGATGGGCTCAGAAACTCGCATGCAAGCAACATTGTGAGGGGACAGTGAGTTGCCAAACCTTTAGGTCTGTATATTTGTGTAGTGTTCCAAGGAATTTTGTCGCAAACTGTAGTGGAAAACTGAGAAGCAGCCGATCTGTTCTATCGAATGCTTAAAGTTAGCTTCTCAAAACATTTTTCCTTCATAAATTAGCAATTAAATGCAACATTACTACTAATAAAGTGCCTAGAGCCCCCAAAGTTGTTTTGAGTTGTTAAGAAATTTCAAAGTTAATTTTTTTTTTAAGACATGACCAAGCTTTTAGAGGCCAGCTGGGGCCAGTTTCTTGATTTATTAGTTGCCAAGGGCAGAATTAAGTGGCCCTGGATCGCTACTAGTTGTATTACATGAATATATGTCTTACAGATTTGATTTAAGGGGCTTTAACCAGGAGAAAGAACTCAAAAAGTCGAAGTACATGTATGCCTCCAGAAATTGATAAAGTGTTTGCAGTTAACTTAGATAAATATTAATAGTCTTCTTTACAAACAGTTACAATGAAAATTATGTGCACTTTGTTGGAAAATCTTAAGCTATTTTCAAGGCATTCTTGTTTGCAGTGTTACTGGTCAGTTTTGTGAATTGCCTGCCTATCAAGTAACTGTCAAAGTCTTCCCCAGAATCAAGCAATTGTAGTTCGGCTGATTGAGCTTTTGATCATATTAATTTTCATCTGCTCTCTTTCACCTCCACTGGCTTCCTGAAGTCTTTCGTATCCAGTTTAAGATGCTACTTCTAGTTAACAAAGCTCTCAACAATCAAGCTCTTCAATACCCGGCATATAAAGAATTTCTGTGAGCCAAACTCCATAACATCTCATCGCCTGCACTCCTACATGGGCTTTCTTAATGTGCCACTCTGGGCCATATCTTTGGAACAAACTCCCTCAAAAAATACGATCCAGTCCAAATGCTGCTACACCATAATTATTTTTAAATCAAAGTTAAAGACCTACCTTTTCAAACCAGCCTAAGAATTATCTTAACACTATTAATATTTATTACACATCGCTTAATATTTTATATTGTTAAATTCTCAACCTTCGTTAATGCAATTCAAGCTTTCTCATTGGTTTACTGGATCTCGGTTACCAGCCATCATACCTGCGTTTGACCTTATATGGAAATGCATGCGGCAAATGTTGATCAGCATAACATTTTTAGCGCCTGGAAGTCACATCACTTTCTGGTCGTTTCTTAAACTTAAATGAAATTTAGCAAAACTGAAGGTTGAGAATTAAAACAATTATTCCATTCGCCCTTGTTGGATACGAGACTGGTAATAGCCAACTCATATCCAATGCAGACTCTTGGAATAACTGTTAAATATTTGATATATGTACATATTATATATATATAGCTTTGTATTTTTAATTTGAATT
>OX421456.1:9079112-9101612 GCA_949126865.1 Montipora capitata | reverse complement strand
CTTACACGATAACCTGTAATATCACCATGTTTGACCTACCACTTTACTGTTATCCCGAACGCCAAAACTGTCTTTGCTGTAAGTCACTGCCATGATCCCTGCACAGTGTTCACCATATGATGGAATTGAACCGTCGCTGTTTATTCCTGTTATGGCAATTGTGTATATACTGTTGACATACCCATTGAATGCACAGCTGTTGTTAAGAAGGAATCCACCATTCCCTGTCGCAAATACATAAATTGATCCACGTTTTCTGCGACCCTAGTAGTTGAACCAATACGAAAGTTAGAAAAATTAACTGTACAATTATTAACTGGTCCATGCATATCAATCGATCTTAACACATGCCAATCACAGATTCATTGGAAATGATAGTGAATAAATAGTCCAGCAATATCCTTCTTCTTTTTTTGTACCTATTACTTGCTGATGATGCCGCTGGTGAGCTCATAGATAGGGTTGGTTGAGACTTCATCTCCAGGTACCTTGGGTACCTCTTTTTTCTCTTTTCATAACGTCAGTAGATATTCAAATGACAAACTAGGATTGTCGAGCACTTGAGGCCCCAGTTTCTAATTTCAGATAGACATCTTTCATAATGGTGGCCAAACATTTTCTTTTTTTAGTTTCATGTCAATGAGCCTTACTAGCCTTACTGTGATGCGCAAAATTGAAGAGAATTTTTGTTGTACAATAAGGCTAGTAGGTCTAAGTAACATGCATACAAAAAAAAATAATAATTCCAGTAAATCAACAGCCATTTATTTAAGTGTATTAATTAAGTTTCATGTGACAAGACAGTAGTCATGGAGGTACCCTATCGGGCCAGCTAGATTATTAATAAAGCTGGGTTGTTTTGGCTGGATTTTTATATTTAAGGCTTGTTTTAATTCTTGATCAATAATTAATAAAGTTCCACATGGGATTGGAACCCGCTTGCAACCCTCCGTCCTCTCTTTGGATCGGATACTCCAACCACTGAACATAACCCTTGCTCACCATTGACTCTACAGAAGCTCAGTGGAAGTAGAGTGCTTAGAGGGTCATGGGTTTAAAGCCACTGGGCTTTTTACACGAAGGTTAATTGCACCTGTTCTTTTTACACTATCATTCTCACCAATGACTGTGTGCTATTCCAGCTCAGGAAGGTTGATAACTTCGAGAATTACCTTTTCAGCACCACTTTGCAATGCACGTAGTGTAAGAGGACCTGGCCCAATAACGTTAAATCCTTTGATATCTGGACTCCAACTATTTGAATAAATATCAATGTGGTCGGTTGCATGACTGAGAGCTCTTGCTTCATCGGCATCTGAAGCTTTGCTGTCAAAAAACAGGCGAATCCCTTCAAAGGAATGAATAGTTGACATCAGCTTAACTGTTACTGGGCGGGTGAATAGATGCCAGGCTGGTGGATGGATGGGCAGGCATGTGAAAGGGTACGTATGTAAATGAGTATGTGCAGGATGGTGGGTAGGAAGGTGAATCCTACCTGGTCTGGAGAGAATGAAGTGTTTAAGTTCTGATGGTCTAAAAATATTTTATATCATGCATTTTCCAAATCAAAACATTTCTTTTGCACACAAATTTTATGTGAAATGTTCAGAGTTTTTAACAGCCCAGTAAAAGAACGTCACTGACAATCCTTATAAAACGACAACTTGAATAAAATGTCATGTAATTTTAAAAAAGCAACATTTTTCTCCAAAGGTCATATACAGTACCAGATTTGACGATGAATTAAACTTGCAGATCAATGCAGTGGCAGTAGTGATTAAGACTGATCCCGGTATATGAAGTTACTGGGAATGACTAGAGACTTCTCCCAACCTGGCTTAATAGGGTAACCCCAACTGACTTGTAATTAGGTGACACAGAAAAAAAAAAAGGTGGAAACAAAAGATTGGTGTTGTAACATAATATGTTGACAATTAGCAAGATTAATTATTAATAGACATATGAATTAGAACTGACATCAAACTTTTAAAGTTACCGGCCAGTTTTGATTTATATGCCAGTCCCACTCCACACTGAGAATTGTTTAGAACAGCAGCAATCACACCTGCACACTTTTCCCCATGCCTGAGAAAAACAGTTTAGTTCACATTAACTCAAGGAGATCTGTTATTTGCATTAGTCCAATGCAAATCAATGTGATGGACCAGAGTGTCAGCAACAGACAACCCAATTTTATTTTTTCGAAGGGGGAGGGGTGAAAAGATAACCTAAGGTTTTTTGAGCAAAATTTCAACGAACATTAATATTACAGAACTAAGAGGACCAGGTCATTCTGCTTAATAAAATTTTTTGATTGTTAAGAGGAGAAAGTGCTCCATAGTTTTATGAGATACATTGTACATTATTCGAATACCTTTTTAGTATTATTATTGTGGTGGTGTGTGGTTTGATTGAGGCCCTGCAATGTCTTATTTTTCTAAGAGCGAAGGGCCACAAGTTCAACACTGAACAAGACGCCCATAAGGGCGTATCTGTGGGATGCACAAACAGTTAACGCAAATTGTCCAGTTGCAGTTACTGTTGAGCATAACTACATGTACGAATGAAATAAGGAAAATGACGAGAGTTTATCAGAAAGAGTCGAGTCTGTAATTTAAATTGCAGGTATTTGTAAGTTGTAAGAACAGAAATAGAGTAATTTCTTATCATTAATTAATGCTACTCAATTTGCAAATGGAAGCAATCAGCACAGCAATACCATCAAAATTTACTCACTAAAGCTCTTTGAGGAATGCCAGGATAAAAAGAAAAATTGGATGAGAGTCCTGCCGCTTTCCACTAACTATAACACAGAAACCCCAAGCTCAGTGTGAGCATGGCCGGCAAAAATATAAGGATTTGTATGGGAATCCTGATAAAGGCTTAAAAAGACAATTATATGAAAAAGTTCTCAATTAAAAAGCCTAACCTTATTGCAATTGTGGGTAGCTTTCTTCCTGTGCGGTAATTTTCCAGATCCAACACAGTTTCAGCCATTTTTCAATTTCTCTGTTGTCAACGACCTTGGGATTTTATTGTGCCGTTGACAACTGAGAATTTGAAAAATGGCTCAAATCGCATTGGATCTGGAAAAAGACCCACCCAGGAAGGAAGCTACCGACAATGGCAATAAGGTTAGGCTCTTTAATCGAGAATTTTATCCTGTAATTGTTGTCTTACTAAACCTTTTATCCGGACTCCCATACAAATCCGTATATATTTTCCGGCCATGCTCACACTGAGCCTGGGGTGCCTGTGACTAAATTAATGTAAAAGGATATGCCATTTGATTTACCCATAGAGAGGAACAGAGGGACTGGATGGTACAGGATAAAGGTCACCATCAATTACATCTAAACTTGCTGATCCATCCTACAAGGAAATCACAGATCCATTTCTGCAAGCTACATGTACATAGTGAACTAAATATCAAGCAAAAATCTTTTTGGAATGATCACTTGATGCTCATGAGTGCACACATGACCTCAGTTGCTTTCAACCACCTAGTCAATCAATGAACAGTACATAAATGCCAAATATCCTGCTTTTGGGTGGAGACTTCATCTTTGGGACTCAGTCTCCAGCTGTCCAGCTGAACAAGCAAAATCTCCAGCCTAAAAGGAATTCAAATTCTCTTCTACGTGCTATAAACGTTGGAACTAATTTGCAAGAATTTTATTTGAAATTTTTGTGTTCATATTATACTGTGTTCAAAATAGTTCACATTTGCAACCATTTTTTACCATAATTGACTTTAGAATGCAGGAAAAGTGATCTCAGAGAGATCTGATCTAAAACTTCTTCCGGGACTGGTCACCCAAGAAGGCTCGGGCCAAAAGTGCTCATCGGATAAAATCTCCAGCCGGCCTAGCTGTCATTGAAACTTGGCATCTCTGAGAGTATATTGCTTTGGTTTTCATTTTATAATTCAAAACCATGCTCATTCAAACTGATCATGACTGCATCTAATTTAAATTACATGCAGCTTGAATGAAGAGACTGTATGACTCACATAGTTGTCTTTAATCTCAGGATGCTCTGGGTCAAAACCCTCATCAACCACAGCAACAACCACCCCTTGACCAGTGACGTTTCTCTTCCAAACATCAATCACATTGTATGTAGGCTTTCCATCATCTCTGTCCTGAATTTACACAAGTGACAAAACCATGACAACGATTTAATGAGCAGATTCAAGCTAACCTGCCTGCATTATGGATTTCATACTGATAATATTTATTGACATCTTCACTTATAATTTTTTTTTAAACTGTGCATGTGTTTGTCGCTGATCATTAACAACCTACAGCCTGCATCAAGCAATAAATTGTTCAAATTCACATTTTCATTGACCATACATGTAGGTCTTAGAATGTCGGTATTGTCTAGTCCTAAAGCTGACCAGACAAATTGCTCAGACATACAGCTGACAAAAATTACAGCTGATAACAGGCTGACACATTTAATCATGAGATCTAAGGGTACCATTTTTTTCTAGTCAAAAATCAAGCCAGCTGAAACCACAAAGTCAGGGATAAAATGTTGAAAAAAATATGCTTTACTATACATCAAATGCGAAAATGACCCATCAGCCAACTAAATAACTGGGTTCTGGAGCGCATGGATAATGGTAAAGCCAATTGTGTCTCTACCACTGACGTTGCAGCCCATCCCCTCCTTTCTTTTTTTAAAATTTGTCACAACCCCCACCCCCCCCCCCCTCCTTGTACCACGGTGGGGGTATGAGTTTGCATGTACTATGTTAGCATTATGAACGTAGAAACGTAGAAAATGATGGACAAAGTAGTCTGCATGGCAGGAATTTAAAGGGAAGGGGAAATCTGGGCTTGCAAGAACATGAAGGATGCAAGAGGAGGAAGGGAAAAGAACCCTTCAACCCCACGCCAATCGCGATTGGTGCTTCTCATTCCCCCTCTCCCTCCCCTTTCAAAGCCTGTCGAGCTGCAGGCTACAGATCAATAGCCACTTCAAATTAGTTCTTAGTGGATATGCTGTATTAAGACACAATCCTGAGCAGGGGCAGCAGAGATACAATTGTATACTGCAGAGTTTCTAACAACAGGCTAGGGTTAAAAAGGTAATTCTGAAAGGGTGAGGGGATTATTACCAATTATGGAATAATGGAAGCATGAGTGGTCGAGTATTTAGGAATTTCTAAAGGCAATGACAAGGGAGTTTCAATGATAATGCCACCTATGGTGAAGGACCTGTGTGGACATTTTCTGCAATCACCCAATTAAGAGTTAATGCAGAGATAAATGCCGGTGACATAAAATTATCTAAATCACACTCACAATGTACCACATGTCTTGAAACATTGGGTCATTGACAAAAATATTCTCCGAGCCAGATGACAGCAACTTGTAAGACTTAATAATTTGCTGTTCCACCATATTAACCTAAAAATACAGCAAAATCAATCCCTATTAATAACAATTCATTCTATGATAACATTGATAATACAATTTATAAAATGGAAGAGATGTAAAACTCACGTTCATGGTTAGGGTTAAAGGTATTGCTCGAGGCATAAAGCAAATTTAATAGATTCCATTTGGCAGTGACTACAATGTACTCTGATAATAATAATAACAATAAAAGAAATTTTGATAATCAGTTTATTCAACGCATCTCGTTGGCTTATCATACAATACATACTATCATACAATAACTACTAATTAAATTACATAGGACTTGGGTGGTCTGAGCCACAATATTAGAAATTATACTAAAAACAGTACCTTCTTATCACTTTTTTGGCGTGACTTTAATTTCAGCCCCCTTTTCCGCTCACTCACTCGAGTGAGCGAGCGGAGACGGCAGCTGATATTCAATCTAATTTGCAACAGGAATATTTTTACGGGACCTTCGTGATTTTGATGAACCACCTTTTTTAAGGTATTATAATTATATTTCACAAATGAAATAACTGGTGCTCATTTATTAAACATCCATTTCTGTATTTCATTTACCCACAACAGAATTGAAATCCAACAAGCAACTCGCTGATTTTTTGAACAATGTCAACAACATAACATCTTTGAAAAATACACTGATAATTATAAGCAACGAGGGCACTATTTAACTCGATGGCGCTGCAAATTAGATTTGAAATAAGGATCACCTATATGTCTTTAAATAGATCTTCTGGCGATAAGGTCGTCTTCCCTTAAACAAGTTTGGATATTCCCACTTTGCTCCATCCTTTTGCAATGTGTCGCTTTCCCACACTGTCTGTCAAGTGGTTGTAAAGGCTTACCAGCCAGGTGGCAAGTAAGGGCTTCAGCACAGATAGCCTAAAATCGACCTCAATCGCATCAGGACTGTTCCCCAACTCTATTTGTTTCTGAACTTCGGCCAAATACCAAGTTGTAAACATAATTATCATTCATAAAACGCTTTGCCTCTCCATTCACAGTGAGATCCAGGGGCTGGAAAAAATGTGTCATATTGGCAGGTACCGATACAACCTCGATATTTAAGGATGCCAACTTTGAAAAAACTTTGTCAGTCTTCTGCCCCTTGAAAACATCCCAGATAAGCAGCGCCTTCTGCGTTGGCTGCACCTTAAGCTCTTTCCCTGTGGTCTCAACAGAGACCAAAACAGTTTTATTATGGCCTCATGCTCTCTGGCGAATAGGTTTTAGATACTATCATCATAATTTTTAGCATTACTTGATTTTATCATTACTATTAATAGATTTTAGATATTACAATTTATGTAAATTTTTATTATAGAATGTAGAATATGCAATTCAGCTCTATATGAGCTGCAATGTATTTCAATAAAGTATCTATCCATCCCTCCCTCCCTCCCTCCCTCCATCCATCCATCCAACCATCCATCCATCCATCCATCCATCCATCTATCGATTGTTACTACCAATTCATACACTGAAAATTATTTGTTTATTTTTTTTCTTGTGACATTCTGCCGTAGTTACTAAAACATGGAACGACCTAAAACCACCTACAACCACCTGAAACCATCTACAACCACCTACAACCACCTCATAAAAAATCTACAACCATCTACAACCACCTACAACCACCTCAAAAATATCGACAACCACCTACAACCACTCACAAAGAATCGAATACCATCTTAAACAAGCCATAATTGTATAAAATAAGCAAGACGACAATATGTGGTTACCATTTAGCCAAAAAAATCCGGATGGCATGATCGTGGCATAAAGGTAGCGATTTTCCGAATTTGTTAAAAACCAACCGGATGTGAATAGCGCTTTACCCTGCATTCCATCCTGTAAACCGCGCTAAAATCGTGACAAAGGGCCTGGAAACGAATTTCCCGAATTCCGGGAAATGCGCGCCGGCACTCTATTTCTATTTCCCGGAATTTGGGAAATTCGTGACGATCGTTCCGTTTCCATGCCCTTTTTCACGATTTTAGCACCCTTTACAGCATGGAATACAGGGTAAAGCGCTATTCACATCCGGTTGGCTTTTAACAAATTCGGAAATTTGCTTTCCTTTATGCCACGATCATGCCTTCCGGATTTTTTTGGCTAAATGGTAACCACATATTGTAGTCTCGCTTATTTTATACAATTATCGCTTGTTTAAGATGGTATTCGATTCTTTGTGAGTGGTTGTAGGTGGTTGTAGGTGGTTGTAGATATTTTTGAGGTGGTTGTAGGTGGTTGTAGATGGTTGTAGATTTTTTATGAGGTGGTTGTAGGTGGCTGTAGATGGTTTTAGGTGGTTGTAGGTGGTTTTAGGTGGTTGTAGGTGGTTTTAGGTCGTTCCATGTTTTAGTAACTACGATTTACGTAGTTACTAAGGTCGTTCCTAAGTTTTAGGTCGTTCCATGTTTTAGTAACTACGTAACTACGTAAACCGTAGTTACTAAAACATGAAACGACCTAAAACCACCTACAACCACCTAAAACCACCTACAACCACCTAAAACCATCTACAGCCACCTACAACCACCTCATAAAAAATCTACAACCATCTACAACCACCTACAACCACCTCAAAAATATCTACAACCACCTACAACCACCTACAACCACTCACAAAGAATCGAATACCATCTTAAACAAGCGATAATTGTATAAAATAAGCGAGACTACAATATGTGGTTACCATTTAGCCAAAAAAATCCGGAAGGCATGATCGTGGCATAAAGGAAAGCAAATTTCCGAATTTGTTAAAAGCCAACCGGATGTGAATAGCGCTTTACCCTGTATTCCATGCTGTAAAGGGTGCTAAAATCGTGAAAAAGGGCATGGAAACGGAACGATCGTCACGAATTTCCCAAATTCCGGGAAATAGAAATAGAGTGCCGGCGCGCATTTCCCGGAATTCGGGAAATTCGTTTCCAGGCCCTTTGTCACGATTTTAGCGCGGTTTACAGGATGGAATGCAGGGTAAAGCGCTATTCACATCCGGTTGGTTTTTAACAAATTCGGAAAATCGCTACCTTTATGCCACGATCATGCCATCCGGATTTTTTTGGCTAAATGGTAACCACATATTGTCGTCTTGCTTATTTTATACAATAATGGCTTGTTTAAGATGGTATTCGATTCTTTGTGAGTGGTTGTAGGTGGTTGTCGATATTTTTGAGGTGGTTGTAGGTGGTTGTAGATGGTTGTAGATTTTTTATGAGGTGGTTGTAGGTGGTTGTAGATGGTTTTAGGTGGTTGTAGGTGGTTTTAGGTCGTTCCATGTTTTAGTAACTACGGACATTCTGCACACTTTTTCAGGTGTTTGCTGGATGCACACTCGTCAGTGTTCACTTTTTCACACCTTTGAGTTAACTGAAAAAGCTCAGTCCAGATATGGACAATATATACTATAACAAATCTGGAAATCGTTTGTGAAAAACGTTTGTGAAAATTATTTGTGTCGCTAACAGCTATAGAACACGTGTTTGGACACGATGGAAGAGTTTCAAGCGATTTGCTTAACCAAAAAGATCTTGAAAGTTCAAAAGTTGTCTTGAAAGGAATTTTGCCTGCGTAATTCCTCTTTGTCATACTATAGAGTGAATAAAATGTGGTATGTTTTCACACCCTCCATTTCATTGTTAAATCTCTGAAAGCTGTACATTTCTGTTAGAGGTAACCGACACTGAACAATTATTTAAAATACATGCAGTCATAAACACTCCAGACTCTGTTGTTGATAAGTATACAGTTCCCTCATTAAACAACCTTTGCCATGTGTTGGAATTAGAGCAGCTTATACTTGCTTATTGACATTGTGCCGACTTAAATTAATTCAAATTTCAAGTCACTATTATTAATTTAAATAGTTTGAGTATTAAAATTATTGTGTGTTTGTAGTAGCTCAAATATGGTAAAAACGCATTATCATATGAATGGTCACAAAACATGTGCTAGCATGTTTATACACAAGCTTTATTAAGATGACAGGAGCTGACGACAACTGTTTTTTGGTAGGGTTTGACAGACAAATCCGATGATAGGGTAGGGCATTTGAACACCATTTGGCAAGGGGATGTTGAAGTTTCGATACGATTGTCGCATTATGCAAATGCAGGCGGTGTTTGTAAACATCTTTGTGAATGGTCACAGTTCTTCTACCACTTCTCAGCCATTTTCATAACACTCGATCATGATACACGTTTTTATTCAAGGCTAGCTTTAATTTTGTGCAACTTGTTCCCTGAAAATGTTCTCACAAATATCGAGTGCTTTTTGCCTTTAGATAAAATCGTATTTCTTGAGGGAATACAGTGTTGTTATTTTTGACATTATACAGCATAAAGTTGCCTTAAGGCTAAAACCTCAGTACACCGGACACGCCTCTAAACCGCACATTTCTTCCGGTCCCAAGGGTCTCCGGTTTAGATGGGTTCCACTGTATCAAAATCCTCAAATCACATCATCATACATGGAACTTCTCATAATTAACCACCTCTTGTAAGCTAACGCACCACTTTTACAGATGACTACTTGAAAATTTTTATTTTATTTAACCTCCTGTAGGCAACCTCCTATACCTTTCCTGGTCGAAAATTGGATAAAATTTAGGGTGCGTTCGATTGACCGTATTCTGGAATAAGAATGCATGGAATATAAGGTAGAAATCCTTCGTTTTTACGGTGATTCACATAAAAATTGTCAAACATCCGCTAAAATGCTATTTTAAACAAATTTTTGTTGTCCTTGCTGCTTCGAAACGCGCCAAACATACCGTTTTAATCATCACTCCACGTATTCTTATTCCGGAATAGGGTCAATCGAACACCCCCTAAATGTGTCACTGCAAGATACTGGCTAATATCTCATTACAGCAGACATAAATTTGACAGTCAGGTGTTCTGGAAGTGTGTCCAGAAATAGACTTTTAAAAATAAAGCATTGATACAATTGATGAAATACCCATACTGTACGCTACAAACTATACACGAAAATTCACCCAAAAAAATTTGGACCACTAGTACCAACATCTTTGTGGCTACTAAAGACTATTGCTATGGGTTTAGATAAGCATCTGGCAAAAGGGGCACTGGTCTCTGCAATTACCATGTCCAAACATTTAGACCCCATGTGGTCTGACCTCTTATAAGTGACCGCCTCGCCACAAGCGACCACACCTAGACTTGACATTTTGGGTTTTGGCATTCCGATGACTTTCCAGCAATAAAAAATGGGGGTCACCGGGTTTGTTTTTGAGATATGTGCAACTATTAAAAGACAAAATAAAGGATGTTATTACAAGGGTTTCCTTTTGCCACGGTGAGTTATTACATCACAATAACAACCGAATCCTGTTTAGCAATAATCAATTGGACCTTTTTAGTGTACCATAACATTGCTAATACATGATACAGCGTTGTAGTGCCATATCGTTACTTGAAAGCTTTAAAACTGGCTTGAGCCACCTTAAGACCCATTTGCTTGTTTTCACATTTTAGGAATGGTTAGAAACTCCCCACAGCAACCAATTAAGTTAGTCTCCCGTAAATTAGTAAAAACCTGCAGTAGACCAATACAACTGTATGCCACTTACATTTGTCTCAAACAAGAGGCTGTAATGAACATGGGCACTAGGTACACTGGATATTCTTGCAACCTTCTCATGTTCAAAGCTGTAATAGTTGTCAATAATCTAACAAAGAAGAAAAGAAGTGCTTAATACATTTTTAGTCGAACTTGTAGAGTGCTAGTGCAATCTCCAGCACGCTAGCTTCGCACCATACAACATGTGCATCACTCTTCATGCAAAATTAATTGCCAAATGTGAAGACCATAGTTAAAACATTGCTTCTGCATGATACACTAGTGCGCAAGCAAAATTTGCAATGTAACTGATACCAGTATGTGGCAACAGAAGGTTTAAGGTTTCTTAAAAGGAATTTGTTTGTGTGCCTACAGGAAGTGACTAGTTAGTTTGTTGCCCTTGTTCAAGGTGACTAGCTCAGGTTTACAAATAATAAAACATTTCTCCCTGACACTAATTACAGTGGGTTGAAGCAGGGTTGTCTGAAGAAGCTTGTCTCAAAATCTTTCAAGACATTTAGAACTTTAAACATACTTGCTGACAATCTCGTCCCCAGGGCTGGCTTTTCTTTTGGTCAGCACCAAGAATACAGACTATGGCCAGAGTCAATTTATGTGCAATTGCAGTGGATGTCCATTTTTTGTAACCGTTGACAACCACTACTGAGTCTGCGTAGATGAGCTGTGATAAAGTCTGTGATTTGCGACTTCCTGTTTTGGATCTGGCCAGAGTCCGTGCTCTTGGTGCTGAGGAAAAGAAAAGCAGACTCTGAGGACGAGATTAGTGGAGTGAAATGTACCAACAACTGAACCCAACAAATGCTATGACCAACTACCGTCTATCGATGCACTTGCAAATAGATTTAAGACCAGCTTCCTTGTTAGTCTCATGGCTAACTTCACCCATCTAGCTGCCCGCCCTCGTGGGTCTTTTTTATGGTGCCTGAGCACTTCCTGGTGGACAATTATACTGTGTACAAATCACTAAGACTTGCAATGAACCAAGTCTGTGATAAACTTGATGTTTTGCACATGCCGGAAAATTGACCACCCACACCCTTGTTTATTTTTCCAAGCCCCCATTCAGTCCCTTGACCATAGCAATGCGCATGTGTGTGTGCTCTTTACTGACTTTAGCAAAGGATTTGACTTTGAAAACAGATATCCCTCAGAATGTAATATGAAGATTAATGAAATGAAATGTAAAGAAATGACTGACTTTACTGACTTTAGCAAAGGATTTGACTTTGACAACAGATATCCCTCAGAATGTAATATGAAGCTTAATGAAAAGAAATGTAAAGAAATGGTTGTTAGTTAAATCTGAGGTAACAGCCAACTGTTGTACTATGTCATTATAATGCTTATTTCGCACTTAAAGGGAAAGTACGGTCTAGAAAACATTTCTCTGAATTGAAAGTTCTTTACCTATATTGTCATACTTGACCACTCACTCATTTGGACTAAATGTGTTTATAAATAGCGAACAATAATGCTTCAAAAATAGGCAAATTTAAATTGAAATCCGCCATCTTTGTTTTTGTGTATGCAAACTAGGCTATGACACAGCAATAGTCAAGGATTTCTCCGGATGACTAAATGTACAAGAAAAACACAGGCGAGAAGAGCAATTACTTTGTAAACTTGCATCTTAATCCAGAGGCTAAATTGTAGTGATATTGGCTCCACCTCTGAAAAGATTTACCTCGTGGTCATTAAACAGGGTTTTATATGTGAGTTATATATGCAGGATATTTACAAAGCGAAAGAGAGCTTGCAGTGCTATCATGCGCTCATTGCTGTGAAATAAATGCCTGGAAATCAAGTTTAATCTGTCTACCATGGCTTTCTACAAGATCCCTGTTACAAATTCAAAATAAACGATCGATTTATATACTTCCATCAAATGGTAACAGTAAGTTTATACCTTTATTAGCGTATAACAGTGGAAGTCGTCTATATATGGCCTGATTCAGTTTTCTCGCTCCAATATAATAATATTTTGGATTAGTTGACTGAGATTTCCATATGAAGTGAATGTCACCAAGAGCAATGTTCATATACCTGAAGATCCCGCGTGAAGTCCTCCTTAGTAAAATGACAGACCCGAACAGACGATATAGCAATCAGGTTTTCACGTTTGAGGAATCCATTCACGTTGTATTTTCGCCGGCCAATGTTTCTTTAAATTTTAATTTTCTGGTGTGAGCTTCGGTTTTTTAAATTTATATGTGTGTTCTCAAGTCTAATGTGAAAAAGCCATTGAGCAACATCTGAAAGTTTCGTCGACTTAATCTAAATGAAACGCCTCCTTGTGTGCGTTTGCTGAAGCATCAAAGACAGCTGTCGCTGAAGGAAGAAAGTGCAAAAGGTACGCTGGTGAATAGTTCTTTGTCACATGTTCAAGGTTTTTGTCTTGTCTACATTTGCTCTGGTTGATTTTTGCTGCCAAGTTTGATTGACTAGAAAATCTATAACTATTAAGTGACTTGAGTTTCTGTCGCACTTACATGTATGGCCTACATGGCCTACTACTGTACCTATTGAACCACAAGACCGTTTACCACAGTTCATCTTACATTAATTTGAATTTCTCGAAGCAAAAAGGTCAAACAACATTGAGAAAGTGATCGGGGATCGAAAAACTTGGTAAGGTCGAACATGTTTGTAGACTATTGCTACGTCATAACACGTCATATCCAAGATGGCGCTCTCCAAGTCACGAAAAAGGCAACTTTTAAAGTGCTTTTGTCACATTTTAACAGGGAACTGGACAAAACGGCAATTATTTTCGAATTCCTGGGGAAAAGTTTTCGTAATTTAGGGGCACATTACATGAGCCGGGCTGGCCCGGTTAGGCAAGCCAAGCTGGCAAGCCAGGCTGGCTCATCTCATGTAATACCGGGGTTAAAACTCATCCCGGGAAACCTGACCAGCCCGGCTGACCGGGCTGGCCCGGCTCATGTAATCAGCCCCTTAGAGAAACATTTTCTAGACCATACTTTCCCTTTAAGCTAAAAATTTCAGTGAAATTTGAATGAAGAAATAAAGGTCAAATTTTTGGTTCATAAAGCATGCTTTGCTGAATTACATAATTATTTAGTACAACAATCTATGACGACACATCACAAATTTGCATATGGTAAAAAAAAAAAAAAAAGAGTAAGGACAACGTGTAAGCGAGCGCAGGGTCCAAAATTAACTTTTTTATATGGGTGCCAACTGGCGACTAGATAAACATTTTCAGTCACCAGATGGCAAATTGTGGTCGCCAAAAATTTTCGCCTGAAAATGCTTCTTTTGAACTTCTTATGGATACCAGAAAGCAACAACCGCGGGGTCTTGTTTATGTGTCAAGCATTATTATTTTTCCCTTTTGAAAACAGACATTTTGCAGAGGAAATGTGTCCAACCTCGAATGTAATTTCAAATCCATCTGTCCCTTAGTTTGTTGAAAATTTCAGCCATGGAAACACCAGTCACGTTCTGTCGCACACAAGCCACCATTTTGTTACCGTTCTACATTCCTCGCACCAGTCCCTTAAATCTCTTTACTGAGTCGTTATTTCTTTGCCTGGAATACATATTTTATGAGTAACCGCGAAAAAACGTCGCAAACGGAAAAACTCCTTTCATTTTTATTTCAAAAACATCAGCAGGATAAATCAAAGTGCCACTGTCTTAACTCGTGGATATGAAAGTTACCGCAATTGGTTGAATTTGGCAGGCTGAAGTTTCCTTTATGCACTAGTCAGTGTGATATAACAGCTGCATAATGGTTACCCTGCAACAATAAAAGCAAGGTAACACATGTTAACACCAACCCGGCGTGGCCAACAGATCAAACATGTGCACAACCATTTCACCCGGTCAATTAGCAGCCATGGACAGCTGTTTCGGCCTTTTGGGCTTCATCATCAGGGTGTAGCTAACATACCAGGCGGGTGTTTTTGGCACCCCTTTAAGTGGCAGCTTCACAGGCCATGTTACCTTGCTTTTATTGTGAAGCTGCCACTTAAAGGGGTGCTAAAAAACACCCGCCTGGTATGTTACCTACGCCATGAGGCCCAAAGGCCGAAACAGCTGTCCATGGCTGCTAATTGACCAGCTGAAATGGTTGTGCACATGCGTGATGTGTTGGCCATACCGGGTAATTGTGTTAGCGTGTGTTACTTTGCTTTTATTGTTGTTAGCCTGCAAGCAGGCCCTTTTGCAGCCGCGAGAGGATTGGGCCCGCCGCCACTCAGCCCTATAAAAGAGCCTGTTTGCAGGCTAGATAATGGTGTAACAGCACAGGGAGCTCTCATATGCGACTAGATATCCAAAATAATGCATGCATGTGAGGTGATCCACTTTGCTGGAATTTAAACCTGGGGATAGTAGTTAGTGTTAGTTTTGTAAGTACTGTGACTGTGAAGCGTGTTGTTGATACTCTTATTTCTGATAACGTTATCAGTAACATCGTCAGTTTTAATATTGTAAGTAGTGTGTACTGTAAATAACATTGCCAATTAATAAAAAAATTAAAAATTAAAAAATTGAAAAAAAAAAGCCTGTAAAAGAAGTCTACTATTTCTCCAACAGGCATAAGATTACTCTTTAACAAATCCTTTATAAAGAGCTGTGCCATGTGTTCAAAGTTCGTAGCACAGGTGACAGGGTCTTTTTGAATAAGGTCTGATTTTTGTTGCCGGATCATATTGTTAATCTCATCATCAGTTAGCTCTTTTTTTCCCTACAAGTCTACCAAGGGTTTTCAAAAGATGTGACCACCTCGTTTCTGCTGCAGAAAATGAGCAGAACCATGTGGGATTACCTTTTTGCATTTTTCAAACTGTGGTGGTGATCCTCTCAAATTTCTCACTACTCTAAACTGTTCATCAAGATGTATTAATTATTTTATTTACACAATCATCCGATTTTAGGTCACCTGCGTATTGCTTCCCTTTGGATTTACATTTTCGAAGAGACAAAGATGTGCTATTTTGAATTTGTTTGATTTAATTTTCAACTTACAAAAGATCTTCAGTACTGACTGTGAAATTCTCCTATCTCGACTTCTTAATTCCTACTTACACACTGTGCTGAAACAAACTGGTATTTTTCTATCATTGTTATCAGGTCTGGTTTTACCACAGAAAATTGTTGGGAATGCCAACAATTCAGAGTCTTTGTCCATAAATATACTTAATGGTCTATTACCCTCACCTGGTGCAAAGTTAGATACCATCTCTAAATTTCAATGAAATCTGGTTGTTGCAGTAAAATATCGGTAACACCAGATGGTCGTTTTTCTACTTCGCACTACTCATCATCACTGTCGTCTGCGTTATTATTGTTATTAGAGTTTGTTGCAATCTCATCAATACGTCTATCGACAGATACTTGTGCATTTTGAATGTTTTCAGCAAAAGTTTGAATGTCAATCAGGAACACTGCTACTTGTGTTAGGAACATTTAAAAATTCTTCCCATTCATTAATGTTACTTATGCCTACAGCAGTTGGATCTGAAAGAGCGGTGACCACATTTTCTTGCCAATTTTCCTCTACTTGTATGTGTTTGTTTGCCCCTTCTAACACTTCAGCTGGTCAGACATTTTCGTACTTATAATGATGCTTGTAACTTAAGCGTTGTTTCAGTTTAATTGGTGTGGTTTGTGATTCATTAACGTTCCATGGTGAAGTAGTTACCGGTACTTTTGAATTCACATCAGCTGGCACATTAACAATGTTACCATGGATAGATAATATTAACCACCCCTAGGAGGTATTTGCATGAATGGAATGCGGGGAGAAATTAAGGGTTCTTCCAAAAGAATTTTTTTAGGAAACTTTATCTTATTTGCTTTAGCACAGGCTGGTAACTTCCCTTCAGTTAGGTTAGAATGGCAAGTAGAGCAGATCCATTCAGTGTTAACAACACTTTTTTAACCAGGTGTACATTTCTTCAACAAACTTTGCAAACATTTACCATTATATTGGCTACTGTTACACTTAAGAGACAGATGATCTGTACCATAACTGATCACAGCAAGTGCATATATATTCAATGCCTCCTGATATCAATAGCTTTTCTCTTGATACACATAACTCTTATTTTGTTAGTTCAATTTTGTTGAATGCTTAATAACAGATTGATCTTGAATACACAATATTACTGACAAGTCTTTTTTCACGTTTAGTGGTCCTTTGGGTAATAAGATAAAAACAACAAGTCTGAGTTGTGGTCTAGGTCTATGTCTGTATCTGTATCTGTTTTATTAATCGGTAACTCTTGTTTGCGTAACAACCAATGTAACTAGAATGTACAAACAAATAAATATAATCAATTTTGTGATGCAAATTACAAGTTCACATGTTATGCAATTACACATCCATAAATAAAAGAAATAAATAGACTATAAATAAATAATGAAATAATCAATTGCATGTACAATACAGTTATTGTCTAGACTACACTGTAGCTGCAAAAAGCCAATTGAGGTCAGGTCACGGAACAACTTCGCCACCCATTCACCCTAGAACTAAAGGCAGTGAGGTTTGGGGAATAAACAACCTCCTGAGGGAGGCTGTTCCAAACAGGGATAGTACGTGGGAAGAAGGAAAATTTGAAGACATCAGTACGGGGAGAGAGGTGGTTAAATACCATATCGTGAGATCGTCTTGTTTGAGATTCAGAGAGAGTCACATACTTAGAGAGATCCACCCCATTAAGGTTATGGGAGGACTTATAGATGAAATTTAATCGTTGACACTCCAGACGCCAATCTAGGACTTTAAGAATGTAAGAGACACTTGAGTTACAAGAGTACTTTCGAAAAGAGAAGCGGGCAGCCCTCCGCTGTACTTTCTCAAGGTTTGAAATATAGACAAGTTCACACTCTTGAGTGCATCATGGGTTATCAAGGCAAGATGGAGAGAAATTCAAAGGTTTGTAAGGAAGTTCAAAACGATGAAAAGTGTTCATAATTTGAAATTTTGGGGGTTTTTGTTTTCCAAAACAGAAGATATGCGCTCAAAGGTGAGGCAGAATAAATTTGGAGAGAATGGATGTTGTAGACATTTTTTTATTAAAAAGTTTCTGCCATACATTTGCTTTAATTCCAAGGCACAAAATTACAGAGAATGTATGGAGACAAAAAAAGCAATATTTAGAAATTCCAAACAACGGACACCAAGTCTAGTTTGTCTCAGTTGTGAACATGAACTTATTTGTTTGGTTTATGAAGGCGAAAGTCTATAAAGTAGAGTTATATGTACAGTATATTTTGCTTCGAATTTCCATACAAACCTTTGAATTTCCCGCCATGTTGTCCTGATTACCCATGATGCAATCAAGAGCGAGAACTCATCTATTGCGCTGGGTAAACATTCGATGGATATGAGATCAAAACTCGATGTTTGGTCATCCCAATTTATCGCAGGCCGTATTTAACGCACTCGCTTTAATAAAAGAAAGACCGGTGAACGTGAATGTTTCAAAGCAGTAACTAATTTCTGCACTTTCTGAAAAAAAGAAACCCTTCAATCGCGCCATTAACTACCAACAAGCAGGCTCGCAAGCATAACAAACCACGTCTAAAGAATGAACATTTAAATGTTTTAGATCGAACGCGTAGCCATTTGCATATGATGCCGGGAAGGTGACAGTGTTTATATGTGTAAGCAAATGTCGTGTGATATCTTCATCGGCAACAGAAAACTCGTGGTATCATAACAATACTAATAATAAATAACAAACAAAAGCTTCTGCATTTATAACTCCTTTCAGAAACACTTATCTTGGGAACTACATTGTAGAATGTCACCTGCGAGATCGAAAGCGACGAGAGCGAATGTTTCAAAATGTGAAATGCACATAAATGCAAAGATTCAATAAGGCCGCTTTGAAATTTGCTTGTTTCATTCCTGTTTGATATCATTATTTTTCAAAGAGAATGCACATCACCAGGAAAAGACGAACAATAACAATAATTGTGTTCCTGCAATTTGCATAACAACCATTACGCTGAAAACGAGTTGGTCACGCTTTTGTCACGTAATTCGCCGTGGCGTACTTGTATTTATTTTTCCTTTCTTTTGGCTTTGTTAAGACGGAATGGATACAAAAGAGGTCAAAACAAAACAAGTTCCCCATCAAATTTAGTATAAAATCTGGGAGACGCCACTGTCCTAACAGGGTAAAAAAACGTAAAAAAAAAGTAAACTAGCAACAAATTATCACATTTCTGGCTTCAGGTGACGATCGTGAAATAAAGCCACGTGCTGACGGGAGCAGACAACAAATGAAAGTGGCGACCTTGAAAAATTTAGTCTCGTGAGTCTGCTTACACTGCATTTTCCTTGAGATATTTAAACAGGAATGCAGAGGAAACTTCAAAGATTCCGACAGGAATCAATTCTAGCTTCACATTTATGTGAATTTCACAAGAGTGAATTCCTCTACATTTGCGGCGACAGTTCTACATACGGTTTGCGTGGAAAAAGCCATTCTAATCACTACAGTGTACCTTGATTAACATTTCTTTGACTGGGATTTTTGGGTAGCAAAACGGTTTCGTCTGATATTTATTCTGATTTGCTATCATGCGACTAGTCTTCGTGCAAACGTAGTAAAACAATCAACATTATCGTGACGTTTGTTTACATATGATACGTCTAACTCCCGAGATTCGACCGTGCATTGCCCTGAAAAATTTCGTCTTGTTGCGAGTTTTGTATATCACCTTCTTTCTGAGATGTTGCCGCAAAGAAGTTCTTGCGGTCAGGATTTTTTAACAGAAAGAAGTTCTTGCGGTGTCAACTTCTAACCGCAAAGAAGTTCTTGCGGCTGGTACAATTGTGGCGCAAGGAGCCGCAAGAAGCCGCAAGAAGTTGCCGGCTTGCGGACGCAAAAAGAAGTTCTCGCGCGTGCATTATTTTTGGGCTGTACTGTATATTTGCTCTATCGGAGATAGAGAGTCAGAGCATATATCTGGAGATCGGTACGGATTCCTCATCAGTTTTCCTTACATAACCAATGAACCAGTCTTTCGACAGTTCGTCATTCTGGTCCGCCACACAAGTACTAGCGTCTGGAAGCATTGTTTCCTTGGTTGTCTCACTGTTTGTATTGTTAGTCACGTTGTTAAACTTCCACTCTCCATGTCACTCTCCAGATGGACTGAAGTCATCTTCCGAATGGAATTTATTAATCCCCCGTGAGCTTAGGGGACCGACAGAGACTGTCTTCTCACCATGTGTCGGTCAATTTGGTTTCGACATTTAAGTCTACGCGTTGGTGATTAAAAAGCGGTGCACAATTTATTGCACCAATGTGTACTTGTTCAGAAACTTTTGCTTCACCTTCGAAGAACGCCATTTCCTCACTTCTTCAGTCTCTTGCTTCTATTAAAATGTAGCGAAAAACGTGCTCAAACACTTAGTTCAAAAGCCACAAACAGCAATGCCGGCACACAACCTGGCAAACAGGAAGTCACATTTTCCAAGCTGTGTTGTGATTCGCTTGAGATACTATCCATCCTGATTGGCTAACTTCCGGTTACGCAGGGTGACAAATTTGCATACTGATTCTCCCCAAAACTCGTGGATAACATCCACGAGTGAAAATCAGACACCTGTTGGCAAACGGCTCTGAACTTAATGGTAGGTTGCCCACTGGCGACCAGTTTTGAAATTCTCGCCAACATGGCGAGCCGTGTGAGTCACACAGTTATTGAAAGCTGACCGTTCTAAAGGGTGCTTCGACTTAAATACTGTTTATCAGCGCTATGAGAAATGGGTGATTGGACTTAAATGCAAGACTCACAAGGCTTGCAGATTATCCAGCCCCTCAAAGGAAGCTCGCGTTGAAAGTGTTTGCATAACTGTGGGCCATTGGCAGCATTCAGTCATTGGCTTACCGGGATCGGAGTTTTGCGCCGGTCAGACCACTAAACGGTTGAGAACATAAAGATTGAGTTGAATCGAATCGACTTTCTTCGTGTATCGAATCGACTTTGATCATGTCTCGAAAGGAGTTCAATTTGCATCGAAACGACTTGTATCGAAACGACTTTGCATCGAAACGACCGAGCATTACTGGGTGAGCTTACATAAGGGGACCGAAGTTCGATAAATTTGCAACATAAAGGCGCCCGTAAACGAAAAAACATTGTTTCCCGATTGCAAACGAGGAAACATTTGCTGAGGACGAAAAATGTTTCTGAACAAATTCGGAAACATTTTTGCTTCCGCAACAAATGTTTCTTGGGCTGCAAACGGGGAAACATATATTTCCTTCTGCAACATTGTTTCCTCGGTTTCGGGCGCCTCAATTTAACTTTATTCGTGCTGAATTATAAAAAATCTCACAAGTTGAATCAATCCAGAAATTTGAAGCTTATTAATGTTTTGTTTTAGTTCTCCAGTAGTCATTCCAGCTTATTAATCAGAATTCAGTTTTACCTTTCCTTTGTTTACAAACCCATGCTTCACGGCCAGTCTCTGTGCTTCACCAATATCGCCGTCAATCTGCACTGCCCATCGATTCGAATACTCCACAGCACCCGAAAAATAAATCAGTGGAGCAAAAACGCTGCCAAGTATCAGAAACATCGAATTCATGGTAATACGTTATGCCGCTCAAAAGGACTTCTCATTTCAAATACACTCATGCTAGCAACTTCCCGTATTTACGCTCCCCTCGTTGCTAACACGAGATTACAAAGCCACGTCGAGTCCAATCATATTTCATTTCATCACCTCTCATATTAGGGAGCTTTAGCAACCACAACGGCGACTTCAACGAGAACGTGACAAATTTGCATATTTAGTGGCCAAAGGCAATAGCTTTGCACTCTGCACGTGCGTATTTTATTTTTGTCTCTTTCGTTGCCGTCGTCAGCAAAACCACGGGGACAGCTGTTCTTAGAGTTATTTTCATAGAGTTATGCCGTAGAGTTAGAGTTAAGTTTCCAAAATCCTGAATGCAAGATTTTGGACTTCCAAAATCTTGAATTCAGGATTTTGGCAGTCCAAAATCGTGAATGCAGGATTTTGCAGTCCAAAATCGTGAATTCAGGATTTTGGAAGTCGTTAACTCTAACTCTAAGTCATAACTCTACTGATAGTTAACCTCCAAAACCACAACGTGAAATGACCAAATTTGAAGTTTTATGAAGGACGTCAGCATTTGAAGATAAGTTTTCATTTTCTTCCCCAAATAAAGCGCCGCTCATAACGTTTTTATTCCTGAGGGATTGCCATACCTTTCTCACATTATAAAACTTGGAATAGTCTTGAAGTGATTACAATCTAATGAGGCGTTTGTGATGACCTTCTCGTTGCCGTTCCCGTCGTCGTTGCTAAAGCTCCCTTCATCCTCAGGCCCGTTTCAAACGTCGAACTTCACATGTGCCGAATCGGAGCAATTTCAGAATACCCCCTCACTTAGGAGCGTTAGTGCTAAGATGCCGTGGTCCGCAGTCTGGCACTGAA
>OX421456.1:9056612-9074112 GCA_949126865.1 Montipora capitata | reverse complement strand
AGGCTCGCTAACAGGTCCACGTAGGCAGCTCGGGTGAGACTACAGGCATAAAGAACAATGTAAGCCTTCACTTCCTTTTTGTTCTTGCTGAGGTATTCAATTGGTCCAGCAAAATGCAATCGAATGGACTTGAATCAGAATGGCACTGATCCAGCTGTTCTTTCCCTCGGTAAGTTGCCTGTTGGTGGATTTAGGAGTGTCGCCACTTGAAACCTTTTGCAGCCATGACAGCTCTTAATTACTTGCTTTATCAAACGTCGTAACCGTGGCACCCAATAATTTTCTCTAACCTTCGTCAGCGTCATGCTGACTCCCCCGTGCAAGGTTTGGGTGTGCATGTGCATGACCAGCTTCTTAGTGAACAGTGCACTTTCGGGTAAGTAGATGGGATAATCTCCTTGAATGCGGCCCCCGCATTCATATAAACCGTCTTCGTTCTTCTGAAGGTTTAATCGTAACTGATCTTCTTTGAAACTGGCTGTATTCAGGCATCTGACTTGACTATCTCGCACCCAGAACTCTATCGGACGGTTTATCTCCGCAGTGTAGAGAGGACCGCTGATCTTCTGCTCACGTTTGGATAAACCGTCTTATCCACGAACAAATTCAAACTGCCTTCCACAGACCCCACTTCTGTAATAAGTGGTCAAGTTCCTTGTTGTCTACTATTGCCACTGAGAGAACTTCCTTGATTACTTTTGCCTCAGCTTGAGTTTCTTTGCTTGGGCTGGTAACGATGTCTGACGGCCAATTCTCTGAGTATGGTAACCAGGACTGTCCTTGAAACCACAGATCCGCACATTCTCCTGCTTTTCCTCCTCGACTGCCCAGATCTGCAGGGTTTTCCTTTGAACCCACGTGGCGCCAATGAATGTACTCCTTGTCTTGGATTTTTCGGACGCGATTACTGACGAATTGCTTGTACTCCCCACCACCCTTGATCCAGTGGAGAGCAAAACTGCTATCTAGCCAGCAATGGACACTTGTTACGGGAAATCCTTGTAGAGCTTGTTTCACGTTGTGTGCCAGATTAGTAGTCATATGACCGGCTACCAGCTCAAGCCTTGGTATGGTTAATCCCTGCTTTGCAAGCCTGGACTTGGCGGCCACGAGTCCCTGTGATATACCTGAGGGTTGATGAGACACAGCGTATACTGCTGCTGATAAGCCTTGGCTGCTTGCGTCGCCAAAAGCGTGGAGGTTGATGCTGGTTATTTCTTCCTGGTACTGAGCGATGCTTCTCGGTGCTTCAATTATTTTGAAAAAGATTTGCCTTCCACGTCTTCCAGCTGGCCGTATGTTCCCTTGGTAGTCCAATGGAGTCCGCAGCTCACAAGCTTGTCGGTAGAGCATCTTTCCCTCTAGAGTGATGGGCGATGCTAACCCTAGGGGATCGTAGATCTTTGCTAACTTCCCCGGTTGCATCTCCAGTTTCTTTACGAGGTTCTCCAGGCGTTTCAGACTTCCTGGTTTATTCTTGGGAAGAGGTAGATGGTTGCCCTTCCAGATTAAGCCAGTCTCGTACCATCTTTCTGGGTCCCTTAGGAGATGCTCCTTGAACTCTTCGTAAACGAGGTCTTGATCGCCAACGGAATGGTCTTGTAATCCGAGCACGTCAGGTCTGCAGAGGTTCTCGTAGTCAACAGCGGAAGTTTGTGTGAGAAACATGTTGGTGAGATTTGGTTCACTTCCGAGTGGCAAGATAGTCCACCCAAAGCGCGTCCAGTCTGCGATGGGTTCTCCGGGTTTGCCGATTTTGGGTGTGGTCTCTGTTTTGACTTGCGCGTACGCGCTGGCACCAAGTATAAGGTGAACTGGTAAATCCTTTTTCTTATCGATGTCATCCATTTCTACCCCTTTCAGATGATGGTTTTGTCCAATCATGTCCTTGTAACCGGGTTATCTAAGCTGAGTAGGGCACCACGATTTACTTTGGTTACTTCGGTCCGAAGCTGAAATGCACCTGACAAGCTTTTAACGGCGACTTCATGGATTTCAATCTCTCTTGTTGTTGCCTGCATCATCATTTCAATTCGTTTCAGCTCTTTTCGCACTGGTTGTTTCCCCAGTCGGTCGAGTAATGCGAACGTAACCATTGATTTCCTTCAATTTTCCCATAGTCTCCAATGCTTGAAGATTTGGTGAAAACTTTTGGTAGAATTCCATGATTTTGTTGGGGTTCGTTTGATGGATTGCAGGCAAAGACATTACGTTGTCTACATACGCATTAACTATTTCGCTGACCTTTCCACAATTTCAATATGCTTTTCGCCCTCTCGTAGCCTTCTATAGTGAAGGGTAGGCCGTCTACTGGTGTTCTAACCCGTGTTCCAGCAGCTCCTTCAGATAAGAAAATTTGGTGATTTGTGGCACATCGATCGAGTCGATTTTTGCTTTAAACTGGTTCCAAAATCTCAGCCAATCTGTATGCGTGCCATTGAACCTTGTAATTTGTAATTTGGGCAGCTTCGCGATGATTGATTGTTCTTTAATCTGGCATTTTCGGCTTTCTTCGATTTTCGCTTCGTATTTAAGTTTCTGCTCTAATTTTTCTTTTTCAAAACGCATCTCTTCTTGAAATTTCTTTTCTCTAATTACAGCTGCGTCATCTTCCTCCCTTTTCTTTTCGTTTTCGAGCGCCGCGATCCTGAACGTCTCAATTGTTGACCCGAGGTTGTCAATGGCCTTGTCAAACACGCTTAAATTTTTCTTCAAGGTCTGTGCTCCATTTTAAATTGTTTTCTCCGTCATCTCCCTCTTCAAACCTCAATTCTTGTACTCTTACCTTGAGGTCATGAACTTCATCCACTTTTTTGGCTAGAGTGTTTTTCAATCTCTCAACTGATGCGAAGTCTTCCTTTTTCACCGCGTCGCTTGTCTGTCCATTCGTAAAGGTGAGAAGTTGTAGTTTCGCCTCTACTTATTTGTAAAGGCCTTCCATGCTTTCCATTGTCCTGGCAGGGTCGCCACTTTTGTCGTGAACGGGTCTTGCGACAAATAATCACACGCTTGATGTAATTTTAAGGTTATTAATTTTCCGACGATTCTTGCTTGACACGTTGTCTCTGAAATTCTCTTCCCATACAGTACACAAAAAAGGGTATAGAGTTCACCGAGATTATATTTCCAGTAGCTTACATTTCAAGTCTTAGCGTTCGGCAGTTCGGGTTTCAAAATAACGCAATGTAACGCCAACTTACTTTAACGTCCGCGACACCTTTCAATGATGACTTCAATTAGGCATTTCCATTACTTTTCCTATTCACGTGCAAATGTTGCCATTTTGTTCCTACTTTTCGATACTTTTAGGTTTAAAAAAAACCCCGATTTTCTCATTTGCTGACCATTTTAACCACTTGACAACCTGTAAATAGCAATTTGTTTAAATTTTACATTATGTGGAGGGGAAACCTCTGCAACGCAACATGCTGAAACAATGTGAAGATAAGGGAAGATGATTTGTTTACCTATTGTCATGAATGTGCAAAATCAATGCTTGTCAACAGACATTTTCCCTATATATAGATGATAGATGAACTTCTAATTCACAATAGCTCCTACCAAGTGTTTATTAACTTTAAATTTCCCATTTTCCCATTTTAAATAGTTTTATTTACTCGTAATACGTACACAGAAGACATATTTTAAGGAGAAAAAAGTTGGATAGTAGAAGTTGTAGTATTTACCTGTAAACGACGTGAAACTGCATTTGGAGCCTGACACTGAGTGCAAGGTGATGACTGTAGCGGTCCAATTTGCTTACATTTCTTTGGAAGATTGAGCAATTTGAAGTCACTTCCTTTAAGATTATAGCCCGGACAAACAAGCAGGTTCAAGTTTTCAGTAATATTCAGTAGCTTTTGCTAAATAACAACATTTTTCCGGTTGATCTAGTTTCGAATGCTGCTCGCGAAATTTGTTAAAAAACGCTTAAAATAAAGTGCAAAAAGCGCGAAAATAAACAGGGAGACCCCACCTGTTTATTGCATTTTTTAAATGTCCTGTGTATGAATATCAATTTTGCCAAGTTTGAAAAAAATCTGGATAGTACGTCATTTTCATGGGAATTACCTTAAGACACTTGGGTATGATGTCTATGTTGGCCATCACCTTTCCTGGCATGATCATATTCATTACATTTGTAACAAAGTTTGTAAAATTAATGTATTAATGTCATAGTCACGGGTTCAGCATTGTCAGTGGACATTGCCCAATCAATATCTATTATTTGCTTTTTTAGCCATATTTACTATATGGCTCTATATTGCGGGGTAGTGATTATGAAAACCCTTTGTCACAGCTTATTAGAATCATCAATGATGTTCCCCCACCCCACATGTTTCCTTAGGTCTATTGAAATTTCACGATATTGCTAAAATGTACACATTTATTTATGCGTGATCGTTTTTGTGGCAATAAGCCATGTAAGTTTTTTCCATATTACTGGTTTCGGAGCAACATAATCATTCAACTCAGGATGCATCTTTGCAGTATTTATTTCTTCCTGCTATAGCCAATATAAGAAAATTCTGCCTATCCATTATTGGAAAGTACTTTTGGAATGACCTTCCTCTTTATAATCGAAATAACACATCTAAAATCATATTTTAAAAAGGCAATTTTTGAACACTATTTTGCTCCGTACTGATTTCCTTACTTGCTGGTATGTACTCCAGTATTGCTTGTTTATAAGTCTAAATATTGCAACTGAATGGGATATCCTGTTCTGTAGATTGAGTACTATTTAAAGTTAAGAATATAATATTCTTTCTCTGAGATTTTTGTTAACTTGAATGTATTCACATCATGGAGTACATTCACAAATGTTTTACCTGGTTATGTCACTTTGGAATGAATTTATATACGAATCAGTGTCAATCTCCTTTTTAGCATAGTTGACTATATACCATTTATTTTTATTGGTGGTATAGTGCATGTAATTACGTTATCTGTAATAATTTCGTTTTTTTTTCCTCTCCTGAAGCAGTTTTATACAAACGTAAATAGTACTTTGCCTGAGCTAAGTACATTTTGTACCAAGAAAACGTGTAAGTGCATTGTAAATAAATAAAATATAAATAATTTAACTACAAAACAGTGTCAATCTTCACATTTTTTGTGCAAAATTAGTATTTGATGTATCCACAATGACTGGATAGCATTGAGGGGACGTCCTATGATTGTTCTTCCAACAAACAACTAGCTCGAAGTTTCAGATTTCTATAGGACAGTAGGCTCACTTTGCTGGTCGCTTGCTCGCGTCTTGCCACTTTTAAATTTAAACTTTAACTCAAATTATTTTTCTGATATTTGTGCGTCGGCTGTTAAAAGCGATTCCCGTATAAGAATTATATACTAAGATTTGGCCACGAGAACGCATGGGCTGCCGACTTGAGTTTCGTTCTCCGAGCTAGAATTACTTGTGCGCGTCACTTCATCAACGTGAAACTTTTGCAGCTTAGGGCAATATGACAAAATACAAATTGAAAAAAGCATCAAATTTAATGCTTTTTCAGTGGTTTAATTTTCAGACTTGAACGTTTGCCAAGTCAAAGACACAATAGGGCAGAGTGAGGGGTGGCGAATGGTCCTTCAAAAACTCTAGGTCTCGCAAACTGTTAGTCGAATTTCACGGGTCTCGCAGTCTCGTTTTTCTTTTAGCGGTTACGTGCGTCTTGCAGTCTCGTTTTTTATACGAAGGTATCTCGGAGTCTCGATTTTTTGCAAGGCTAAGGATCTCGAAGTCCGGATTCGTTTTTTTTTTTTTTTAACGACGTCTTTTCGTCACTTGATATTGAATTTCAATAAAGCAACTTTCAATTTCCTAAAAAAGTCAATCCTAACTTCTCCTAGATTGTCTGAGTTCTAGGATATCATAACGTAGTGTTATATTCGAATTTCCAGTTCCAGCTAATACACAGAAGCTGGCCAAAATGGCTAAAAGGGGAATCAAGAAACCCACAAAACCCACGATAGCTCATGATGAAACCCACGAAGTCGGAGAACTTATCTGTTGCCCGCTGTGAAACAAGTTACTACTACTCATCTAACAGTGCCTCGTACATGGACATTTGAAAAAGATCTTTCCGTCACTCATCATGTACTTTGTTCGATGGTCATCTGGAACCGTTTTAATAAGTTTAAATTGTTCTCTTCCAGAGGAGGGAAGGGAGTCTTCTGCACCAGAAAAACATTACCAGAAATTCGAGTCATATTGCATCACGAATACCGCATGTCAATCAAATGGAACAGAAAAAATGGCTGCCCGATGTTATAAAGAAATGTATGGGATCTAAAATAAAATATCAATTTTCGGCAGTTCAAATAAATTAAATTCGAAGTGCCGACCTTTCCCTGATAAATAATATGCAACTACACTACGAAGCGAAGGTTTTTTTGACCATTTCGTTCATTGTTTGAGCTGCAAAATAGCGCCAAAATAACAAGGATTTACGCTGGTACTTGCCTTCTAATTTGATCAAAATACCTTCACTTACCTTGACTTACAAGCTTTGAGCTGTGCGTGTCTTTGACGCTTCCATAGGTGCCGACCCCTCAAACTTTTCTTCAAATTACGATCTTTTTAAATACGTTAAATAAAACGTTCCACAATAAAACAGAATGCCGCCCATCGGCACCGAAAAGGACGCTTTTTCACGAATGGATGTAGCCTTCATCTGGTCGCGCGAATGTCCCGCAGGATGTGAAAAAACGGGAAGAACAACCATTTTCCATAGCTTTCTTCGCACAAAAAAGCTGCCATGTTTATGTCAGCTTAGCAGCCTAGCATTTTTACGCTTTCTACCGCTGTTTCAAATATCTGCAGATTTCAAAATGCGAAAAATCGCGCCAAATTACCATTGCTCTTCGTGTTTTTCACATCCTGAGCCCAGAGGAATACCGCTAAAAATGTCTTATGTTTTAGAAAAAGGAAGCCCTAGGCTGTAAGCTAAAGTCACTGAATCCCCTCTGTCTTGTATAAATTTTCTGTCTTATATAAACCAGCAGCGCCGTCTAGAATCTGAAATAGCTCTGTCAACATACATGCCATATCCAATTCTGATGAAATGACATGAGCTTGTTGGAATGAAAGACGAGAGAGGAAATGAGTTTAACTACATTGACCTTCTTAATTTTTGGATTCCTGGTCGATGGTTTAAATTAAGTAAGGAAAACGGATCAAGGATCCAAGGAAGATTGAGACGTGAAGCTGGTACATGTTGTTTTCGCAATGTGACGCCAGTGAGCATGCTCCTTTGGTTTCAAGGGTAACCGCAGACACAAATCATCGCGTGAACGAAATGTCGCGAATTTCTGGTAATGCTTAACACAAGACATGATGATGATGATAAAGATGGTGGTGACGATGACGAGCCAGTTGAGGATGAAGTTAGACTTTTGGACCTTTGGAGCCAGAAATAGCAGCAACAAGAACATCCCCTGATCTCCAGCTTCAAATAATAGATGTTACGATTGCAAAATGTGAAGTCAAAATACATTGCAATGACTTTTATTGTTTACAAAGAACCTGGAAATGGATTAGTGTTCTGACATTTGGAATCTGAAATTATGTTCAGTTGAGAAATCTTGTTGTTCAGTAGAAATAGGTCAAAACTATACACTAGTTGAAAGTTGCTAGATTCCCTGTAAACTACGTGAATTCCAGTGTGTCAGTTGACAGAACTTGCAATCAGTGTTGTTACTAAGGTGCATGTAATGCTGGAAAATTCAGTCTGTTAATTATTATTACTAATGGCTTGATAATACTGAAAATAGCATTAAAACAGTTCAGATAACTCGGGTAGATACGTTTAAAAGTGCTGCAACAAAACAAAAAGGATCTGTTTATTTTATTCTGGCAGTTGTTGAAAATACGGTACTATTTTGTTATTTAGTTGTAGTAGGGTAACTAAGGTTGCACTACCTTTAATTACCAAGGTGCCTCTTGCTTAGGCACCTTTGTTTGATTAATTACTTATCCCTTTAAGTGGTTGCGCAGACACTTCACTTCAAAGCTAGGAAAACCCTTCCATTTGACATTACTGTATAATGCGTTTTTTCAACTATCTTTTTTTTTAATGGCTCCTAACTTTTTGGCCTTGGCGACCACTTTGGAAAATTTAGGAGCCAGATGGCTCCTTGCCAAAAAAGATAATTTCGTGCCCTGCAAAAGTTATGGGGATTGGGGGAACAAGGCAAGGTGCATAAAAATGTCATTTATAGTAAACAACAAGAAATATCAATTTAAATTGCATGTATTATACATCTATAAGGGCCATAATCAGATGGTTTTTTATTGTATTAATACCGCGTTTTGTTCTTCAGCAGCATGCTATGGATTTGATCATTCCAACAATAGAAAAAAAAAAAACACTTTTGAATACTTATTAGACATGGCAAAACAAGACAGCACTTTTTCGTGGGGTAAATATGCATTAGAACGTAGCAACCAATACATTTATATTTACTTTTTTTTCTTTTATTTACTTACCCTCTGCATACTGCCTTCTGAATAGGCCCTCAAAGCCCTTGCTTGATTGGTTAGGAATGACAGCTTCTTCTCCTCGTCCGAGAGATTTGCCATGAAATTGTTAACAAATCTGTTCATTTGCTCATTTTTGTTTTCATCCCTCGAACGCTTTGCTTTAACTACATGTAGGGTAAAAACAAACAAAACTGAACGCAGTGTAAAAATATTGAGGAAAAAGCTCACAAACAAATTTAGTACAATCCATTCAATGGCAAAAAAATAATAAAGCTTTAACCTTTCTTCATGAAGAAGATATTTGCATCTCCGTTGTATAGGGAAAAAACGTAAAAACACTTTGCTTGCTCTCCACAGGTCCACATCCCTTTTTCATTTATCAACTCAACTTATTAAAAGGAAAAGTGCATTTCCCTTCACCAATTTTACCGATAATTCAAGTTTACTTACCAGCTCTGGTAGCCGCAGCTACACAAGTTGACAACCTTCAAATATATAATTTTTGATCTTAAAGAAACAGACCAAGGAGGGTCCCAGGGCTGAGGTAAGCTTTGTTGCAAACCTGCCGAAAATGAAGATGTTTGCATCACCGTACTGTATCGACAAAGAGGTAAAAACCATTTTGCTAGCCGTCCACAGGTGCACAGTTATCCCTTTTTCTTTCATTTATTATCATTAACATAGTAAAGGGAAAAAAGGTGCATTTCCCTTCGTCAATCTTTACGATAATTCTTATGAAATATCTAGTAGAGTAACAGTTTACTTACCGGCTCTGGCAGCCGCAACTGAAGTGGCACTCGCTTTTTTTTCCAGAATTTGCTACTGCGGAGTTCCGGCGACCGCAGCGACCGGTGTTGTTGTGCTGCTGGGGACTGTGGATGACTCTACATTCCTCAAATTGCGGTGATAAGAATTTCTGAGCGCGTTCTTGTACAATTCAGGCAGACACAGTCCTTCCAAGGGCAACTCGCTCTATGAGCGCGTGTAACCTCTGTTGAGACCCCGTGGTTTTTACAAAAATTACAAAAATGTGGGCCAGGCATACTAGCACAACAAAGATAAAATCGTGACCCAAACAGAAAAAGAAAATTGTTTCGCCCTGGCTACGGAGCGGTCACACGATTTTTCCCGCCAAAAGGACGGCGTTCCCCACTAGCTGTCAGCAACGCATAGTAAAAAAGCTACACAGCGTTTGAATACATGTATATTTTTTTCCTTTAAAAAAAGAACCAGACTATGGGTACTTTTGCCGAAATCTCACTCCGGTTGTCTGTTAGACTATCTGCAACCGCGAATGGGTCTGAGAATAATTTGGTTTTACAAAAGCAATTTTATCAAAGAATACACACTCATCCCCCTGAGTTGTGACCCGTAAAGCAGAGAACTTCAATGGGGACTTTTCAAAGCATAGGGCAAAATATTAAACGAAGTACGAAATATTGGCCCAACTTACATCACACCGCCCAAGTAGTTCTTCTAAAAGAAGACGAAGACGAGCCGGTGAGCTACCGAGCAATGAAGCTGGCGAGCAAGTGACATATTCCTGAAGAAGGCCAACGCGAAGTCTTGCGTTTACGGCACGAAGTGGGGAAAAACATGTATCTACGTTCCCAAATTCCGCTCCCGTAAATAATGATACCACCAAAACATCTTTCCGTTCCAAAGCGTTAATTCCAATGCCCTTTTCATCTAAATACAGCTCTCCAAAATCTCAGAAGGCCGACGATTCAGAGTCATCAAGAAATGGCGGCGATTGAAAGTTCGCGAATTTATGACGCCATAAAGTGATACAACGCTCTATTTCATTGGGTAGTTGTTGACGATTGGTTTTGGTTTTACTTCCCCTTGTGATTGGCTGAGTAATTGGTTTTTAATTTAATTCGTTTTGGTTTTACGACACTCAATTCAAAAACCGCTCTAATAGAGCGAGTTTCAATCAAGTGTAGTAAAACCAAAACCAAAGTAGTTACTTTAGCCAATCAAAAAGGACGGAGACAATCCAGTAAACCAATCAAGACTCGAAGTAATTAAACGTAGCCGACACAAAGCAAGGGAAAATGTGCACTCGTAAGCCACAATTGGTTTTGGTTTCACTGCTGATTGGTTGGCGCGAGAACTTTGAACCAATCACTGAGTGAAGTAATGCAAAACCAATGCAATTCGCCAAATTACTTTCGACACTCAATTGAAAACCGCTCTAATAATAATAATAATAATAATAATAATAATAATAATAATAATAATAATAATAATAATAATAATAGTTATCACTACCATCACTATAAGAAATATTGTTGCTAAAGCCGTAGATAACTTTGGAGATTACACATCAAATTACATGCGTTTGAAGTCATTGCAACGTAAATGTGCGAAATTTCGAACTTTGTTGAAAAATTAATGGCATTGTTCGAGTGCAATAGGGCCCGAAATGAATCAGTTGACTAAGAACCTTATCCGTCAATAGTCCCTTGATGGACAATGATGGAACCATAGGAGAGTCCGGAGGAGTTCAATTTGAATATGCCAAACTACTTTCGAAAACTCATTAAAAAGTAACGTAGTAAAGCGCTCTTTAAACTGGCCATATTACATTCATTACAAGTAACATTCTATAATAATCTATAATAATAGAACTAATAAACCGATTCATTGAAAAGCATTTTGCATCCGGGAATCCCAGCACCTAATATCTCTCATAGTTTCACTCATCTTCTTAATAAATCGCTCTCCACAGGCAAATTGCCATCTGCGTGGAAAACAGCAAAGGTAACTCCAGTTTTTAAAGAAGGAACAACAACAGACTGAGATAATTACCGACCCATTTCAGTGCTTCCCTGTACTTCAAAGACCTTGGAACCTTTCGCCAACTTAGACTTGCAGAACTTTGCTTTCAACCCTGGTCTTATAGAACACCACCAGTTCGCTTACTCTAAATTTCTTTCAACAACTGTTGCCCTACTTAAGGTAGTAGACTCGTGGAAAAGAGCAATTGATAATGGTCTCAAGTCTGTTAGTGTTTTTCTCGACCTAAGAGAGTCATTTGACGTCATTAAACATGAAGTCTTGCTAACTAAGCTCGAATCCTACGGTTTCAAAGAGTCCGAACTTCTGTGGTTCAATAGTCACCTTTCTGAGAGACTACAGCATTTCGTCTACGAGGACGCTAATTCAGACCCCATGCGACGTCCTTTTGGCGTCCCGCACGGATCAGTTTTAGGACCAACGTTATCTAATATTCATATTAACAACATATGGAAGGCATGTCATACGTCCACTCTCTCGTTATACGCAGACGATACTGAGATGCATTCCAGCTCGAAGAAAATTGATTTAACTGTGTAAAATGTCAACAAGGACCTCAAGAGCGTTAGACACTGGTTTTGCAGGAATGGCCTCATCTGTAATACAAAAAAGTCGGAAGTCATGATTATTGCGTCCCGCAAAGCACTCAAAACCAACCGAGATATTAACATTTTTTTACGGAGACTCAATATTAAAAGAGCAGAGACAATTTAAGTATCTTGGCGTGGTGGTATAGACGAATCATCATTCTTGGAACAATCATGTGTCATATATTGCCTCGAGAGTTTATCCTAAACTTAAACTTTTAAATTGAATTTCATCTTTTCTTAGCCCTGCTATTTTATTGAAGATTTATAAAATGACAATTTTACCTATCTTAGACTATGGCTGCATCGTATGGGGTTTTTGCAACAACAAGAATTCCCATTTTCTGGAAATCTTGCAAACCAAAGCAATGCGAATAATTTTAAGAACAAATCACTTAACGTGCACACAGTCAATGAGGGAGACTCTTGGTCTGTTAACATTATTTAACAGGCGTCGTTATTTACGTCTCCAACTAGTATATAAAATCGTAAATGATTATCACTGTCCCACGCAACTTCAAGGGTATTTTGCATTGAGATCAGAGCTTCGCCGTAAAGCCCTCCGAGATAGTAGGGAACTTCATCCCTCAAGATACAAAACAGCTATGGGCCAGTGAACATTCGAGCATGCCGCTGCAAAGGAAGGAAATGACCTCTCCAAAGAGCTGCGTGCTTGTGAAACGCTGAGAATTTTTAAAATTAAAACTTTTAAACTTTTAATAGAATCATATAAGGCACAACACAAATGTACTGTATTAGTTTTTTATCCCTGTAAATATTTTTTAGTGATTTTCAATCTAATCTTAAAATGTATCGATGGTGATTTGTATTTTAAATAGTATGATTACCGGTTTATACTAGCGTTTTCTATGTTGATTTCGCTGATGGTCTTTTTTTTTTTCAGTTTAAAGGGGGACTCCGACGAAAAAACACGATTTTTTAAAAAGTCTCAAATCCTCGAGGAAACGCCGCCAAAATGTTGCATACGCTTTTCAAATAATGAATTTAACTTACTTTCACCAACATTTCAATGTTATTACGTCGAAATACTTGTTTTTCGTAGCATCCGCCATTATTGCTATGTCGCCTGCATACTTTTTCGAGAAAGCCTGGAGCGAGGACTTATGACGTCACTTACTCAACATATCGCTTGCTGCTACTTGAGTAAACAATGGCAAACATGTCAGAAAGCGAAGCTTCGTCTTTTATCGATCATGATTTATCGACTTCGGAGTTATCGTTTGACTTCGAAAAAATATTCTGAGTCACTTACCTGTGATTATGAAGACTTAGACTCGTGGCTACTGAGGAAAAAGCAGCCGCATATCGACGAGAAAGAGCTCAAGAGAAAGAACAAGAGGAATGCTTCGAGATCGTTCGAATCAACTGATACTAGATGGTATGTTGGGGTCGTGATTTTGTCTGTTTACCATTGTTCCCTTCATTTGTAAAAATTCAAATTTCTCGTTATTTTTTTCTAGGTGCAAATGTACGTGTTGTTCTTCGGACACAGTAACAAAGGCCAGTGAAAGGGTAAGAAAAGCTTCTGCTGTTACTAGCGAAATTGATCGGTGAGTGGAGTAGCTGGAGCTGAAGCAGTTGCAGATGACAGAGAACTACAGTACCACTGATCTGTCTGGGCTTCAATCTTGTTGTTTAGATTAGTGGGTTTTAAAAATAGTCGCCATAGGATTAAGAAACCGAAAGAACGAGCGATACACATCAATGTATGAGCAAGGCCAAACTGAGAAGTATCGGTATTAGAGCGCTGTATAATAAGCTCAATTTGGTTGCACTTTTCAATTTTCCTTGTCGGGAAATATTTTCATGTTTTTTATAACGTAGCAATTAAGAACGACAATGGCAATAATTTTCCTTGCTCCTGAATAGATTTCTACGATCAGTTTCATACCGACAGTTTATTCGTCTTGTTTGGGACTTCATGGGGTATATCATACGTTGATGTGTGTATCGCTCGTTATTTCGGTTTCTTAATCCTATGGCGGCTATTCCTCAAACCCACTCGTCTAGACAACAAGATTGAAATCCAGGCCGATCGGTGGTAGTACTTTATCATCTGCAACTGCTTCCAGCTTCCCCCGGCACCGATCAATTTCGCTACAGCAGAAGCATTCCTCTGCCTTTGTTACCGCGTCCGAAGAACAACACGTACATTTGCACCTAGAAAAAAATAACGAGAAATTTGAATTTTTACAAATGAAGGGAACAATAGTAAACAGACAAAATCACGACTCCAACATACCATCTAGTATCAGTTGATTCGAACGATCTCGAAGCATTCCTCTTGTTCTTTCTCTTGAGCTCTTTCTCGTCGATATGCGGCTGCCTTTTCCTCAGTAGCCACGAGTCTAAATCTTCATAATCACAGGTAAGTGACTCAGAATATTTTTTCGAAGTCAAGCGATAATTCCGAAGTCGACAAATCATGATCGATAAAAGACGAAGCTTCGCTTTCTGACATGTTTTCCATTGTTTACTCAAGGAGCAGCGAGCGATATGTTGAGTAAGTGACGTCATAAGTCCTCGCTCCAGGCTTTCTCGAAAAAGTATGCAGGCGACATAGCAATAATGGCGGATGCTACGAAAAACAAGTATTTCGACGTAATAACATTGAAATGTTGGTGAAAGTAAGTTAAATTCATTATTTGAAAAGCGTATGCAACATTTTGGCGGCGTTTCCTCGAGGATTTGAGACTTTTTAAAAAATCGTGTTTTTTCGTCGGAGTCCCCCTTTAAATAAAGCATGTATTTATGACTTATTTATCCGTACAGGGGCGGATCCGAGAGAGGGGAGTGAATGGCTTCTTTTTTTTAAAGTCAATTGCATTTTTTTGGTTGATAAATAAAATACCAATTATTTACAATGTTACAATATGCAAGTTTCATTATTTCACATCTGGACGGCCTCTCTCTCCACATAGGATGAATTCGTACCACCCCAGTATATGATTTCCTCGACTCATAAAAGTAACGAAGAAAGCTATTTTCTAATTTTGTTACAGAGTATTTCTATTTATCTGCTTTTATTGTATTTTTATTTTTTCTGGAACAGATGATACTTTTTGCCTGACTTGAAGTTTTTGTTGTGGGTCAAATTCAAGGATGGCGCAGCAGCTCTTCATCAATTCTCGGTGGAACGGCCAGAGAAGTTGACTATATATAATTATGATCATTTAGGCAAGCTTGCGGTACTACATTTCTCTTTCCGATTTTCAATGCATGGGTCCAAACTTTTCCTTTCAGCTTGTATGATTATAGCCTTGCCTGTTTTCGAGATTAAATTTATAAGGAGTCCGAATTCCGGAACCCAGGCTGCTTTCTAATTACGGAATCATTCTCTTTCAACATTTCACTGGACAGGTCGGATTCAAATTAGCAAAAGGTCTAAATTTCGGAACCAATAAGAGATTCTCTCATTATTTCAGCGGATACGATATGTTTCGCTGCTAATAATCTGAGGAGCAATTGAAATTTGGCTATCCGCTCCAATACAGATTCTGTTAAAGCATTTGCCATTACCATTTTACTCGGTCTGCTCGTTACTATAAATGCTTTAGAAGGGGTTGACAGAGAAATTACAGAGAGCTTATTCAAAATTGCCTTTTTCTCGAAGCCGTTTTTAATCGAGGCAATTTAGTTTAATCAAGACTTTAAGATTTATCTTAAAGCACCTATTAAAATTGAATACCTCTTGCGGAACATTGTGTACACAAAATAGTAGGATTTCTGTGTGTTTGCATTGGTTGTCTGTGTATTGCTTTTTTAAGTGTGGCAAAAGCCACAGAGTCAACTGAAACCAAATAGACCAATCGATTTCACCGCAACAGACGGGTAGTTTATGGCAGCACATCATAAATTTTATTTGACAGTTTATTTCTACAGCAAGATAACGCAAAGAAATCCCTGATGTTTCTAAAAAATAACAAAGTCAAAGAGCGATGGCAAATATCGATCAGCCTGTAATCTTGAGGAATAACCATGTGTTAAGGTATTCTATACTCAAAGCAGCTACTTATAATTAAGTTCTAATAATGCCAGAAAATATCTAAATTGGCACTAAAATGGTGAAAGCTAACATTCATCAAACAAAGCAGTGGAAATTCTCGCTTTCCCCTCATTTTTCGTTTATTTAAACAATAGAGTGTTTCTGTCGAGGAACTATCGGCTGATAGTTGCCCCGCGGAAATTTGATGTTCTTAAAACAAATATTTGCCCGAGAAGCGAAGCTTCGAGGGCTAATATGCTAGTTTTAAGAACATCAAATTTCCAAGGGGCAACTATCAGACCGATAGTTCGGAGACATAAACACTCTATTGTCTTTATTGTTCACCACTAAATTTTCTTCCGCGCGCCAGTTGAAAAACAGTCAAAACCCACTTAATGCAGATCAATCAAATATTTATTCATGCGTACAGGCTGTCACAAATGTCAATAATTCGCAGCGTACATTGGCTAAAGAATAGCGTACAACTGTCAACTGTTTTTTCAGCGGACGACTACTATCCATCCGGGTATTTTCCTCAGACGGGCACTATGGGCTGCGGTAGTGGTGAACTATTAGGACATGTTAAATCACAGCAGATAGGATAACTGTTGCTGAGGTGCCGTTGTGAACACTGCCATTCAGCACTTCGCGGTTGCAAATTTACGCACGTGATATAGTAATAGCATGAGCGAGACCTCATTTTGCAGCTCAGGTTCCACTTGGCAAATGGACAGTTCATGACAACGTTAGTGGTAGATTGTGCGGTACATGCGATATAACTTGCTATTATGCCGTTATTTGCTTGGCGCTTTTGACGATCCACTTTGAACTCAGTAAAATCTGTATGAAAAAAAAAAAAAAAGCGTAAGGTATTTACGTCTGCTGCTTTTCATTCACTGTAAGTAAACGAACGAACGAATTTATTCACGGTAATAATTTCAACATATAATTTGTTTTCAACACACACACACACATAAATAATAATTATATTTCAATGACTTAAAACCTTTTTTTGGTCAGGGGCAGACCTTTTAAACTTTTGGTGGGGGAGGTTGGGTGATTAAGTATAGGTAGAATTCCTTTTTTAACCTTTTCATGCGTTAGCAATTTTTTTTTTCTCAGGGACTGTGCATGCGTGATATTTTTCTTCTCTGCAACATTATGCATTCCGGCTCTTTGAAGCTGTCAGATTTTTTTTTTTTTTTCAAAATCACGCAAGCCCTCCTCAAGAGTTAAAAATGGTCCGCCTCTTATACCAATATCAAGAGCCAAAATGGGACAGAGAGGTAGTTTTCAGAAACAACTTCAAGTAGACTCGTTTTCGTGTGCGAGAGGCTTGGGAGCTAGTAAAGATACCAAAGATGGGGACCGATGAGGGCGAAGTGAACGAAGTTTGTTTTCAAAATGCTCTTCTGTGAGGAGGAACATCTGGGGACTGATTTGCTGCACATACAGGTTATCCAGCTTATGAAATGCAATCAAAGATTTCTTTTGGACCACGGAAGACTGCAGCGAGCTTTGTCACTTTAAAAACATTTCGCGGAATGTATGCATCAGTTTTCAGTGTATTCTGTTATAAGAGGCTTTTATAATAAAGCTTGAGACGGAATTTTCATTTAT
>OX421456.1:8976612-9051612 GCA_949126865.1 Montipora capitata | reverse complement strand
TTGAAATTAACTTAAAACTGAAAAAAGCGCTCCCTTCGCAAAGCTCTGATAAAAATGATAGATTAACGATAAAACAGAACTTCAAATATCTCTTGGTGCAATAAATATAAAAAACAAACTGTTATATTTCATAGCAAGCACAGAGAAACAAGCTAAACAAACTAAACAATGATGTACAAGCAGGAGAATAATGTTCTACGTATTAAAATTCTTTGTCTTGTTGAAAATGAAACGAAAGTTCTTAAAACAGGAGGAAAAATTTTAGTGAAAAATACTTAAACACCTGTTTCTGCCCTCCTATCTTATTATTTGAGTTCTCATATCTCATTATTTGAGCTCTCTGCAGTAAGTCGTTTTAGTTTAACAGCATGTCAACAGTTCACGAAAAACAACAACGCGAAAAACCACAGCTTCGCGACGTGTTTGTTTGCCTATTTTAGCTAGGAATCCGTATATTCTTAAATGAAGCAATATAAAACAAGATTAGAAAATGGAACTCCAAAGAAAATAACGGATGTCAACCGAAAAACCGAGTTAGAAAAACTGCTCTGTAGTGTAAGTTGCTCTAAGTTCAACGGCATATCAACAGTTCAAGAAAACCAACGACTGGAAAACAGCAAACCAGCAAGGTGTTGTCAGCAAAATCATGTGAATATTCGCCTTTTTGAAGAATAACCAGGCCTTTCATTCCATTTCTGATGTTTTTCCTTCTCTTTGCAACGGTTAGTAAGCGAAGATTTCCAACGGTTCTTCGCGCCGTAGTTAAAACATTTTTATTTAGCCGCGACAGTTTCAGTACGGAACAGATTTCGGACCGTGGTCCGTATCGTAAAAAGTTGGACCGGCTACGAGCGCGCGATTAGCCAATCATATTCAAGGATTTAGGATTCCGGCCCGCTAAGATGCTTCAGAAAAAAATAATGTAAGGTATTTACCCGATCCAAGTCCGCCTTTAGTTTCCCAGGAGTTGACAAAGACGGATCTATTTTGGAAATGTAGCAGACCTTTCGAGATGGAATCCTCGTAACAGTCAGACGCTGTGGAAAAAAGAAGAATTTTCTACCTAAAGGATCCTGAAGAAAATAAGCATGCAACGGTGATGGTGACGATAATAGGATTCTCGTAACTGCGAAAACAAGATGACGACGAAAGGACATAGATTCTGTGGATGACCCAAGGCAATAGGATATTCGGAATGAATTCACCTCAACTGATATTGATATGTGATAACAAGGGTGGGAGCCAGGAGAATGGGGGTGGGGTCGAAGAGCGCAACATTTGACACATGCAAAAGAGGGACATTCCCGGCTTGAGAACCCCTTTTCCTTAAATTTTCAGACGTGTCATAAACTTAAAACAGACTTACCATCTTAAAATCGTGATAAAAGTCCGCGCCGTCAACGTCGTTATGAGCAGGAACTCTGAAGACTTCAGCATCTTGATCTTCATCGATATCAATTTCCTCTGCAAATGATGTTTCGTTCTCTTGAATTGCCATTTGGTACCGATCGGCCTGGAAGAAACATCTGATTATCAAAATGGGGTTACCAAGGAACACAACTATATTAACTGGAAAGGAGTGTTCGGAAAATGTACTCGGAAAATTTTTTTTGGATATGGTCATCCCGAGTTGGCACGATCAACTTCGAATTGCACCCTCCAGTTCAAATACCATAAGGGGTGTACTGTACACTAGAAACAGTTTTAAATACCCTAAATATGGTCTTGTTCAGAATTTAAAATGATCAATAGTTTGTGCATTTTTAAATGCGTTGTAGTGCAGTTTTTATGATCGAAATAGTTATGAAAGTACACTACGCGGAGACAACCTTAAAAGCAAAGAAGCAGGAAGGGTAAGTTAAAACATACCTTTCCAAGTGCACCTGGCTCAAGGCATAAAAATGCAAAAGTGACAATTGCAAACGCGACGATCTGTAAAACAAAGATCAACAAAACTTGCTGCGACAAAATCAAACATGACTGGCACATGGACAATTCTCAACGAAAAAAATAGGAAGAATAACAAGAAGACTAAATTGATTTGAACATTTAGGCACGGAAATCAACTTATATCTGATCCAGTTGAATTTGCCAGCAAGTTTTGTAATTATTTCATTAACATTGGACCAAATTTGGCAAAGAAAATTCAGCTAACATCGTCCGCTTATTTAGACTTTCTAAATGGCTGCTTTTTGCAATCTATCTTTTTGATCCTGTAACCCAAGACAAAATAATCGCTGCCCCAAAAACTATACGATCCGGTATGGCAGCCGGTTACGAGTTAAGAGTAAATGGAAAGAAATTTACGTTCATCGTAGAATATGTCAGCTTGATTGAGCTAAGGACCGCAAACACCAAATAGCGAGGCGAGTTTTAGTATCTTCGTTTGTGAAGCAGATCATGAGAATTGAACAATTATATAGGGCTGTGTTCTGTAAGGGGATGGCAATCCTGATTGATAGCTGCCATTCAAATGATTCTAACATTTCCTATTTTCCAGCGTCTTCTATGACCTGTATTGCTGAAGAAAGTATTCCGCAAATCCTTTATGTCCTGTATTCCATATCTTCTATGTCCTGTATTGCTGAAGGAAGCATTCCGCAAATCTTCTATGTCCTCTATTACCTATCTTATATGCCCTGCATTGCTGAAGGGTGTATTCCGCAAATAATAGTTATCCGGTTGGCAGTTTTACAAAAGGGATATAAGCCTCTAAACCGCTGATTCCTTTTGCATTCCGCATCTCCTATGTCCTTTCTTGCTGAAGGAAGAATACCGCGAATCTTCTAGGTCCTTTATTCTGCAGCTGCATCATCTATGTCCTGCATTGCTAAAGGGTGTATTCCGCAAATAATAGTTATCCAGTTTTTCGAAAGGGAATCTGCGGTTTAGAGGCTTATGCACGTGACCCTCTTTTTTACCAACGTCATTTCATCATGTCACCATTTGATAAGTAAGCTCAGAAGTTCAAGCTAGGAAAACTAGAAGGAAAGGGAAAAAACTTCAATTAGGTAGTATTTGGTCACCTTGAGCGGTGACCCTGAAATTTCCGTCTAACTCTCAACTTCATCCCACCATCACATTAACCTCTTACCACTCATCCACATCCATCTCATTCGTTGACTTCAATTTTTTTTTTCTTAAGAATGATATCATAACCACAGATCTGTACCAAACGCACGGACAGACACTCATACCTCTCTCATTCTTGCGGCCAAATCACAATTATACTATCGCGATGCTGTACTTGCATTCTCATTTATGACTGGTCCATCGCCTCCATATCTTTCCACAGACGTCTTGAAGCGGGGCAGAGTAATTGGTGGCGTAACACGAAATTCACACCTTCTAGATATACCTCCTTTTAAGAGGGCCACAGGGCAAAGGACTTTTTTTATAACGAACAACTTCGTTGTGGGATAATTCCGATAATACTTTTAAATTATGTCAGTCCGTTCTTATTAAAAGAAACATGAATAAACTCATGTGAATTTTAAACTTCTTGATAGGCCCTACTCATAAATCGCGGTCAAGGTATAATTATTTTGTCCAAGTGCAAACTAGCCTACCAAGCCTCCATGCCATAAAGTGAACTGAAAAGTATTCTTGCTCTAAAATGAGGCTTGGTAGTCTTATTTGCACTTAGACAAAAGAATCACATATAACCCTGTCCTTCGTTCTTTTTCAGCCATCATGAAATAAACACTTCAATATTCTCACTTCCTCCAATGATGCACTAACATTTTAGTCAACACCACTCGTTGCCTTTCGGCGGACCAACAATCTCAGCGACATATTGGTCAAGTCCCAGTGTGAGCCACCCCACAAACTCACCCACCCAAAGGGTCATACAAATGCGGAACTAACTGTTGTTCGTGTAACTACATCAGAGACGGACAGAGTAACTGCACGTTTTCAGCTACTGGAGGGACCAGACAAATCTTCGATTACATTTCTTGCAATTCTATAAATATTATCAACATGATACACTGCCGACGCTGCAAAAAAACACTATATCGGAGAAACTAAACACAGACTCAAAGACCGTTTTAAGGAACACCTTGCATAGCAACCAATTAAATTTAGCCATGAGATTTTTATTTCGGAAAACTAAATGACCCGTGTATTTGTACACATTAACAATTTTACCATCATACAGACCATCTGCAAACATATGTTTATTGCCCCTACAAAACCCTTAAAGCATTATTTTTAGCGTTGGTATAATGATTTGGTTTCATGTGATGGTTTCGTACAATTACGTTTAAACATTTTTGGTGTCTCACGCGTTAGACACCTAAAACAGCAATCTTATGATGTAAGGGACTTTCCCTGTCTGATGCAATGGACTACACTCGTCGTTAAAAAAAGTTATGTATAAAACAGCTTGCAGTGTTTTTCAAAGTTGAAGTGCACTTAAATATTCACATAATCAAACGAAACAGCAAAAAGAAAAAAAAAAACAGCAAGTTGATGATGTAAGGAACTTTGTCAATGAAATGTGTCATATGTTAGTGTTTTATGCATTGGACGAGTGTGTTTTGTAATGTCCATTAAAGCATAGCTGGTTATTCCATATTCATGATGGATGTAGCGGTTGTCGTCAAAACATCTGAGTGATATTTTATTTATTTCATATCGTCCGAGTTGATGGTTTTGAATTCCAGTTGTTTTTATCCCATGTTGAATCCGCTTATTATTAATTAAGTAGTGTTTGCTTGTAGTCTTTATGTTTTTTTAACAATAACGTTTTTCTTAACTCCTTTTGCTGTTCCTCGTTCTCTATCATTGTCTTTCATGTATGAATGTATTTCTCAATCAAATAAAGTGATCGGTTGGAACACCACAAGCCTCACCTTTGAATATACCAATTAAATTCTTGTTAGGTTAATCAAAGGATGGACTGTTTTCTGGATAATCGCTATTATCCAAGGTATCTTTGTCATTCCAAAAGTCTCGATACACATCATTAACTTCAATTTCAAACGTCAGGGAGTCTGTCTGTGAATAATAATTTTGTTTTGTCTCCATACTTTTGTTTAATTTAGTTATAATGAAAATCACACATTAATGATTTACTAAGATCAAGAATACACATTCCTACATAGACGCTACATGTGCTGGCCTATTAAGAGTGAAGCATTCTTTGATCTTATGAACTGCCACAATCTTTTCATTGAAGATTTTACTACTTACGTAAGTAGGTCTCGAAGCAATTTTCAATAATTTATTCTCATCTGTGACACGTCTTAAATCAACTCGTTAACGAATGTTCTCCATTGTTTTGCCGAAGACAGTGTTCTTCATAGGCTTGAAAAAGTCCTTCTCAAACGAATGTTTAGCCTTTGTTCACTTTTGTGTGTTGAAATAATTGTATTGTTTTAACCAAAGAGACTGATTAAATTCAAAATCTCTATGGACTCTATTTACTTGTAATCCCAAATCAGTATATAATTGAAGGTTTTTAAAGGGTATAACACACTTTTCTTTGTTTGACAGAGTGGGAATCAGTTTCTTAACCTGTCCGATTGTGATGTTGTATTTCTGTCTTATTTGTTCACAATAAGTTGATAACATGTCTTCTGTTTGTGACTGTTTATCTTTTCTGACGCTGATGGTAGTCATTATGCATATCATGTAATTCTTGCGGGAATTTAAGGTCAACTTCAAGAATTAAACCTTTTTTACTGTCTTCAGTGTATTTTAATACATCGTATTTATTTATTTGTGTTTCTGCTAACTATTTAAAGCCGTTAGTAGGTAAATATTGACTCATAGGCCAACCATAAAGATTGTTTGAATGCAAATACATAATATAATTTGAGGGCTTCCTTTTATTGTAATTTTTCATGTATTTGTTGTTTGCTTTTCCATATCGTTTAGCAATATAGCTCATTCCACCTCTCACTCCCTTTTTAATGAATTAAAACATATCTATTTCTCTCATTAGTTCCAATTTGATGTCAGTCATCTTAAGCATTGCATCCCAACTTAAACCTGGTGAGGTAAAATAATGACAAGGATCTAGTTTATAGTATTGCAGACAAGTCTTTCTAAAGTTTCCAAACACATCACTTAACAATAATATATCACTTTTGAGAATTAAGTCACGGTATTCACCCATACTTTTTAATTTGAATGTATTCCAAACATTTTCTGCATGTTGATATTGTTCGTCTGTAATGTGTCCATCATTTAGAATACTGTAAAAGTCCTCTTCTGGTGGTAATTATGTCCTTAAACGTTTTAAAAATGTTCATGTAATCGTATGGATAAACTCCCTTCTTCTACATTAAGACCAGTGTCTCATTTTTGAATACTTTAATGGGTATTTAGATGCTTCATCCGGTAGATTGCTTACTAGTTTATCGAGACTAGAGCTCATGAATTGAAAGCGGTGAATAAAAACACAAGGCCCGGGTTGCTCGAAGCATGGTTAGCGCTCACCAGCGTTAATTACCATGGAAACCTATTATACCTCTTAACCAATGGTTAGCGCTAACCGGGCTTCCAGCAACCGGCCCCTATGTTTACCAATACTTGTATTTGAGGTTAATTATGAATTCGCTTACCGATAGCTCACCAAGCAATAATTTATGATTGTACAAATAGTATTTGGCATATAAAAAGGTGAAGTTTAACTTTATAGTAATGTTTAATTCTCTACTTAGACTCTCCACTTTCTTACCAAAAATTAATTCCACTGGAGAGAGGCCAAAAGAGGTGACATTTTCTCTGTTAAACCATTTAATAGCCTTCGGAAAGAATGATTGACTCCAATTGCAACGAGAGAAGGAGTGGATTAAGGAATAATTCGTTTTACAATAAAAGCACTTTGAGTCCTCTGCCTTGCCAAAGAGAACTAATTCCTTGTTACTAACTACTACTCTATGTAAGAGTTTGAAGTAGAATTCCTTAAGCTTGTTGTCTTTACAAACATTTTTTACGCGACTAAAAATCGATGTTAGAAATGTTTGGTCAATTTGCAGGTCTCTTTCCCATTTAGAGTTGGCCTTCAGTACAATTAGTTTTCTGTTTATAAGTAGCCATTAATAGTCTGTGTTTTTCATTTAGCTAAGTTTATAGAAGTCCCTGGAGACAGCTGAAACGCACTATTCAACAGAAAAACTGATCTATCAACGGGAGTTGTCGTCGCACGTTCTGCAAGATGCCTTGGAATTGCAGAAACCACTTGAAAATAAATGAGAAAATTACACCTAAGATCATATTTTTGAATGAACTCCGATTAGGAGAGAAATTTCCCATTTGCTTTAAGAAGATCTTGTACAAGATAGATCCCGCGATCAAACCAGTCCTTATAAAAAAAAAAGTGTGACCCTCGATTAAAATATCTTTATTATTGAATAAAATTTGTTGCTGGTCGGGATCGTTTGGAAAAGACTCTTTTAATTTCCAAAAATACTGGAGGATCGATTTGTAAAACTGAGGTATCTCAATCTGCTCAATCTGCTCAGTCTGCTTTTGGTACGCTTCAGTGTATGATTTATTATCGCTTGTCTGGCAACTATCTATTTTTTCGGTTGATGCTTCAAAATCACTAAAAGTGACAAATGGTACTGCTTGTTGCTTACGAAAATTATTGAATTTGATGGTAGAGCCTTTTTCAGGCATATTAATGGCTTGTTTACCGTTGATAACCATACAGTTAGTTTTACGATTATTTAGTACATTCTCACTACTGAAACATTGCAAACAATAGATACAAAAATGCTTTCTATCTCGATGTTTTGCTTTGTTATACATAAATTTGTTCAAATCGTTTATGAATACATATTTGTCTTTATCCTCTATTATCAGTAAAAGGTTCATTTGATTTTAAAACTTTTTTTTTTTTTTTGATACATAGATTGGATGTGGCTGTTTGTTTTCACAACCGAAAACATTGATGATTATGGTATTCTGGTTTTCGATTTTGTCGGTTTGACAGCTACAGGAAATTCAATTCTTTGGTAATTTAATTGTTCAATGAATCTTTTATCACATTTTTTTATCCTTCGAGGAGTCTTATCGTAAGGGTTTAAATATATTATATGACACCATCCGAAGCACTGGTCGGCTTTATTTGGAAGGTTAATCAACCCTTTAGAAGTATTTAATAATTCAGCAGGTTGTTTAATATGTGATGATACTTTAAGCGGGTTGTATTAAACTAAACTAATTAATGTGCATCAATTTTTTCAATAGAACCCTCACTAATCCATCCACCAATCTTGTTTAATGTTTCTTCTTTTAACTTTTGCAATGCATTGTTTTTTTCATTTTTGTTGATAATTGTTTGTGGTAAACTGCTAATATAAGCTGTTTTATATGTTAATTCATTATAGCCGGTTACTTTTTTTAAAACGTTAGTCCCAATGTTTGAACAAGTTTCAATCCTTTTAACTCATTTATTTGATGCTCAAGATATCTTTCAACTACTTTACTACTATTAACAAGCTGTTTCAATGGATCTTTAGGATTAATTTAAAGTAACTTCATTAAGAGCTTAATCAACTTGATTTCTTTTGGTTCGAGGAGTAGGAAAAGGTTTTTTCAAAACTGACATTTTGGTCCTAGGAGTAGGAACCGTATTTTTAGTTTTAGGAAGAGTTCCGAGAAGCTTAATATCACTTAGCTTTGCTTGTTGCTCTTTTTTATTATCTTAATAGAAGAGATTTTATATATAACTTTACTATAAAACAATGCGATAAAATATTAAACATGGTTTAAAAAAATCGGTTACAAAATGTTTAAAATGCGACATTTAGACTTAACTTAAGTCATTATCAAGCAATGAAAAAAAAATACTCTTAAATATAAAATAAAATTAAAGCATGAAGTTATGCTGTTTACCCAAGGGACGCATTAAAGTAAAAAGCTTAGTTCGAAAGGAGTCCTCTTGAGTATTGAGTGAAGGCTTAAAGGAAGGAACTTAGGCCTTCACTCAATACTCAAGAGGACTCCATTCAATAGTTCTAAAGGGTTGATTAACCTTCAAAATAAAGCCGACCAGTGCTTCGGATGGTGTCATACAATATATTTAAACCCTTACGATAAAACTCCTCGGAGGATTAAAAAATGTGATAAAAGATTCATTGAAGAATTAAATTACCAAGGAAATGAATTTCCTGCAGCTGTCAGACATTACAACAAAATCGAAAAACGGAATACGACAATCATCAATGTTTTCGGTTCTGAAATCAAACAGCCATATCCAATCTATGAGTCATAGGAAAAGTTTGAAAATCAAATGAACTTTTACTGATAATAGAGGGTAAAAACAAACATGTATTGATAAAAGATTTGAACAAATTTATGTATAACAAAACAAAACATCGAGATAGGAAGCATTTTTGTATGTATTGTTTGCAATTTTTTGGGTAGTAAGGATGACCTAAATAATCATAAAACTAGCTGCATGGTTATCAACGGTAAACAAGCCATTAATATGCCTGAAAAAGGCTCTACCATTAAATTCAATAATTTTCATATGCAGCAAGCAGTACCATTTGTCATTTTTAGCGATTTTAAAGCATTAACCAAAAAGATACATAGTTGCCAAACAAGCGATAAAAATCATACACTAAAGCTTACCAAAAGAATACTGATTGTTCATACCGATATAAAGTGGTTTGTTCTTAGGATAATAAATATACTAAACCTGTGCAAATCTACAGAGCACCTAATGCTGTTTATAAATTTATGGAAAAAATGCTTTAAAAAGTCAAAGGGTGCAAACAAACCATGAAAAAAAAAACATTTGCACAAAACTTTAACAATGACTGATGAAGATGAACGAGATTTCAAAACTGCTACTTGTTCAAGTTGTCACATTTTTAATAAACAATATCTTGAAAAAGATAAAGAGTAAGAGACCATAGTCATATTACTGGTAATTAAAGAGGATCTGCCCACCAAGACTGTAATTTTAACGTCAGAATATATCTAGAAACATTAAAATACCTATAATATTTCATAATGTAAGAGGGTATGACTGTCGTTTTGTTATGCAAAACATTGGTGAAATAGCTAAAAAGCATACTTACAAAAACAAAAAATGTGAAAATATTGAAATGAATATCAATATCAATGCAATACCAAACAACATGGAAACATTTATGGCTTTCATGCTTGGTAAACATCTTGTGTTTATTGACCGCTTTCAATTCTTGAACTCTAGTCTGGATATACTAGTAAGGATCTACAGGATGAAGCATCTAAATACCCATCAAAAGTATTCAAAAATAAGAAACTGGCCTTAATGAAGAAGACGGGAGTTCATCCATACGATTACATGGACAATTTTGAAAAGGTTAAGGACTCGATTACCATCAAAAGAGGACTTTTACAGCATTCTAAATGATGGACACATTACAGATGAACAATATCAATATGCACAAAATGTTTGGAATACATTCAAATTAGAAATTATGGGTGAATACCATGATTTAATTCTCAAAAGTAATATATTATTCTTAAGTGATGTGTTTGAAAACTTTAGAAAGGCTTGTCTGCAATACTATAGACTAGATCCTTGTCATTATTTTACCTCACCAGGTTTAAGTTGGGATGCAATGCTTAAGATGACTGACATCAAATTGGAACTAATGAGAGAAATAGATATGTTTTAATTCATTAAAAAGGGAGTGAGAGGTGGAATAAGCTATATTGCTAAACGATATGGAAAAGCAAACAACAAATACACGAATAATTACAATAAAAGGATGCCCTCAAAATATATTATGTATTTGGATTCAAACAATCTTTATGGTTGGCCTATGAGTCAATATTTACCTACTGGCGGCTTTAATGGTTAGGAGAAACACAAATCATTAAATTAGATCTATCAAAATACACTGAAGACAGTAAAAAAGGTTTATTCCTTGAAGATGACCTTAAATTTCGGCAAGACTTACATGATATGCATAATGACTATCATCAGCATCAGAAAAGATAAACAGTGACAAATAAAAGACATGTTATCACCTTATTGTGAACAAATAAGACAGAAATACAATATCACAATCGGACAGGTTAAGAAACTGATTACCACTCTGTCAAACAAAGAAAAGGGTGTTATACACTGTAGAAACCTTCAATTATATACTGATTTGGGATTACAAGTAAATAGAGTCCACAGAGTTATAGAATTTAATCAGTCTCCTTGATTAAAACAACACAATTATTTCAAAACACAAAAGGAAACGAATCCTAAAAATTCGTTTGAGAAAGACTTTTTTCAAGCCTATGAATAACGGTGACTTCGGCAAAACGATGGAAAACATTCGAAAACGAGTTGATTTAACACTTATCACAGATGAGAATAAATTATTGAAAATTGCTTCGAAACCTACTTACGTAAGCAGTAAAATCTTCAATGAAAGGATTGTGGCAGTTCATAAGATCAAAGAATGCTTCACTCTTAATAGGCCAGCATATAAAGGAATGTGTATTCTTGCTCTTAGTAAATCATTAATGTGTGATTTTCATTATAACTAAATTAAACAAAAGTATGGAGACAAAACAAAATTATTATTCACAGACAGACTCCCTGACGATTGAAATTGAAGCTAATGATGTGTATCGAGACTTTTGGAATGACAAAGATAACTTGGATAATAGTGATTATCCAGAAAACAGTCCATTCTTTGATTAACCTAACAAGAATTTAATTGGTATATTCAAAGATGAGGCTTGTGGTGTTCCAACCGATCACTTTATTTGATTGAGAAATACATTCATACATGAAAGACAATGATAGAGAACGAGGAATAGCAAAAGGAGTTAAGAAAAACGTTATTTTAAAAAAACATAGACTACAAGCAAACACTACTTAATTAATAATAAGCGGATTCAACATGGGATAAAAACAACTGGAATTCAAAACCATCAACTCGGACGTTATGAAATAAATAAAATATCACTCAGATGTTTTGACGACAACCGCTACATCCATCATGAATATGGAATAACCAGCTATGCTTTAATGGACATTACAAATCACACTCGTCCAATGCATAAAACACTAACATATGACACATTTCATTGACAAAGTTCCTTACATCATCAACTTGCTGTTTTTTTTTTTTTTTTTTGCTGTTTCGTTTGATTATGTGAATATTTAAGTGCACTTCAACTTTGAAAAACACTGCAAACTGTTTTATACATAATTTGTTTTAACGACGAGTGTAGTCCATTGCATCAGACAGGGAAAGTCCCTTACATCATAAGATTGCTGTTTTAGGTGTCCAACGCGTGAGACACCAAACATGTTTAAACGTAATTGTACGAAACCATCACATGAAACCAAATCATTATACCAACGCTAAAAATAATGCTTTAAGGGTTTTGTAGGGGCAATAAACATATGTTTGCAGATGGTCTGTATGATGGTAGAATTGTTAATGTGTATAAATACACGGGTCATTTAGTTTTGCGAAATAAAAATCTCTTGGCTAAATTTAATTGGTTGCTATGCAAGGTGGTCCTTAAAACGGTCTTTGAGTCTGTGTTTAGTTTCTCCGATATAATGTTTTTTTGCAGCGTGGGCAGTGTATCATGTTGATAATATTTATAAAATTGCAAGAAATGTAATCGAAGATTTGTCTGGTCCCTCCAGTAGCTGAAAACATGCAGTTACCCTGTCCGTCACTGATGTAGTTACACGAACAACAGTTAGTTCCGCATTTGTATGACCCTTTGGGTGGGTGAGTTTGTGGGGTGGCTCGCACTGGGACTTGACCAATATGTCGCTGAGATTGTTGGTCCGCCGAAAGGCAACGAGTGGTGTTGACTAAAATGTTAGTGCATCATTGGAGGAAGTGAGAATATTGAAGTGTTTATTTCATGATGGCTGAAAAAGAACGAAGGACAGGATTATATGTGATTCTTTTGTCTACGTGCAAATAAGCCTACCAAGCCTCATTTTAGAGCAAGAATACTTTTCAGTTCACTTTATGGCATGGAGGCTTGGTAGGCTAGTTTGCACTTGGACAAAATAATTATACCTTGATCGCGATTTATGAGTAGGGCCGATGAGGAAGTTTAAAATTCACATAAGAGTTTATTCATGTTTCTTTTAATAAGAACGGACTGACATAATTTAAAAGTATTATCGGAATTATCCCACAACGAAGTTGTTCGTTATAAAAAAAGTCCTTTGCCCTGTGGCCCTCTTAAAAGGAGGTATATCTAGAAGGTGTGAATTTCGTGTTACGCCACCAATTACTCTGCCCCGCTTCAAGACGTCTGTGGAAAGATATGGAGGCGATAGACCAGTCATAAATGAGAATGCAAGTACAGCATCGCGATAGTATAATTGTGATTTGGCCGCAAGAATGAGAGAGGTATGAGTGCCTGTCCGTGCGTTTGGTACAGATCTGTGGTTATGATATGGTTCTTAAGAAAAAAAAAATTGAAGTCAAGGAATGAGATGGATGTGCATGAGTGGCAAGAGGTTAATGTGATGGTGGGATGAAGTTGAGAGTTAGACGGAAATTGCAGGGTCACCGCTCAAGGTGACCAAATACTACCTAATTCAAGTTTTTTTCCCTTTTCTTCTAGTTTTCCTAGCTTGAACTTCTGACATGATGAAATGACGTTGGTAAAAAAAGAGGGTCTCGTGCATAAGCCTCTAAACCGCAGATTCCCTTTCGAAAAATTGGATAACTATTATTTGCGGAATACACCCTTTAGCAATGCAGGACATAGATGATGCAGCTGCAGAATAAAGGACCTAGAAGATTCGCGGTATTCTTCCTTCAGCAAGAAAGGACATAGGAGATGCGGAATGCAAAAGGAATCAGCGGTTTAGAGGCTTATATCCCTTTTGTAAAACTGCCAACCGGATAACTATTATTTGCGGAATACACCCTTCAGCAATGCAGGGCATATAAGATAGGTAATAGAGGACATAGAAGATTTGCGGAATGCTTCCTTCAGCAATACAGGACATAGAAGATATGGAATACAGGACATAAAGGATTTGCGGAATACTTTCTTCAGCAATACAGGTCATAGAAGACGCTGGAAAATAGGAAATGTTAGAATCATTTGAATGGCAGCTATCAATCAGGATTGCCATCCCCTTACAGAACACAGCCCTATATAATTGTTCAATTCTCATGATCTGCTTCACAAACGAAGATACTAAAACTCGCCTCGCTATTTGGTGTTTGCGGTCCTTAGCTCAATCAAGCTGACATATTCTACGATGAACGTAAATTTCTTTCCATTTACTCTTAACTCGTAACCGGCTGCCATACCGGATCGTATAGTTTTTGGGGCAGCGATTATTTTGTCTTGGGTTACAGGATCAAAAAGATAGATTGCAAAAAGCAGCCATTTAGAAAGTCTAAATAAGCGGACGATGTTAGCTGAATTTTCTTTGCCAAATTTGGTCCAATGTTAATGAAATAATTACAAAACTTGCTGGCAAATTCAACTGGATCAGATATAAGTTGATTTCCGTGCCTAAATGTTCAAATCAATTTAGTCTTCTTGTTATTCTTCCTATTTTTGTCGTTGAGAATTGTCCATGTGCCAGTAATGTTTGATTTTGTCGCATCAACTTTTTTTGATCTTTGTTTTACAGATCGTCGCGTTTGCAATTGTCACTTTTGCATTTTTATGCCTTGAGCCAGGTGCACTTGGAAAGGTATGTTTTAACTTACCCTTCCTGCTTCTTTGCTTTTAAGGTTGTCTCCGCGTAGTGTACTTTCATAACTATTTCGATCATAAAAACTGCACTACAACGCATTTAAAAATGCACAAACTATTGATCATTTTAAATTCTGAACAAGACCATATTTAGGGTATTTAAAACTGTTTCTAGTGTACACCCCTTATGGTATTTGAACTGGAGGGTGCAATTCGAAGTTGATCGTGCCAACTCGGGATGACCATATCCAAAAAAAATTTTCCGAGTACTTTTTCCGAACACTCCTTTCCAGTTAATATAGTTGTGTTCCTTGGTAACCCCATTTTGATAATCAGATGTTTCTTCCAGGCCGATCGGTACCAAATGGCAATTCAAGAGAACGAAACATCATTTGCAGAGGAAATTGATATCGATGAAGATCAAGATGCTGAAGTCTTCAGAGTTCCTGCTCATAACGACGTTGACGGCGCGGACTTTTATCACGATTTTAAGATGGTAAGTCTGTTTTAAGTTTATGACACGTCTGGAAAATTTAAGGAAAAGGGGTTCTCAAACCGGGAATGTCCCTCTTTTGCATGTGTCAAATGTTGCGCTCTTCGACCCCACCCCCATTCTCCTGGCTCCCACCCTTGTTATCACATATCAATATCAGTTGAGGTGAATTCATTCCGAATATCCTATTGCCTTGGGTCATCCACAGAATCTATGTCCTTTCGTCGTCATCTTGTTTTCGCAGTTACGAGAATCCTATTATCGTCACCATCACCATTGCATGCTTATTTTCTTCAGGATCCTTTAGGTAGAAAATTCTTCTTTTTTCCACAGCGTCTGACTGTTACGAGGATTCCATCTCGAAAGGTCTGCTACATTTCCAAAATGGATCCGTCTTTGTCAACTCCTGGGAAACTAAAGGCGGACTTGGATCGGGTAAATATCTTACATTATTTTTTTCTGAAGCATCTTAGCGGGCCGGAATCCTAAATCCTTGAATATGATTGGCTAATCGCGCGCTCGTAGCCGGTCCAACTTTTTACGATACGGACCACGGTCCGAAATCTGTTCCGTACTGAAACTGTCGCGGCTAAATAAAAATGTTTTAACTACGGCGCGAAGAACCGTTGGAAATCTTCGCTTACTAACCGTTGCAAAGAGAAGGAAAAACATCAGAAATGGAATGAAAGGCCTGGTTATTCTTCAAAAAGGCGAATATTCACATGATTTTGCTGACAACACCTTGCTGGTTTGCTGTTTTCCAGTCGTTGGTTTTCTTGAACTGTTGATATGCCGTTGAACTTAGAACAACTTACACTACAGAGCAGTTTTTCTAACTCGGTTTTTCGGTTGACATCCGTTATTTTCTTTGGAGTTCCATTTTCTAATCTTGTTTTATATTGCTTCATTTAAGAATATACGGATTCCTAGCTAAAATAGGCAAACAAACACGTCGCGAAGCTGTGGTTTTTCGCGTTGTTGTTTTTCGTGAACTGTTGACATGCTGTTAAACTAAAACGACTTACTGCAGAGAGCTCAAATAATGAGATATGAGAACTCAAATAATAAGATAGGAGGGCAGAAACAGGTGTTTAAGTATTTTTCACTAAAATTTTTCCTCCTGTTTTAAGAACTTTCGTTTCATTTTCAACAAGACAAAGAATTTTAATACGTAGAACATTATTCTCCTGCTTGTACATCATTGTTTAGTTTGTTTAGCTTGTTTCTCTGTGCTTGCTATGAAATATAACAGTTTGTTTTTTATATTTATTGCACCAAGAGATATTTGAAGTTCTGTTTTATCGTTAATCTATCATTTTTCTCAGAGCTTTGCGAAGGGGGCGCTTTTTTCAGTTTTAAGTTAATTTCAACTGTGACAGTGCGACGTAGAGCGCTTAGAAAACCTTTTTTTCCAGTTTGCCTGGGTTCATTTTCAGAAAAAAAGTGACAGAAAAAAGAAATATGTTATTCACCGGGTTAGGTCGGTCCGTATAGGGAAAAACTGTGCCCTCAGTCTTGAGTACGTCCCTCGGCCTGCGGCCTCGGGCCGTACTCAAGACCTCGGGCACAGTTTTTCCCTATACGGACCTCCCAGTCGGTGAATAACATATATATATATTCTTAAATAAGGGAGCAGAGTTTCAAGTACGTCCATTCGCAAGTGTTTATGCATACGCTGGTCTTAGATGACTGTACCTGTAGGACCCCAAAGCAGGGGGTTACTTTCATTGCTTTGAGGCTATTTGTAAATTAAAAATGTTTGAAATGCCAAGGCTGGTTTTCTCAAATGTTGATTTGCTTTACTTGCTTTTATATTGGTCAGGCTGCTGCTCGCCCAAATCCACTTTCGATGTTAAGCAGCTCTCATCTGGTGGCTGTAACTGGGCCTGCTAACAGACTTTTTCTCACGGAAGCAACAATGAAATTTTGCGGAGCGTTGCCGATTTACAATACGGAAATCATCGAAGGCGTTTGGGGCAATGGAAATGGAACTTCAAGTAAGTTACACATTGTGAATTTAGAAGTATGCTACTAAGTAGCATAAAAAAAAATTACCACTTTTTTTCAAAGGAATGGAGGTGTTTAAATTACATAGATGCAAGTAAAGCATGAAAGCGCGAGTATTTTTAAAACTATTTGCACCTCTGGGCTATTCCACCAGGGTTACCCTGGCTTGTGTCCCAGAACTGATGCCATTTGCTACCCTTTTCGTTCCTGCGATATGGTCCTGGTCCTCCGGTTTTACTCTGTATACAAAAACAAATATGACTGTGTGAACCGTGGAGAGACAGCTTGTTGTTAAAATTGGTATTCAACCGAAGTGCAGTGCTATGTAATTCAGTTTAATTAAGTTGATCATTTCTGTTTGCATATCATTAATTTCAAACCCTGCACTTACAGATTATGGCTATGGTAACTTGGCAAGAAGATTAAGATTGTCATTACTCTTAAGGGCTTACCGCATTTGCTACACAGCCTTAAAGGCTACATTATTCCTTCTTCTGTTGTGACGTCTTCTCTTTGACATGAAACAGATCAGAACAATGTTCGTGGAACGCGAAATATTTAAGCAAGATTACGTGTTGTCTCAACCAAGCACGTGGTTGTTTCGTAGGATGCAATAGGCATAGCCGGGATAAATCCGAGTGATTGTCTTTTTGTTCGTGTTTTTTTCATAGTGGTCACAAATCTGCAATGTTTTATTAATTTTCCCGTATCCCAAAGGAAGTGAATCATTTCTCCCATCCCGCGCTTTGAGCTCAGGCACGCTCCCATACCGTCACTCTGAAGCCACGGTGACAATCATTGCATGTTGGAGATGTTTACGGTGTATTTAAAGTACTTATCGCAATATCGAGGATGGCCTCCGCATTTTCAGCCTTCAGATTTACAGTTTGATGCAAAGGAGCAAAATTTTGCTTTTCTAGCCTGTTATTGGAGTGGATGAGGCATTAATTTGATGGAACAGGGTTAGATGGAAGTTGCAGGCCACGAACGGTAGTGACTTCATGTGCACAGTCACTGAAATTTAGAAAAAGTCGAAATCCTTTCCGCTGCGATGATTCACACAGTAACGTCACATCTGAAAGTATTTGATAAAGAGGACACATGATTTTTCTTTCAGAACGGCAAGCTTTAAAGGCAAGGAGCAATATCTACGTTATTTCTGGATCTTGCTTCGTTCTTGCGTGTTCCACAATAAAGATTATTGCGTAATACTCCAGTCGACCTGTTTCTTGAGAGGAACTTCGTTCATGCGTTCCAAAACATTTTGTGAATCAAACAAGTCTGTTCCATTGGCCTTTGTGCCAAACATTTTGTGAATCGAATAAGTGTGTTCAAGCGGCCATTGTGCCAAGCATTTATCAATCGAGAAAGTGTCTTCATTTGGCCATTGTGAGTCAACACGCGCTAATAGAAAGCACTTGTTTTGGGAATTCCTACGCCATTCCTTCCAATATAGGAATCAAAAACGGGAACATTAAGAAAAAGCCTTAAACAACCAAATAGGAAGGAAGCAAGTAAAAAAATTAATCAAGGAATGTGAAGCAGGTTTACAGTGTATTTAAAGGGGCTACTGCACGTTATTTTAGGGTGTTTAGGGGAAATGTTTAGTTAATCACGAGTTTAAAACTCGAAAATGGTAATGTGAAATTTCTTCACTGAAAAAATTATCGTTACATTTCACACAAGATAATTCACAGCAAAAACGACTTATATCCAGGCGTTTGCCATAAACTTGAAAAACGTCGGGCCGACCTTTTTCAAGATTACTCGAACGCAGTCCGTTTCAATCTTGTCCATTTGTGTCCATCCATGCTTCTCTTTCCTTTTCGCTGTATTTTTTAAAGTGTTCAACACTTTTAGGTGGTTATTGAAATGTTTCGTTCTACTTTTGGGGGCATTTTTGGTGTCATGAAATTACTTCATTTTGAGTGACATAGCCCCTTTAAAGTACTTTGCGCAATTTCATGGATAGCGGCTACATTTTCAGTCTTCAGATTTACATTTTGATGCAAAGAAGCAAAAATTTGCTTTTCTAGCAAATTCTTGGAGTGAATGAGCCATTACTTTGAGGGATTAGGGTTAGATGAAAGTTGCTGGCCGCAAACGGTAGCGATTTTACAATCATTTAAATTTAGAACAAGACGTTTGGGGGCGTATACAGGGATGCACTCTTCGGGACGTTTTGATTGTGTGAAATGAATTGCTGTAACAGTTTCATGGTAAAGGTTAACTCTTGTATTTGACATTGTCATCAGACAAGCGATATGGCAAGCAAAAGTTTTGAGCTGACGAAGACAATAGTATTTATTGTTCATGACAGTAACATAGTAAACACGAACTCACTCAAGATAAGTGTGCCCATTCTAAAGAGTATGTTTAACTCTATTGTAGCTATTTTAGCAGCACGGTCAAATCGTCTGTTAGCCCCATCGGGTCTTAAATGGTTAACAACTGTCTTTACAATAAATAACTTCTAGTTAAAGTACAGATTTATCTCTCTGGTAATCTCTCGCCATTTTCCGAAGTTTACCCGTGGTTGTATTTCACTGTAACTGGACAATTTGTGTAAACTGTTTGTGCATCCCAGGGATACGCTTTACAGGCGTCTTATTACCTTTTCAACCAGTGCTTTTAAAATAACAATCCCCGTTGCTAAAAGAACTTCAAGACACCTTTAAACTAAGACAAGGAGTGCATTCATAAATGAAAATTCCGTCTCAAGCTTTATTATAAAAGCCTCTTATAACAGAATACACTGAAAACTGAGGCATACATTCCGCGAAATGTTTTTAAACTGACAAAACTCGCTGCAGTCTTCCGTGGTCCAAACGAAATCTTTGATTGCATTTCATAAGCTGGATAACCTGTATGTGCAGCAAATTAGTCCCCAGATGTTTCTTCTCACAGAAGAGCATTTTGAAAACAAACTTCGTTCACTTCGCCCTCATCGGTCCCCATCTTTGGTATCTTTACTAGCTCCCAAGCCTCTCGCACACGAAAACGAGTCTACTTGAAGTTGTTTCTGAAAACTACCTCTGTGTCCCATTTTGGCTCTTGATATTGGTATAAGAGGCGGACCATTTTTAACTCTTGAGGAGGGCTTGCGTGATTTTGAAAAAAAAAAATCTGACAGCTTCAAAGAGCCGGAATGCATAATGTTGCAGAGAAGAAAAATATCACGCATGCACAGTCCCTGAGAAAAAAAAAATTGCTAGTGCATGAAAAGGTTAAAAAAGGAATTCTACCTATACTTAATCGCCCAACCTCCCCCACCAAAAGTTTAAAAGGTCTGCCTCTGACCAAAAAAAGGTTTTAAGTCATTGAAATATAATTATTATTTATGTGTGTGTGTGTGTGTTGAAAACAAATTATATGTTGAAAGTATTACCGTGAATAAATTCGTTGGTTCGTTTACTTACAGTTTACTTGAACAGCAGACGTAAATAACCTACGCATTTTTTTTTTCATACAGATTTTACTGATTTCAAAGTGGATCGTCAAAAGCGCCAAGCAAATAACGGCATAATAGCAAGTTATATCGCATGTACCGCACAATCTACCACTAACGTTGTCATGAATTGTCCATTTGCCAAGTGGAACCTGAGCTGCAAAATGAGGTCTCGCTCATGCTATTACTATATCACGTGCGAAAATTTGCAACCGCGAAGTGCTGAATGGCAGTGTTCACAACGGCACCTCAGCAACCGTTATCCTATCTGCTGTGATTTAACATGTCCATAAACGAGAAATGAGGGGAAAGCGAGAATTTCCACTGCTTTGTTTGATGAATGTTAGCTTTCACCCCTTAAGTGGCAATTTAGATATTTTCTGGCATTATTAGAACTTAATTATAAGTAGCTGCTTTGAGTATAGAATACCTTAACACATGGTTATTCCCCGAGATTACAGGCTGATCGATATTTGCCATCGCTCTTTGACTTTGTTATTTTTTAGAAACATCAGGGATTTCTTTGAGTTATCTTGCTGTAGAAATAAACTGTCAAATAAAATTTATGATGTGCTGCCATAAACTACCCGTCTGTATAATTATTCAAAGAAAATCAGTTACTGCCTGCATTGATTGTCTACAAAATCAACTAGATCTGGTTGATATTTGGAGAATTAAAAATCCAGACATAAGAAGTTTTACCTGTAGTGAAAAGTCTCCAAGAATTTTTTGCCGTCTCGATTATTGGTTAATTTCTAATAATTTGAACGATTTAGTGAAATCAAGTGATATAATTCCAGCCATTCGAACAGACCATGCTGCAATTTCGATAGAGATTTCAGAGCTAGAAAATGAGCAGAAAGGTCCCGGGTATTGGAAAATGAACTGTTCCATGTTGAAGGATGAAGAATATGTAAATAATGTTACTGAAATGCTTCCAGTATGGACGGCAGAGGGACAAAAAGAAATTTCGGACAGTCGTATCCTTTGGGATTGGATCAAATATAATATAAGGGCGCACGCTATTAACTACTCAAAGAAAAAAGCCAAGGAAAGAAATGCAATAGAATTAAGTCTCCAAGATGAGCTTAGAGAGGCAAAGGAAGAATACGAAACTACGCCTGGTGACTCCAACGCAACTCGCTTTAATGCGGCTTAGGAAAAGTTAGAAACTTTCCATGAAGAAAAAAATAAAGGAATAATTATACGTGCACGTGCTCGTTGGCATGAACATGGGGAAAAGAGTACAAAATATTTTTTAAACCTCGAAAAAGGAAATCATATAAAAAAGCAAATAAGAAAACTTCACATAAGCGGAGTAATAAAAACAGATCCATTTTGTATATTAAGGAACAAGAAAGGTTCTACAAAAACTTGCCGGTATAAAAGCAGTACTACTGATCCAGATCTTGCATTTCAAATTGATTCTTTCCTAAACGATTTAAATATACCCGCACTTTCTGAAGACCAGAAAAAGTTTTGTGAAGGCAATATTTCAGCAGAAGAATGTTTTCATCTCCTAGATAGCTTTGACAATAATAAAACTCCTGGTAATGACAGCATTCCTATTGAATTTTATAAGACATTTTGGTCAGTAATTAGCGATAGCTTTATGAACTGCATTAATGAATCCTTTGAAAAAGGTGAGATGTCTAGCTCTCAAAAACAAGCAATCATTACCCTAATTGAAAAGAAAGGGAAAGATCGTTCACTTTTAGAAAATTGGCGTCCAATCTCCCTCGTTAATGTAGACACGAAAATAATGACGAAAGCAATTGCATCGAGAATTAAAAATGTCTTGCCCGATATTATTCATCCTAATCAGACAGGATATGTAAAAGATCGGTTTATAGGCGAAACTATACGATCTATTTATGATGTCATGGACTTTACAGTGAAAGAAAACATTCCCGGTTTAATGTTATTCATTGATTTTCAAAAGGCATTCGATAGTGTTGAATGGGAATTTCTTTAAAATGCTTAGAGGCATTCAATTTTGGTTCAGATTTCCTTCATTGGGTTAAAGTATTCTACAAAAATATACAAAGCTGTATCTTGAATAACGGCAGGACATCAAATTTCTTTACGCTGGAACGAGGAGTTCGGCAGGGAGACCCGTTGTCTCCATATCTGTTTGTAATAGCTGTGGAAACACTGGCTATCGCCATTAGACAGAATTCGGACATCAAAGGAATTTATATCGGAGATGAGCAAGAAACGAAACTTTTACAGTATGCAGACGACACCACAGCGATATTAGCAGATACTAACTCAGCCAAAGTATTATTCGAACTACTGGACCGGTTTCGAAGCATTTCCGGTCTTAAGATTAATTATGAAATGGTATATGAAATGAATCATATGAACTGCGGATATGAAATCAAGTGAAGCTATGATCTTCGCAGTTACGAACGCAATTTTTACAATTGCCTAGAGAAGCCTGAAAAATTCAGGACTTCAACGGGGTTTGAACCCGTGACCTCGCGATTCCGGTGCGACGCTCTAACCAACTGAGCTATGAAGCCACTGACGTTGGGAGCTGGTCATTTGTGGGTTCTAATGGTCCCGTGAGGAATGAATCAATGATGAAATGGTATATGAAATGAATATACCATTTCATGAACTGCGGTTCATGAACTGCGGTTCATATGATTCATTTCATATACCATTTCATCATTGATTCATTCCTCACGGGACCATTAGAACCCACAAATGACCAGCTCCCAACGTCAGTGGCTTCATAGCTCAGTTGGTTAGAGCGTCGCACCGGAATCGCGAGGTCACGGGTTCAAACCCCGTTAAGGTCCTGAATTTTTCAGGCTTCTCTAGGCAATTGTAAAAATTGCGTTCGTAACTGCGAAGATGATAGCTTTACTTGATTAAGATTAATTGTTCAAAAACTGAGGGTATGTGGATAGGATTATTGAAAGAAAGTAAAGAAGAACATTTTGGTATTAAGTGGCCTAAAATACCGATTAAAGCTCTGGGGGTATATTTCACATATGATCAGAAACTATTAAAGGAAAAGAACTTTATTGAAAGGTTAGATAGTATTAAAAAACTTATTAATATTTGGACCTCTAGGGGCCTCTCTATTTACGGTAAAGTGACAATATTGATTCCAAAATTCGTCTACGTATGTTCGCTACTCCCTACACCAAAGGAAATGTGAATAAACTGAATCAATTGTTATTCAAGTTCTTATGGAAAGGTACAGATAAAGTGACTCGCGTGTAATGATGAACCTGAGAATTTATATCACCTTTTCTATGAATGCCCTCACTCCAAAACGTTCTGGACTAATTTCGAATCGCACTGGTACCTTCTATCGAATCAGCCAATCCATCTTTCTGCGCAAAACGTTTTATTTGGAGTTTTATCAAAACAATGCCCTTTATCAAATTTATTAAACTATTTCATATTAATTGGAAAACTATTTTTGTGGGACTGCAGAAGAAGCCAAAACACTTCCAAAAATTCAAGGACTGCAATCGAAACTAAAGATTAAATATGAAACTGAAAAAAAGATCAACAAAAACAACTTCTTTGAAAAGAAATGGGTACTCACTCCAATATAATTAATTAAGTTATTTATTTATTTATTTTTAATATGCATGTATCTTTTATTTTGTTGCTCATTGTTTTTAATGTAAGAATATAAATATAATTAGCATCTTTAATCGTATCATTTTGTAAGTAGTGTATAAATTGGTATTGCAAGTTTAAAAAGTAATCATATTGTTTTTGTAGAGTAAGTATTGCAATTGCATTATTGTAAGTAGCACCTGTAATTGTAAGTGTATTGTTTTGTAAGTAGTGCGTACGCAATTCAATTGTTTAATAGTTTTTAATGGTAATATAATGGATTTTAGTAGTTGTTAATTGTGTAATTTTTGTAAATTGTGTAAGTAGATGTACCAGTGTCGTAAGTAGTGTGAATCATAATAAAATGCTATGCGTCAACAAAAAAAAAAAACAAAAACAAAAAAAAAAACCGTCTGTTGCAGTGAAATCGATTGGTCTATTTGGTTTCAGTTGACTCTGTGGCTTTTGCCACACTTAAAGAAGCAATACACAGACAACCAATGCAAACACACAGAAATCCTACTATTTTGTGTACACAATGTTCCGCAAGAGGTATTCAATTTTAATAGGTGCTTTAAGATAAATCTTTTAAGTCTTGATTAAACTAAACTGTCGTGATTAAAAACGGCTTCGAGAAAAAGGCAATTTTGAATAGGCTCTCTGTACTTTCTCTGTCAACCCCTTCTAAAGCATTTATAGTAACGAGCAGACCGAGTAAAATGATAATGACAAATGCTTTAAAGTGGTACTATGATCAAAAAATCATTTCCTTTTTTTCTTCAGATTTTGAAAGCCTGTTTGCTTAACACTTAACTGGCAAAATTTTGAGCTTTGAGTTTTATCCAAAGGCTGTTTATTTTGAGTGTAAGTTTTGGATTTCACGGTCCGCCATTACTCATGTTCAAAACTGGCCGATTGGACCTCAGAGGGTTGGATCTAGAGAAAATGACGTCATTTACTCACTAGCTTAAAGTTGCAGCGTGTAAACGCAATTTATTACATATGCAAAACACGGGTTTAAAAGTCTGAAAGCCTGAAACTCCCGTGCTGCATATTAATTCGGCCGCGTACACATGCATTGCATTCTTAAACTAGTGAGTCTTTGACGTCATTTTCGCATCGACCCAGCTCTCTCAAGATTTTAAAGTTAGTAATGGCGGACCAACAAATAAGAAAATTCCAGTTAAAATAAACAGGTGTCTTTTTAAAATCAGAACTTAAAACTTGTGTCAGTTAGTGTTTAGTTAACATAGCTTTGAAATCCAAAGAAAAAAAAGAATTGTTTTTTTGGTCGTAGTACCCAACAAAATCTGTATTGGAGCGGATAGCCAAATTTCAATTGCTCCTCAGATTATTAGCAGCGTAACATATCGTATCCGCTGAAATAATGAGAGAATCTCTTATTGCTTCCGAAATTTAGACCTTTTGCTAATTTGAATCCGACATGTCCAGTGAAATGTTGAAAGAGAATGATTCCGTGATTAGGAAGCAGCCGAGGTTCCGGAATTCGGACTCCTTATAAATTTAATCTCGAAAACAGGCAAGGCTATAATAAATGAATGAAGGGGTAGTTTCTAAAGAAACTGTGGTGCTGCGTCGGTGGGGAAGTAGTATACAAAAATGTTTGGTTTTATCAACGGAGTTGATAATGTAAATTGGCCACCGTACAGAGATTCTAAAAGCTGACGTTTCGAGCGTTAGCCCTTCGTCAGAGCGAATCGAGGGATTATGGGTTACGTGTAGTTTTTATAGTAGAGTAGGAGCTACGCTATTGGTGGTAACATGGCAACGTGAAAAATAGGAATATATTAGTTAAATGAAAAGCGTTCGTTAATACCGTGAGGATTAAGGGTGCCGATTTGAAAGATGAATTTTTGTTCCAGATTCTTGCGGCTTTCCGTCGTACCTAGATGTAGGGAAAGGCCGCAGATAGCCGTGTGTTTTTTGGAGTGGTTAGGCAGATTAAAATGGCGAGCGACTGGCTTAGATGCATCCTTGTCATTCTTCTCAACATCGCGAAGGTGTTCGCGGAATCGGTCACCTAGTCGTCTACCTGTCTCACCAATGTATAATTTATTGCATAACGTACAGGTTATGCAATAAATGACATTTGCGGAGGTACATGTAAAACGATCGGTGATCTTAACAGATCGCTTAGGTCCCGATATCTTGCTAGTGTTAACAATGAAAAGACAAGTTTTGCATCTTGAGCGCGCGCATTTGAAAGTGCCGGGTTACTCGTTAGTTTTGAGCGCGCTTCTAACTAAAAAGTTGCCTACGTTTTTGTCGCGTTTGAATGAAATAAGTGGAGGTTGCGAAAAGATTCTACCAGTCTCAGGATCATTTTGGAGTAATTTAAAATTACTAAGAATGATGCTTTTGACTGCGTGATTATGAGGATGGAAAGTGAGGGTGAATGGAATTCTGTCATTCTTATCTTTTTGTGACGTTTGTAGTGATGACTGTCGATCAAATTGTTGGGCGCGATGATGGCCCGCTTAAATTGACCACAGAGACAGGATAGCCACGTTTCTCGAAGAACTGGAACATCTCCTCTGCTGGATGAAATAGCGCCGATGCAGTCGTCGATGTAGCGGCCGTAGAGTTCAGGTTTGGGGCCGTTGTACTGATTAAAAAATTGGTGTTCAACATATCCTACAAAAAGATTGGCATAGCTAGGTCCCATTCTTGTGCCCATCGCTACACCATTAATTTGTTTGTAATAGTTGCCGGCGAATGAAAAACAGTTAAGCGTTAAAACTAGTTCGGCAAGGCGGAGGAGCGTTTCTGAGCTAGGTTCTTTGACAGTGCGTTGATCGAAAAAGTGTTTAAGTGCTTGAAGACCTTCGCTATTAGGAATGACTGTGTATAGAGATGTAATGTTCATGGTGAAAATAAGCTTGTCTTGGCCGGAGAAATTGAAATCGCGGAAAATTTGTAGTGCGTGTGTACTGTCTTTAATGTATGATGGCAAAGATTTGACGATAGGCGTCATAATCCTGTCTAAGTAGCTAGAAATGAGTTCGGTGGGGCAACTACAGGCAGAAACGATAGGGCGACCTGGGTTGTTGGGTTTGTGAATTTTAGGCAAGAAGTAAATGCACGAAGTTCTAGGGGTGTTGATGATGAGATTAGTGGCAGTGTCCGGTAATTCTTGATTAACTATAAGATTTTGAATGGTGTCTTTGACAAGTTTTTGATTTTTGGAAGTGAGATCTTTAGGGATTTTGGCATAAAACGAGGTATCCGAAAGTTGCCGCAAAGCTTCTTTTTGGTAAAGGTCGGACCGCCAAACAACTACCGCGCCGCCTTTGTCGGCCGATTTGACAACTATGTCGTTGCGTTGACTAAGATTTTTAAGCGCCGCCCACTCTTCCGAGGAAAGGTTGGAAAATTTAGTGTTGCGATTGAATTTAAGTTTGTGAATGTCGTGACGGCATTTTTTGGTGAAAAAATCTAAAGAGGCAAATTGTCCCTCTGGGGGAGTCCATTTGGATTTGCGAACTAGAAGTGTTTCAAAAATATCTTTATTAGAAGTGTCCGAATCATCCTCTTTGTCGTGAAAAAAGGCTTTTAACTGAACGCGGCGAAGGAATTCCGACAACGAAGGAAATCCGACAACTTAATTAATAGGTCCGCAAATTACCGACGACACTACATTGCATAGCCATAATACCGTAATTACAATTCCAGAAAATCTTCCGCTTACTGACTCAGAGAAATCTGTTCTCAGTAACGCACCAACGAATTTACTATTAAGCAAGATGTTGAAAAATTCCTTCGCCGCGTTCAGTTAAAAGCCTTTTTTCACGACAAAGAGGATGATTCGGACACTTCTAATAAAGATATTTTTGAAACACTTCTAGTTCGCAAATCCAAATGGACTCCCCCAGAGGGACAATTTGCCTCTTTAGATTTTTTCACCAAAAAATGCCGTCACGACATTCACAAACTTAAATTCAATCGCAACACTAAATTTTCCAACCTTTCCTCGGAAGAGTGGGCGGCGCTTAAAAATCTTAGTCAACGCAACGACATAGTTGTCAAATCGGCCGACAAAGGCGGCGCGGTAGTTGTTTGGCGGTCCGACCTTTACCAAAAAGAAGCTTTGCGGCAACTTTCGGATACCTCGTTTTATGCCAAAAACCCTAAAGATCTCACTTCCAAAAATCAAAAACTTGTCAAAGACACCATTCAAAATCTTATAGTTAATCAAGAATTACCGGACACTGCCACTAATCTCATCATCAACACCCCTAGAACTTCGTGCATTTACTTCTTGCCTAAAATTCACAAACCCAACAACCCAGGTCGCCCTATCGTTTCTGCCTGTAGTTGCCCCACCGAACTCATTTCTAGCTACTTAGACAGGATTATGACGCCTATCGTCAAATCTTTGCCATCATACATTAAAGACAGTACACACGCACTACAAATTTTCCGCGATTTCAATTTCTCCGGCCAAGACAAGCTTATTTTCACCATGGACATTACATCTCTATACACAGTCATTCCTAATAGCGAAGGTCTTCAAGCACTTAAACACTTTTTCGATCAACGCACTGTCAAAGAACCTAGCTCAGAAACGCTCCTCCGCCTTGCCGAACTAGTTTTAACGCTTAACTGTTTTTCATTCGCCGGCAACTATTACAAACAAATTAATGGTGTAGCGATGGGCACAAGAATGGGACCTAGCTATGCCAATCTTTTTGTAGGATATGTTGAACACCAATTTTTTAATCAGTACAACGGCCCCAAACCTGAACTCTACGGCCGCTACATCGACGACTGCATCGGCGCTATTTCATCCAGCAGAGGAGATGTGCCAGTTCTTCGAGAAACGTGGCTATCCTGTCTCTGTGGTCAATTTAAGCGGGCCATCATCGCGCCCAACAATTTGATCGACAGTCATCACTACAAACGTCACAAAAAGATAAGAATGACAGAATTCCATTCACCCTCACTTTCCATCCTCATAATCACGCAGTCAAAAGCATCATTCTTAGTAATTTTAAATTACTCCAAAATGATCCTGAGACTGGTAGAATCTTTTCGCAACCTCCACTTATTTCATTCAAACGCGACAAAAACGTAGGCAACTTTTTAGTTAGAAGCGCGCTCAAAACTAACGAGCAACCCGGCACTTTCAAATGCGCGCGCTCAAGATGCAAAACTTGTCTTTTCATTGTTAACACTAGCAAGATATCGGGACCTAAGCGATCTGTTAAGATCACCGATCGTTTTACATGTACCTCCGCAAATGTCATTTATTGCATAACCTGTACGTTATGCAATAAATTATACATTGGTGAGACAGGTAGACGACTAGGTGACCGATTCCGCGAACACCTTCGCGATGTTGAGAAGAATGACAAGGATGCATCTAAGCCAGTCGCTCGCCATTTTAATCTGCCTAACCACTCCAAAAAACACATGGCTATCTGCGGCCTTTCCCTACATCTAGGTACGACGGAAAGCCGCAAGAATCTGGAACAAAAATTCATCTTTCAAATCGGCACCCTTAATCCTCACGGTATTAACGAACGCTTTTCATTTAACTAATATATTCCTATTTTTCACGTTGCCATGTTACCACCAATAGCGTAGCTCCTACTCTACTATAAAAACTACACGTAACCCATAATCCCTCGATTCGCTCTGACGAAGGGCTAACGCTCGAAACGTCAGCTTTTAGAATCTCTGTACGGTGGCCAATTTACATTATCAACTCCGTTGATAAAACGAAAAATTTTTTTAAGGCTATAATCATACAAGCTGAAAGGAAAAGTTTGGACCCATGCATTGGAAATCGGAAAGAGAAATGTAGTACCGCAAGCTTGCCTAAATGATCATAATTATAGTCAACTTCTCTTGCCGTTCCACCGAGAATTGATGAAGAGCTGCTGCGCCATCCTTGAATTTGACCCACAACAAAAAATTCAAGTCAGGCAAAAAGTATCATCTGTTCCAGAAAAAATAAAAATACAATAAAAGCAGATAAATAGAAATACTCTGTAACAAAATTAGAAAATAGCTTTCTTCGTTACTTTTATGAGTCGAGGAAATCATATACTTGGGTGGTACGAATACATCCTATGTGGAGAGAGAGGCCGTCCAGATGTGAAATAATGAAACTTGCATATTGTAAGATTGTAAATAATTGGCATTTTATTTATCAACCAAAAAAATGCAATTGACTTAAAAGAAAAGGAGCCAAAATTCACTCCCCTCCCTCGGATCCGCCCCTGCACGGATAAATAAGTCATAAATACATGCTTTATCACTATTTAAAATACAAATCACCATCGATACCTTTTAAGATTAGATTGAAAGTCACCAAAAAATATTTACAGGGATAAAAAACTAATACAGTACATTTGTGTTGTGCCTTATACGCAATTAGCGCTCGCCAGAATGCCTTTTCTAAAGGTGACAAGGAAAGATACAAGCCTATGAAGGATAAAGTTGCAGTTCTCATCAAGAATGCAAAACGCAAGTTTTATGAAACAAAGGGAAGTGAATTTCGCATGTCTAAACCACGCAAATGGTATAAATCTATTTACGCGCTCTGCGGTGCCGAAAGACAAAGAACAACACCTACAGCCCCGTCATCTGATAAGCTAAAAGAGGTTGCAGATAAGTTACTGCAAGCCTTTACAGCACCTTGGAAAAATAGAACGGCGACAGCTTTGCTGGCCTCAGAAATATCTGATAGACTGCAAGATAGACCACCTCCTCTTCCAAGTATCGGTCAAGTGAAAGCCATAATGAAACATCTTAATGGCACGAAGGCTACAGGTTGTGACGAAGTACCGGCGTGGCTCTTGAAATCTTTTCACGAAGAGATAGCGCTTGCTTTACATGACATTATCTGTGCTAGTATACAGCAGTGCAAGTACCCAACAGCATACAAGCAAGCATTGATTAGTCCCGTACCCAAAGTTAGTAATCCAACGGACATTAATAACGACTTCAGACAAATCTCTGTCCTTCCTCAAGCTGCGAAAGTTCTTGAGAAAATCCAACTCATGCTGAATAAAAGAAACATGAAGATCGACGCTACCCAGCATGCATTTCAGGAAAAGCTGTAACGGCACTCACAAGTATAACCCAAGATTGGTTCAATGCTACTGAGCCAACGAATCCGTTTTGCGGGGTGCATGCCTTATTTTTGGATTTCCGCAAAGCGTTTGATCTTGTTGATCACGCCACTTTACTTGAGAAACTAGCTACCATGAATATCTCTCGCATTTTCTGGAACTGGGTTCAAAGTTATCTCTCCGGTAGGACATTGCAGGTTAAGCTCCCAGGGGTAGTTTCTTGTAGTGGAGAGGTTATAGCTGGAGTTCCCCAAGGCGGGGTTATTTCACCTACCCTGTTTAACGTGTTTATCAACTATTTGATGACTGCTGTCCCCCTGGAGGTTCAATCAATACCTGCAAGTACGCTGATGATTGCACTCAATACGAACTGGTGCCGACCGGAAGTCAAAGTCACATGCATGATGTTATGGTAAAAATGGAGGCGTAAAAATGGAGGCAAAAAGACCAAAGAGATGTGGATTAGTTTTAAGAAATCTCAGCAGATTCATGCCCCTAGTTCGATTAGAGTTGGAAACGAGGAGTTGGAGAGGGTAGAAGTTTTCAAGTTACTCGGAGTGCATGTTCAGAGAGACTTAAAGTGGAATACACACATAGATGAAATTGTAACTAAAGCAAGTAAGCGTCTCTTTTTCCTGCGCGCGTGTCGCAAAGCCAACGTACCCACCGAAGTTGGACTGACTACGTATATAACAAAAATTCGTCCACTTCTTGAATACGCATCACCCATCTGGGGAGGCATCCCAAACTATCTGGCTGAGGATCTACAGCGTATTCAAAATCGCTCTTTAGACATCTTAGGTCTAGCCGGAGAGACTATGGAGCCCCTGGATGTAAGAAGGGACAGTCACACAGCACACGCTTTTAAGGAAATCTTAGATTCAGAAGGTCTCCAGCCTTGCTGTAAACTTCTAATTTCAAGACCCCAATCGTTTTCCCTTAGGGCTCAACGGGTGCGAGTTCCCATTCCACGAACGAATAGGAACATGAACTCTTTCATACAGCGTGGGGCTAGATTGTTAGGAAACAAATCATATAAAGAATAGTCTATATTTTATATTATATTTTATTTTATTCTATTTATTTAATTATAATTATTATTTTATCCTTATTAATGATTTTAATTGTAACCTTGTATATTTTAAAATTATTGTAAATTTGATGTAATTCTGTTTAGCCAAAATCAAATAATAAAGCCTGATATAGACTGCGGCAAAAGCTTAACCAACAGCTCGGTCACAGCCACAGGACAAGTAACCTTGCCAGATCTAGCGGGAAAAACAGTGTGGCCTTCCCTATGCTGATCGTTTTTCGTGACACTCATCAACGAATCGGTCAATAAGGGCGCTTCAAGCCAAATTCCGGAACTTAGGATATCTGAAAGAAAAGAAAAAAATTCGTGAAAATCAAACAACTACTGCGCCAAAGACCAAATATAGCGATACAGGCACAAACCAAGACGAGACCATATAAACGCAAAGCACGCCAAATAAAGCTCAAACTATGCCAACTCAGGCCCAAAATATGCCAATTCAGGCTCAAAATATGCCAATTGAGGCTAAAATTTTCCAAATCAGGCTCAAAATGTGCCAATTCCGGCTCAAAATATGCCAAGTCAGGCTCAAAGCATGCCAATTCAGGCCCAAAATACGCTAAATCAGCGGATTCGCACCTCCAAACAGCATGGATATCTAACAAATCACCAGCTATTTTCCTAGAAGCCGGATTTATGCCGATCGTTTTCGCGCTGAGGCACGTAAACTGACTTATGATCACAAAATATAGAGACATCAGTGCTATATTCTTAATCTCGTCAATGCGAAAAAAGCCACCAAAACCAACTAAAAAGGGGAAACAAAAAACGAAGATCGGAAAGCGACGAGCTAGAGGCAAAATGCACAGCAATCGCCTGTACAGTGTTACCGACAGCGGCTCCTTAGGCTGAAGTGGGCACACAAGCATTCTTTTGGCACCTTCTAAAGCAAACCTTACTCAGACGGATGGCTAACAGGACAAGCCTCGATACCAGCCATTGCGTGGCCCCACTTAATAGCATAAGCGGCAGATTCTATATAAGATACACCGGTGTTATTCTCAAACGAACTTTCAGCTAATTCAGAAATAAACAATGCAATATGAAAAGGTTTTCCTGGATGAATGAAAACACCAATCTTCGACAAAGCCCACTTGCGCTACCGCAACCAGCCAGACTTGTACTTCAACACCCGTGGACGGAGCCTTAGCACCCAATTGCAGATCAATGAGGCCTGGAATCATGTCAATCAACGAAGAATCGGTCAATGAGGCCGCTTCAGGCCAAATCCCGGAACTCAGGACATCTGAAAGAAAAGAAAAAAATATCGCGAAAATCAAACAACTACTGCGCCAATGACCAAAAATACCGATACAGGCACAAACCACGACGAAACCAAATAAACTCGAAGCACGCCAAAACAGGCTCAAAATGAGCCAATTCAGGATCAAAATATGCCAAATCAAGCTCAAAATATGCCAATTCAGGCTCAAAGTATGCCTATTCAGGCCTAAAATACGCCAAATCAGGCAAGAAACACTATGCGTAACACCACCAAAAACTCACCCAAAATCCACACGCAAAGCCAACATTCTGAATTTTGGACAACTGCGAAAAACGGACGGGTGAGACTTAAAGATCTGCATCTGACCTCGGCCTTCCAAAATGAGATCGTGTTTGGCGGGAAGCACAAAAACCTTCCTGACGAACGATTCAAACTTTGAAGGTCCATCACAATAAAAGAGGCCAAAAGGAGGGCGACGGCCATTCAGGAATAATCAAAGTCCCACGATCGGAACAAGCCGTAAGACCTCGAACGGCGTTCACGACGAGACCCACCGGAGGGCAAACCCTGTTATTCTCTCCACTCCAATCCTGGACCAAGGCATCAACACTGGTGCAACCGGGAGAAGCAAATTTGGAGTTGAAACGTGGAAGCTGAGCGTTATAATAGGAGGCAAAACGGTCGATCGCCTGGGGACCCCATTTGGCATCAACCAGTCGAAACACGTGGGATGAACCCGCCAATCATACTTGTCAACGAACCGGCTTAAAAGATTGGCCCTCTCGTCGAGCGACCTGGGAATCCACTGCGCTACCAAGGCAATACCATGACAACAACAACAAAAAAACAAAAACAAAAGATGCTCAGAGCCACCGACTGAAGATGGACCTTAAAGCTACCAACAGAAACTATCCTGGCGGCACTCAGATTGTGGGTAAAAATTTTTACCTTCTTGGGCTTTACGTGCTCAACAAAAGAAAGCAAAACATGATAAATAGCTTCACCTCTCGAAAAGTAGAACTTTGACCCAAATCGTAGATCGACGACCGCTGGCCACAGAGCCGTCGAGGAAGGCGGAAAACTCTCCGTCGGAAAAAAACAACAATGGACGAATCACGGGGGAGCCGAATGGAATAAACACTAAAAGATGCAATGTTATTAAACCAAAACTTCAATTCCTCTAGCAGAGCGGGAGGGAAGCAAAAAGTGTGATCCCAAGCTGACCTAGACTCTATAGCTAAGTACATCTGCCTAGTCAGAAGACGGGAAATAAGCCCAAGCGCCAAGGCAACCGAAATAATGGAAACGGCGTTCCTGGCTAATTCACGGTAGGACGATGGCTTGATATGAATGGCGTAACTTAATAGATGCTAAAGCTTGCAAACCTTCTTCTCGGGAATCCGAAAAGTCATAGAAAAAGTGTCGATCACAAAACCTAGCCACTCGCCCACTTGCATCGGAACCCAGCATGACTTCCCCTCATTAACAAGGAGACCGGAAGAGTCAAAGATCCTTTCGCTGAGTAAAAGGCGACGTCTGACGTCCTATCGGGCTGACTACCGTCGTCGAGATAAACAAAAGGGTTATGCCCCGTAGTTCGCCAGCGATTAACTAATGGGCGCAGCAATTAGCGAAACAAAAACACTCGCTGCTGAGACCGAAGGGTAAGGGCTAAGGGGCTAAGCAAAATCTAGATACTTCTGTTGTTCCGGAAAAACATCAACATGGTGGTATCCAGATTTGATATCCAAGGTAAAGAACCAATGCCCTTCCTGAAGAATCTCCGAGAGCGAGCGAAGGTCCTCGTACTTAAACTAAAACGAACGAGACGGCAATTAACGTGCCTAAGATCGATCACCAAGCGAAGCTTATTGCCTTCCGCAACCGTCAAAGGGTTAACTCAAAAAGGAGACTACTATGCTCCACGATACAGTCATTGTCCAAAAAATCAGCATGAAATAGCATGAAGAACAAAGTCGGGATGCCTAAGAGCCGACGAATATTGCTTAAAAAACACAAGAGTGGATAACTGGCAAAAGGAAGTCGATAGCCATAGGAAAAGGTATCCAGAGTAAACTTAGGAGCGTCTTAGGTGGATGCCCAAAAACTAACGGAGGAATTGAAACGACCTTTAACTCCTGAACAAACATTGCTGGAGCGAAATTCATGCGAAAAACCGATGGACAGCAAAATCACACTCAACTGAAGGGTGAAAATCCTCTCCTTCATTTAGTCGGGCACCGCGCGGGTTTGTCTCTGAAGAATCGGACGACTTTAAACAAAATGCACTAAAAGGGGCCGAACTCCCCGCACTATAGGAAATCAAAGCAAAAAAATATTATAATCAAACAATAAAATAAAGCAAAAACGAAACTGTGGGTAGAAGGCGTACACAGACCCGAAGGATGATTACGAATGAACAAGACACTTATATAACCATATTCAAAATACTTAACACGGTTTAAATACCGGGACAGAAACAGACACCATAATACACTTAATTAACCGTATAGGACCGTGCAGAAAACAAATATCTGCTAAACTGCGTACCGCAGATATGTTTTCAGTCTGCACTTACCAGAAGTTAATAAAAAAAACAAGAAACGAAAAAGCCAGCAAATCCTGGAGAATATTGGATATGGCCTGAGAGTAATGCCATAAATCCGAAGGTAAAAACAAAGCAAGTCTAACGTGAAAAGTAAAGAAAACTACTTATCTTAAAACAAGGCCCCAAGCGCTGCGAAGAGCTAAAAGCCCTTCGATTAGGCTATCCGCTTGTTGAAGACAAGGATCCTGCGTCCAAAGCGTCCTTGACCTTTTCGTAGGATTTTCCTTTCAAAGCGACGGATGCTTCGACAAACCTGCGCAGCTCTTGAACGGCATGGTCCAGATACCGTTGGTTTCCCTTTCTGTTACAGGTGTAAATTTCTCGACGCGTTCTTTTAACAGCTTGCTCGACAGTGGAACCATTTTCCTCCAAAAACCGCTTGGCGAAACTGCCCAGACGATCCTCGATAACCTGCGAAAGGTTGTCGATCAAAGTACCAATAGACTCGGCAACGAAAGACTGGATTAACTGGTTAACAGAAGGGCTGATAGCAGCGCCTGAGTCGTCGTTAACAGAAACGGTCGTAACCTAAGACCTTAATGTGCTGCTGCTCCTTGGGAATAGCGAAAGCAAAAACGAAACTGTGGGTAGTAGGCGTACACAGACCCGAAGGATGAATACGAATGAACAAGACACTTATATAACCATATGCAAAATACGTAACACCGCTTAAATACCGGGACACAAACAGTCACCATAATACACTTAATTAACCGTATAGGAGCGTGCAGAAAACAAATATCTGCTAAACTGGGTACCGCAGATATTTTTTCATACCATGGGGGTTGGGGGTTGGTCAAGGACTATGGAAGAAGGATTACGGAAGTTGCTGGGAAAAAAAGACAAAAGATGTGCTACGAAACATGCAGAAGTCAGTAGTGTCAAGTACGTTGAATATTGCACGGGTGTTTAAGATCATAACATAAACACTAAAATTATAGAGGATACTCTCGAAAGGCTGACCATTATAATATTCCAATTTTGTTTATAGTTATATAGTTCTATTTTATTGTACTTCGTCATTGAAGGACACTTTTGACATTTTATATAGAATCGATCAAAAATTAAAAAAAAAAAACTAATACTAGACTTTAGACATTACTCATCAGGGATAGAAACTAGAATTAATATTTTAAGGAAAAAAAAAGGATCATTTAGCTTTTATAAACTATATTTTTAGGATTTTAGAATTTATAATTTTCGATCAATTTAATCTAGATAGATCTAATTAAGATTTAAGTAGGTTTTTAAGAGCTACTTAGGTGTTTTTTCCTTTTAATCAAAGCGATTCCCAGCGATTGGTCACGTGATCTCACAACCAGTCAATGTAGTTACCTTAGGCATTCATGCGTATCTACTGCCATCATCATCATCATCATCATCATCATCATCATAATAATAATATTATTATTATTATTATTATTATGATTATTATTATTATTAATTGTTCATTTCTATGGCGCTCACATCCATTAATTGCCCGAGGCGCTTTACAAAACTAAAATATAAAATATAAAGTAAGAAACCAGAATTACCAGAATTAATAATTAAAAATATGATAAAGAGGTAATTACTCTTAATAAATGTAGTAAAAAGGAAGGTGTCTGACGTATTTCCAAAGGAACAGTGTTCCAAATCTTCGGAGCGCATACAGATAAAGCTCTATCACGATATGTTTTGATCCTACAAGTTGGCTGCATTAGCAGGTCTTGAGAGTTCGAGCGAAGATACCTAGTTGATTTCCGGTGATCCAGGAGTTCTGTTAGATATTGTGGGCAAAGACCATTCAATGATTTGTAGAAAAAAAGAAGATGCTTAATCCGATATGAAATAGGCAACCAATGAAGTTGCACTAAGACAGGAGCAATATGGTGATATTTTCTTGCACCAGTGACATAACGAGCAGCAATGTTCTTGATTTGTTGCAACTGCAACATACTCCAACATGGTAGTTATAAATGAATGTATAACCGTCGAGGCAGCGTTTACGTCAAGATATCTACGAATTCTAAACAAATTCCTCAAGTGGTTGATCGAAGACTTACAAACATGATCAATTTGGTCATCAGAGGAAATGTGCTTGTCAAGAATGACTCCAAGGCTCATTACTTTGTCAGAGATGGAGATTTAAGTCTAAATTGCAGGTAGTCAAGTGCAGGACCCTCGCGAAACCGCGAATGGATCAACAAAATATCCGTCCTCTGCGGGTTCAGCTTCAAATCATTCTGTTCCATCCAGCAACTTATCTCGGACACACAGCCAACAACACGATCAATAGCTGATTTCACATCGTTTGTTTTGAAGGCCAGGTAAAGTTGAGTGTCATCCGCATAAAGGTGGTAATTAAAATGACAGCTGGTGATGACATCAGAAATAGGAGCAGTATACGATCGTACAATCGTCCGGGTGAGTTTAGTCCTTAGAAGGACGTCACTATTTTAGACGGCATTGACTGACGTTTCGACAACCTGAGCAAGAGTCATCTTCAGAGTCTGCTCAGGTTGTCGAAATGTCAGTCAATGTCATCTCAAACAGGCCTTCTCAGGATTACACTCACCCGGACGATTCTACTTTACTTAATTATGATACGACTCCTGGGTTCACACACACAGACACACACACAACCCGACCCTACTTTAAGCCACCCTACACCTTAAACCCCAGGCAAGAAAGCAAAACGGACACCTCTAAGGTAGACAAATATATTCAAATGAGACCTTTATTTCCATTTCTTCTAGTTTTCAATTACTTTTTAAGGTTCACAGCACTTGTATATCATTATAAAGAATATAATTACCAAGCTACTATACTGCTTCTGCACATTGCATGCATGTTTAACATCAAATGTTAAGTACAAAGGGTAAATACTTGCTCGTGTACACTACAAAATGGTTCTTCGTTTTTGGCATTGAAACTTACAACGTATTTACAATTATTTCCTGCCATGCAAGCAATTATTGAGAAAGCTTCGAATTAACCGGTAAGGAAGTTGTTCTTAAAAGTGAATTGTATTATTTTCTTAATGAAATCAAAGCTACTAAGATAACTACTCACGATCCGACATGGCTCAGTTCATGTGAACAATATCAGAACTCACTGAAGGAAGCAATATAATTCATACCGCTAAAACTTCATGTTTTCTCACAAGTAGATTTATTAAGAAAAGATACATTTCAGTGCAAAAAAAACAGCTATACTCTCTTTTCCCTTTTACAGAAATCAATCCCTGGAACAAAGAATCACAATAATCATTGTCAGTGAAACGCTTCAAAAATATAACAGCAATTCTCTAACAGATTAATGGCAAAGCACATAAAAAGAAGGGTTTAGATTATTGTTACTTGGCGTTTAGCAAGTGCCTCCTCAAGGTTCATCAAATATTTGAATGCGATGATTCCAACAGTCAGACACAACAATTTGGCCATTACTGAGGAGTTCTACTGATAATGGATTATGTAACTCTCCTAAGTTGCTACCCTCTTTTCAAAACTTACCAACAAACTTACCATTCAGGTCAAAGACTTGAACTCTCTGACTATCCCAATCACAGACAAGTACATGTCCTGATTTAGTCACCGACAAAAAATTGGGATAGGTGAACTTTCCATTCTTGTGCCAAACTGATACTTATCGTCCCCCTCCCGGGTGAATACTTTCACACTGTGATCACCACGGTCTGACACAATGAGGTAATCGCCAGACTGAACACAATGAACGGGATATCTAAGAGATCTAGGTCCACCTATCTTCGTTGAAAACTTTCCATGGGTTTAATATTTTACTAGTAACCAGATGTCTTCTCAGGGGGCCATTAACCTGAGACATCTACCATGGCACTATAATGATATACTGAATGATATACGGTACCAAAACAATATCGTGTACTATTAGAGCTACATATTACGCAAAGATAACCTGAATCTCCTGGAAGACAAAACGCAGCTCAGTTGACAATTATACAGCGCTGTGTTACTTCACTCTCACACGTACGCAATGCGTGCCTATTTTTATTTTTGCTGACAGTCCTGGGGTTGCCTTTGTTTCGTTTAGTCAATACTCATTCACTGTCTTTTTTATCTGCCGCAGATGGGAGAACCTTGTCTATCAGCTTGGAAACCATGATGAAATGATCATGTTTGTCATATTAATATATCAAGAATGGATACATTGTGCACAAAAGAGCGTGACAGAATGTCAAAGACACTAACTTGAGATTCGATTAAACAACACGATAATGGAATATAATAGTTTCAAACTTGTACCCAGCAAAAGAGGACTTGATTGTATGGAAGATAACATAATTATTATTCCCACTGTATCGCACGGGGCCTGTGGCCTGTGATGGTGTATTGAGATTGCGCGTTGCCTTGTTTTTGCTAGAAACGTGCTATCATTACATTAAATAAGCGACAAAATATTTCTGGTCTTCTTTTGCAAAAGAGAGCCCCTTCATAACTATGACTAGCAAATTTATACGCAAAGCGCCTTTACACACTCCCTAAGAGTCATCGGAAAAATATGAGGGAAAACCGTAACGTTGCGAAAAACTCCAGCTGAGAATACTTATGTCAGGAATACATAGCTTTTAGCATGAAGCTAATTCGTAAAATCAGTATCTCGGAAAACATTGGCACCAGTAATGTATGTCAATCTTGAAGGTACAAAATGATACCGATTGGGCTCTCTCCATGGTAATATTTTGCATTTGGGATTAATTTCTCACAGGAAATGCTTGCGTGATTTGTGGTAATTTATATTCATACTTCGATTGCTTGTAACGTCATCGACTTTGAAGCAAAACCTTATTTTCTTGGGACTAGAGAGGATGTTTAAATCCTCTATCGCCGATTACCAAACGTAAAACAACAACGCACTGGGTATATACTACAAAGGGTTATACCATTATTTTCAACCTATACTTTTTACATGGGTAGTTCATTCAACTTTATCAACTTTATCTAAACTTTAATTGTGCGATATGGACTGGCAAACCCATTCCTTGGGGAGGCAATTTTCATTTGGTCTCGATTTACACGCAGTGACGCACAGTCTCGTTGTAACCAGAAGTGCGTCCATTACATACCGGTAACATTGGTTAGTCAAATCCCTTCTTTCTGCCGGTTCGTGTTACTAGGGCTAATTGTTGCGATGGAATCTCAATTTTGTGAACTTTTGACGCTCTCCTTCGTCCTAACTCGTTCATAAAGGCACTACTGTTGTGCAAAGCTCCGTGATCTCAGCCTACATCAACTCTTCACGAAGGTCACTTCTTTGCCCTGCCTTAAGCGCTTTAATTGTGTTATTTTCAAAGCTCGCTGGCTGCTTAACAGACAAAACAATCCCAATGATTCGTTAGTGGTAACATGATTCCTGGAAATCACGAGGACACTCAGTTCGCGAAGGGGTGAAGTTTAGCAACATGGATATCCCAAAATTGCTTTTCAGTCTTCGGGAAGAAGCCTTGTGTCCGGCGTGTCAAGAAATCCTTAAAGATCCAAGATACCTTACCTGTTTCAACAGTTTCTGTCTGCGCTGTTTAATCAACTGGCATCGAGCGAGTGGCGGTCAAGTTGATTTGAAGTGTCCGAAATGCCAAGGCCGTAGTAGAGTTCCTACAAGCGGTGATTTGAAAGATCTTCCCTCAAGCTTTTTTCTCAGTGGGTTCATCGATGCCCTAGCTATTAAAGAATCTGACAAGGCGCAAGTAATACGCGGAAACTGCGACAAGAAAAGCTCTAAAACCTCGAACTGCTTCGAGTGTTGCAAGTTTTATTGTGATAAGTGATTGATTGGGCACAACATCATGCGAGGCTACAAAGATCACCGCGTGTGGCCGTGAAGATTTTCAAGAGAAAAACGACCCATGTTTTGTTCAAGGAAGGGGCACGAGAAAGAAGAGCTTAAGTCTTTTTGCAAGATTTGTCCCGAAAACTCAATTTGTCAAACTTGTGTCACCTTGGATCACGCAGGACATAAAGTGACATTAATCCAAGAGGAAGCCGAAGCTCAAAATATCGACAACTTGGAAGGAAAGATGAAGATGTTTACTCAAATTAACGTGGACTTCGCTCGGCTTGTTCAACGAAGCGAAGACATGCTAACAGACGTCGATGTTTTTGTTGATCATTTAATGAGGAGACTTCAAGAGGAAAGGTGAAATATCAAGGCAACAGTGCAAAAACGAAACCAAGAAATCGTTGGAGAGTGTAACGACCAAAGAAACTGCGATTCAGCAGGAAATGAAGGAGATCGAATCAGCGCTGGAAAAAGTTGAGAAACTTTTAACACAAAGCACAGAGGACGAGGTGGTTCAGCTAAAGGAGCCATTGAAAACCGTTTTAGAACGGGTGGGACAATTAGAGCCAGTTGAGCGCAACCCTGAAAGCCTGTTTAAAATAGTTTTTAAAGAAAATAACAAGATCCTGGAGACAATCAACGGTAGACGAATTAAACTTTTGAAATATCGCAGCGCAACTAATGCAGGCAAATCTGCTGCCGAAAGCGAAGGAAAGGAAAAGGAAAGGAACTTTATTTAAGTGTCTAGTCGTTCTAGCGCTGAAGCACTAATTGGGGACACTGTAAATTGAAATTAACAATTAACACAAATCTAGTCAAATGTTGGTTTTTGAGGAGAGGGGAAACCGGAGTACCCGGAGAAAAGCTCTCGGTGCAGAGTAGAGAACCAACAAACTCAACTCACATATGACGCCGAGTCTGGGGATCCAACCCGGGCCACATTGGTGGGAGGCGAGTGCTCTCACCACTGCGCCATCCCTGACCCCCTCAAAGGACTTTATGAAGGAACTGTTGGGCGTGAAGCTCCATTCATTATAACGACAAGAAACGCGGCTGCAAGACAATGTTACAATAAGTATGATAATATAATTGTAAACGTGAGAGGCGAGAAAGGGCACGAATGCATCACATTTCTGTTTAGTGATAACAAAGACGGGACCTACCAAATCAGCTATTCTCCTACATTTGGAGGTAAATGCAATTTGTCAGTTAAGGTAAACGAGCAACATATTCGCGGTAGCGCTTTTTCTGTTTAAATTAAATCTTTCACTGTCAAACCCGTTTTATCTTTTGGAAAACAAGGCTCGACTGATGGAATGTTTAGGCGTCCTTGGGGGATAGCAGTAAATTCAAGGGATGAAATCGCGGTCACTTCCGGTCACATGGTGCAAATATTTGACTGCAAGGGCAATTTTCTGAAATCCTTTGGTCGACAGGGTTTCAATCCCCTACAGGAATAGCTTTTGGTAAAGATAGAAATATTTATATCGCAGACTAATGGAACCATCGAATCCAATTTTTTTTATGAGGAGGGGAGGTACATGAGTATGTTTGGTGGGGAAGGAAGACTTGATGGCCAGATCAAGTTTCCTTGGGGTTTGTCATTGGATTCCAATGGCAATATTATTGTGGTTGATGGAGGGAACAAATTCATCAAGTTCTTTTCCCCTGTTGGAAAGTTTTTAACAAAGATGGGTGGACCCAGTTCTCGTAGTAATCCTTTTCATTGTGTTCAGTCTGGTGGTGATCTTATTGTGTCAGACTATTAGGATGACAACGTGAAAGGATTCACCCGAAAGGGTTACTATAAGTATCAGATTGGCACAAGAGGGAAGGGGAATGGAGAGTTCAGCAATCCCCGTTGTTTGTCAGTGACTAAATCAGGACATGTACTTAGTGTCTGTGATAAGGGAAATCATAGAGTGCAAGTCTTTGAAATGAATGGTAAGTTTGTTGGTCAGTTTGGAAAAGAGGGCAGCAACTTAGGAGAGCTTAAGTATCCAGGATCAGTAGCGCTCCTCAGTAATGGCCAAATTGTTGTGTCTGACTCTTGGAATCATCGCATTGAAATATTTAATTAACCTTGAGCACACACTTGCTAAAAGCCAATTAATAATTATCTAAAAGAAGCTTGATTTCCAGCGTTCATGGACCCTTCTATCTGGTTTGCTTGTAATCTGTTAGAGAGTTGCTGTTATTGTTTGAAGCGTTTTCTCGTGATTATTTGTTCGCGAATTTCATTTCTGTAAAAGGGAAGAAAAAGTATAATCCATTATCTTCAAAGAAAACATGAATAATGCAGTTCACTTTAAGGGACAACTTTTTTATATTCAACATTTTCGTAATAATCGCTCGCATGACAGCAACTTTTAAATATGACACTATATTTCTGAGTATCAACAAACCGTACTTTGCAGTGTATGTAAGGAAATATTTACCATTGTTGCTTAATAGTATGTTTGATATCAAAAGAAATGCAAGAAATGTGGAATTATTCTGCTGAAGCAGTATGGTAGTTTTAGTAATTACATTTCTAATGATATACAAGTGCTGTGAACCTTACAAAGTAATAATTTGATAGTTAGAAGAAATGGATGGAAATAAAGGTCGCATTTGTGAAATTGAAAACTTGTCATAGAGTTCGTTTAAGTTTAAGTTACCCTTTCGATCAAAGCCTTACTTAACAACTAATTAAAGTCAAGCGGGGTTGGCTCCGGAAAACGTGATTGGTACAAGAAACTCTTCGACAACACGTTTTCACTTTTGAGCACTAGGTGCATAGATAAGCCTAGCCCTCCAAGATACGTACGCATATTCACGTTATTAAAAACGCGCTCTAAAGTTATTTATGTCGACTATCATTCACATATAACAAGGAAGATAAGGAGAGTTTCAACACAACTCCAAAGTGAATCAATTTCTTAAGTGTTTGCTTTCTTGACCAAGTACTGATCGTTCATAGACTTTAAACAGTTCTTTTTCTTCTTGTCCTGTGTCGTGTGATTATGTCCACTTGCTGTTATCTGTGGACAAGGTATTCTGCTTGGCCAATTTACACTGAAATTTAAAAATGCCATTTGGTAACAATTTCAAAGAGACTTCGCCACTTTCTGATTAGTGCCCTTGACCTCAAAGTGTCTTATTTCGCAAAAGATAGATTTCGGCACCCTGGTTCCCAGGGTGTTTCATCTTGGTGGGGTTGGGAGATAAAGATACTGGGAACGAAGTTGAAACCTACTCTCCCTTTCTCTCACATTATCAGCGAGCTTAAGCGAGTATCTTTTCTCTATGAGAGACGATTAGAGGATCTGCTGTCCGGGTATGCGAAATGTTCTACAAATGAAAGAGGCATTTCCGTGCACTGGAAATTTCTTGGGACAACTTCAATAATAAAAGCGGAAATATACCAGGAGTCCAGACTATTGAATGTACCTTAGATTTTTATATCAATTATTCTCATGGCGGCCTTCCAAGTTCCCCCAACACCACCCCTAGGGAATCGAAAGTTGAAGCTAAAATGTTTCGGACTTTCAAATCAACAACGTAACCGGGGAGGGAGGAGAGGGTTGTGAACGAGAGGGTTGTGAGACTTGTGCTTTATTGACTTGTCCCAACAATTTTGTCCAGGATTTCACTTTGCTTTTACCAATCTTAAGTCGGCGTTCACACGAAGCCATTAAGCTCGTAATGCATTTGGCCTAACCCTTTACTTATCGGTTGAGGTGTTCCTTGGGCCAGCCAGGTGTGAATAACGCCTAAGATATCTTTGGATCACATGACGACCTTTCCGTAGATCTTGGGCTAGTGACTAGCTTGTTTCCAAGATCCCAGAATGACTTTGGGCCATGGGCGCCTGGGAGCTAAAACAGATCCCTGACCTAACCTAGACGCGCCCATAGTCCAAGGGCATTCTGATATATGGAAACAAGTCATCTCAGTAGATGAGCAGCAGAGAAATGTATAATTGATGTATAATCAGCCTCGATATCCAGTTAACTCTTTTTGTGACTTCAAGACTTTAAGGTTTATCAGTGACAGTTTAATTGATAAAATGAAATGTTCTCATTTGTGTGCTCATGTTGTCGTCAAAACTTCAAATATGTTTTAAAGTGTGCGCCGCACCGGTAGCGCGATGATTTTTCCTCTTTTAGCCAGCTTGAAGAAGTTATTGTTTTGCGGTGATGTCGTTTCTGCGACCGTCGTCCTTTGACACCTAAAATGCCCAAGTAGAGTGAAACATTGTAATAACCACTTCAAACCACTGAACAACATAAAGGAAATGCAGTGAAAGGAAATAGAAGCATGGATGGACACAAATGGGCAAGATTAAAACGGATTGCATTTGGTTAGTCTTGAAAAAAGTCGGCCCGACGTTTTTCAAATTTACAGCAAATAGACCTTATTCATAAATGGATGACCTTATTCATAATTTTTCCTCTTTTAGACAGCTTGAAGAAGTCATTGTTTTGCGGTGATGTCGTTTTTGCGACCGTCGTCTTTCTGACACCTAAAATGCCCAAGTAGAGTGAAACATTGTATTAACCACTTCAACTGCTGAACAACATAAAAAAATCAGTGTAGTGAAGGAAATAGAAGCATGGATGGACACAAATGGGCAAGATTGAAACAGATTTCATTTGGCTAATCTTGAAAAAAGTCGGCTCGACGTTTTTCAAATTTGCAACAAATAGACCTTATTCATAAATGGCGGTCACATTTTTAATTCTTTTGTCCAAGTGCAAATTAGCTTACCAAGCCTCATCTTAAGAGCAAGAATTGTTTTCAATTCACTGTATGGTATCGAGGCTTGCTAGGCTAATTTGCACTTGGACAAAATAACTATAAATTGACCTCCATTTATGAATAAGGTTTATAGGCTGGATAGAGGTCGTTTTTCTAGGAATCATCTTGTTTGTGATTGATGTAACGATAATTTTATCAGTAAAGGAATTCCACATTACCAACTCGTGACTAACTAAAGATACCCCCGAAACACCCAAAAGTCGACTAAAATAGCTTGACATAGCCCCTTTAAACTCCTTATTTTCGTGATAAAGCAAAATGCTTAGCTGATCATATCTACCTCAGCTGTAGTTTGGCTATTTGAACCAGGAATACACGTTAGCCTGGCCCAAGAAGCTTACGTAACCAAGCTTCATTTAATACAAATTGAGAGAAGGAATTGCAGAATTTCTGTGACTGTGCTCCAACTTCGCAGAAAAACAAAGGTATTCCCAACAGTCGAATTCCTGTAGGTTTTTGATTCCTTTAAATTTCTATTATTATTGTTATCATCATCATCATCATCATCATCATCATCATCATCATCATCAGATTTTTGGAGACTAAAAGGCGTGAATTCAGTTTTATTTGAGCTATTGAAGTGAAAACTGCTTAAGCTAGCGTGTAGAAAATACTTGCCGTACGTATTAAGTACCCGATTTGAGACTAATGGCGGACAAACGAAAAACCAAATATTGTGAAAAAGAAAAACAGAAAACATCAAATTGCCTAAGGGATATTTCATTTAGTTAATGCTTTGTACGATGTGTGATACAAATTAAGCTATTCTACTTCATTTGGAGGTGAATGCAGTTTGTCAGTTAAGGTAAACGGGCAACATATTCGCGATGGTCCTTTCTCTGTTATTTTTAGATCTTTCAATGTCAAACCTATTTTATGTTTTGGAAAACAAGGCTCGGATAATGGAATGTTTATGCATCCTCGGGGGCTAGCAGTAAATTCAAGGGATGAAATCGCAGTCACTTCCAATCACAAGGTGCAAATATTTGACTTCAAGGGCAATTTTCTGAGATCCTTTGGTCGGCCTGGTACCGAAAAGGGACAGTTTTATTTCCCTACAGGAATAGCTTTTGGGAAAGATAGAAATGTTTATGTTGCAGAGAACGGGAACCATCGAATCCAAATTTTTAATGAGGAGGGGAGGTACATAAGCATGTTTGGTGGGGAAGGAAGCCTTCATAGCCAGGTCACTGAGTATCCTTGGGGTTTATCCTTGGATTCCAATGGAAATATTATTGTTGCTGATTCCAGTAACAGATTCATTAAGTTCTTTTCCCCTGATGGAAAGTTTCTGACAAAGATAGGTGGACCCAGTTTTCTTAGTTATCCATCTCATTGTGTTCAGTCTGGTAATTTTTTCATTGTGTCAGACAATGGTGATCACACTGTGAACGTATTCACCCGGGAGGGGGGTTATAAGTATCAGTTTGGCACAAGAGGGACGGGGAATGGTAAATTCAACCATCCCCAATGTTTGTCAGTGACTAAATCAGGACATGTACTTGTCTGTGATCAGTATAATCATAGAGTTCAAGTCTTTGAACTGAAGGGCAAGTTTGTTGGTAAGTTTGGAATCGAGGACAGCAACATAGGAGAGTTTAAGAATCCATTTTCAGTAGCGCTCCTCAGTAATGGCCAAATTGTTGTGTCTGACTGTGGGAATCATCGCATTCAAATATTTGATGAACCTTGAGCAGGCACTTGCTAAAAGGCAAGTGACAATAATCTTAACCCTTCTTTTTAATGTCATTGGCTTGTAATCTGCGTTTCACTTACAATGATTTTTTGCGATTCCTTGTTCCTGGGATTGGGGTGGGTTCAATTCCCACCCTGGTCAAAAGCAGCACTTCACATTACACTCTAATCAGTTAAGTCTGTTGAAATATAAGTGCTACACGCCCAACGTTTCCAAAAACGTAACCCTTCCTTGTACTTGAACATCACAATTGGAAACCTCTTCCTTTCACCAAGCCTACAGGCAGTAAGAATAAATAACCAGGGAGTTCCGCTTTTAGGCTTGGCTAAATCTATATGTTAGAGTTCGTTTAACTTCAACCCTTTCGATCAAAGCCTTCCTTAAAAACTAATTGAGGTCAAGCTGGAATGGTTCTGGAAACCTTGACTGGAGAGTTAATACAAGGACCTCTTCCACAACACGTTTTCCTCTGAGCACCAAGCGTATATGGTAACAATTTCATTGTGACTTCGCCACTTTCTGATTAGTGTCCTTGACCTCAAAATGTGTCAATATGCAAAAGGTAGATTTCAGCATCCTGGTTCCCTGAGACTTTCACCTTAGTGGGGTTGAGAGATAAAGACACTGGAAAGTTAGTTAAAAACATACTATCCTTTTCTCCAATTATCAGGGAGCTTAAGCACGAAACATTTTTTAGCCATGGCCATTCATTAAATTAGGGTGCTAACAGACGAATTGACTGCTGAAATAGCTAAAGTGAAACACACTCTTTAGAACGAGCACACTTATCTTTAGTGAGTCTTACTGCCATAAACAATAATTACTATTGTGTTCGTCCGCTCAAAATTTTTGCTTGTCATATCGCTTGTCTGATGACAATGTCAATTACAAGCATTAACCTTTAACATGAAACTGTTACAGCAATTCATTTCTCACAATCAGAACATCCCGAATAGTGCATCCTTGTATACGTCCCCAAGCGTCTTGTTATAAATTTACATGATTGTAAAATCACTACCGTTCGCGGCCTGCAACTTCCATCTAACCCTGTGTCATCAAATGAATGCCTCATCCACTCCTAGAATTTGCTAGAAAAGCAAATTTTTGCTTCCTTGCATCAAACTGTAAACCTGAAGGCTGCAAATGCAGCCGCAATCCTCGAAAATGCGCTAAATTCATAAAAAAAAGAGCAAACAAGGTAAAGAGTGACGTGTGTGTGTGTGTGTGTGTGTGTGTGTTGTGGTTTAATTTTGTTCTTAGATTGTGTTTTTTTTAAAACTGGTTTTATTTTTTATCAACTTCTAAAAAAGAACTAGATATCTTTTCCTCCCTTCTACTCACCTACCCCTCCCTAATCCTTGTCAGTACCTCTATCCTACCCCACCATTCTTCCCACATGTAATCCCCCTGCATGCCCACCCGCTCTACACAAGACTACTCACAAATATTTCCTATTTCTCAAGACCGTTCTGTAATGAATATTTTCTTATTTACCCCAAGCCACTCTCGGTAAAAAGTTTGATTTATACACAAATGTGCAATACGACACCGAAGCCACATATGGCAGAGTCACGCCAACGCAATTGCGTAAATTAAAGCGATTTCTACAGAGAAATAGAGGAATTGAAAGGCCACTCACAAAAAAAAGCTTATTTAGAAGATGATTTTTTACGAAAAAAGAGAGAAGTAACTCCGCCTTTCAGGAAACAAGGATTGATTTAGGTCGAAACAATTAACAAAAGGGAACAAAAGATGATAACTCTAAGAAAATAGGTTTACAGCAACGGCAAACTCTTCGCTGGAAACAACAAGGAAGTAGTTCCAAAACGGGGAGTGTTTTAAGTCTTGTCCTAAGCACACAGTCGAATTTCTCACAGCGAACACCAACTTGCGGAAAGTGGCTTCTAGAAAATAAGTAGAAATCAGCCAGAAGTTGTCAACACATCCATTCCATGCACAGAAAATCTGGAAAATGCCCAACAACCAATGGCAGCTCCAACATTCCTCTCTTTGATAGAGATCGACTTGATGTAAAATGTTATGCTTGTACCCCAATATGCTTCTACGAAAAAATAACTGAGATCGAAAACCATTATGCTAGAGTAGTGACCAAGTTTGGAGAAGTTCAATGACTTATTTCTCCTACAACATTAAACCGGTGCAGTGCTACTAATCTTACTTTCGATTATGTCAAAGAAATTTCCTTTACATTCAGCTTGCATACAGGCCATTCTGCAAATGAGTAATTTCTTTTCAAGATAAATTGTAGTTTATTAATATTGTAACAGTACAAATAATACCATTGTTACGTTTAATGGTAATTTAGTTACTTACTGAGAGACAAATGTTTATGAATCTTGTATTATACAAGTTATATTGCCAAAGGAATGATTAAAGAATATCACTGTTTTTTCATTATGAAAAGGAGTCCTACTTGTGAAAGACAGAAAAGGGTTAGCTCTGACGAATGGCTAACACTCGATTTGATTTGATTTGATTTACGAGACATCTGGTTTGTCTCTTCACTGGGCAAACCTGCCCAGAGGGAAGGAGCACGAACAGGACTCGAGGTCCTATGCGAGGTGCTCCACCCTACCCTATCCAGACCAGAAAGACCAGACCACAACACCTGGAACTACATGCCCTGCTCTTTACGACAAGTATGCGGGTTCTTTTACGTCCCACAGGATTATGAACATTGAAGGGTTGTGAGACGGGACCTCCGGCTTATCGTCCTTATCCGAGAAGACTAGAGAGTCTAACCATTTGCAGATGTAATTACAAAGGCAGCACTTTCTCCTCAGTTATTTAAAGACCCTGAGTGTTGGTCCGGCCGGAGTTGAACTCACGACCTCCTGCGTGACAGCCCGGTGCTCAACCAACTGAGCCACCGGTGCGCGGTACTCGAGACGTCAGCTTTCAAATTTCTTTACAGTGGTCAATTTACCCTATGAACTCATGATCAGTTGATAAAACCTTTTCTTTATTTCACTTCCGGCCCACTTACACAGCACCACAGTAAATAATTAGTAGTATTTCATTAAATACTGCAGCGTCTTCTTTAAGATAGAGTTGTTCCAGCTTTTTTCTTTTGCCCCAAAACAAAACATATGGGCATTGTATGAAATGAGATTAAGGTAAAGGTAAAGTCTGCTACGAGCCTAGAAGGCCCATCAGGCCGGCGCTTATATCCGGTTTCTGTAGCATGAAGCGACTAGAAGTATTTCTACTCCCCCCTGGATGGGATGCCAGTCCATCGCAGGGTTACCCCCAGCCGGTACCCATTTATACACCTGGGTGGAGAGAGACACCGTGAGCATTAAGTGTCTTGCCCAAGAACACAACACAATGTCCCCGGCCAGGACCCGACCCCGGACCACTCGTTCCGGAGTCGAGACCATGAGGCCACCGCGTATGAAATGAACTGAATGTATATTTGAATCGGAGTTATAGACGGATGAGAGAAGTGATCCTCGCACTTAGCTGGACAATTTAAGGACGGTGCCTACTATTGTTACTGCGTATACGTTCTGCCCATCTCGAGGTACTCGGATTTCCTATCGGCGCTGCTAATTTATACAGGGATATTTTTGCGGAGTTCAAAACTATGCGGAGAAAGCAGAACTTAGCAAGTGCTCTTGGTATCCGAAAAGAAAATTGGGGGTAACAACGCATTTTTCAGAGATAATTAAGCTTCAATTTGGAAAAGAAAGCTTTTTACAAATATTGTTGATTAATTATCTTCGGAAAATGCGTGGTTAGCCCCAATTTTCTTTTTGGATTTCAATAACACTTGTTGAGATCTGCTTTTCCCGCACATTCAGTAAACCGCGTAAAAATACCTTTGAATTAGCAGGCACCGTCCTTAAGCAATTGTCGCCTTTTATAGACACCTGAAAAATGGTCATTGTATTAATAAGTGAAATTAATTAATTAGAAACTGAAGTTTACACCAAACCAACAAACAGTGGTGTGCTGACTTATATTTCTGCAGTTATAGCAAAAACGCTATAGCTAAAATTTGTTACACGCTTGATTAAAACATATTGCTTGTTTTCTTTCCCCACAGCAAAGGTTTACAGTTGGCCGTGTATTTTCCGACATATAAAAGCATGGCCTAATTAAGTGGCCTGCCGAAATAACTCTTGGATCACTGCGTCTCCAATGGAAAAGCATTTGCTGGATTCAAACACCATTGTCTGGGATGTCTTTTTCACCGGTTTCATTTCTCTGTTCCTCAAAGAACGCAATATTGATATAAGTGACCTGTGGAAAAAAGAAACGTCATGCCCACACTTGAGTAATTATCATCATCATTGTAATGCAGTCAGCTAATTTTTTTGAACAGCGGTTTCTACAAATGTGATGATATCCTCAATTCAAAGGAACAGATGCTGAGGAAAACCACAACGTCTGAAATCTGGTTCCTTGAACGTTTTAAAGGTTTTGGTGATGCAAAAGTCTAGTTCTTGAAATTATCCAGTTTCCTTTGAAACCCAACACTTATCTAAGGTGCCGTGTTTTCCGATCTACAGTTAATAAAGAAGCAAGAATTCTCTGCCAAGTTTTACAGCTTTCTGGGCGTAGCTTGAATAAATGAAAGTCAATATTCCTTAAATTAATATATCCGTACCGCGGACTCACTCAAGATTGAGTGAAGTTTTGAATGAAGATCTTTAAAAGTTGGCCGATCCTCTGGAGTCTCTTGCCATCACTGGAGCATAATGTCGTACCTACAGACGATGAAATGAAAACAGAAATCAGAGGCCACGGAACGTGGTGAAACCTGATGGGTAGGGTGTAAAGAAGAAGAGCGGGGATCATCGTAAATCAAGCCAGGCTGTTCCATTAACTTACAGTTCTTTAGAGCAGTGCGGGGGTTTCTCGAGTCTCATGCCATCCTGTAACAGGGTGAAAAGTTCCACAATGCCTATAATTCCAGTGTAAGGTCGCTCACCTGCATCAGAAAATTCGTATATTTAACACTTTTCGAAAGAGAGCGACGCGACGAAAACAAATATACTGAGGGAGCATCCCTAATCCAACAACATTTTACAAATTATCCGGTAAAGAAAGAAAGAAAGAAAGAAAAAAATATATATATATATCTATGACTCATCCTAGTAGAGTGCTCAATTTGGACATAAAAGCCAAGGCATTGTAACGCTCACTAACTCGCTAGTTTGAGCACTCTGGCATGGCTTAGATGTACCACATGTGTGGGACATCTGGGGTGGCTTTTTGAGCTTAACCTCCATCCTAGACATCTGCACTGCACTGATGAGGCCCAGAAGGCCGAAACAGTACTGTCTGCAGTTACATATGCAAAATTGAGCACTTTACTAGGATGAGTCACTGCCACTAGCAACAACAAAACATCTTTTTATTTATACCACACAATGACAATGGAGAGAGGAAAAAAGACAACATTACTTATGTGAGGTTAAAAAGAGCTAATCTAGCGAGGAGGCATAATACTAAACCGTTTTAAGTTATTTTGGTTTTTTACATGGAGGCACAACTATGAAAAAAAAGCAAACATACGCACACAGATGAGTCATCCCACAAAGAAAATTGGAAAACAAAAGTAAAGAAAAAAACAACATCAACAAAGAAAGAAAAATAAATAAGACTCGAAAATGCCATTCTTTAACGACTGTTTAAAATTACGAAAATGAAGCAATTTTTTTTACTATAAAAAAACTGCGATAAAATATTTTTTAAAAACATATTAAGAATTTTTTTAAAAAACGACGACGTTTCGACGTTGACCTAACGTCGTTATCAAGCCAAAACAATAGTGATGGGAAAATGTATAAATACTAAGTAAAAACAATAAAACAATCACATAAGGAATCGAAGTGTTGGAATGTTCTTTCGAGCAAAAAGTCAGTTTGTGTGTTTAAACTTGGATCACTTTCCTTGAAGAAAAGCATCTCATAGACGAGGCAATCAAATTTTCCTTGACACTTTCGGAGTATGCGAAACTGGCTTTCTTTAAGGAGGCTTGTGACCCCATGGGCTTCCAAGAAATGTTTCCCAGTGGCTGAGTTTTCATGTTCAACAAAACGCTGATGTAGGTGTCGGGTTGTGTAGCCAACATAATCTGCATCACACAGGTCACACGAAAAGGAATATACAACGCATTGTTGATTTACGAATGGAGGCTTGATTTCTCTTGGCTTCAGGTCTTGCTTCAATTTCTTGCTGACAAATACCTGTTGCAAAGTAGTGCCAATCTTATGACTAAGATCACGCATTTGTCTTCTAACCACGTTAGCTGACCTTTGCTCCTTGAAAGGGATAATTACTCGCAGAACTCTGTTGTCTTCCACTTGTGTCTCTCCCACTCGATGAAATGTTCTGAAAAAATTTGTTAATGGTGGAATTTATCATTGTGGTACAGGGCTGTCAACTTTCCCGGATAATCCGGGAGACTTCAGAGTTTGGACCGTATCTCCCGGTTTCAAGATTACGGTCTGAAATCTCCCGATCAATCGCCGAATTTTGTCATTTCTGGTGAAAATCGACTTTCACAACAATAAAATTTCAAATACTTTGTGTTGTTTGAGCTATTTTAACATCGATAATAACAAAATCCGAACGTTTCATAAACTCCGGTAAACCGTTCCTTGCTATTTACGGATTGTAATTCATGACAAGCAATAATGTGATTGCTCCAAAATAAACCAATCAAATTAAATGTTGCAATACCAATGTAATTTTTTCTCGCGCTTTTCTTCTCAATATTCTTCAGGGGTTGACAGCCCTGGTGATAGGACCATTCAAGGACCGAACGTCAGCTAACGCGGTGCAAAGACAACTGCGTGATCTCAGTCATAAGATTGGCCGCATTACTTTGCAACCGGTATTTGTCAGCAAGAAATTGGAGCAAGATCTTAAGCGAAAAGAAATCAAACCTCCAATCGTAAATCAATTTAAACAGCACTATCACGCAACTTATAGCAAAGTGAGCTCAACTTACGGTGCTTTTTTTTTCACGGTTCAAACATGTGAACCGTTTTAACATTTACTCACCAAGGGTGACGATTTCCCATAAAACGACGCCAAAGGACCAGCTACAAATGATTCCAAAAACACAAGTAGTGGGTTACACCTTAATTTTCTCCTAATAATAGGCATGGTTTCATTGCTCTCACCAACCATTAGCGATTTTTTTCAACAAAAGAACTAAAATGATTAAAGGGGAACTCCGGGGTAATATTGAAGTTATTTTGTATGTTTGGCCTTTGTCCCATGTGGCAATTTTTAATAACATAATTCCCATATCATTTCATTCGAATTAAATATTGTACCTGAAAGACGACCGGAAATGCAAATACAAATCCGCCATTGTGGAGAAAATTTGAGCCGCGGTCAGTGGTCAGCAGCTCGTGGTGACGTAGAATCGTCCAATTTCCGCGGGGTTTTATGAAATCTGCTTCTTCATTCTTCAACTTTGCTTAAATTATAATTCTTGTGGTTGTTTCTGTATCTTGGACTGTACTCTGATTGTTTCAAGTGAAATAGTGAATTGTTGTGTACCTGGTTTCCATAATTATTCAAAGAAGACAAAGAAAAACGGGAACACATGTACACGGTGACTTACCACAGGATCACACAAGACGATCGCGCGAAGGCATGGCTCGACGGAATCAGACGGAAGAATATGCCACCACTTGAAAACAGCTGCGTCTGCAGCGATCAATTCATGCCAAGCTGTTTCGAGATAGATCTCCGGGCAAAATTAACAGGGGAAAAATCTAGGAGGGACTTGAAGGATGATGCTATTCCATCCTTGTTTAGCTACAAAAACGGGCCCGAAGCGAAAAAGCCGCGGTTATCAAGTGAACATCGCCTTCAGCGACGAAGGGATCGAGATGTTAGTGCTTCTCAGTTTGCTTCTCTTTTACTATGAATCAAATAAATTTGCCCATCTACATGTCGATGTTTGCACACGCTTTGAACTGAAGGGATCGCGCGACCCGATGTTTAAACAATGGTTTCATGGTGACAAATTTCAGTGTACATCCGTCCAGTTTTAAAATAAATTATGCTGGGTTTACTTGGAAAATAATGGCGAGTTAGCCGACCTTACAAATGACCTATAATCGGTAATTTCCAGTGTTTATTTTTCAAGTTTGTTACTCAAATAACAGGAAGAAATGGCAAAATGAACTTAAGCAAATTCAAGGGATTCAAGTTGTAGTAAAGTGAAAAGAATTACCTTGTATATTCCCATTTTAATTTTGTTTTAGGCTCTTTCAGAACTACTTGCTGCAGACATCGAGGACAACGTATCTTCAGATGACCCAGTGACTAATGAACCTCCAATCTGCATTGATTTGGAAATGCCTACTACAATCCAAGAAATGCATGATGTGGGAATTTAATGTTGTTTTGATCCCATTACCCTAAAAAGTGTGGAGGTTCAAACTGAGATGTGCAACACTAAAGGCAATGATAATGGTGTATGTGGTACTGCAAATATTGACGTGTCCTCCCATACTTATATAGAGGATGATATCCCACAAAATCCACATGCTGTCAAATGGAAGACTCCCGCATTACCACAATTATGCCATGGCAGCACCCCCAAATCCCATTGATACACCCACAGCAATTTTTCCAACCCAAGATATTTTAACAAGTTCGATACAATCCCCTTACCACCACTGCAAGACGTCCTTGTCGATGATAAAATGGATATACAGGATGATGGTGAGGATAACAATGATTATGAAGATTTAGATCCCCACTGGCTATTACCAGATGATAAAAAATAGTTATCCAATGATGAGATAGTGTCATCTGAACATGAATTTGAAGATAGCTCTCCAGAAAGTGAAAAAAACTTTCTTGTGTTTGGTTCCTGTTTGAACAATATTTACTGAAAAAGTGTCCAAAATGTGGGGGCGTGATCATTGACCAAAAATGGAAAACAACTGGGAGCATGCTGACAGTTGTGCTAATCTGCCATAATGGGCAGACAGTACTGTGGGAATCCCAACCAGTTATTAAAAGGAAGCCCCTCGGAAACCTATTATTGGCAGCAGCCATCGGTTTACTGGAAGCACCTTCTCAAGTATCAGCCGGCTTGCATCGTGCATCAATCTTCAGTTTTTTAGTGAAAGAGTTTTTTATGACACACAACTGAAGTATTTGTTTCCTGTTGTTAACTGGTAATTTCCATGAAAGATACAAACTTGTATTTTTCTTTGTTTATTTAATTCATGGACATGTTTAAAACCCGTTTTCTCATTCATCTGCATAACGGAAGCCTTCAAAGGCCCACTCTTCCTCTGGCCCCGGTGGAGGATAAAAATTTCTTATGCACATCACTGCATAGGATGGACGAAACACCCTTATCTCCTTTCCTAAAATGTCCCAGCACCATCGAGACAACTGTCTGTGGGCAATATGTCTATAAAGTTTATCTTCAGGTCCATCAAATGAATCTTTGTACTGTTGCTTGTACTGATACCAAGCTGTTTGAAACACCCATCTATTTATACACACTGGATGAAACCCAGGGTGCTGGGTGATGCATTTGGGTTCTTCGCCACATTCACCGCTAGTAACAGTCTCGATAATGTTATTTTTGACAGGCTCAATTTCTTGGCAGCATATGCATGCCTCTGCTCTTTCCATAATCTGACAATCGCTGTATGTACACCTACAAAAAACTAACATGGCAATTACTCTGTATTCTTCGTGAATTTCTACTATTATATATAGGAATGCATTTATGAACAGAGAACGAGCGCACGTAAGCGTTGGTGGCAGCAGAAGCAAATTATGTTGCCTTCACCCGTATTCCCTTAAAACATTGAGTTAAGCTTAAGACGTAAAGTTTATTATCAAGGATTGCGTTATAATGTTCTGCTGTTTTGAAAGAGTAAATAAAGCCGCAATGAAGCTGCGCAATAAATCGAGTAGCCGAAGGAAAGCTCCGTTTTCGCATCCCTTCAATCGATTTTTAAAGGAAACAAGGAAGAAACAGAAAGACCAATATAACAATTTATCAACAGAGTTGAGTTTCTTTGTCACTTAGTCTGTTACAGAATCGGCCATTTTTAGCGATGATATAAAGGTAAAAGCTCCTTCTTCGCCTATGCAAATTATTGTACACAACTAGAAGACGCGCAGTTATCGAATTACATCTCACGGCTTTGACGAATCTACGTCACACGATGATACGCTGACCGCTTTCTAAACTAGCGGGCAATTTTCAAGATGGCGGATTTCTATTTGCATTTTCGGCAAGGATCACATGGATATACACACCAACCATAACTCTGAAAAAATAACCATTCTAAATATTGCTATAGCAATACGATAAAAGAAAGTTTAGACCTAATCACTGGAATGGGCACTTAGACTTAATCTGTAAAATGTGAGTTTAACATAGGGGACTCGAGGTGGGTATATCCATGAGATCTTTCCCGCCTTTTCGGTCGTCTTTCAGGTGCAATATTTAATTTGAATGAAACGATATGGGAATGATGTTATCAAAAACTGAGACTTAAAGTGTATATGACACAAAATTTTTTATTTCGGTTTCTGGTCCTTTGATAAGAAAAAGAAACGATTCTGAGCTTAAAAGGGGTCTAAAATGTTAGAAAGTTCGTTTTTTCGAGCGGAAAAACTCGGTATTTTCGCTTCAAAAGTGTCGCCGGAAGCGCGCGGCCAAAAGGTCATGTGACTTGCTTGTGTGACGTCAGTCTACTTGACTCGCAGCAAAACATGGCGGAAAGCAAGAGAAAACGTGTGAAGAAAGGAGGACGATACTGTGTGGTCGGAGCGCCCAACGGTGAAAGCTGTACGAATACACAATATACGCCGGGAATCTCCACGCATTTGTTCCCTTCCGAGCCTAGTGTTAGGGCTCATTGGGTTAAATTCGTTCGTCGACATCGTTTTGATTTTCGTGAGCCAGTCGGCAAATCTGCATCTTTATGTTCAGCTCATTTTGAGCAGAGTTGCTTTACCAACAGCTTGGCGTCTTCGCTGCCAGGAATGGAAGGAATTAAAATGAAAAGGAACTTAATTCCAGGCTCTATTCCGACAAGGGACACTGTATTACGAGAGGGCCCGCAAGTTCTGAGCGAACGCCAGAAGCGACAAGTAAGCCATTTTTTTTTTCATATTAAGTCTCATAATCGTTGTTATCAAAAGCTTCAAGGCTTTCATGTGTCATGGCTGTGTACGTATGTGAAGAAAAGCTAGGTATACTTTGCGAGGTTAAATAAATCAGTATTGTAATCCTATAATCTTGTGGTTACTGAAAGTGGAAGTACTGTATGTGAAATCGACGTTTACATATTACGTTATGTGTTCTTACACGGCAGGTATATTTTGCAGGTTGCAGGTTGCAGGTTGAACCTGCAACCTGCAGGTTGCTAACCTTAGGCCTAAAGAAACGTTTTTAGGCCTAAGGAGGCCTAAAGAAACGTTTTAGGCCTAAGGTTAGCTATTCATGTAACGGTTTCCATGTAACAGTCACGGTAAATTTCAACCTGCAACCTGCAAAATATACCTGCCGGTTTTTACATGTATGTAGGCATGCATGCCTGATGCGTGTTTGCACATCTTCTGATGTATTTTGGAGAATTGTTCTGTAATGTGTGTATTTAAGTCAATTTAATCAAATAACCGAATGAAAGAAACAAACATTGTCAAAGTGATTTGCTATAAAAATTTTCAGTCAGTGGCAAAACAAGTCATCTGGGATGGTGCTCTTTCCATTTAGGTTTCCCTTTCTGTGTCCAAGACATTGCACTATAATAGTACCTTAAATAAGACTGCTAATTCAAAAGTTGCAGACCTACCAGAGAGTAATATTGATGAAACATGAATAGTGGCAGTCAACATTTTTTTCATCGCTGATGTATTAGAGTGGATTTCAATTGAGTATCATAAGTAATTCACATGTTCCTGAGTAACAAAATTTGTGACATTTTGAGAAACATGCTGAGAAAAAAAGCTCCTCTGAAAATGCTCCTACAAATTTTTATTTTTAGGTTACATTGACGCAATGAAGGCACTCCTGTTTACTTTGCTTAAGTCAGAAATGAAGGAAGTTTTAGAAAAATATTCTGTGCCCAAGCCGCTTAATCAACAATTCCCAGCTAGGAGAAGTAAAGCAGAAGCTGTTGAAGTTTACCAAACACGAAGGAAGATGAAGAAAACATCACTTTTTCCATCTGGTTTGTTTCTGTGATTTCGAAGAATTTTATGGATTCTATTAGTATGTTCAGGAGTATTTTGTTTACTCTGGTTGTGGTTGCCATTGGGAGCTGATATAGTTAATTTGGTTGTCACACAGGTAGAGTGATCAGGTCATCCAAATATGTTTCAGAGCAAATCCAAATGTCATACTTTGCAGAGAAATTGACTATATGTACTGCTAGTTCACTTGTTATGCCAATACATAACCCAGCTTCACTAAGTTTGGTGGGGCCTTTTGCTTCAAAAAGCTCATCTTGATGTTTGGACATTGTATTATTTGTTACAAGCTTTAGTCAAAGCCCTTTTTACCAGAGCTCATCGTGCTTTCATTTTATTTGTTTACTCTACAGAAGCTGAGCAGTCTACCCTTTAATCCAACTGGAAAAGCACCCAGACCAGTAGTCGGAACACTTCACGAAGGCCTTATACTTGTTCAGTATGCCCTTGCATGGTCATAAAGGCAAATGCAAAAAATAGTGTTGTTAACCTTTCGTAAACCCCCAGTAAATGTTGTGATCTTTTCTGTTTGTTAGTAATTATTTTAAAAAAAATTACCATTTGGATAGTGATTTTTTTAATCAAAATTAATACAAATTTAAAATCTTATCTAGTGCCAAGTAAACCCAATGTACAGTTGTGAAGGTTATGAGAGAAACTATTGAATGACTGTATGTGAATGGGTTTTTTTAATAAATGTATTTTGGTTCAAACAAAGTGTCTTTGTCAGTGTTCTCTGTCTTGAGAAGTTGCAAATCCTCTTGACTGGTGGGACTGATATTTAGTTCTAATACTGTGATAGACACAAGCTGGGAGTGGCCTGGTGTTATCCCAACCCATGTAGCCACAAAGCCATCGTGTGGTCCATCTGTATGCAACAGCTCTTAAGTACCTGAAAAATAATTTGAATGGATCATTTCAGGGTGCAAAAGGTCTGTGAATATGTTTTGATATTAATTCTGAAGGGACTCAGGGCCTTTTCTGCATAGCCAAGAACAATGGACCTCCGCCCCTTGTCCTTCCCCTTTACCTTCAACCGTTAATTCCTTATGTTTGTTTACTTAATCATCGACAATAATAATTTGAAGCGGCACTGCAATTAATTTTTGCTAATGGATTGGAAACTTAGGCTATCATGTGAGCAAATGAGTGCTATTTGTTATAGATCGTTTTCACGTGACGTCATCATTTTCTAAAATCCAAAACTAAAGAGCCACGAAAGTTTTTATCCTCATCAGGCATAAGAGGCGGTAAATTTGTATCCATTTGCAATTTTAAAGCTCAATAGCGTGCTTCGTTTGGAAACCAGAGCATTTTGAATTTCTGAGTTATAGCGGTGCGTGACACGAGGCGACGATCGAGTTTATTGAGAAATATATATTTATCTCAGGGTTTTAAGCCTTTTTAGAATTTAAAGTATTAGGAAAAGTGCTTAGGTAAATTGCTGTCTGTTCAGTACAGATGATCACTCGCCTAGATAGCCAAAGTAAGTAACAGATGTTGACACTATTTTCCGGCCGCCATATTGGTGCACCACAGATGTGCACCAACATGGCGTTTTCATACTGGGCTCTGTAAATTTCTGCGAAACATTTCGACGAATATCTGAAGTTTGGGGAAACGCACAGGCCTAAAACTTGGAGAAGTGTCTTCTTCATTTATCTTCTACAACATCACGAATTCTTGACTTTTTCCACTGTATGGTTTTCGATTTATTTTTTTATTGCGTGACAGTGAAAACGATCTATTGTTTTGAACAGCAATATTAAAATCGATATGCGAACCGCCGAGAAAGCAATCATGCTTGGATGACTGTACAAGAACTACTCAGTCTTTATAATAATTATTATTATGACTATACCTATGTTGATCATTCAACAGCAATTTTTTTATTCTATTTTCACGCTTAACATACATTCTGGCAGATTTTGTACTCACTCATTTTCCGACACTCCACCTCGGCGGCGGTAATTTCCTCCGTCCTTATTTCTTAACAGTGGCGCCACTTGAAGTCATAGTCCACGTGTTGGGTTATTCAAGAGATGTTTTCAATTGACCCATCAAACATCACCTTTACGGACGTACTTGTAACTTCCCTGCAGCAGCGAAATTCCAGCGAACCAACTAATGTCTCGACATTACACCGTTCACATTGGCACCTGAATAAACAATAGTACGAAGTTCGTGTCATACACAATCCTTGTATGCATAGAAGCGACGTCTATTAAATTTGGTACTTACCAAGACTCCACGCTCACACTTCCTTCCTTCCTTCCTTCCAAAACGGCCGGAGTGAGTCCATCGACGTCCCTCTCTTCCTTGGAGTCGCCATCACCAGTTTCTTCTGAAACCACTGCGAGTGGCTCGTCTTGATAGGGAATTATTTCTGATTCAATAACTCCCCAATCTTCTCCAGAATCTTCACTTTCCATCTCACTTTCTGAAGAATCGAAACAGTCGCTTACTTCCGAATCGTCAGACATTTTTCGCTCGAAAACACAGCAGATGCGATCGTGTAAACTGTGAGAATTTACCGAACGAAAACGGGAAATGGACAATGCAGTCAAGTAGACTGACGTCACAACCTTACTCTCGTTCCCAGTCCCGGCGACAAATTTTCAGCGAAAAAATGGCTAGTTCAGCGGCCAAAAATAAGGGAAAAACCTTTTTCCCCTCATTTTTAAAGCTGAATTCGTGAATTACACATTTCGATGCAAATGAAAACGTAAAAAAAAAATTTCTGTCATATACACTTTAAACCTGAGGCCAAACATACAAAATACCTTCAATTTTACCTCGGAGTTCCCCTTTAGAATTGCCCACGATAAGTATTAGAAATTTAATACATAGTTTGTATTGCTGTTCACACACAGATAGCACCTCACAAAAAGAAGAAAAGATCATATCCAGCCACTCTATAGAAAAATTTGAAAATGGTGCTTCCCCATTCTAAGCCTATCAACTCTTCACTATCACTCACTATCAACTCTTCGTAGTGACATGCATATTTAATCCATTAAAACCCTATAAAGTTTTGGAAAATTACTTACACATCAGACATCGTGGTGTTGATTCCCCTAAGACTTTCCATCGACATCCAAAGCCAAGGAACTTTCCACTATGGTTTGGCCAAAGCAGAAAAGAGCATCGTATTCATAGACTTATAATTTGAAAATCTTGTTATGTGAGGTACTTATTTCTCTTCTTTGTTTTGGTTTGCAGATATTAATTAGTTCTTAAAGAAAGCTACATGATGTTCGCGTACCTCTGTGAATTTGATATACTCTCCGTCTTGTGAAATGTCACGTGACAGTCCAAAATCTGCTACCTTGGCTACCAGTCCTTCACCAATCAAAATGTTCCTAGCCGCTAAGTCCCTGTGAACACACTAAAGTGATAGCAAAATAAAAGATGCATGAGCCCGGATGAAGCATTGATATGCAAAAATATCAATCGTGGAGGTGTGAACTACTGTGAAAACATTACAGTCTGTGCCAGGCCCTGAAATAGAGAGAAAATTATTTTTTTTGCTTTTAAAACGATTTCATTTTCTTCATATTCCACGAATTTTTTGTTATCTTATGGACTGTGATTCTCACCAAACTGTCTCATTAGTAAGAATGCAAATGCGATGATCGAACGGCTATTGGAAACAAAGGATGTGGACACAAAATCCTCTTGAAAAGCTACTACCGCAGATAAACAACTTGGTGAAACCTCCCCTCTAAACCAAAGAACGTCAAAGATTTATTATTCCTGAAAATTGAGTGTTTTAAGAACAATATGCAATTATTATAATACACTGTTCCTATAGGTCGTGCGAAATCTTTAGAGTTTGTATACACATATAACTTTTCCAAGTTTACATAAATGTAGAAAACACACATGGCTTTGTTGACTTAAAAAAAAAAAAAAAAAAAAAAGACAACTACATCAACGTCAACAGAGACAAGCGCACATCTGTCACAAACCAGCTTGCTTTCAAGGTGCCGCATTCCATTTGCAACGTCTTTAGCAATTTTTAACAAGTCTCGCTCGGACAGCTTCGAACAAATGTTGACATAATTTGCATCATGTGTTTGAGCAGGAATTCGGCTGTCAAGCAATACATCATCCAGACTTCCCCCAGGTACGAATTCAACAACCACACATAAAGGTTCTGAGGACGAAAGGATATGATATGTAAGCATTGATAGAGGAGGATACAATTTGTTACTTCTCAATGCTAACCCAAAATAGGTGTACATTTCCAGGAAAGTAAGGTTTTCGAAAGGAAAGAGGTTTTATCAGTGTATCACATTTTTAGCCTATTAGTTTACCTTTACACCAGCATTTTGGAAAGTTTACCTTAACTTACCAATTCACTGTTTTTTCCTTTTTATTTTTGGTCACTTTTCTCCTTTTGAAACTATTTATTCATTCCTCATTTATTGAGGAAAATCAGTTGATCTTTACATCTCACCAACTACCTTCCAAACACTGAATACAGATTACAGATCTGTTTAGCAAACGTAAATATTTGCAATCATCTCCTGGCATATTTATCACGTCGTTGATGTAAAGAAAAGAGCTCCGGCGATGTAAAAGACACAAACGCACCTCTCCTGCTTAAAAACGCATTATCTGCTTCACGTTACCTTCAAATGAACATGCTCCGATTAAGCTCACTATATTTGTATGGCGGCCAACTTTTCGAAGCATCTCCAACTCCTGGATCAAAGCCATGCGCTGATTTTGGTCATTTTCATCTAAGAATAGAAGCGGGAAACCTTTTAAACATGCGAAAATTCAATTTCCAAGTCGAGTGGTAAAACGTGAGTGGTGAATGGGGATTATTTTGTGATATTCATCATTCCCATCATCAGCACAGGCATCGCTGAATAAATGTTACTAAAGTGTCAATCAAACCCAAGTTTTGTCATTTTGGAACATCCTGTCAGGTGTACCTAAGTGTGTAACAATTATCATCATCGTTATCGTAATCCCATCATCAACATCATTATGATGATCGGGGATGTCGATCTTAGTCATTCAAAACGAATGTTTACTTTTTAAAGCTGGGAATTGTAGCAGTAGCTTTGTGTTTGGAAGACTTTCCTTACCTATTAGATCAATAAGATATTAAAGGCAGGTTTTGATCGTCACTGACCTCTTAACATTTTAACAGCAACGGGTAATTCATTCCCATCTCTTCTCAAATAGGTTCCTTTCCGAACGACTCCGAATTCTCCTCCACCAAGTTCCGTTTCTGTTATTTCCAGTCTTTCTCGAGGAATTTCCCAGTTTCTTTCAAATCCCATTTGGACCAGGTACGTCTCATTATCAACGACCACAGCTTCGTCTTCATCCGAACCTGGTAGTGTTGGCTGACCTGCACAGGCTTGCTGGTTACGATCTCTGAGCTCGTTCATGATTTCCGGCCTCATTTCTTGCATGGAAACATCATCTTCTTCGTCCCTTTGCTTTAAAAAGGGAAAAATTGAAACAGCTTATTCTGAGTTAAATGAAAACGTAATCGAGTCGGACATTTTCTATCTTGAAATTCAAATCAACAAAGCTGAATATGCGTTGGCAGACGTATTTGTCATCGAGAACCTGTTACAGGAGGTACGTGTTTATGCGACACAATACACGAAATCCTTCTGCTAATCGAGCTTTTTTCCATTGCAAGCATACTATGATGGTTTCCTGCATTGGACTGTTGTCATTCAATGACACTTCCTATAGGTCTTTTTTTAATTTCGATATATTAAATTCAGCCTGAAAGAGAGGTTTAGAGGACAAAGACAAAGGAAAGTGGATTATATGCAAATATTTTTTCACATTCATTCCAACGTGTTTCTACTGTTTTTGTTCTCAACATAAATTGATCCTTGTTCTCATCGCGCCAAGGTCAAGGTCAAGGTCAAGGCCAAGGAATTTTTTTCCGTACTAAACAAGTAGGGCATTCACTAAGATCATATTCATGTTTTGATATACCTCAATAAAAGTGTTTTTCTTTTTTCTTCTGAATCGTTTTAAAACAATAAAGATAGAGACGGCGAAGAGAAACGCAAAGCCACAGGCAAATCCCAAGATCATATGGAAAGAACGTCCAGAGGTTCGATCATCTTTGACTGCAAAAAAACAAAAAAAAAAAGAAGTGAACAATTGACTTTTAGAAGAATATCATGAATCAAACAAACAGAACGAGTAAACGAAAAAGTCCACAAATTTTCAGTGCCGTCAGCCATACTTCTACAGAATCAACCACGCTGTACCAAGTTAATTTAAAATGTATGATTGTTGTCATATGTGATGAAACACGTCCTTGAGTAAATGAACATACTTATACATCAACTCTTGTGTTGCTGTAGCTCCGAGATCAACCAATCCAAAGCTGGAAATACGAGGGAAAGATTAAAAATACTCACTAGCCTCGCTGGTGGTAACAAAAATGGGATTGCTGGCTGGTCCATCTCCGATCTGATTCGTTGAAAACACCGTGATGCTGTAGTTAACGAACTCTTTGAGATTCGTAAGCTCCTTGTGGAATTTATTAGAATTGACAGTTTCGCTGCCACTGTCACCCTCTGTAAGCGAGTTATAGGTAATTGTATGAGTCAAGATGATACCATTCCGATCAGTCGGTGGAACTTCCTCCCACGTAACTAAGATACTGGTTGAAGTGATGCTTTTTCCTCTCACATTTTCAGGAGCAGCGGTGGGTTCTGAAATAAATCAGGTTAGAGGTACTTATAACTGCTAAACAATCAATATCATCTTCATGGTACCTATAGAAAAATAGTAACAGCCTCTAAAAAGGTTCGGCAGCGGAGTGAACTAAATTAAGAGCTCACTGAGCAGTAATACTCGATTATTGTTACTACACAAATAAATCGTCTACCACACAAAAATCAAACGAATTCCCAAAATCAATAGGAAACACTTACTGTCCTCATCTGTCCTGACGTAAACAGGATTACTGGCTGGTCCATCTCCAACCCCAGTGGATGCAAACACCGTTATGCTGTAGTTGACAAACTCTCTCAGACCTCTTAACGTCACTTGGCGGGCCGGATAATCCACTGCAGCAGTGCTATTGTCGGTCTCTGACAGTGAATGATACCTACTTTTGTAACCCGTGATGATACCATTCTGATCAGCCGCTGGTATTCCATCCCACTGAACTAAGATGCTTGTCGAGCTGATGCTTTTTCCTCTCACATTCTGAGGTGCAGCGGAAGGGTCTGACATAAATGAAAGTAGGTATGTTGAAATAACAGTAAATTTGATACTATGCTAAAAAGCTAAATTAGCCGACTGATATAAAGTTTCATAAGATTTCATACTTTGTCCCAGGCTGGCATTGACTAAGGTACAGTGTAATGATAAGTAAAAAAGCAAGACAAAAGCGATCAACACAAAATCGTGCATCTCAAAAATCAACAAAATATTAATTTTCAATTAATGCATGTGCTTTGGAATGTCACACAGTGCTCGTTGGGCATATTCCTAGAAAGAAAGGCTTTTGGAGGAAACTCAGCAGAAGCTGCACATTTATTGCAATAAGTAGAGTGTGGGTCAACTCTGTAAAAGCCTATGGTGGTCTTTCCACGTGATTAAATCATCAAACACCGAACAAAAACGAGCGATAAACTTATGACTCAATCTCTTTGAGCAATGTACCATACTAAAGCAATGATTCAATATAAACTCAGAGAGCATGGTCAGCTTACCTTTTTCGAGTCTCTCTACTCTTAGTCCCTTCTTCTCTTATATTATCATTAGGCCATCCTCTTTTTTATTTCTCCGGTTTAGGGCCCAAATTTTTGGCATTTTCAAAAAAAAAAAAAAAAAAAGAGCATAGTAACAGCATAGAGAAACACACGTCTTAATTTCAGCAATGAACGTTTCCGCCATATTGATTTTGGGTTCATGACTTGTTGTTTCCAGGCTCCACAGCAATGATGCTGGGGTACCAGGCCTCCTACTCCGAGCCTTCTTGAGATTTCCGACCGACCGACCCAATATCAGGAAACGCATTCGACGTTAAACGAAAAAAAAAAAAAGGAATGGCCTTAGAGGCACATAGACTAGCTAAACTTCATGTAAATTACATCTAATTGAAAAAACCAAAGAGCACCTTCCTCATCTGTGGTAAAATTGAGTACAGAGCTGCTGTTGCTTTTGCCAACTGCGTTCCTTGCAAACACCCTGACATAGTATGTGGTCCAAGGAAAAAGTTCTGTTAGAAAAGCACTCTCGGAGGAAACCACGCAGGCACGGTTCAAGAGTGTTCCATCACAAACTGCATTGCTAAAGTACTGATCATCGTTACTGATCTCCACTGTGTAGTTTTCTATGACACCGTCTCCATCAAAACCAACCGTCCAGGAGATATTCGCCACCCGTGAACCTTTTGAATCAAACGTCAACCGCTGTGGTGCGGATGGTAGAAGTGAGAAAAAGTTGACATCAGACTTTTAACCTTAAAACTCTTATTTCCGTTCAATGAAAGCGCCCGGAGTGGGGGTAGAGGGGGGGAGGGGGGTGGGGGGTGGGGGCTCCCAAATAAAAAGGAGAGGGATGCTCGTCGGTAATTTTAAATTAAACCCCTAAAGGAGACTAATGTGCGCGGGGCCCAGGCTTTTTTTGACCCCTAATAGTGCTAATGATCTAGCCAGGCCGCATATAGCCTTAAGGGCTAGTAGACGCGGCTAGTTTAAAATTATATAGAAATGTGATACAGTTAGGATTGCTTTCCTTTTCTTACACGTTTGAAGCTGGTCACGGGTAATTTTTTCACGGGATATTTCACATGGTATCTAACAAACCATTTTAAAACAGCGTTTCACGCCAAAATTGTTCGTCATGAAATGACATCCAAATTTCACTCCCCAATTAAGATTGACATTCATGTGACATGTAGCATATGATGGAGTTCACTTTTAGAGCAAAAAGTTACCATCATCACTATTTGTTTGTACCCGTGTTTGCATTTTGTTTCACTTCACCTGTTTGTTTCTGGAAGCTAGTACAACAAAAAGTCGACAGATGTTAAAGTCAAAATCAGTTCGATTAACAGGATCCTTTTGCAGAAAGAAAACCTCAATACAGTTATTTGAAGTTCTCTCTTGATGTTTTCTTGTAGGGCGGGAGACGAAAGAGGAAAGTATCCTTACTGGATAAGAACATGTTTGCTTTCCATCTGAATCTGGTCATGTTTCCCAACTCAGCGGTAACTGACTCAGGGATAATGGCAAGTTATTATGCTCCATTATAAAATGTCGAAGAAGAGTATACCTTGACTGATTATAACCGAGGTTGTTGCCGATGAATTTCCAAGAACATTTGCAACGAGACACTTGTAATCCCCACCATCTTGTGTTACCATGGATATGACTGTCAATATTGATTCGCTGACAGTGAACTTGGAAATATTTGCGCGTTCGTTACCAATGACAGTCGCATTTCGAGCAATAACAGGACCATCTTTTACCCATTGCACTTCATAAACTGGTGGTGAAGCATTATACCGACATGTCAGCTGCATCTGACTGCCTATAGCCAAAGACAATTTTCCAAGACCAACAATTTCCACAGCTGGTTTATCTGCAATTGCAATATTGTCAGAGTTAAAATAATTCATTAAAAAAATATTATTTTGAAAATCATAAACTACCAACAGCCTCTTCGCTCCCGAACAACTTTGGCAAACTTATGAGCAGATTTTTGATTATTTACAGCTATTGACCGCAAACGTGTGGACAGCCAGTTACCGGTGCAAAAGAGTTAATGTCATAAGTTCAGCATGTGACAACCAAAGCCACCGTGGTTGTGTAACCTGGATTACAATGAAACATTAATTCATGATATCACACATTTATAGACGATAACCACGAGGCGCATGAAAACGAGGAACCGTAGTTTTCTATTAGGCACACACTTACAAGAGTCCCCTGGTGTCCGCTGACCATAAATTTCACTGTAAAACTTTCACACTGCTTATGAAACAAACAAAAAAAAATAACACTCACATTTTACCAAAATATTTCCTGCAGATGAAGTGGCGTCAGCGACACTGTTATTTGCACACATCTGTATTGGCCAGTATCTCCTGGCACAATATCGGTTATTGTTAAACTTGAAGTATTTGCACCAAAATCAGAAACAATCATTCTGTCATTTCCTGATATATACTTTTCATCTTTTGTCCATTTTACATCTGGTACAGGATTTCCATAAACTTTGCATCTCAGAGTAACATTCTCTCCTTTTATTCCTGTTGCATTCCGTGGGTTGATGGTGAATTCGGGTGGAGCTAGCAAAAAGAAAAAAAAAATTCTAAGTCTGATAAAGTCTACTTGTCATATAACATGCACTCGTAAACAATCCGATTGTGGATTAGCAAATACAGCTGTAAGGATAGTTCATCTTAAGTCAAGGAAACGAATGATTATTTATTGTTATTTATTATGATTTATCAAATTAAATTACCAATTAATTATTTCATTGGAGCCTTGTCTATGTAACATGTTAGGGTAATAGCACTTCAAGTCATGTACTTAAACGTCAGACACCGTAACTGCCGCACATGATTATAACATAGAATGCATATAAGCACTGAAGAAAATAAAATGCATGACCGGTCACCTTTTGATGGCCAACTGGTTATGCATGTTAACGAACGTCCCGCAATGGCTGTCAGACATCTAACTGAGCTGCGAGCTCTGTGACAACCCTCCTTGTTTAATTTAATAAGTGGTTATGGACTGCTATAAAACAAATATTCTAATGAAAGCGAGGGTTCCAAGAAAACAAATTAATTACTCACACTGTACAGTCAAGGTCGCTGGAGATGAAGTCAAATTGCCCTCACTGTTGCTTGCCAAACATCTGTATTGTCCTACGTCTGATCTTTGAATATCCGTAATAATCAAACTATGATTGTTGCTCGTGGACGAAACATTAACTCGTGAATTTCCTGCGACTTTTAGTTCCTCACCATTCTTTGTCCAAATAAGACTGGGTGGTGGATCGCCATCTATAGTGCAGCTAAATATCACGTCTTGTCCTTCAACTGTCGTTGCATCTTTTGGAAGGTAAGAGATCTCAGGTGCAACTTAGAATTAACCAAAAAAATTAGTAGCAATTAGTAGTTGTTAATAATTTCTTAAGAAACGAAATTCTGAGGAGAGCCTTTGTAAGATTGTTCCTCTTCCATTTCCAAATATAGAGTCAATCTTGATGAAATGGTGTATGAAATGAATCATATATGAACTGCGGATATGAAATCAAGTGAAGCTATGATCTTCGCAGTTATGAGCGCAATTTTTGCAATTGCGTGGAGAAGCCTGAAAAATTCACGACTTCAACGGGGTTTGAACCCGTGACCTCGCAATTCCGGTGCGACGCTCTAAGAACTGAGCTATGAAGCCACTGACGTTGGGAGCTGGTCATTCATGATGACCAGCTCCCAACGTCAGTGGCTTCATAGCTCAGTTGGTTAGAGCGTCGCACCGGAATCGCGAGGTCACGGGTTCAAACCCCGTTGAAGTCCTGAATTTTTCAGGCTTCTCCACGCAATTGCAAAAATTGCGCTCATAACTGCCAAGATCATAGCTTCACTTGATTTCATATCCGCAGTTCATATATGATTCATTTCATATACCATTTCATCATTGATTCATTCCTCACGGGACCATTAGAACCCACAAATGACCAGTTCCCAACTTCAGTGGCTTCATAGCTCAGTTGGTTAGAGCGTCGTCGCACCGGAATCGCGAGGTCACGGGTTCAAACCCCGTTGAAGTCCTGATTTTTTCAGGCTTCTCCACGCAATTGCAAAAATTGCGCTCATAACTGCGAAGATCATAGCTTCACTTGAGAGTCAATATTGTCGGTCAAATCCGTTATAAGGTTGAATCCGTTTTTACCTAGGTAAAATTGGCGATCTTCATTTTACCTATTGTAGGTTGAATATTAAAGCAGCTATCGACCCCCCAAAAAAGGACTTAAAACACCTATACCCTCCCTCGAGCACCGTTTCAGGCTCATCGCAACACATCTTCGTATTGTTTTATAACATCTTATCGGTTTCTCTGTTCATACACTTATCAACATTATAACATAGTATAAGGGATCAAAGACCTGTACTATGCACTTACCGGTACTCAAATTCGGACCCTCCAGATGTGTAGTCCTGTGTGTCTTCGCCACTACACTAGAACGACGAACATGCTCAACTGATATCCATGCATAATAACCAAAACTAATCCTTAGGCTAACCTCACCCTCATATTTCTCTAGGATTAATTTAGGCTCCAAAAATGTTTCTTCAATTCCTTTGAGAGCATATTCAACCTAGATAAAATGAGGACGAACAATTTAACCTAGGTCAAAATAGATTCAACCTGAGAACGGATTTTACCGGCAACATCATTAATGCTATCGCTCTCTACTTCCCTTTGCTTTAACTACCAGGTAACCGTATTTTAAAAATATTACACCTTCTTTTCCTACTTTGGAAATTGAATATACTTACAATATACTCTCAGGTTCTCTCCATGTGAAGCTACACTGCCTACACTGTTAACTGCCACACACTGGTATAGTCCTGCGTCTGACCGACTGAGATTAACAATATTCAAACTGTGAATGCCTCTCCATGAAACTGCAGTTAACCTTGGATTACCTATTACATTCAATCTCTTTCCATTTTTTGTCCAATAAAGAAGGGGTGAAGGGTTTCCTTCAATTGTACAGCTAAATACAATATATTCGTTTCCTTCCCTCGTCAGCCTAGTAATGCCCGGTGGCAACTGGTTTAGGATTGCGGGTGCAACTGAAAAGAAATCGAAAACATAAAGTTACAAGCGATATGGGCGTCAGTTAAAGCATCACAAACAAAGTTAAACACAAACCACTCAAAACTGGAAAATCCATAGAAGGCTAGCAGCTTAGTTTCAAATTAAACACTCGGTTGCAAAAGGCTTCGATGAAAACACGATCCAAAATATTTTGAGCTATTTTATAAAGAAAATAGATCGAAGCATCTTGCGCCAATATTATCCAAGTCAGCAAACGGTCATTGCCCTGATTTATGAGAACAAATGTAGTCTGTAAATAAAGAAAAACATGTCCTCGCAACTGAAAACCTTGAAATACGTGTCTGTGCACGTGGTCGTAAATGGTCAAATGAATTACTTACAATGTACAGTCAAGGTCGCTGGAGCTGAAGTAAAGTTACCGTCACTGTTACTGGCCAAACATCTGTATTGCCCTGCATCTGATCTTTGAATATCGGTAAGAATCAGACTATGATTGTTGCTCGTGGACGAAACATTAACTCGTGAATTTCCTGCGACTTTTAGTTCCTCACCATTCTTTGTCCAAATAAGACTGGGTGGTGGATCGCCATCTATAGTGCAGCTAAATATCACGTCTTGTCCTTCAACTGTCGTTGCATTTTTTGGAAGGTAAGAGATCTCAGGTGCAACTTAGAATTAACCAAAAAAATTAGTAGCAATTAGTAGTTGTTAATAATTTCTTAAGAAACGAAATTCTGAGGAGAGCCTTTGGAAGATTGTTCCTCTTCCATTTCCAAATATAGAGTCAATCTTGTCGGTCAAATCCGTTATAAGGTTGAATCCGTTTTTACCTAGGTAAAATTGGTGATCTTCATTTTACCTATTGTAGGTTGAATATTAAAGCAGCTATCGAGCGCCCCCCACCAAAAAAAAAGGACTTAAAACACCTATACCCTCCCTCGAGCACCGTTTCAGGCTCATCGCAACACATCTTCGTATTGTTTTATAACATCTTATCGGTTTCTCTGTTCATACACTTATCAACATTATAACATAGTATAAGGGATCAAAGACCTGTACTATGCACTTACCGGTACTCAAATTCGGACCCTCCAGATGTGTAGTCCTGTGTGTCTTCGCCACTACACTAGAACGACGAACATGCTCAACTGATATCCATGCATAATAACCAAAACTAATCCTTAGGCTAACCTCACCCTCATATTTCTCTAGGATTAATTTAGGCTCCAAAAATGTTTCTTCAATTCCTTTGAGAGCATATTCAACCTAGATAAAATGAGGACGAACAATTTAACCTAGGTCAAAATAGATTCAACCTGAGAACGGATTTTACCGGCAACATCATTAATGCTATCGCTCTCTACTTCCCTTTGCTTTAACTACCAGGTAACCGTATTTTAAAAATATTACACCTTCTTTTCCTACTTTGGAAATTGAATATACTTACA
>OX421456.1:8951612-8971612 GCA_949126865.1 Montipora capitata | reverse complement strand
TATTTAAAAAAATAACGTCCTGGCAGTTAGCGATGCGGTAGTCTAGTGGTCAAAGGGATAATTATTAATCGAACATTGCCAGTTTCGAGTCCCGCGAATTTAGGCATTGAGGTTCTGATTTTAAAAATCCCTATCAAGTGCTAAGCGTCCTAAATTGACGGTAATAGTGAATTTAGAGAAACTAAGGAATTGTCGATAATCGTCATTTCAGAGGTAGAGGATGGGTTGTTTAGCCTGATCTTGCCTGCGGTTGGGGTAGAACGAGCAGGCTCCGAGGAATCAGGGTTCCAACAAGCGCGTGGGTTTATAATAATGACGTTCCTTGACCCAGTAGGGTCAACAAAGTTCGATAGTTAAATATCAAACGAAAAGATATTAAATGTCACGTCAGCACAAGACCGCACGGCTTGGACTTGCAATTGGCTGCTGAAACGATAAACTTGTTGATCGATTAGAACTGTTCATAATCATTTACGATCACGTTTCAAATAATAACTCCCGTGACGGAAGCTGTCTGACATCCTGTTTCAGGCTGTTTCCAAAACAATCGGAAACTAGAAAAGGCTCGGAAAACGTTGCAGCACTTAAAGGGAAACTGTCACGAGAAGCGCATGCACTAGCGTCTTGAGAAAACTTGAAAAGTGTTAGGTTAACTTTTTTCAAGTTGAATCGACAAATTCAAAATTGTGTCCACTGGAGAGGGCCATGGTGGACAAAGGAGAAACTCCGGTTAATATACGTGACTCAGGCGTGAATCCATGATGGCGGCTAGAATTTTCCGTGAGCTCGAGAGCAAACAAACTCAAGCATGCGCAGCTCATGACAGTGCCCCTTTAAACTAGCCTGCAGAGCAGACGTTTTTTGACAGGCGGACGTTTTTTTGAATGGCCTCAGGCCTCTGTCAACCTCGTTCCCAGGACCTTTTCCCGCCCCACCCCCAAGCCAGGGAAAAGGTCCTGGGAACGAGGTTGAGGCCTCTGTTAGTCTTGCTATCCAAGATTTCGGTCAATAATTTTTACCAAAACAAATAGACGCCTACGTTGCAGGCTAGACTTAAACAATAATTTTTAATATCGTCCAAATGCTACAAACCTGCATTCCGCAGGTTCGGGAAATACCGCAATACCGCAATTCGAGATAAAAATTCCCGAAATACCGCAAGAAAACTGGTCCAATACCGCAAACCTAAATGTCCTCCTCTTCAAAGAAACACTTCAGATCCCTTCTTTCTCAGTGCCGATTCATGTTTCTAGGGCTTATTGTTACGATGGAATGTTTCAAGGCTCTCCTTCCTTGGATCACGCAGGACACAAAGTGACATTGATCCAAGAGGAAGCTGAAGCTCAAAAAATAGAGATAGCAGGTCTAATTCAAACGCCGCTGAAGAGACAGCTTGAAAGCAAAGATGAAGATGGTCACTCAAATTGATGAGGAGTACGCTCATCTTGTTCAACGAAGCGAACACATGCTGAGAAACGTGGATGTCTTTGTTGACAGTTTAATGGGGAGACTTCAAGAGGAAAGGCAAAGGATGAAGTCAGCAGTGGAAAACGAAACCAAGAAATCGCTGCAGAGTCTAACGGCCAAAAAAAGAGCGACTCAGCAGGAAATGAAGAAGATCGAATCAGCGCTGGAAAAAGCTGAGAAACTATTAACCGGCAAAGCACAGACGCCGAAGTGGTTCAGCTAAAGAAACCATTGCAAACGAGCGCGTGGCCGAAAGCCTGTTTGAATTAGTTTTCGCGGGAAATAAGAAGATCCTGGAGTCGGTGAACGGCGAAGGCATTGGCTTCTTGAAATCTCGCCGTTCAACTGATGCAAGCAAATCTGTTGCCGAAGGCAAAGGACTTTGTGAAGGCCTGATATTGCGCGTGAAGCTCAATTCAATTTAACGACTAGAAACGGGGGTGGAGAAAGGTTTTACAGTAAGAATGACATTGTGACAGTAGACTTGAGAGACGAGGGAGGGCAGGAAAGCGGCAAAACCATATTTCTTGTTAATGATAACAAGGACTGGACCTACAAAATCAGCTATTTTCCTACATTTGGAGGTAAATGCAATTTGAGGTAAACGGGCAACTGATGAAAGTTAGAAATTTCGAGGCAAATGAAAGGTATAGACTATATATACAGGAGAAAGAAACACATACCGTGCATTTTACCTTTCGACACACCCATCCGAAAAATTGGTTTTTGCCCTGAGCGGGACTCGAACCCACGACTAGTAATCAGGGAGGCGTGGGTTCGAGTCCCGCTCAGGGCAAAAACCAATTTTTCGGATGCGTGTGTCGAAAGGTAAAATGCACGGTATGTGTTCCTTTCTCCTGTATATAAACGGGCAACATATTCGTGATAGCCCTTTCCCTGTTTTTATTAAATCTTTCAATGTCAAACCTGTTTTATCTTTTGGAAAAGAAGGCTCGAATGATGGAATGTTTATGTATCCTTTTGGGCTAGCAGTAAATTTTAGGGATGAAATCGCAGTCACTTCCCAGCACAAGGTACAGATATTTGACTGCAAGGGCAATTTTCTCAGATCCTTTGGTTGTCAGGGTAGCGACAAGGAACAGTTTCAATACCCTAAAGGAATAGCTTTTGGTAAATATGGAAATATTTATGTTGCAGACAACGGGAACCGTCGAATCCAAATTTTTAACGAGGAGGGGAGGTACTTGAGTATGCTTGGTGGGAAGGGAAGCCTGGATAGCCAGCTTATTGAGTATCCTTTTGGTTTATCATTGGATTCCAATGGAAATATTATTGTGGTTGGTGCTGTTGGTGGGGTTAATTTATTTTCCCCTGATGGAATGTTTCTGACAAAGATAGGTGGAACCAGTGCTCTTACTTCTCCTGTTCATTGTGTTCAGTCTGGTGATTATCTCATTGTGTCAGAACTTTGTGTTATTAGTGTATTCACCCGGGAAGGGGACTGTAAGTACAAGTTTGGCACAAGCGGGGCGGGGAATGGACAGTTCAACTATCCCCTTTTTTTTGTCAGTAACTAAATCAGGACATGTAATTGTCTGTGATCGGAATAATCATAGAGTGCAAGTTTTTGAACTGAATGGTAAGTTTGTTGGTAAGTTTGGCTGACGTGACAATATATGTCTCTATATGATTTACTAGTTGAATTCGAGGAGGAGGTTGTTGAAATAAAAGTTTCACATTTGTGAAATTGAAAACTTATCATAGAGTTCATGTAAGCGTAGCTGCAGCCCTTTCCATCAAAGCCCTTAACAACGAGGATGGCTCTGGAAGACTTGATTGGAGAGTTAGTACGAGGACCTCTTCCACAACACGTTTTCCTCTGAGCGCCAAGTAAAGAACCCTAGTCCTCCAAGATACGTACGCATATTCACATGATAAAAACCGCGCTCTTGAGTTATTTACGTCGACTATTCACATATAACAAGGAAGATGATGAGAGTTTCAACACTACTCCAAAGTGAATCAATTTCTGATGTGTTTGCTTTCTTCACGAAGCACTGATCGTTCATAGACTTTAACAGTTATTTTTCGTGGCTTTCCTGTGTTGTTTGAACCTGCCCACTTGCTGGTATCTGTAGAGAAGGTATTCTGAGCCTGACCAGTTTATATTGAAATTTAAGAATATGTCATATGGTAACAATTTCATCGGGACTTCGCCACTTTCTGATTAGTGTCCTTGATCTCAAAATGTCAAAGGTAGATTTCAGCACCCTGGTTTCCGGGGTCTTTCATCTTAGTGAGGTTAGGAGTGGGAGATACAAAGACAATGGGACCGAAGTTAAAAACGTACTCTCCCTTTCTCCCACATTATCAGGAACCTTAAGCAAGCGACGTTTTTGAGCTACGGATGGAAAGCGGAAGTGTTGACTTGTCTTGGCACTACCACATTTATGTTAGCGAGTATCTTTTCTCTATGAGAGACGATTAGAGGGACTGCTGTCCGGGTATGCGAAATGTTCACTTCCGGTTTCCGTCCGCGTCTCAAAAACGTCGCGTGCTTAATTAAACTCCCCTTTCTCTTGAAGAGAGTGCACAATTCCACTGCATATTGTCACTTGACCACTAGATGCCTCCCTTTTTGTCCATAAGAATTGTTACTTGTTTTAGACGACCACTTTTTCCTTTTTTTAAGTTCTTGAACTCACTATCTTAGCTAAATACCTCCATGCAGCCTCATGTAAATGGTGTTTTCCCAAGTCCTAGGGTTTACGCGAGTGTAGCGAGCAACGAGCGGCGGTTTCTCCAGGGTGTTGTGATGAGCCGTGAAGGATTCATTGTTGCCTTGAAAGATCTTAAGACACGTGGAGGAATTGAGATTTAAATTATCAAACTTCGATGGTGGTCTGTTCTCCCCTCAACGGTAAAAAGAAGCTGACCTGGCGTTAATCTCCTAAAAAGGCTTCTGTTGTATGATGTCACGAAAGTGGAAACAGCTACAAGATAAAGGGACATTTTCGGGCACTGGGACATGTAAGGTAACCATCATGATGTTGATATTTGCATCATTTAGCATTATCGATAATGATAGAATTGTATTTCTAAAGCGCTACCAAAGCTCATAGCGCCTTACACAGATAATAAATAAATACAAGAACAGCTCAAAATAAAATATGACAAAAAAAAAAAAAAATCAAATAATAACAACAATGCCATAAAAATAAAATTCAGATATCTTAGGCCTTTTTGAACAGCCAGATTTTCAGATTGGTTTTGAACTTAGCAAGCAAATGGACAGCTTTAAATTGTAGACGGGTAGCGTATTCCAAACCATAGGAGCAATTACTGGAAAGGCACGAGCGCGCGTCTTCAGACTCTTCCCTTCTACTTTCCTTTGCTTCCATATTGTTCCCATTTTGGCAGTGCCGTTCATTATCATCGAGCACTCGCCTTCGACCAATGTGGCCCGCGTTCGATTGCCAGATTCGGAGTCATTGTGGGTTGAGTTTGTTGGTTTTCTACTTTGCATCGAGAGGTTGTTCTCCGTACAAATCAAGTTTTGATTTGATTTGATTTGATTTGTTGATTTCATTTTACAGTGTCCCCACTTAGTGATCCAGCACTAGAAGACTAGACAGACTAGATCCTTTCCTTTCTTTTTCCTTCACTTTACACGCTATGCACCTCAACTTTACCCCTGAAATAGGCCATTTCCGAATTCATGTCTGCCTCCTCTTCAAAGCGAGTCTAAGTGCAAAGTTTTTCTTATGAAAATTAATAGAAAACAATAGATTTTTCTCATTTACATTAGATTCAGCACATGTAAAGTTCGACGTTTGAAACGGGCCTTAAACTCTCTATTGAGCCAATCATAACACAAGGCAAACGCAGACGACAGTAAAACACAAACGAGCAAGGGACATCTGCTCTGCTTTAGCCGCTGATTGGCTGAGACCGAAAGTGAGGCGAGATTAAGAGAATTCTGAAACGTAGTAATTCAAGACGAAATCAGTCGTTAAAAGCCTCTGAACCCTTCTTGAAACGATGAAACACCATTATCAAGAACGTCAATTCGTTGAGTGTCAAAGTTGTTAAAAGAGTTGACAACAACTTTCATACACAACGAATTTTCATTCTTGATAATCATGTTGGACACGTGGAATAACCTTACTCTTAATTTAAGATTTCTCGTTAAATGCTTTAAATTAACAAGGAACTGATCATCCTTCATTTATTTACCTGATCTTCCGCTTTGAATTCCCCATACGAAAATATTCTAAAAACGAGACATGAAAAAAGGTAATCTGTCATTGGAATGTTATTTTAGGAAATATCTCTTGCAAGTTACACAGATTGACTGAGATTTTTGAACAAGCGTAGTACATGCAGTTTTCTGCTGATGACATTAAACTCCGACCTTTGAATTCTATTTCAAAGTATACACAGGCCCACACAATAAAGGAAATAAGAAGAAGTCATATTTCTGGGTTACACATCAAAGAGGAAAATGAACATATTTTACTTTTTTAGTTCTAACCTAACGGCTAACATAGCGTAGATGACGTCACAATGATAATTTTGTGTTTTGGGTCAGGTCGTTGCAAACAGTACCCACTTACATTGATTTCATCTCTAGTTTTTTTTCCCATTTCTTCCTCTCTGTTTATTGCATCATTTAAAAAGTCAATCTGGCCTTTGAGAATTTCGGTTTCACGATTCCTGTGGGTACACGACGAGAACAGACCATTTTACAGTTCTGTGCTCAGTTACCAGGCCTTTGAATAAAAGGATTTGTTTGGGAACCCCGATAAAAAGCTTAAGAAGATAATTATATGAAAAAGATCTCAATTAAAAAGCCTAACCTTATTGCCATTGTGGATAGCTTCCTTCCTGTGTGGTTATTTTCCAGATCCGACGGGATTTGAGCCATTTTTCAATGTCTGGGTTGTCAACGGTTGTAATAAAATCCCAATGCTAGAGACTAAATTCTCAGGTGCCACCAATTTGAGTCAAATTCTCCTGGATAAAATGTTCCCACGGTCACAATTCCACATCAGAATCAATTGACAAAGATTGAACTTTCATCTCATCCCATCATCAACTCAAAAGCAGTCTTGCGAGCAACGTCAGGCGGTGAATATTGCAACAAAACAGCTTTCGAAGGAGGTGCTTTATCACCAAAGTGGCTACGGCTTTGACCGTTGATAACAAACTGAGCCGTACCGGGGTGGCAGACCGCAAATTCCTTTATTCCCTAGGTCTCCCGACATGACTGCATTGTCTCAGTCGTGTCGTTCAATCACAGTCACGCCTCCTTCGTGTTGACAAACTTGAAAAACACATTCACGAAGCCAAAAAGCGTTGAAAGATGGGAGAATGAAAGCCGTAGTGAACAAACTTTTGCGTATTCGTGCCGCCTTTATTAGTTAACAGGACTTTGTAACGTAAGTAGTAGAAGGAAGGATTACGTTTTTGCAAACGTTGGCCGTGTAGCATTTATATTTGCGGTGGCGACCTCTTCTTTTGGTTCGCTTTCAACCTTGGTGTACACTTCCGACCTAAAATGGCGCTAACGTCGGAAATTTCCAGTTCTAAGGCGTACTAATTTACTATCTACCCCTGCCCCTACCCCCTACATACTTTTCCTCTTCTTCGCTAGTTTGCACTCTGCCATTTGTTTTGCGAAGCAACGTGTTTGTTCAGAACTGACAAACAGCTGATTGTAGGTAACAACCACAGGTAACCCAGGCTCACTGTGTGTGCCACATAGGTAAATATAGAGAACATATGAGGCGAAGTTTAGGTCTGAAAATTTGCTAGAAAATGGAAATAAAAATCGATAAAACTTACCATGTGGTGAGCTGTTGTTGTCTTTAATACGTATACGAAATTTCGGGGAAAATGGTCCCCGTTCACCTTCCTTCATAGCATAGTGACAAGGTTGGAGACGGAAGCCAGCTTAAGGACTCCGATCGACCCAAAACAAGCACGATTTTTTTCGCGAAAATCGAATCCAGTCGCTAAATAAACACGCCAGGCTCGTGGAACATGAATTTCTCTAAACCATGAATCTACTGAAGCATCTCCAGGTAGCAGCGCGAAGCCACCAGACTCCGTAGAACTTGTAAGTTAACCTGCTAAAATGGCGGCCAGAAACCGTTGTCCTCGCAAAGTGTCCAATTCAAAATGGCACTCAACTCGGGACGCCTGGTGACGAGTATAATAAGTTCTGGAGGGAGGGGAGTCCCAAATTGCTTAAAACAAAACTCACTGAGCAATCTGGGACTCCCCTTCCTCCAGGGGGACTTATTATACTCGAAATTCATTTTTCACGAGCCTGGCGTGTTTATCTAGCGACTGGATTCGATTTTCGCGAAAAAAAAAAAAACCTAAACGTGCTTGTTTTGGGTCGATCGGAGTCCCTAAGCCGGCTTCCGTCTCCTACCTTGTCACTATACTATGAAGGTGAACGGGGACCATTTTTCCCGAATTAAAGACAACAACAGCTCACCACATGGTAAGTTTTATCGATTTTTATTTCCATTTTCTAGCAAACTTTCAGACCTAAACTTCGCCTCACATGTTCTCTATATTTACCTATGTGGCACACACAGTGAGCCTGGGTTACATGTGGTAAGAGCGTGACATTGATGAATATTCAAAAATGTCACAGAGCAGCAATTAGGTGATAGGATCACACTTCAAGTCTCAAATAAAATATTTGAATTGAGAAAACGTATTCATTTAAACTAATTTTCTTTGTTGGAGAAGTAATTTCAAAAACTCGTGCTTCGGGTTCACGTTCATCAGGTTTCCAAACGCTCGAAAACAATAAAACCACTCGGCCTGCGGCCTCGTGGTGTCAAATGTTTCTCGCGTTAGAAACCTGATGAAACCCTCGCACTCGTTTTTGAAATAGTACTAACTGATTAGAATGTAATGTTAAGTGCTAGTTTTCAACCACATATGAACGATGTGAACGTTAGCCCTACTAATGGAAATGGGCCCACACAAGGACAGAGAAAAACTCTGACCTAGTGGGAATTGAACCCACGACCTCCGGGTTAGATCACCACCGCTCTACCGACTGAGCTACAAGGTGAGACGGGAGCAGGCCTTTGGAACTGAAGATGTTAATGCCACGGCAATGATCATGTAATAGTAATGGTAATGAATTTATATGGCGCATTTTCTATTATCATATTCAAATGGCTTTAGCAAAGGATCTATGGGTGAGATCGGACATCAGCATAAATAGGTGCCGCTGGTAACCGCTTTCAGTCCATTAGCGATCTCACCCAGCACATGAATGAATGAAATGACCACAACACCGGGAGCTCCATGCCCCCTGTCTTAAATCCCCTCAGAGTTACGATTGGTTGTAAGCCGTACGTTTGGCAGTGAGGAATCATAGAATCTTGATGCCTTGTTGAGTGCACTGAAAACTGAGTTGGAAGCCAGGGAACGATGTACTGCAATGAAAACAAGTAGTCCAAATGCCAACACACCCACCTTTGAACAGTACAGAGCAAGAAGCAAACAACCCCATTCTGTCTCTGCCCTTTATACAGGCAGTGAGGAATTTACTCAACAATGTGTTTTTTGCAAGAAGAATCACAAATTCATTAACTGCATGACCATCACTGAAGCGAAAGCTAGGAGAACAATACTGAGACGAAACGGCAAGTGTTTTGTGTGCCTGAAGGGTGGCCCGCATATCTCCACAAATTGTCCGTCAAAGTCAAAATGCTTTAACTGTGAAGGTAGACACCATGTAACCATTTGTGAAAGAATAAGGAACATTCCAGATTACCAACAACTTGGATTGAATGTGCATGTGATATTTGATTCCTGTAGCCAGAGACCATACATAACCAGTAAGGCATGCGAACAATTGAACCTACCAACCATTGGTAAGGAGACACTTTTGATCATTGGAGATAACTCAGCCTCTGTGAAGGAATGTGATGTTGTGCAATTATTTACATGTGTCATAACATGGGATGACATGAATGTGTATACCACCTCATATGTTGTGCCGGTAATTTGCAGCCCAGTTTCCAATCAACGATCTCAAACCACATTGGAATCCTACCCCTACTTGCAGGGTCTACAACTTGCATGTGATACAAGTGATTCTGTCAGTGTTGATGTGCTGATAGGAGCAGATCATTAGTGGTCGTGCTTTACTGGGAACATCATTGAAGGAAATCCCTATGGACCAGTAGCTCTTGAAACCAAATTTAGGTTGGGTTTTGTCAAGACCAATTATGTGCTCAACATTGACAAGGTCATGCACTGTGAATCTGAGTTCAAGGCATGTGTTAAAGATAGAGTCCACAGAGATAAGTGATATGAAAGATGATCTGCAGAAATTTTGGGACTTAGAAACTTTGGGAATTAAGGAACATGAAACTTCAGTCTATGACAAGTTTTCAAATGACATCACATTTGCTGATAAGAAGTACCATGTCAAGTTACCTTTCAAGGATAATCACCCCATGTTACCAGACAATTATACAGCGGCATTGCGTAGACTGACAACATCAATGAAGCTCAAGAACCAACCAGAAATTCTGAAGCAGTGTGATGGTGTGATCAGAGAGCAACTACACAGTGGTTTGGTTGAAAAGGTACCACAAGATCAAATACCACCACCTGGAGATGTCCATTATCTTCCACACAGGACAGTTGTGAGACTTGACAGAGATACAACTAAGGTGAGAGTTGTATACGATGCCTCATCTAAAGTGTTTGGGCCTAGTTTAAATGACTGTCTGCACATTGGACCTTCTCTTAATCTCAGAGTCCATGAAGTTGCCCTACGTGCAGACATCGAGAAGGCATTTTTGAACATTCAGATTGATCCTGAACACAGGGACTTGGTGAGATCTTTATGGGTTGAAGATCCGACTAAGGAAATTCCAGAGGTCATGGTACTACGTTTTGCACGTGTGGTGTTTGTTGTAAACTCAAGTCCTTTCCTTCTAAATGCGACAATCAGACACCATTTGAACACGTGTTTGCCAGTTGACAGTGCACTTGCAAGAGAGCTGTTGAAGTCTTTATATGTTGATGACTATGTGTCTGGAAATGGTGACGTGGATATTGCGTTCAAATTGTCTAAGAAGATAAAGCTCTGTCTTAAGTCAGGAGGCTTCAATATAAGAAAGTTGAGAAGCAATTCACAACGTCTGCTGAGATCACTGGAACAAGATGAAGCTTTCAGTGACGACTTTGAAAAGAACAATGGACCCAGAGTAGAAGAAGAAGGCGAAAGCTTCTGTAAATCAGTTTTCAAGCAAAGAACAGGAAAGGAACAGAAGGTTTTGGGGATGCTTTGGAACCCAACCCAAGATGAACTGATTTATGATCTGAAAAAGACATTGGGAGATGTAGATGCCAACCAGCAACAAGAAGATTGATTCTCAGTACAGCTACAAGGTTTTTTGACCCCTTGGGGTTGATAGCTCCGGTCATTCTTCCATTCAAGATGATGTTTCCGGCTGGAAGAGTGAGCTTTAAGAGATGTTATGCGAAGGGACTGAATGAAGACAAGGTCAAGTCAGTCCAACATCACTGTTTTGCTGACGCATCGGAAAGGGCTTATGGAGCTGTTGTCTACATGAGAGTAGAGTATGAGGCAAGGGTGGAATGTCAGATAGCATCTTCGAAGACGAGAGTTGCACCATTAGCTAAACAAACTATCCCTCGTCTGGAATTGCTGTCCAACTTAACTGCGGCCAGATTGTTGAACAGCGTGAGTCAATCATTAGACGACGTAAGAATTTACGATTTTTTTTTTTACTGGACAGATTCTATGATTTCGCTGTGCTGGATGACAAACACTGACAAGGAGTACAAGCAGTTTGTTGAGAACCGAGTGGCCGTAATTCGAAGGAATTCACGCCCCGAGCAGTGGAGGCACTGTCCCAAAGCAGACAACCCAACTGACATAGCGTCCAGAGGAATCAAGTCTACTGAGTTGAAAGAAAGCAGCCTGTGGTTACATGGACCCGACCTCCTGTCTAAGAGTACTGAGCAGTGGCCAGTTCAACCGACATTTGTACAAGCCAGAGAAGATTTAAGCAAACTGAAATCCTTTAAACCAGCTGTTTCCAGCTTAGTCACCACGTGCGTTAAAGGAAAGGAAGAAGAACTGAGTCTAGATAACTTAATCAATCTTCAGAACTTTCGTTCTTTAACCAAGCTTCTAAGAGTGACTGTGTTGGTTGTGTTGTTTATTGAGAAATTGAAGAAGACGAGATGCAGAGAAGGAACGGAAGAAGATTTTACGAAATTATACAGACAAGCAGAGATGTTGGGGATTAAGCAGGTTCAGCAAGAGATCCTAAAAGCGACAAGTATCCACAGATGAAGTCATCATTAGGACTTTATCAAGACAAAGAAGGGATACTACTGACGAGGAAGAATTGGCATGTCTTCCCTACCGTACGATACACGATTTCCGATACTGTTGTTATTTCACTAAGTTGGTGATTCTTAAGTGCCATGATCAAGTGATGCACAATGAAGTGGCAGAGACCTTGGTTCAAGTTAGGTCAAGGTATTGGATTGTGAAGGGCAGACAAACGGTGATGAGTATAATCAACACGTGTGTATTGTGCAAGAAACTTGAAGGTCGTCCATCTGAAACGCCACCTACCTGTCAACTTTCCAGGGTTCAGATTGTCCGACGAATTTGCATTGACAAATATAGGAGTTGACTTTGCGGGCCCCGTTTATGTCAAGGACATTTATCACAAGAGTGATGATATGAACAAGGCATACATCGTGTTATACACATGTGCCTCCAGTTGTGCTGTTCATCTCGACGTCTTCCCGAGGTTGACAACCAAAGCTTTCGTGAGAAGTTTTAAAAGGTTCATTGCCAGACGAGGTGTCCCAAATCTTGTAGTGTCAGATAATAGATCCACTTTCAAGAGGGAAGAGCTGAAGAAGTTGCTAGCAGACCACCGCATAGAATGGAAATTTAACGTAGCGTTAGCTCCGTGGTGGGGAGGATTTTTTGAACGTCTCGTTAGATCAACTAAACGCTGTCTCAAGAAAACCTTAGGAAGTGCGAGAGTCAGCTATGAAGAATTGCTCTCTGTTGTTGTGGAAATAGAGGGAATACTGAATTCACGACCTCTCACGTACGTGGATGATGAATTACCAAGTCCGTTGACGCCGTCACAATTGATTATTGGTCGTCGCCTGTTGAGTAAGGAAGAGAAAACTCCCTCGGAAGCTCCTCAGACCAGAAGTGAATTGTCAAGACGTGCGAAGTATCTGACAACCGTTCTTTCCCAGTTTTGGAGACATTGGCAGAAGGGGTACTTGACAGAGTTATGTGTCCATCATAATTGCCAACTGAAAAACAGGCAACCAACCGTTAATGTAGGAGACTATTTTGGAATATGGGAGTGGTCATGCAAATCCCTCACTACAGGACGAGATGGATTTCACCGAGCAGCAGTGGTGAGATCTCGAAGTGGAGATCGGGTAATCGACACGACAAGACCCTTGAAGAAGCTGTTTCCTCTAGAAACTGGATTAGGAGTACATGAACGTCAGAACGGGAACACTGACTTTCCAAAATTTTACCTTTGTGGGAAACGCTGAACAAGAACACGTAGCTGAACATTAAGGATTGCAAAATGAACAATGATGAACCCTCTCTTTTTTTTTCTGTTTATGTCGCTACGAACTTCAGTCGTAGCGACTGAGTGTGTTACAAATAGATTTGACATAAATAAGCATACATTACCTACGGCGGGAAGAAAGTCACGTGATAAAAAGGACTTAGTCTGAGTTTTTGATCGATCGTAGGATCGCTTCGAATGTCAAGTTTGAGTATTGACTTTTAGATTTCAACCGTGCTTAAGGCCTGAAACAGTCGAGTGAAGTGCTAATTCGCATGGAAAATTGTAGAGAGATCATTCACCAGGAAATGAATTAAATATACAAAAAATATTCATTACATAGCCATGCGTGCCAAAAAATTTGAGTTATTGGGTAATTGCTCGGTGACTTTGTTCGGTGCAGCAAAATGGGCAGTAGAATTACGGGGCGGTGATTTATTTGGCTAAAAGCAACTCACTTGACGAAACTATACTTTTTCCAGCAACAACAAAAACAAAACAGCCGTGGTGTCGAGGGTCGTTGGAGGGGATTTCTGCGCGCACGAGGATTCAAACAGCCTCAATTCTCACAGAGTTAAAAAAAATCGGGATTTATAACATGCGGTGGGGCAACCAAAGCGATGGGTGCTGTGTTGGGGTTTCATTGTGAAAGTACGAACGGGTACGAACACTCTTTCTTTTATCCTTACGACTCGTTTTTTTTCTTTTAATATTTTACCCTCAGTCTGTATTTTACCCCTGGTCTGCAATCTGCATTTTTACCCTCAGTCTGCATTTTACCCCCTGTCTGCAGTCTGCGTTTTACACTGACCGATTATGCAAAGCGTCCATAAACACTTCACTAAGGTCACTTCTTTGCCCTCGTTTTATTGGGCATATTGTAAAATATGGACTGGATTGGATTTGTAAAACATGGACTGGATTTGTAAAACATGGATTTGTAAAACATGGATTGTTGCTAGCAATTCATACACTGACAATTATTCATGTTTATTTTCTTTTTTGCGACTTTCTGCACGCTCTTTCGCGTGTTCACTGGATCACATTGTTCACTTTTTTTACGTATTTGAGTTAACAGAAAAAGCTTGGTCCAGATATGGGCAGTTACTATAACAAATCTGGAAACGTTTCTGTTCCTGCTGTGAAGAATTTAAACATCTCAAGGACATAGCGCTTAGATAGACTCCACTGTTTAATTCATCTTTAAAGTAAACTTTGAACATAATGTCAACAAAACAGAACCTATCCTTTTGCGAACATGATCCAAAAACGAAAAGATCTTGTCATTTCCTAACCTGTCTCGACAAAATTTTTTAGCTGTATAAGCAATGAAGCCTAATGCTTTATTTCTCGACAACACATGCTAAATTAACCTTTACGTCAACCCTGAGGTTGAAGTGTTTAAAAAATCGAATGTCAACAGTGATAAGAAAGCGTTATGTCTCCTAATTTAACAACTTATAAGAGGAAATTGATTTACTCGTATCACGAGAAAAGATATTTCAATCTTATATAGCTTTATATTAGAAAAAAAACCGACCAAACACTAACAACAGTAACACCACTAGCAAATGTAGTTCTCGAAGCGTTGCTTTGAAGCGGTGGATTCACCTTTTAACTTTTTGATGCAAACATGACCCTGCACTTCTCGAAATTTAAAATCCACCAAATAAACGGACCCAAATGTCCCGCTTTTAAGGTCTTCTTTAATTTTTAGTGAACTCCATGACAACTCTGAAAACTCAAATGCACGTCGTCGTTTTTTAGTCAGAGATGGAAGCTTAAAAGAAGCCGCCATCTCTTTCCTCGCACAATCACCTATCTTCTTCCGCGCAAAATTAAGATATGCAAAATTATTTTCGTCAAAGGTCTACCTACAGTGCATTTTTAAAATTCCGGTCTTTTGGCAGCCTGGTCGTTTGTTTGTCACGTACACTTTTGCTTGTTCCACGTTTGCCCTAGTAAAATTACCGATTCCCGTAAAACGTTAGAAATCGGTCTGGACCAGCTCCTGTGTATTAACATGTTTATCATTTAAGAAATAAAAAAGGCACCGAGTGCATTGTTGAATTAAAAATAAGCACGAGGGAATTTTTTTTTTTTGAACACGAGAGAATGCCGAGAATGCTTACTAGCTGTAATTACTTCTTGAATGTTCTTAAAAATTCCCAAATGCTGTTATTACTCAACAACAGTACTTATTTAAACGTCAAGTGATAAAATAAAATGAAAATAAAATAATTAAAATGAACATGGGATAGACAAAGAAATAAACAAATCAGCAGTCGAACTATGCTATCATGTTTCTATAAATCCACCTTTTACAAATCCATGTTTTACAATCAACCTTTTTACAAATCCATCTTTTACAAATCCAGTCCATGTTTAACAAATCCAATCCAGTCCATCTCTTACAATATGCCGTTTTATTGCTGTGATTGTGTTATTTTCAAAGCTTGCTGCCCTGTAATTGGCTAATGATCACCTCATTCCTAACAAGCTAAAAATAGAAGTCACAAGATCCCATGAGTTCCCTTCAATTTAAAGCAGTTCGCCCGGGCGTGATGATTTAGCAACATGGATATTCCAAAGTTACTTTTCAGTCTTCGCGAAGAAGTCTCGTGTCCGGTCTGTCAAGACATCCTTAAAGACCCAAGATATCTTCCCTGTTTGCACAGTTTCTGTTTACACTGTTTGATAAACTGGCATCGAGCGAGTGGCGGTCAAGTTGATTTAAGTTGTCCAAAATGCCAAGGCCGTAGTAGAGTTCCTCTAAGCGGTGATTTGAAAGATCTTCCTACAAGCTTTTTTCTCAGCGGGTTCATCGACGCCCTAGCTATTAAAGAAGCCGAAGCTCAAAAGATCGAGATAGTAGGTCTAATTCAAACGCCAAGAGACAACTTGCATGCAAAGATGAAAATTGTCGCTCATATTGACGAGGACTACGCTCAGCGTGTTCAACGAAGCAAAGATATGCTAAGAGACATCGATGTATTTGTTGATAACTTAATGGGGAGACTTCAAGCGGAAAGGCAAAATATCAAGGCAGCAGTAGAAAACGAAACCAAGAAATCGCTGGAGAGTCTAAAGACCAAAAAAACGGCGATTCAGCAGGAAATGAAGGAGATCGAATCAGCGCTGGAAAAAGCTGAGAAATTGTTAACACAAGGCACAGACGCCGAGGTGATTCAACTAAAGAAGCCATTGCAAACCATTCTAGAACGGGTAGGGCAATTGGAGCCAGTTGAGCGCGACCCTGAAAGCCTCTTTGATTTATTTTTCGCGGAAAATGACAAAATCCTGGAGACGGTCAACACCGGAGGCATTGGTGTTTTGAAATTTCGCAGCGCAACTGATGCAAGCAAATCTGTTGCCGAAGGCAAAGGACTTTGTGAAGGCACCGTTGGGCATGAAGCTCAATTCACTTTAACAACAAGAAACGCGGCTGCCGAACAATGTTACAATACGAATGACAGTGTAAGGGTAGACTTGAGAGACGAACGGGGGCAGGAATTGCTTGTTAGTGATAACAAAGACGGGACCTACAAAATCTGCTATTCTCCTACATTTGGCAATGGAGGTAAATGCAATTTGTCAGTTAAGGTAAACGGGCAACATATTCGCGGTAGCCCTTTCGCGGCTGCTATTAGATCTTTCAATGTTAAACCTGTTATGTCTTTTGGAAAAGCAGGCTCGAATCCTCGGGGGCAAGCAGTAAATTCCAAGGACGAAATCGCATTCACTTCCAATAACAAGGTGGAGATATTTGACTGTAAGGGGAATTTTCTGAGATCCTTTGGTCGTCAGGATAGCGACATATATATAGGAATAGCTTTTGGTAAAGATGGAAATATTTATGTTGCAGACAACGGGAACCATCGAATCCAAATTTTTAACGAGGAGGGAAGGTACACGAGTATGTTTGGTGGGAAAGGAAGCCTTGATAGCCAGCTTTACTTTCCACGGGGTTTATCATTGGATTCTTATGGCAATATTATCGTCAGTGATTGCGGAAACAAATTCATCAAATTCTTTTCCCCTGATGGAACGTTTCTAACAAAGATAGGTGGGCCCACCTCTCTTAGTTCTCCTGTTCATTGTGTTCAGTCTGGTGATTATCTCATTGTGTCAGACTATGGTGACCACAGTGTTAAAGTATTCACCCGGGAGGGGGAGTACAGGTATAGCTTTGGCACAAGAGGGACGGGAAATGGACAGTTCAATACTCCCTGTTTTTCGTCACTGACTAAATCAGGACATGTACTTGTCTGTGATCAGTGTAATCATAGAGTGCAAGTCTTTGAACTGAATGGTAAGTTTGTTGGTAAGTTTGGAAAAGAGGGCAGAAACTTAGGAGAGTTCAGGAATCCATCATCAGTAGCTCTCCTCAGTAATGGCAAAATTGTTGTGTCTGACTTCGGGAATAATCGCTTACAAATATTTGATGAACCTTGAGGAATCCACTCGCTAAAAACCAAGAAACAATTATTATTATCTAAAGGAAGTTTGATTTATATCTTCATCAACTCTTTTTTCTATCTGATTTTCTATTTATTTGTTGAAGTGTTTCTGTATTTTTTAAGCGTTTAAGACGTGATGAATCTCCTCGTTCTACCGAATAAGTTATATTGTACTGCTTTGCTCCTGGGATTGATTTCTGTAAAAGAGAAGAGAAGGAAGAACTGAGTTTTTCTGCATTGAAAATTCATCTTCTTCAACAAAATCTACTGGTAAGAAAACATGAATATTTAGCAGTTAAATTGTATTTCCCAGTGAGTTCTGATATTAACACGAACTGAGCCATGACTGTCATTGTAGTGTTCTCTTTAAGCGAGTAGTAATCTTAGATGCTTTGATTTGATTAACAACATCTGGGCCACTGAGACTTATAGATTTTACTCTGTCTAACGCCAGACGATTTTACTCGTCAATGGGGAACCTTACGGGAGTGAGAGGGTTAAGAAAACTATGCAGTTCAATTTTAAGATCAGACTTTTGTATCATTTATATTCAACATTTTCGTTATAATCACTTGCATGAAATCAAATAATTGTAAATACGACGTCGTAGTTTTCAGTGTTGAAGAAACCGTTTCATGTTTTGTAGTGTACAGAAGAAAGTATATTTACTCTTGTTACTTAAGAATGTGTTTGATGTCAAAAGAAATGCATGTAATGTGGAATCATTTTACAGAAGCAATGTTGTAGCTTTAGTAAGTATAATAATTATTATCTTTACAATGATATACAAGTGCCATGAACGTTAGAGGTAAATAAAATTTGTCTACTTTAGTGGTCTGTGTTTCTTGCCTGAAGTTTGAGGGGTAGGGTTGGGTTGTGTTTAGGGGAGGGTGGGAGGTGCAGCCTGACTGCTGTGACAATACTTGTCTCTGTATCGGATTGGAGGAAGAGGTTGTTGAAATAAAAGTTTCACATTTGTCAAATTGAAACCTTACAGTAGGTTTCCTTTAAAGCTTGAGCTAGAACCCTTTTGTCAAAGCTTTCCTTACCAACTAATGAGGTCAAGTGGGGATAGCTTGAACGTACACTACCAAGAAATGTATTTCGAAGAGCAATCTAGCATACTTGTAAATTTCTTTCAGCTCTTTTTAACCCTTTCACTCCCGTAAGGGCCACTGACACTTATAGATTTTACTCTGTCTAACGCCAGACGATTTTACTCGTCAATGGGGAACCCCTAGGGAGTGAAAGGGTTTACATGTCCCCATTAACAACCTCGTTCCCTAGGTCTCTTTGTTGACAAAGGACCTTTGTTAACAATGGACCCTGGGAACGAGGTTGGCCCTCTAAAAGATGGACACTCCCACATGCAACCAATTATAATTCTTCTAAAAGACGACAAAGGGATTTAATATGACTGTTTTGTTAAACTGGTGGACAGACGCCGACTAATAAAAAAATGTATTGTTTCTTTCATTTATAGTGTATTTCCACAGATCGACCAGATAATATGGAAATTCTGTACATGTCACCTATGGCGATACATATAACATTATTCACAAAGACATTATTAAAAACATTTTCTAGAATCAGTGATATTTGCTTTATTTCAATCCACAATAACCTTTTAATTCATGTGTGTATTGTATGAATATTGGTTTCCTTGTTAATGCAGGTAAGGTTGTTAATAGGAAATGTATTTCAACTGATATGTAGCTTTGCGTACATTTGCGAGACAGCATAACTTCATATTGTGTATTAATTTACCCTTTTCAAATGAAGCTTCATCATCAACATCATTATTATTATTTACTGTCTCGGCACAAATCAGCAGTCTGTGTGTTGCTCATCAGATAGAAAGGATATATATTACACACAATGTTCGCTGCACCTAGCAATGCCGACTTCTGCAGTACCCATTGTTGATGTCATACTTCCTATTATTATTTTTGTACGAGCTTCAAGCTTTATTGTAATAATATCATGACTTACTACTATAAAAAATGATCATCAGGCATGCAATATACGTGCATATATACCATATTATTAATGACAAGTGAAGAATGTACCGGAACCAAGATACGTTTACCTGACACATTAATAAAGTTATTATTATTATCATCATCATTATCATCATCATCATCATCATCATCATCACCATCTTTATTATTATCGTTATTATTATTATTGTAATATTAAACTGTGCTCAATAACTCGTACTCATTAAACATACAAAAATCGTCTGCTGACTCGTCACAGGTCACTCGTGGTCACTCATGATCAGTGGTCACCCGTGAGTACTTTTAAACCCACTCCCTCTTTTTCGAAGCGTGAGAAAACGAGCCTTAGACAGACTAGTCAGCGTTTCAACTATGTTCATGTAATCGTCACGAATCTTACAATTATTATTATTATTATTATTATTATTATTATTATTATTATTATTATTATTATTATTATTATTATTATT